>OY728135.1:1521649122-1522899122 GCA_963277665.1 Viscum album | reverse complement strand
AGAAAAATATATGATTCAGAAAAATGAATTATATAATGTTAAAATTTTCATTAATGATCCACTTTTTGTTCTATTGTTATTTTATAGTAACTATAGTAACCATAAATTATGAAAATACAAGAAGACATGGTAAGAGTTATGTTTTTAACTAAGGGTTAAAGACAAAAGGTAAGGACAATTTTGTGACTAAAACTTTTATAAAACCTATCAGTTTAGAATATTTAGACACATTCTAAAATTATCATTGAAATTTATAAATTTTTAACTATTATAATTAAAAAACAATTTATAATAAAATAATATTTCAGGACTTTTCTAAAATGCCCCTCCACCCTCTTATAAAAGGCCACCACCTCTACCCACTTAATCACACCTCTAAATCCCATTTTATCTTCCAAATTTGCTCAAATAATCTCCCAACCTCCCTTACTTACTCCAAGAATTTTTACCTTGTGCATAAGGCACTTAAATAAATCCTTTTGGACTAAATAAAAAAGAGTTACCCGATTTAGAGGTAATATCTCCTCTCAAGCTACTTTCCTTTATTTTCATTATCTAACACCCTAAACTCTTTTTTACATTATTTTATAACAACACCAGTATAATAAATATACTAGGTTTTTTTATGCTAAGGTTCCTACCTACACTTACGCACACCTTCATCTAATGGATATAGAACATATTGTTTCTGTGTATGGTGAACTACTGCCTCACGAAACGATGATTGTTCAATTGTCTTATACCATCTATCCTAGTGGCCATTATGATGAAATTTTGTTTATATATTATATATAAAATATTTATATTGTCTCTCTTCTTTTGTAATTTTTATTTAAAACATACCTTTACACTTTCAATAATGTGTAAATTCTATAATTTCAATTGAGGAAGTGTGGACTACCGCCCCCTCAAAGTGATATGACCCATTCATTCCCTACATAGAACATATAAAGGATAAATTTAATGAAATTATGTAACATATATAATATAGATATTATTCTATTATTATAATATACCTATGTATCATTTATATTTTATTCCATTAATATGACAAAGAAATGAATGTAGTGTTCATGCGTACGTACGACCTACTATCTTCATGAACGGTGCATTTATTTTAGTTCCTCAAAATGTTATGGAATCTTTTCAATAAATATATAGTGTATATATATGATATTTAAATCATAAATATAATTATTTATATCATAAATTTATGACTATATGGACAATTTTTAATCATAAGAAGTTCATTTTTTACTCAAGTACTAAATATCGACTAAACGTATGATATGAACTTTAATCATAAAGTAATTGTTATAACCTAGTAATAAGTTATATAAATGAAATTAAAAACATGAAAAGGTTTCTCAAACAAGTATAAATTAATTTAATTCTTTTATTCAGGAAGATAAATAATGAATGAGACAAGTTGAACTCAAGGTAAGGGAAATCTTAACTCAATCTCCATTCATGGAGTTAAATATCCATTTCATTGGTTTTGTTTTCAAAAAAAATGTGTGAATGTCCTATGATCTTTTTAAACATAATATAAAATTAAATTGGGTGTATTTTTTATTTTCACACATAAAAATTTCATTGATTTATCCTTTATCTAATGATATGATCTTTGTATTGAACTTCATCTCGATCTCTTTTCTTTGGGGCATATCTTGTTGTTATGCACCTTTATTTTCATATAAGGTGTATATACAACCCTTTGAATAATTATATCATAAATTAATATATTATCATGATATTTAAAGTATTTTATATTGTAATTCCTTATTTATATGCATTCGAATGTTTCTTATGTGGTAAGGGAATTCTCCGCTTTTCTTTTCCTCTTAAGTTCTCTTTTATTTGGTATGTCCTTCAAGTTTCCATACCATGTTCTTATTTGAATTTTATTCAGTATATATATAGTATTATTATTCATTTATGGATGGTATACCCTTGTACCATCCCTTTTTAATGTTTTATAAAACCTTGTTTCATAACTGTTATGCAGCTGAATTTTCATCTCAAAATCTCTCTCTTTTTCTCAAGAACTTATTTTAATTTTTTATGTGATTACCCAAACCTATTTCATTTCCAATGGAATTGAAAAATAAATAAAATTGATTTATTTTATTCTATAAGAGACATACATAAAACCCAATTTTCCTTTTCATGGTTTTTAAATGACATAATGATCATGTTTTTAAGAACTTTTTAGAATGCCAGGATTTTAATATGAAACCAATTTATTTCAATCTCTATGGGATATTTATAAATTTTTTTATTATGATCTATGTGTAACACATGAAAATAAATACATATTATTGGGTTTCCCTAATATCTCTCCAATTTATTGGGTAAATAAATTAATCTCTAGATATGACAAGTTCTACGATACCATGGTGAATAACCATGGAAATTTTTACTATACCTTAGTGAATAACCTTGGTAATTTTTACGATACCTTGGTGAATAACCTTGGTAATTTTTATGACACCCTGGGGATGGATCTTGGGGATTTTAAACCTTGGGGATATACCTTGGTTATATGATTATGAGTTTCTAAATTAAATTTCATAGAAAAATTTTCATGATATGATCCAAGTTCTTATTGTTAAGATATTCATCTTTCTCATGCCTTTATGAAAGTTCTCATGTTCTAATTTATATCTCTTGAAATCACATGTAAATTGTTCCCTTGTTTTCTCTTACTGATATTTTTGTTCTCATCCCATGTTTTTCAATATTCTTCACAGGTCTTAATATTGGTAAGAACAATGAAGATGTTATGATGAAAGTATTTGAAGATTTGTCTTGAAAAGAAACCATGTTTATTTTTAATAGTTATTTGTTTTATGATAAAAAATTCATGGTGTATAGACTTATCTACTTTGTAATATTGAAATTTTATGTAATATTTGTTCCTAATTCTCTAAAACTCTTGACCTAAAATATCTTTTGGAATGAATGAAAATAAATTCTAGTCAAAAGTCACTAGAATAAGTAAACTTTAAGTTCGAGTCCTTATATTTGGAATTAGAGCAGGGTTTAGACAACTTTGGATATTAAGATGTTCTCTTAAGAGTTTGGGTTATCTTCATGGGTTTATAATTTTAAGGCTAATAATAATTTCAATGCCTTATAAATACCTTTTTAGGATTATGTTATGAAATTTCAGGGTAACTAATGGTATTTTTTAAGACATGTATTTTTGAGGTAGTTAAGGGTTAGTAATTTTGGGGATGAAAAATGAAAGGTATAGAATAAAATTTGAGGCTAAAACATATTATAGTTATTTTATTATAATTTTATCTCATGTTGGGAGTGTTATAATAATTATATAGTATTAGAAAAAGGACTACCTATAGGATGGTTGACCCCACATCACGTCTGGAAAAGGCTGTGGGAATCGAACCAACAATAAAAGTGAGACAAGGGCGCATCGCCTGCCATTGACTACGTGAAGTCCCTGGTTAGTATGAATTATCATTTTTATTTATATGATTGTATGGATTAAGAATAATTTGATTTTTTGAACATTCATTTTATCAAATGGATATCCTTTATAATGTAAAATGACTTGTTGATTAAGTGATAAATGTTATTTTGGAAGACATTCACTCTTTTAGGAGCACTATATGAAAAAAGAAAATAGAATACAATGGGATTTCATTTGACGAGTAATGGTTGAATTTTTTTTTGGAAGAATCTATGTTTTTATTATGAACATAAATCGATTAGGGCTTTTTATGGAAATTATTAACCTATCATGGATAATATTTGATTAGGGTAATTACTTTTTTGTATGATACTTTAAGAGTGGTCGGTATTTATTTGTATATGTAAGTTAAAATTTATATTTAAAGATTATGTGATCAAATCCTTATGAATTTTGGGTTTCAAACATAGATTGGATTATTTTTGAAGAATTTTATATAAATTTGTTTGTTGAATGGTCTACGTAGAACTTGAGTATTACTGTTGAATTTTGGTGATTAAAATTAGTCATTTTCCTTATAAAGGATTATTCTTTTGGGGGGATTATCTAATCTTTTACTCACTATTTTGGTTTTGGGTAATGTTTCAGGATTGGATGAATATATAGTTAATATTTGTTGAATTATTTTATTCTATATAAGTTGATTATAGTGCTTCATGTGTGACCAAGTCATATTGAATACTCTTCATTTTGAGAAAAGATGAGTTTGAGGTAGATAATTATTAAAGGATGAAACTCTTGTAGACAAGTAAGTATGTTTCCTTATGTTCTTATTCATGCTCGTAAATAAAATTTTCAACATTATTAAAAGGACCTTAAAAAAAACATTTTATGTTTACTTTTACTATTGAAAAATCAAAGACCATTTAAGCATAAAATATTCTAATTTTTTTAAAAGGTTGTTTTACCATCTTTTGATGGTGAACTTTTTTTTAAATATTTTTTCTCACCTCTATTTGTTTTATTTGATAAAATAAGCTTATTTATATGTGGGATGTCGAAATTTACTTTTGTTGAAATTTTGGTATTATTCTGATAAAATCCATATTTTTATTAGTAGTGAAAAATACTGAATTTTAATTCAAATCTGCTTTTCATATAATTTATTTATATAGTTATCTTGTCCTTTCAATTGGTTTTAAAGTGTAATTGGAATATTTTTTTATCATTTAATCCAATTATATTCATTGTAAGTAATTTCAAAGTTAAATAGGACATAAAAACATGTCAATCTTTTGATAGTTTTTACTTCTTAAAAACACACATTCTGGTTTTGACAAAGGGAGTTAATTTTAAATTAATTAATGAAAAAAATATGTTCTGAATTTGGAAAAATGGATTCCATATTTTGAAACAGAAGTTTCAAATTGTTTAAATAGGTACCTTTTATTTTTGGACATTATGAATAGTTAATTCAGTAATTATTTTGATTTACCATTATTAAAGGGTAAATCAAGAAAATATGGGTAAAAAATAATATTATAATAATACAAAAATTCCCTAACACGTTTCCTAATCCTATTAGATGAGATATATCTGACCATGGCCATACTTGGGTCGATTTTATGACCCCATGGAGCCACTTGTGTGTGATAGTGACCTTTAATGATATTTATTTTAAAGGGAAATATAGTATAAACATGTATTTAATAACTAAAAAAATTAATTTGGTTTATATAAATGATCTCTTTAACAATAAATAGTCAATATAATAAAACTATTTCCTACATCATGGTATTTTATTTATAAGTTTTTACAAATTAAATAAATAAGTTTTTACAAATTCAATTATATAAATAAATTTATTTCTGCTCAAATAATCTCCCTACATACCTCCATTACTCCTATAAGCCTAAACTTATAGAGAAGGAAATTAAAGAAATCTTTTTGGCTCAAATCAAAAAGTGTTACCCGGTTTAGAGATAACGTCTCCTCTCAAGCTCTTTTCCTTTATTTTCCTTCTCTAACACCCAAACCACTTTTTTTACATTATTTTCTAACAACACCAGTATTTTAATTATACTAGGATGATGTTAAGATAATGGTTCTACCTACACATAGACACACCTGCATCTAATGGATATATAACATACTGTTTCTGTGTACGATGAACTACTGCCTCACAAAACGATGATTGTTCCATTTTCTCCTACCACCTCTCTAGGTGGAAATTATGATGACACTATATTTATTTATTATAAATTATTATATTTATATTGTATCTATGATTCTATAATTATTATTTACATCATACCTTTATGCATTCCATGATCTGTAAATACGATGATTTTATTTGAGTAAGTGTGGACTACCGCCCCTCAAAGTGATATGATTCACACATGCCCTACATGGAACATATAAATGATGGAGTCAATGAAATTATGAAGCATATATAAAATAGATATTATAGTTTAATTATAATATAACTATGTATAATTTTTTTCATTCCTTTAATATGACAAATAAATGAAATTAGTGTTCATGCATACGTACGGCCTACCATCTCCATGAACGATGCATTTCATTTACTATATACAAATGTTATAGACTCTTATAAATACATATATAATAGATATATATGATATTTAAATAATTAATATAATTCTTTATATGGTGTAATTATGACATGGGAACAATTTGTAATCATAACAAGTTCATTTTTGACTCAAGTACCGAATATCGACTAAACGTCCGATATGAACTTAAATAATTAAGTTATTGTTATAACATGGTAATAACTGATATAGAATGAATAAAAAACATGAAAAAAGTTATAAAATAGTATAAATTAACTTAATTTTATTATTCAGGAAGATAAATAATTAATGAGATAAGTCATACTCAAGGTAAGGGAAATCTTAACTCAATCTCTATTCACTAACATAAAATATCATTGAAAGGGACTTCCTATCGATATTATTTGTTTAGGGAATATCATAAAGTTGTAAATATTTATTTTACTATAAGGTTTATATAATACCCTTTGACTCATTATTTCCTAAATTATTATATTCACATGTTATATAAAGTTTTTTATAATGTAATTCTATAATGATATGTCTTCAAGTGTTTCTTATGTGGTATGGGAATTCTCCACTTCTCTTTTCCTTTCAAGTAATATTTTATGTGGTGTGTCTTTAAAGTTTCAATACCATGTTATTATTTCCATTTTATTCAGTATATATATAGTATTATGATTCATTTATGTATGGGATACCCATTTTCCCTCTCTTTTTAATATTTTCTAAAACCTTGTTTCAAAGCCTTTATGATGCAGAATTATAATCTCAAAATCCCTCTCTTTTTCTCAAGAACTTATTTTATTTTGTTTATGTGATTAGAAAACATATTTATTTTCTTGTTATATTCATAAATACATTAAAAAAAGTATTTTATTTTGCAATCGACTTATATAAAACCCATTTTTCCTTTACATGGGTTATAGATGACATAATGATCTTGTATTTAATCACTTTTTAATATGACATTAATTTGATATAAAACCAATTTATTTTGATCTATATGGGTTATTTATGTAATTTTTTATTATGATATATATGGATCACATTAAAATAAAGAAATATTAAGGCTGATCATTTATAGATCTCCAATGCATTGGGTTAAAAATTAATCTCTAGAGATGACAAGTTTTATGTTACCTTGGTGAATAACCTTGGTAATTTTTATGATACCTTGGTGAAAAACCTTGGTAATTTTTACGATAACTTGGTGAATAAACTTTTTAATTTTTATGAAACATTGGGGTTGGAACTTGGTGATATGAAAACTTGGGGATGGACCTTGGTGATATGCATATGAATGTCTAGATTAAATGTAGTAGCTATATTTTCAAGATATGATCCAAGTTCTTATTGTTATGATATTCCTCTTTCTCATGCCTTTATGAAAGTACTAATGTTTTTATTTATATATCTTAAGATAATATTTAAATTGTTCCATTGATTTATCTTACTCAGCTTTTTTTGATCATCCCTGTAACACCCTGAGCTTCCACGATACGCTTCTCATTCAATAATGCAATGGCTTGCATTGTACGCAACTTCGAGTTCTAAAACACCGCGACTAATCAAAGTAGCCATTATGAATAGTAATAACCACTTTTTAATATTATAGAAATTTTATATTTCAAAATGGACTTCATTTTTGGATTTGGAATATTGAAATTATCCTATGTTGAATTTTTTGTATTTTTCTGAGAACTTCTAATTTTTTATGAATAGTGAAAAATACTTAAAAACAAGTTTCTTAATCAAAATACTTTATAGTGATAAATTATACTATTTATTGGTTTTAAAGTATAATTAGAATATATTTTTACCATTTTATCCAATGGTGGTCATTAGAATTAATTTAACATTGAAATTGGACATAAACAATTGCCAATCTTTTGATATAAATTGTTTCTTAAAAACATGCTATTTGTTGTGACCGCGGGAATTAATTATAAAATTAATTAATGAAACTTATATGTTAGGAATTTTTTAAAATATACATCATTTTTGAATTTGGAATATCAATTATAGCTTAGGGTGAAATTTTGGCACTGTTCTGAAAAACTTCAATTTTTGATGAATTGTGAAACCACTAAGTGGTAGTTAAATAACTGATTTTTCGTTTAAATGAAATATTACCACTTCTGTGATTTAATTTTCAAAAATCCAACATACATGGTTATCATTAAGAAGTAAAATGTGGTTCAATGAGATTAAAATAATTTTTGGTGAATAGTAACTTTTAAGTTCTTAATCGCGATTAGAGGTAATTAGTGTAGTTTAAGGTAAAAATAATGTTTTAATAATATGAGATGAGCTTGACACATGTCCTACACTCATTGGATGTGCCATGGACTACCAAAACAATCCATGGGTCAACTTGGGGACCCCATGGAGCCACTTTAGTTAGAAAATGACATAAATACCTTTTATTTAATGTTAAAGTAAAAAATGACACAAACATGAAATGTTTTACTAAAACAATTTTTACATGGGGTTATACAAGTCATATTTTTGACTATAAATAATCATTGGAAATATAAAAATCTTTCCTACAACATAGTATTTTTTTTATAATTTTTATACATTAAATAAATTAAATTATTTATGACATCATTATGATGCAGCGATGACCTCATTATTTAACGATTTTAATAAAATTAAACGATAATGTACAATCCAAGGCTTACACTTGTCCAGAGACTATTGGATGGGTATATTTCGAACCCTTATCACCTTATCCACGAATTATATAAGTGTGGTACCTTTAGAATCCGAAAATAATTGTATAATAATGTAAAATTTCCTTACATTCCAAGAGTACCCCTCCTCTCCTCTTATAAAAGGCCACAACCTCTACCACCTCATTCACACTTTCAAACCATTTGGCTCGGCCAACCTCTGCCCAAATACTCTCCCAACTTCCCCCTATTACTCCTAGAAGCCTCACTTTGGGCAGAACTCTTCCCAAGGAAGCCTTTGGCTCAAATCAAAAAGAGTTATCCGATTTAGAGGTAAGGTCTTCTATAATGTTGTTGCGTTTTATTTTTCTTCTCCAACCCCCTAAACTCTTTTTATTCATTTCTATTGTAACAACACCAGTATCCTAAAAATACTAGGATGTTGTTATAATAAGTATTCGATCTACACTTACACACACCTATATCTAATGGTTAAAGAACATACGGTTTCTGTGGATGGCGAATTTCTGCCTCACGAAATGATGATTGTTCAACACTCATATAACACCTTCAAAGGTGGACATTAAGATGTCACTATATTTATATAAGATATATAATACGTTTATTTTTTACTTATGCTTCTGTATTTCTCATTTATGGCATACCTTATGATTTCCATTATGGGTAAACGCGATAATTTCATTTTAGGAAGTGCGGACTACCGCCCCCTCAAAGTGATGTGAATTGTTAATGCCATATGTGGGATGTATAAAGGATAGAGTAAATGATGTTATATATGATATTATACTGGAACTGTATTATAAATTTATATAATTATGATTTCATTCCATTAAATACAAAATAGAAATGAAAGTAGCGTTCATGTGTACGTACGGCTTACCGTCTCCATGAACGGTGAATTTCATTTCTTACCACTAAATATTATGTAATATTATAAATAAATGTATATACTGGATATATATGATATATATGATATCTAAATCATGAACATAATTTTGGATATAATGGATATATCACCACATGAACAACTTGTAATTATAAGAATTTTATTGTTGACTCAAGTACCAAAGATCGACAAAACGACCGTTATTAACTTAAATAATTACATAATGTTCATAACATGGTAATAAGGGATATAAAAGGAATAATGAACATGAAAAATGTTCTTAAGTAAATATAAATTAACTCTAATTTATTATTCAGGAGGTTAAAGAACGATCGAGTCAGGACATGACGCAAGGTAAGGGAACTTCTTAACCCAACTTCTATTCTTTGCGTTAATCTTCTACTTTCAAATTATGTCATGATATTATTATTTCCTATTTTGTATTTTTACTTTATTTATGTGTACCTATAGTGAATACACATAATAGATCTATTTTATTTTAAAAATGATCTTTTTAGGGACTTCGTCTCAATCTCCTTTCATTGAGGCATATTTAGTTTTATACACAACTTTCTTTTATACGGTGTATAAACCCCTTTGAATTTTACGTCTATTCAAAAGGAATTTTTTTTATACGAAGCGTTTTACTGAACGACAAAAAGGAATGTTTTTCTTGTCGTATGTATGCGTCCACAACGACTTCTCTCCCGCCATGGCCATTATTTGGGTTTCAGCTTCCTCTGCAAGCCATCACTTTTTTTTAATGAAAAATAAATACAAAGTTTTAACTTTCTTTTATTTTGGTATTGAAAATGATTTTTAAAGAGTTTTTATTATATCAACGTGTTGTATTGATATCTTTTGATTGAAATGTGGAAATGTTATGTTTCCTTTATGAATGTTTTATGTGATACAATTATGTTATGGTTTATGATATGTTTAAAACTATTCATATGAGGAATTCATTGGACTTAATAAGTGACGGGTGGAGCCCGCTATAGCTCCTCGATGCATCGGCAGGTCTCATGAGACAAACTAGTGTCTTGGAATGAGGCCTTGACAAAATCTTATTTGTGGTCTTGGCATGAGGCCTTGACTCAGTGGTTATGATAGTCTGGCATAATGCATTCCATCATTATGAAAGTGGTTATTGATATTGCATGTGATTATTTGACCAGTAGAATATCCATGTGAAGAAGTAAATGGCATTATCTCATTTTTCTTTTGCCATATTATGTTGATGTTCAAGTTTAAAAGGCTTTTGTTTTAGTCATACATTGCCTTAAATGTTTATGTTTATTTATGAAAGCTTCCACAATATTGTTATCATTACTAAGCATCTGAGCTCACCCCTTTCAATGTTTTAATATTTTCCAGGATGTGAAGAAGTATTTTATGAATGACCTACAGGGATAGTCAGAAGAGGATATGAGTGTGGACTATGAAGAATTTGTTATTAGTTTTTCACTTTATGATGTAATGTAAGACTTATGAATGTATCTAGTGTTTCCAAGGCTACTAAACTAATCGATCTTTCGAGACATGATCTTTTGTGATCATGCCAATGTTACGAAGTAATGCACTAACTCTGGGTAGTTGGGGTCGGGGTGTTACAGTTGGTATCAGAGGCATTTTAGTACTAACCGTGGAAGCTAGATTTAGATAAACTCTGATTAGAGCACATAGCCCGAAGATAGACTTTAAGGATTAGTATAGAAGAACTTCCTAGAATTTTGGTATTATAGAGATTTTGTGAGTTTTCCGAGCAATACATCCCTGTCTGGATACGAGCAAGTAGAGGCGGCTCTGGCACAGATGTACCTAGGTGTAAAACCCGAAAACACCACTTTGAGCTAGACTCGAACAGGAACTGGTGCACGACAACAGTCCTTGCTGCACTTTTGGTTACGACACTCCTGGGGGATATGCTTAGGATAATTCTTATTTTCTTTACAAACCACTATGAAGGGTTATGATTATATACTTTCTCAAAGAAAACATTCCTTTTTATGATTATGGATTATATCCATAAATAGTTCAACTTATGTAAAGTGTTTTACAAATATGGAATTATGTATTTTAATTCATAAACTAATCTAGTTTATGCCATTGTTTAGAAATGGCGCCTAGTGGAAGGAATGGAAACTGTATCAATGCACGCACTCTGTGTAGGGATTGCCCTCCTGCTCAAGATAATTATTGTGGATCTGGAGATACAACTGGTTCTGATCAACTTATTACCATACTGGGACAACTCACTCAGGTTATGAATAATAACCTTACTCGTATGGAGCACCCTGATCCGCAACGTGGAGGATAAATGTTAGACCGCTTCATGAGGCAACAACCGCCAACATTTAATGGGGGTACAAATCCATTAGTAGCTGAGAAATGGATAAACTCCTTAGAGAAAATATTCCACGCCATGGGGAGTAGTGAAAGGGAAAAGGTTATCATGGCAGTTTACCGCCTCACTGGAGATGCTGATCAATGGTGGTCATTGATTCAAAATACAAAGGAAGATGATGAAGTATCGAATATGGAATGGAGGGAGTTTAAAGAGCTTTTCTTAAAAAAAATACTTTCCTCGTGACCATCGAGCAGATATGGAAAGGCAATTTCTGAGTCTGAGACAAAAGGAAGATGAGAATGTCGCAAAGTATGAGGCCAACTTTATAAGTTTGGGGAGGTATGCCGCAGATTATATACGTAACCCAAGAGGTAAGATTCATCGTTTCTTTGATGGGTTAAAACCATTTCTCCGTAGACCTTTAGTATCACAATCTTTCTCAACATACGAAGATATTGTCTCATGTGTTATCAAGACAAAAAAGAAATTCTCTAAGTCTTATGACAACAAAGTAAAGCAAGAGAAGAAGAGAACGGTGGAACAAGAGACAGATAAAGGGAAAAAGGGAAAGAAGTATTTTCCATTATGTGATAATTGTGGGAAGAATCACCCTGGTACTTGCCTAAAAGGAATGGTAGTTTGTTATAAATGTGGAGAAAAAGGTCACCAGACGCGTGATTGCAAGGGAAAGAAAGAGGCTATCAATGTTGAATGCTACAATTGTAGGGAAATGGGGTATTATGAAAATGAATGTCCTAAGCGTCAGGGAAACTTACCTCAGAAAAGGCCAAGGGATCAAGGACAATCTTATGTTGTTACTATAGTTGAAGATGAATAATTAATGTATTGGTGCTTTTGGACTCATGGATTATATTCTGGTTATTAGAATAATGTGATATATATATATAAGGATTGTACTGCAGTACTTGTTGTTTCAGTAAGGTTTTAATATTATGAAGGTAATCATATTTTTAGTATGTGACAATAAAAGAAACTTTACTTTGTTTGGGGAATCTGATAAATTGATTTTCGAATTAAGAGACCTTTTAGAGAAAGTCTGGACAGAGGTATCTTGGATAACTATAAAGGTTGGAGTGGATTAAGTTGATATTTGGATAGTATTGTTTAAGGTTAAAAAATTTATGAAGATTATTTTTGGAATATTATACTACTATAGTTTTAGGAAAAGGACAACCTGCAGGGTGGGGCATAACCCGTCACGCTGGACAAAGCTTCAGGAATCGAACCCACAACCATAGTGTGACAAGCCTTTATTTCCAACCACTAGCCTATAGGAAGTCCCTGGTTATTACAAAATAATTTTACTAATCTAAATGGTATGTGTTAACATTTGAAACCTTATACCATTTGGATAAGTATAATATTTTTGAGTTCTATTATCTTTTTGAGTGAAAGATGAGTTGAAGGTTGAAACTCTAATTTTCAAGAATAAATATATATATACATATCTCTTATTCAATGAATAAATTAATTCTTAAACTTTAGTAAAGGGATATTAAAACAAAAAAATGTGTTATCCTAATACCTTATGTCTTGTTGAACTGATGATATTTTAAATCAACATAGATTGAAGGCTTTGAGGCCCTCAATTTGACAGTTGATTGTGATTGATGACCTCAATCACTCCCTACAAATATTTACTTTTTTCCACTAATTATATGTCTCTAATTGCCACCAATGATCACCTTATCGATATCATAATTTGGTGGTGACTTTCTTATTTCCATTTCCCTCTTATTAAGGCGAAATTTTATTAATCTTATTTCCGATGCGGGTTTTCCACAAAGGTATTTTCTCTTTTCAACCTTTTATTTTCAAAGAAAAAATTTCAAATTGCGAGGACACAATTTATTGAAGGAGGGGAGAATGTAACACCCCGAGCTTCCACAATACGCTTCTCATTAAATAATGCAATGGCTTGCATTGTACGCAATTTCGAGTTCTAAAACACCGAGACTAATCAAAGTAGTTGTTATGAATCGTAATAACCACTTTTTAAAATTATAGAAATTTGATATTTCAAAATGGACTTCATTTTTGTATTCGGAATATCGAAATTAGCCTATGTTGAATTTTTGGTATTTTTCTGAGAACTTCTAATTTTTTATGAATAGTGAAAAATACTTAAAAACAAATTTTCTAATAAAAATACTATATAGTGATAAATTATACTATTTAGTGGTTTTAAAGTATATTAGAATATTTTTTTATCATTTTATCCAATGGTGGTCATTAGAATTAATTTAACATTGAAATTGGACATAAACAATTGCCAATCTTTTGATATAAATTGTTTCTTAAAAACACGCTATTTGTTGTGACAGCAGGAATTAATTATAAAATTAATTAATGCAACTTATATGTTTGGAATTTTTTAAAATAGACATCATTTTTGAATTCGGAATATCAATTATAGCTTTGGGTGAAATTTTGGCATTGTTCTGAAAAACTTCAATTTTTGATGAATAGTGAAACCACTAAGTGGTAGTTAAATAACTGATTTTTCGTTTAAATGAAATATTACCACTTCTGTGATTTGATTTTCAAAAATCCAACATACATTTTTATCATTAAGATGTAAAATGTGGTTCAATAAGATTAAAATAATTTTTTTTGAATAGTAACTTTTAAGTTCTTAATCGCGATTAGAGGTAATTAGTGTAGTTTAAGGTAAAAATAATGTTTTAATAATATGAGATGAGCTTGACACATGTACTACCCTCATTGTATGTGTCATGGCCGACCAAGACAATCCATGGGTCAACTTGAGGACCCCATGGATCCACTTTAGTTAGAAAATGACATAAATACCTTTTATTTAATGTTAAAGTAAAAAATGACACAAACATGAAATGTTTTACTAAAACACTTTTTACATGGGGTTATACAAGTAATATTTTTGACTATAAATAGTCATTGGAAAGCTAAAATTATTTCCTACAACATAGTATTTTTTTATAATTTTTAGACATTATATAAATTAAATTATTCATGACAGCATTATGATGCAGTGATGACCTCATTATTTAACGATTTTAATAAAATGAAATGATAATGTACAATCCAAGGCTTACACTTGTCCAAAGACTATTGGATGGGTATATTTCGAACCCTTATCACCTTATCCACGAATTATATAAGTGTGTGACCTTTAGAATCCAAAAATCATTGTATAATAATGTAAAATTTCCTTACTTTCCAAGAGTGCCCCTCCTCTCCTCTTATAAAAGGCCCCCACCTCTACCACCTCATTCACACTTTCAAACCATTTGTCTCGGACAACCTATGCCCAAATACTCTCCCAACGTCCCCCTCTTACTCCTAGAAGCCTCACTTTGGGCAGAAATCTTCCCAAGGAAGCCTTTGGCTCAAATCAAATGGAGTTACCCGATTTTGAGGTAATGTCTTCTCTAATGTTGTTTTGTTTTATTTTTCTTCTCCAACCCCCTAAACTCTTTTTATTCATTTCTTTTGTAAAAACACCAGTATCCTAAAAATAATATGATGTTGTTATAATAAGTATTATATCTACACTTACACACACCTACATCGAATGGTTAAAGAACATATGGTTTCTGTGGATGGCGAATTTCTGCCTCACGAAACGGTGATTGTTCAACACTCATATAACACCTTCAAAGGTGGCCATTAAGATGTCACTATATTTATATATGATATATGATATGTTTATGTTTTACTTATTCTTCTGTATTTCTCATTTATGGCATACCTTATGATTTCCATTGTGGGTAAACGCGATAATTTCATTTTAGGAAGTGCGGACTACCGCCCCCTCAAAGTGATGTGAATTGTTAATGCCATATGTGGGATGTATAAAGGATGGAGTAAATGATATTATATATGATATTATACTGGAACTATATTATACCTTTATATAATTATGATTTCATTCCATTAAATACAAAATAGAAATGAAAGTAGCGTTCATGCATACGTACGGCTTACCGTCTCCAGGAACGGTGAATTTCATTTCTTACCTCTAAATGTTATGTAATATTATAAATACATGTATATAATGGATATTAATGATATATATGATATCTAAATCATGAACATAATTCTGGATATAATGTATATATCACCACATGAACAACTTGTAATTATAAGAATTTTATTGTTGACTCAAGTACCAAAGATCGACAAAACGACCGTTATTAACTTAAATAATTACATAATGTTCATAACATTGTAATAAGGGATATAAAAGGAATAATGAACATGAAAAAGGTTCTTAAGTAAATAGAAATTAACTCTATTTTATTGTTCAGGAGGTTAAAGAATGATCAAGTCAGGACAGGACGCAAGGTAAGGGAACTTCTTAACCCAACTTCCATTCTTTGGGTTAATCTCCTACTTTCAAATTATATCATGATATTATTATGTCCTATTTTGTATTTTTACTTTATTTATGTGTACCTATAGTGAATACACATAATATATCTATTTTATTTTAAAAATGATCTTTTTAGGGACTTTGTCTCAATCTCCTTTCATTGAGGCATATTTAGTTTTATACACAACTTTATTTTATACGGTGTATAAACCCCTTTGACTTTTACGTCTATTCAAAAGGAATTTTTTTTATACGAAGCGTTTTACTAAACGACAAAAAGGAATTTTTTTTCTTTTCGTACGTATGAGGCGACAGCGACTTCTCTGCCGCCATGGCCATTATTTGGGTTTCATCTTCCTCTACAAGACATCACTTTTTTTTAATGAAAAATAAATACAAAGTTTTAACTTTCTTTTATTTTGGTATTGAAAATGGTTTTTAAAGAGTTTTTATTATATCAACGTGTTGTATTGATATCTTGTGATTGAAATGTGGGAATTTTATGTTTCCTTTATGCATGTTTTATGTGATACGATTATTTTATGGTTTATGATATGTTTAAAACTATTCATATGAGGAATGCATTGGACTTAATAAGTGACGGGTGGAGCCTGCTATAGCTCCTCGATGCATCGGCAGGTCTCATGAGACAAACTAGTGTCTTGGCACGAGGCCTTGACAAAATCTTATTTGTGTTCTTGGCACGAGGCCTTGACTACATGGTTATGATAGTCTGTAATTATGCATTCCATCATTATGAAAGTGGTTATTGATATTGCATGTGATTATTCGACCAGTAGAATATCCATGTGAAGAAGTAAATGGCATTATCTCATTTTACTTTTTCCATATTATGTTGATGTTCAAGTTTAAAGGGCTTTGTTTTATTCATACATTGCCTTAATAGTTTATGTTTATTTATGAAAGCTTCCTCAATATTGTTATCCTTACTAAGCATCTGAGCTCACCCCTTTCAATGTTTTAATATTTTCCAGGATGTGAAGAAGTATTTTATGAATGACCTGCAGGGATATTCAGAAGAGGATATGAGTGTGGACTATGAAGACTTCGTTATTAGTTTTTCACTTTATGATGTAATGTAAGACTTATGATTGTATCTAGTGTTTCCAAGGCTACTAAACTAATCAGTCTTTCGAGACTTGATCTTTTGTGATCATGCCAATGTTACGAAGTAATGCACCGACTCTGGGTAGCTGGGGTCGGGGCGTTACAATCCCAAGATTTTAAATTTTTTTCATAGGTCTTAATATTGGTAAGGAAATAAGAATATGTGATGATGAAAGTATTTAAAAATTTGTCTTGAAAGGTAACCATGTGTCTTTTAAATAATTTTTTGTTTTTTGATAAAAAATGGATGGCATGTATACTTATCTACTTTCTAATATATAAATTTTATGTATGATTTTTTTCTAATTATCTAAAACATTGTACCTAAAAGATCTTTGTGAATGAATGAAAATAAATTCTAGTCAAAAGTCACTAGAATAAGTAATGTTTATGGTTGGGTCCTTATACCATTAAATGGAAACAACATCTTCACCAAGTCATGGTGTATGGTATGGGGGTTCTTCACTATAAATTTCTTAGGAACTATAGAATGCACCAAAAATTTATTCTCCACAAAGTTATATACATGTGTAACTCTAGATTTATATTTTACTATACACCACAACTAGCACCATGCCCTGGGAATCTTTATAGTGGCCTCAAAACTCCCACATTATTTATACAATGGTGTTTTCTATAGGTTTTTTACTATGAATCACTTTTAGTTCCATGATAAGGTGGTTCTGTCTAAAACACCCACCAACTTATCGATAATGGAATGGTTCAAAAAGTGGTGCTCCTTAAGTGGTTTAGATTTTTATTTTGATAAATTGCCTTATAATTTATAGATTGAATATAAATTATAAGTTTTAGACATTTTAAAATGAGGTTTTATATTCCTAAATTCAATATTAAAAGGTTCAGATTGTATCTCATGTTTTTTTAATTACTTCTATATTCATGTTTGGTAAATTTTTTATAAAATGGGAATATTTTGCATGAATAATTCCTATAATAATTATCTTTAAAGAGATATACCCCATAACTACATACTAGGTATGAATCCACACAATTTATTTTTCATCTAACTTTAACATAGAATTTAACTTTAGTTGTTAATATGAATTTATTATGTGGATATAGTTTTTTCAATTATGTTTTAATATTATTATGAATTAGATCATCTCTTCAATAGTGTTCCCCTTGGAAGAGGGATTTTGGTCCAGACTTCCCACTAGCCTTTAAGATTATTTCTTATTCTAGAAATGTGTGGGTTTTCTATATGTATCTCAGATATTAGTCATGTGGATATTGTTAGTCTCATACATTTTGAAAAAATTATATGAAGAGCTCATGTATCTTATATATATAATGCATTTTGATATGTATGAATATGTTTTGATTTTATATTTGGGTGAGTAAAAACAATTGTAGGTTGTGTAAATAGTTACAAATTAATTTAGACTGAACTCATTAATTTTGTGTATGGAATAGTAATTCTATAACTAATTCATTACAATCATTCAAACCAAAACGAATAAAACATTAAAATATAAGGATTCTATGAGATATAATTGTTTAAATTTTATATGCATATGATGTATGATAAATATTTGATAATTTGAAAGAAAATACATTAAATAATAACTATAAGATCCCTTATAAATAGGCACTTTTCAAGACATCAATTGTAACACCCAAAAATATTTATGAAACATTTATCTTTAAATAATTCAACTTCTTCGGTAGCTTGTGTTGAACACAACACCAAGTTTAAATGAATTGTGACATACAATTAATATATTTTTACTATAAATAATACCATTATATATTATCCATTTAATTGGAAGGTATGAATAGTAATTACCATATTATTAAATATATTAATTCTTAGGAAATGAAAACTAAATGTTTTTTGTAAAGTTTCTTTATTCTTCAAAAATATGTTTTCCTCAAAAATAATTTTATTGATTTCTATGAGAAAATAAATATAAATAATTTTGAATCTTTTAAAAAAAATTATTGGAAAAAATAATCATTATTTTTGAATTCATCATGTCAACAATATCTTAGGATTTATTTATTATAATTTTATAAAAGTTTGAAATTTAAATTAATTGTGATAAATACTAATTTACATTGAAAAAATGTATATTATTCTAAAAATTTTACAATGTAAAGTTTTGTTTTGGATATGTTTAAAACTATAATTAGTTCATTTTTATTATAAATAATATAATTTTTATCTTTTAAATTAGTTTTTTGCATGATTTTGGTATTAAAACATTTTATACTTAAAAATGAAATTTTTCAGAAAAAATGGGTTTCTTGGTGTTTTTTCAGATAATTTTAAATTAAATTCTTCCAATTATGTGTTTATAATTTTAAAAAATTAACTCAATATTTTGAATTAGGAGGTCCAAATTTATTAGATATACCCCTTTTATTTTTTTCAATATGAATAGTATCTTTTGTAAAATTTATCATCTCAGTAAAAGGTAAACCGGGTTCATATAGATTAAAAATAAGTGATAATGCCATAATATTTTATCCAAATTCTTATTTTATGAACTAAATTATTCCTTTAACTCATAATTTTATAAAATTTCTTATTTAATGGATACTTTTCCAAAAAATGTCTATAGGGATTATTAAAATACAAGAAAGTGACAAAATGTCACACTCTTATTTTTTATAAAGTATTTTTAATATGGGTATAAACACAAAAAAAATTCAATATAAATATTTTTTGGAGAGATAAAATAATTTTATTAATCCTGATAATTTATTCAAAAAATTTTGAATTAAATAATTACTCTAAATTTGTACACAACGCTGACGTAGTAATTATTCAGTTAGCAAAAAAATACAATAATTGATAATAACAATATTAAAAAGTAATATTATTTGCGATATATATAGTGATCAAAAAATTAAATAGATGAAAATTACATTTTTAGGGTATAATAAAATATTTGGTTTTAATTTTACTTGTTTTCTATGTTTTAAATGTCAAAGTAGTGAATAATATCGAAATTTACAATAATGATATTTTATGGGATTGATATATTATAAAACTATTTTAAAATCATAAAAATTTTTAAAAACCAAAAAATCAATATTATATGATTTATAATTTTATGATTTTTCAATTTATGATTCAATTTACACCATATAAGTAAAAAATATAGCCTTTTAATATTGAAATATTTGTTGTTATAGTTTAAAGTTAAATAGGCGAACTAAAGATTAACCAAAATGATAATGTTTAAAATAAAACCAAAACATGTCTAAATTTTATTGGTTGATAATATTACATCCTTTTGTTATATTATATTCTAATACACTTAAATTTGTTGGTATTTGGATAGAAAAAAAAATTATTATAATTTAATATTTTGAGAAATTTCAAAAACAGCCCTCTCCTCCCATAAAATACCACTAATCACAACCCCCTTTTCTTAACCATCCAGACAATGAAGGTTTAAAAATGTCTTAATAACACTCAAATACCCACTCTCCCCACTTCCAAGTCCTAATGGTCTCAACAAAATACCAATTCCAGGTTCCTCAATGGTTCATTAAAGGAGCTGATATTCAAGAGGTAACTTTCTAAAACCACCTCTTTTAATTTCTTTTCTTCTTCTACCTTCTCCTCACCAATTTCATACATCAAAGAATAAGAAATACAGTATCATTTATATACATTAATTTAATATTTATAATTTAAAATTTTTTATCCATCCCTTTTTCTTATCTCCTATTATTCAAATAAAGGAATCCATTGTCCACATTACAGTGATTAACCATCTCCATGGATAATAGGTTTTAATTTTTAATTATCGCCTTCATGTATGGTCATAAAACTATTATTATGGTTAAATAGATTTAAATAATTATGTTATAACTTATTTAATTTTATAAAACTAATATTTTTACACACTATTAAATAAATTGAAACTAATGTGTGATAGTCATAAAACCCTCAAAAAATAAACTAAACAATTGTCATTAATGTTTTATGAAATGAATCATCATAATGTCAGAAAAAAATGATATATGGGACCATTTAAACTTATATAAGTTTATTATTACCGTTTAATTTCACTTATAGAATATAATTTCCATTTGATGATAAATTCCTTAATTATACACAAGTGAACCGATCAAGAAACCCTGAAACGAACACTCCCAGAATGATTAAAATTGAACCTTATAACTCATATAAAATAAATATGTAATAGGTTATGAATTAATCAATTAATGAATCAAATTTTATTTTCTAGGACATTAATTGAAAGTGCATAATGAATTCAAATATAAGGTAAGGGATATCTCCAAACCTCCACACTTCCATTGGGTTACACTTTCAATATATTTTCCTCAATTTATTCCTTCATTATTTTTCTGTAATTCTCTTGTTTTCTTTTTATATGTACAAAACATATATATGTATCTCAATTAATCTTTATTTTATGAGTATCTATTTGTTTTATAAGGTTCCATTCTCAATTCCTCTCAATAAGAAAACCTAATTAATGTGAAATTCTTTTTTTATTATCCATTTTCATGTACACTACATAAATAAATTTTAAGACCCTAATATTTTTATAAAATCCCTCATTTTATCATGAAAAACAATTTTACTACAATTCATGTTATATTTAAACAATTATTCCTTTATCCTCTTTAAAGACTCTATTATTTTCCTTAAAATATTTCTTAAGTGGAACATTTCTAATGTAACCTAACCATTATTTTTAATTCATTATATATTCTTATATTTCCATAATTAATGTGAAAGAATGATTTGAATCCCTTATTTCATGGATACCATTGTTATACACCGTTTTTATGCCTTTTTACATGATTATAATACCCATTTCTTTCCATGAATAACCCTTATGTTTATTCCTTATGTTTGATTCGTTATATGCTACAAATATATATGAAAATATTTTGACTGGTGGGAATAGATAGAATTGTAATGAATTAGGTGATTTTTTAGTCTCATTATATGTTATGTATGGGATTAGGGAGTAAACCTAATCCATTATAGGACTTTGTACACCATGTGATATACTCTCGAGAGATAACCTTGACTTATGTTTTTGTCATGTTATATGTTTCTGACACTTTCCTATGCTCCCATGATCATATGATTACATGTTATAAATTTTATGCTTCCTTATTTTTATTCATGATTTATGCATTTAATTTTATTGTGTTATGCCATCTAAACCATGTGTTATTCTTCATTCCTATTTTTTTCCCTTATTGATATTTTTAGCTCATCCCTTTTGTCGATGTATTCCCTAGGTTATCCTATATAGATGTAAGATCGCAAAGGTAGTTATGATGTCATTATGAATATTAATGAAAAAATATATATTCTATTTTCATGTTTCCAGATTATGAACCTAGTCTTCCAAAGATAGTATATTTTTAATCCTTAGTTTGTACTTTATAGATAATTATGCTTAAAATAATTTAATAATGCATCTAAAAGGATTGGGTCACTTTACATGATATTCTAGAATGGTCCACTTATTTCTGGGGATAAAGACAAGATAATTTTAGTCAGAACCCTAATAATCATTCTATCCTAAATGATTACCTAGATTAAAACTTTCAGAATCATATGTTAGGATATAATTTTAATTTATAATTTTATCCTTCTATGTTCATAATTTTATTTTTATGTTCCAATTTTATGAGTATAAATTCCAACTAATTTTTTTCCTTTTCTAGTTATCAGATAAAAATAGGAGAATGAATTCTAATAAAGAATGGGATAGGAAATGAAACAATTTATGTAATGATATGATGAACCTCCTAGGAATAGGAGCTCATAACTTCATGATAGTTTTATCTCAATAGTATCAAGGTATGAATAATTACTTGAATCATATAGAACTCCCTCCTCCTATGAAATATCTAGTTGGGGTCAAATCCTTTATTTGATAAAGGACTCCTTTCTTTAGTAGAAATTTTTATCCACTTATCACGGAACACTGTATTAAATCTTTCGAGAAAATATTCTCCATACTCCATCTCTCATAAGAAGAGAAAGGCATGCTAGCAGTCTATCATTATGATGGTGAAGAACATCAATGTTGGAAGCTAATAAAAACATAAATACTAAAGGGTAAATTTATTCCATGCAATGGGAATCATTAAATATAATACTGTTTTAATAAATATTTTCCTTGAACTCTCTATATTAATATCGAGATGGTGTTATTTAGTATGAAGTAAAATGAAGATGAGTATATTGGAGAATATGAGGAAAAATCACAAGGCTTTCATGGTATGCTTCGGACTTTTTCATCATCACTATTAGTAAGGTGAACTGATTCTCTAGTGGGTTGAAACACAGTCTACAAAAATCCCTTGAAATTTGGGACTTTTATAGTTATGAAAAGATTGTTATTTAAGCCCATAAAGTTGATATGGGGATTGATAATTCTTAGTGGTCTCATGGGACTGGATAAAATGAATGTAAGATGTAATTCTCTTCTAGAGGGAAAATATAAAAATATCATGGGGGAAAGAAAAACCATCATTCCACTTGTCAAAAGTGTTGGAAGAGGCATCCTGGAAACTACCTAAGGTGAAACAAAAGGTGCTTAAAGTGTGGAAAAGAGGGTCACCAAGATAATAAATTCCAAATTTAAATGAACAAACCCACTAATGAGGAATTATAAAAGAAGGTTCAGATGAACATTATACCTATTTTTATGTGATTCAACTATAAGGAACATGGACATTATGTGATCTAATACCCTAAGATAAGGGTTGTTAAAGACAATCAATGACAAAAACCTCTCAGTCAGAAAGGAATGGTATATGATATCACTACTACAGAGGTGGAGCCTGATAATTATGTGGTAATAGGTACACTAGTAATTCATTTAATAATAGTGAATGTAGTATTTGATTCTCATTCTATGAATTATTTTTTATCTTGAAAGTTTATTAGAAATATTCAAATAACACCTCAAAATATAGATATTTAGGTATTTGTGAGAATATTAAATGTGGAAATTATTGGATCTAAATTATATAAATCATCATCAATCAATGTTTGTGGACTAAACCTCCCAAAAAAATATTTTATTACTTCCTTTGGAGAATTTTGATGTTATATTGGTCAAGAATTGTCTATATTTATACAAAGACATCATCAACTCTTAGGAGAGGGAGATCACTCTTCACATCCCAAGGAATCCTATAATTCTATACATAAGGGAAAAGATGAATCTCCTTCAAAATCATCAACTCAAGTGTTGATATTATTTCCTTGTCAACAAGAATATCTAACACAATTGATTGATTCAAAGGAGAGGATCACGCCTGAATACATGCCCATTATGAGGGACTAAACTGATGTTTTCCATGAATAATTTTTTGGTCTTCCTCCTCAATGAGAGACTGATTTATCAATTGAAACTATACCTAGATCTCATTCCATATCAAATACACCTTATATAATATCCACTACTAAGTTGTAAGAACAGAAGAGGCATTAATAAGAGAATCCAGACAAGGGATTCATACACCCTGAGTGCTTCACTATGGGGTGCGCCAGTCCTCTTAGTCATGAAGAATGATGGATAAATGTTCCTATTAATTGATTATCATGATTACAATAAAATAATGGTAAATAAAAATTATACCCGTTACACAAATAGATGATTTGTTCAGTCAACTGTGTAAAGATAATTATTTCTCAAAGGTGGACCTTTGGTCGGGATATCACCAATTAAATGTGAAGAAGAAAGATATTCCAAATAATTCCTTTTTAAAGAGATATGGACACTAAGAATTTATAGTAATTCCATTTGGGCACACTAATTCTCTAGAAATATTTATGGACTTAATGAATAGAGACTTTACATATTAACCCAAAAAATTGGTGGTAGTCTTTATAGATGATATTCTGAGATACTATATGAGTAAGGATCATGAGGATCATTTTAAAATGGTGATAAATAATTTTTAAAGGGAGAAAATATATGAAAAGTATAGTAAATTTGAGTTATAGATAGAGGAAGTATCATTATTGGGATGTGTTTTCACTAAAAAGGGATATATGTGGACCATTATATGATAAAGGCAACTGAGGAGTTCCCCATACCATCATATGTAATGGAGACCCATAGTTTTGTTGGTCTACCTAGGTATTACCAATGAGTTTTGAAGAAACTCCCATGATTATCAAACCCACTAACCAAGCTGACTTGGAAGGGAGTAAATTGTTTCTAGACCAGTGAATGTGAAAACTACTTTAATGAGTTGAAAATAGGCTTATCACTACACCATTACTCATAGTACCCATATGTGGAGAACGCTTTGGGGTATACAAAAATGCATCAAAAAATTTATTACATTTTATAGTAATGAAAAATGATAAATTGATATCATGCGCCTCAAGTTAGTTGAAATTGCATGAGTAAAACTATATCACCCATGATCTGTAGTTGGTAACTATGATCTTTAGATTCAAAATCGGGAAACGTTAGATCTATGGGGAGATGTGTGAGATATATACTGATTAAAAGAACCTCATATATATATTGACACAAAAATATATGAATATGATGTAATTAATATGGTTAGATATCATCAAGGATTATAAATTCTTAATCCACTACTATCCTGGTAAAGAAAATAAAGTGGAAGATGCTCTAAGTAGAATGGATCATGTAACATTATCAATAATGATAATTGAGAAGGATCAAATAATATTAAACTTATAAAATATTGAGATGATAATAATAAGGGAAGGAACAACATCATTCCTTTCTCAAATGATTTCTAAACCATACCTTGTGAAGAAAATAAAGTATGCTCAAAGAAATGATGTGGAAATTCAGAAGAATGTAGAAGATATAAAAAATGGGAAACCCTCAGAGTTCAAAATTTATGAATAATGATTCATAAGATTCATTTCATGACTATTTATACCATAAAATAGTAAGATAAACAGGTATGTTTTGAATGATTCACATAGCTAAACCTCCTCTATCCACCTTGAGAACAAAAAGATGTATTCAGATCTCTAAGAGCACTATTGGTGGGAAAATAAGATTAAAAAAAATTTAAAATATGAATCAATGTGCCTAGTATGTCAAAAAGTGAAGTATGAAAGTAAAATCCTAAGAAGATGATGAAACCATTACATATACCTACATGGAAATGGGAAAACAATACCATGGAAGTTATCACTAGGCTTCTAAATAAATCTATAGGATATAATTATATATGGGTTGTTGTGGATAATATTATAAAGATAGATCACATTATTTAAATTTAGAAGGACTTAATACTCGATAAATTATCATGGATATACATCAAAGAAGTGGTGAGGATACATGGAGTACATTATTTTGTTACACCTGGTCGAGATTTGATATTTACCTCTATGTTTTTAAAATTATCCAACATTATATAAACACTAATCTGAACATCAATAAAATTTATCACCCTCAAAATAATAGCCAATCTGATCAGACCATAAAAATTCTAGAAGACCTGTTGAGAGCATACTCTATGGACTTCAAAAAAGTATAGGATCAACATATTCCACTGGTTGAGTTCTTATACAATAATTTTTTTCACTCATGAATCCAAATGGATCTGTATGAATTTATTTATAGGAAAAAGATATAGAACACCTTCATGATAGTATGAATATGGTGAGCGTAATCCACTAGGACCTAAAATGTTTGCAGAAATGGTAAAAAGTTTAAGACCATTCAGCAACACATCATGGCCTCCCAAAGTAGACATAAGAGTTATGCAGTCAATCATAGATGGGGTATAGAGTTTAAGGTCAGAGATAATGTATTCCTCCACATATCTCCATGGAAGATAGAAATGGGATTTTGGAAGAAGGGAAACCTAAGTCCCGGGTACATTGGCCCTATAGAGATTCTTGATCACATCACAATTGTGTCATACCGACTCAAACTTCCACCAACCATGTCTCAAATATATGATGTATTCCACATATCCCTCCAAAAAAAGTACATACCAAATCCCACACACGTATTAAATTTAAGGGATGTACAACTATAAAATGATCTCTCTTATGAGTTACAACTAGTGAAGATCTTCGACCATGGGGACAAATTTATACACAACAAGACCACTCACCTGGTTAAAGTACTAGGGAGGATCCAAAAATATGAATAAGTAGCATGGGAATTGGGAGAAGTGATAAAAGATATGTACCCTCACCTTTTATCACCATATCATGTAAAATAAAATTTCTTGGATATAATTTAATAAGGGTGATTAATGTAACACTTCATTATTTTTATGAAAGGTTTCTCTTTAAATAATTTAATTTCTTCTGTAGTTTGTGTTCCACACAATACTGAGTTTAAACGAATCGTGTTATACTGTTAAGATGTTATTATTATTCACAAATCCATTATTTCCTAATTGTATAATTATAGGGTATTAATATAAGGACCCGGCCTTCAAACATTACTCAATCTTTAATTAAACGTATAATTCACATTGAAGATATTTTCAGGTTTGGAGTTTTAGAGAATTAGGCCATAACTGTTACATTACATCTCAAAAATTACAATTAGACACTTCTACTCCATTTCCATGTTTTTCATAAAATAAAAACTCTTAAAAAAGAGTCATGTCCAGTTCCATGTTTTAGAGATCATGACTTTCCCTTGATCCCATCCTTGACCTTATTCCCTTTAAGTCTTGTGAAAAACATTTCAAAACATGGGATGATCATAAAAAGCTCAGTAAGGGTTATAAAACAAAGAAAGAAAACATTATTTAATCAATAAATACATAACATAAGCTCTTTAACATACCTCATGAAATCATAAGATTTATGAATAACATAGAGAAATCATAAATCATAAAGATAACTTGTGGCATCCATATCATACTTACATTGTAGTTATCACACCTATAGAGGGAGTTACATTTGGAATAACCATCACAGTATATTCCCTAAATCTCTTAGGAGAAACATTCATGTTTACATCCGTCATGTTACCCAATGAATTGGAGAACATTCTCGAGCTCACCTTCCCAAGTTTTATCATAGAACCACCCATATACGTAAACAATTCCCAAGGACCATAATATAATCATAACACATAACATAAGCATAAAGGAAAGATATCATTCCCAAATTGAAATCACAATATATATTATCAAGATATTGAACTAGATGTTGAAATAATAAACCCAAAAACCATTTTTAATACCAAAATACTTAAAAGAGTATGTGTTATTTATTTTCCATTTAAAAACATTACATATTGTAGAGGAATCCAAAGATCAAACAATACTCGTGGTGGCGGAAAAGATCGTTGTCACTACTTGCGTTAAAAGAAACATTCCTTTTTGTCATCTTGTAAAATTATTTGTAGAAAAAATATTCCTTTTGAATAAAATTAAAATTCAAAGGGGTTTATACACCGTATAAATAAAGTTGTGTATAAAACAATATATGCCTCAATGAAAGGAGATTGAAACGAAGTCCCTTACATCGTGTCTGACTTGAGCTATTTGTTCTTTAAACTCTTGAATAATATACTAAAGTTAATTTATACTTAAATATGAACCATTTTCAAGTTTATTATTCCTTTTATATCTCTTATTACTATGTTATAAAAATCATATAATCAATTAGGTTAATAATGGTCATTTTGTCGATATTTGGTACTTGAGTCAAAAATGAACTTCTTATATTTACAAGTTTTCTATGTGGTCCGAAGTCTATTATATCCATAATGATATTAATGATTTAGATATCATATATATCATATATATCTGGTATATACATATATTTATAATATTACATAACATTTATAGGTAAGTAATGAAATGCACTGTTCATGGAGACGGTAAGTCGTACGTACGCATGAACGCTACATCCATTTCTATTTTGTATTTAAATGGAATTAAATCATAATGAGACATCGGTATATTGTAATTACAGTATAATATCATATATAATATCATTAACTTAGTCCTTTATAAGTCCCACATATGTCATTAATGAGTCATATCACTTTGAGGGGGCGGTAGTCCCCACTTCCTCAAATGAAATTATCGCGTTTACCCATAATGGAAACCATAAAGGAATGATATAAATGAAAAATACAAAAGAATATAGAAAAAATAAACTTAATATATATCATATATAAATAAAGTTCCATTTTATGGATACCATGAGAGGTGATAGAAGATAATTGAACAATCATCGTTTCGCGAGGTGTTAGTTTGCCATCCACAGAAACAGTATGTTCTTTACCCATTAGATGGAGGTGTGTGTAAGTTTAGTTATAATAATTCCCATAAAAACACCCTAGTATATTGAGTTTACTGGTTTTGTTATAAAATAAATGAATAAAATGATTTTAGGGTTCGAAGAAGTAAAATAAAAGAAAACAATTTAAGAAAACAGTTACCTTTAATTCGGGTAACTCTCTTTGGTTTGACCCAAGAAGACTTCTTGAAGTGCTTTCTACCTAAGGTAAAGCTTATAGGTGGAAGAGATAGATCTTGAGATATTATTTGGGCAGGGTTTGGATGATCCAATGGGATTTAGAGGTGTGAGTAATTGGTTAGAAGTGAGGTATTTTTATAAGGGGGGAGGGGCTCTTTTGGAAAGTGTGAAAATGTTATTTTATTATATAATGATATTTGGTTTCTAAAGGTCCAACACTACTTAAAGTAAAAGATACGATGAATAATGGTCAAATAAAATCATCCAATAAGAATTGGACATGTTTTGGATATTGATTTAATATTTATAATCTTATTTATTTAAATCATTTATTAATGGGTTAAATACTGCATCATTATTGTGTCATAAATAATTTAATTCATTTGATGTCTAAGAATTATAAAAAAAATACCATGATGTAGAAAATATTTTTATCTTTCCAAATAATATTTTTAGTATAAAAGATAATCTATATAACCTTACGCAAATATTAATTTAATAAAAGATACTTGTTTGTGTCATTTTTATCTTTACTTTAAGTTAATTAAAATAAAGGATCATTATCACTATTAAGTGGCTCCATGGTGTCCCAAAATTGACCCAATGATGAAAATGGTCGGCCATGACTCATATAATAAGGTTAGCAAAAGTGTTAAGGTAATTGTTTATTATTATGATATTCTTTTTACCTTAAATTACCCTATTTACCTTTAACCGCCGTAAATAAAAGTCAAAAGTTACAATTCACCAAAAATTATTTTCATCTTATCAAACCAAATTTTACTTACTAATAACAACCATGTATGTCAGATTTTATAAATTCAATTCACAGAAGTGATAAAATTTCATATAAATGAAAAGGTCATATTTTTAACTACTACTTAGTGGTTTCACTATTTATTAAATATTGATCTTTTGTAAAAAAATACCAAAAATTCAGCCTAAGCTATATTTGATATTCTGAATTCAAAAATGATGTTTATTTTACCAAATTAAAAACCTAGAAGTGGCAGAAATTAATTGAAAATTAATTCCCGCTATAAAAACAAAAGGCGTGTTTTTAAGAAATATTAACTTTCAAAATATTGACTCTTGTTTATGACCAATTTCAATGTGAAATTACTTATAGTGACCAACATTGGATTAAATGATAAAAATATATTCTAATTACATTTTAAAACAAATTAAAAAAATAATCTGAAAATATAAATAAATTATATTAAAAGGAAGTATTGAATTAAAATACAGTATTTTTCACTATTCATTAAAAAAAGAATTTTATCATAAAAATACCAAAAATTTACCGAAATTAAATTTTGATGTCCTGATTCTAAAGAAGGATTTTATTTTGTAAAATAGAACATATAAAAGTAAGAAAAACTATATTTAAATAGGGTTCTCCATTAAAAGACGGTAAATCAGCCTTTTAAAGTAAATTATGCTTAAAATTAGATTCATTGACATTTTAAGACTCTAACTTTTATTGGATAAATGAAAACACATTTAACAAACATATATAATCATATATTAGTTAGTTCTATTAATTCCCACCAACACAACATCTAGGAATTAACTACCATTTAAAATAATAATATTATATTGTAGTGTGCATCGTAAGATTTCAAAGAAACTTGTTGTTGTGTATCGGGTACGCCATCGAACATATCAATCTCTTTAAAGTAAAATTAATATTTAATTAAAAAAATATTAAATAAAATGAAAAATTCAAATTTATCTATTTATCTGAGATGTTACAATTAATAGTAATAACAATATTTTTAAATATATTAATTCTTAAAATAAACCTTTAATTTTTTTTGTAAGGGCATTTTATAATTCAAAAATATGTTTTCTTCAAAAATAATTTTTTTTATTTCTATATGAAAATATATATAATTAATTTTCAAACTTTTAGAAAGTTTATTTTACAAAATAAACTTTATTTTTAATTCATCATGTCATAATTATCTTAGTACGAATATTTAATATTTTTAAAAAGTTTAAAATTTCAAGGAATTGTGAAAAATACTGATTTACAGTGAAAAATGTATATTATTTTAAAACATTTACAATGTAAAATTGAATTTTGGATTAGTTTAAAATATTAATTATTTAAATTTTATTATAAATAATATAATTTTGGTCTTAAAAGTTAATTTTATAGATGAATTTAATATAATAACATTTTATACATAAAAAGGTATTTTCTAGAAAAATTGATTTTTTTCATTTTAGTGGTTATTTTTAAATTAAATTATGCCAATCCGGTGTTTATAATGCTAAAAAATGGATTCCATATTTTTAATCTTGAAATTTAAATTTAGTAAATAAACCCCTTTTATCTTATTTAATATGATTAGAAATCGTGGTAAAATGTTTCATCTCGATAAAAGGTAATTCAGGTTAATCTATATTCAAAATAAGTGATAAGTCCATAAGTTTCCATATAAATTCTTAATGGATGAATTAACTTATACCCTTCACACATAAGGTTATAATTTGAGTTATTTAAATTATTTTTTTCCTTGAAAATGTCTTATAAATTATTAAAATCAATGAAGGTTAAAAAATTTCACACTCTAATTTTTTATAAGAACAATATTTTTAATATGGGGTTAACCAGAAGATATACGCAACTATAAATATTATTTATAAATATAAAATATTTATCTTAATGTGTTTAGTTATTTAATATATTTAGGAATTAAATAATTACACTAAATTCTTACACAATGTCGATGCAGTAATTATTCAATTAGTAAAAAAATACAATAAATGATAATAAAAATATTAAAATAATATAATTTGAGATATTTAAGGTGATAGAAAAATTATATAGATTACCATGGAAATTTTAGGACCTAATAAAATAGTTGATTCTATTTTTACCTATTTTTTTATGTTTTTAAATATCAAAGTAGTGAATAGTATCAAAATTAACAATAATTATATTTTATGGGATTAATATTTTAGTAAATTATTTAAAAATAATAAAATATTTAAAAAATTAAAATTGATTATGATATTAACTAAAATTTCATAAATTTTCCATTTATGGCCCAGTTTACACCATATAAGTAAGAATTACAACCTTTTAATATTAACAAATTTGTTAACATAGTTAAATTTAATACAGGTTTACTAAGGGTTAATAGGAATTATACGTTTAAAATAAAACCAAAACATGTCAAAATTTTATTTTTTGTTTAAATAAAAACCATATCATATCTTATATTATAATTTATAACAATTTTTGGGTATTTATATAGAATAAAATTTATTATAATTTAATATTTTTAAAAAAATATAAAACACCCCTCTCCTCAGTTATAAATATCACCCCTCACAACCCCTTTTCCTCACACAATCCAATCCATTAATCTTTAAATATCTCTTAAAAACTCTCTTACCCAGACTCCCAAATTTCAAGTTCCACTAGTCTCACCAAATTCCCAATTACAAGTTCCATAAGGATTTCTTCAAAGAGGTGATATTCATGAGGTAACTTTCTCAAGAAAACTCTCTTAATTTATTTTCCTTTTCTATATTCTCCTCACCTATTTAATCCATAAAATAATAGAAACTTAATTATAATTTATATAATGGAATTTTTTATTGATAATGGATCATTTTCTATCCATCACTTTTTCTCATCACCTCTTATTCGAAGAAAGGAAACCATTGTCCTAATAATGATCCAAGGATAATGAGTTTTCATTTTTCATTACAGCCTTAAAGGGTGGACATAAAACAATTATTATGGTTAAATAATATTTTATTAAGTATATTATAACTTATTTGAAGTTCTGGAACTAGTATATATAAATAATATTAAATAAAATGAATCTAATGCATGATGGTCTGAAAAACCGCCAAAAACAAACTAAAAATTTATAATTAACATTTTATCAAATAAATCATCCTCATATTAGAAAACAAAATGATATATGGGAAAATTTTAACTTCTGGAATTATATTAATGCCATTTAATTTCACTACTATAATATTATTCAAATTCAACATGTACTTCCATAATTATACATAAATTAACTAATCAAGAAACCCTGAAATGAGCCCTCCCAAAATGACAAAATTGAACCTTATAACTCATCGAAATGGCCATAAATTTACCAAATAAAATTATAATAAATATAATACATATTTAATAGGTTCTTAATTAATTAATTAATTAATTAATATTGTTATCAATTAAATTAATTGTAAGTGTATAACGCATTCGTACATAAGTTAATGGGTCTCTCCGAACCTCTATATTTCCTTTAGGTTATGCTTTCTCTATCTTTGCATCAATTTATTCCCTAATTATTATTATATAATTCTATTATATTTTTTAATATGTACCACACAGATGTATGTATATAAATTCATCTTTATTTAATGGGTATTTATATGTTTTATAATTTTCCCTTCTCAATTCATCTTGATTACAAACACAATTAAAGGGAACTTCTCTTTTTCTTACCCATTTTCAAGTACACTACGTAAACCATTTTAATCCTCAAATATTTTTCTAAAATAACTCATTTATCATGAAGAACTATTATATTCATTTATGGTCTTATGAAAATAATTATTTCTTCATCCTCTTTAAATAATTTTGATTTTATTCCATAAAACCATGCTTACATGGAACATTTATAAAGTTACCTAAACCACACTTTTTTATGTCTTCACTTCAGTTGTACTTCATCATCTATTATTATATTTCATTTATTAATATCCAAGAATTATTTAAATTCCTTATTTCATAGAAACCATTGTTATTATCCCTTTGGTTATTCCTTAAGACATGATTACAATAACCATTTCTTTCCATGGGTGACCATTAGGTTTATTCCATATGTTTGATTATTTATGTGGCACACATACACATTAACATGTTATGATGGTTGTTCCAAAATATCTATCCAATTAATTGGTTAATTTATTAGACTCATTAGATGATATTTATGGTATTATAGAGTAAAACTAATCCATTATGTTACTTCTTCCACCATGTGATATTGTCTTGGAAGTAAGCCTTAACTCATGCTCATATCATGTTATATGTTGCTTCCACTTTGATAAGTTTCCATTATCATAAGATTCTATTTCCTAATTTCTATAATTTTATATTTTTATTCATGATCCATGCCTTTTATATTATCATTTTATGACATCTAACCCATATGTTATGCTTCATTATGGTGTTTATTCCCTTACTGGGCTTTTAAGATCATCCCTTTTGTCTATGTATTCCGCAAGTTATCCTTTGTAGATATAATATCTCAAAGGGAGTTATGTGATCATTGTGAAATTTAATTAAAAATGAGTCTTATTATTGTTTAATATTTCCTAATTATGTACTTAGTCTTCCAAATACACTACACTTTTTGATCCTTTGTTTTTATTTTATAGATAATTATTATTAAAATCATGTAATAATATGTGTAAAAGTATTGGGTCACTTCATCGATCATCCAACCAGGTAGTTCATTCAAAATTGGGGTTTCTATGAATTATCACATGTAAGGAAATAAAGTTATGAGTGACTGTAGATTATTTTATTGGGTGGGTCGTGATAAATTTGGGTGTACCTTGATTTCAATTTGTTAAATTATTCTTGGAATTTTCTTTGGGTTACACTAGCTCGGAGACCCTAATTGTATTATGTTGCTGGATGAATAAAGTTGAGCATATCCATTTGAAGGATTTTCATAAAGGGTTATCTACTCATCTATTGAAGAATAATGTCTATTATTATTGTAAATTTGTCATACCTAAATACTTATGTGGGTGGATAAATACTAAATTTTTCGAGAACTCAGTGAAATATGGATATTGACTCACTAAATGGGTATGATGTATGAGGTCATCATTTTTTTGGGAGTACTTTCATTAAAATTCATTAATTAAATGATATAAACCATGATACTCACCCACTTATATAAATTTTTTAGATTATGTCATACTTATTTATAATAATAACGAGGTCACTTATAGGTATGAACAATAAAATATTTAGAGACTGGTATTTAGTGTTCAGAAGTATTCTCAAGGAGAATAATTCTATGCTTTTGAATTTAAATGTCGTAGAGATAAATTTCTATGAATCTAAATCATCTGTATTAGATATTTATTGTGCTTCACATATTTATTTAGAAGAGTGAAAACTATATTTGTGGCAGTAATTGATAAAGGGGTACAACATTAAAGGATGGAACTTTTTATTTTACTTTAATAGGTGTATTAACCTTAAAATTGGAAAATTGTTATTATTTTCCCTCCATAAACCAGAATTTTATTTTTTTATCATGTTTGGGTAAGATGGAATTTTTATTAAATATTAAGAAAAAAAATTATATATAGCAATTAAATGATTCATTTAATAATAAATATGTAAAATGAATTATATATTCTAGATATGGATAATCCAGTTTATAAGATTTAGAAAAAGATGGTTGGTGTTTATTCTAATCCCACTTACCTTTGGTATTTTCACCTAAGGTATATAAATGAGAAGCCCATTTAAAGACTCCAAAGAGATGGATTGTTGGAATAATTTGATTATGAATATTTTGATACTTTTGAATATGTTTTATTGCAAAAATTGACTAAGGCACCTTTTAGGAGAAATAATGAAATGTCCAATTGTTTGTTGTATCTCATACATAGTGATATTAGTGTACTAATGAGAGCATAAGAAAGTTTTGGTTTTAGGTATTTAATTAACTTTATTGATTAATTTAGTAGGTATGGTTACATGTTTATTATTTTAGAAAATTGTACAACTGTTGAAAACATTAGAGATAAGGAATGTCATATAGAATCTACTGGTCAAGATAATTAGGATTCTTCAATCGGGTCAAGGAGGTGAATAATTAAGATAAGGATTCATATACCATTTAATAGTTTGGGGGATTATTTCACAACTCACTCCAATTTTAACACCATAATGTAATATTGTGTCTGATAGAATCAATCATACCTTGTTGGGCATGGTTCAATCAATGATGTGTCTATGTGACCTTTCTATTTCATTTTGGGGTTATTATCTATAGATTATTGCATTATTATTAAATGGTTTTCTATATAAAACCTTCATAAAGATTCCATATGAGATATGTATTTGGCAACATACTAAAATATGTTTTATAAATAATTTGGGGTTGCGGAGAACTCATATGATGATTATATTTGGATAAACATAGTCCAGAATCTAAAAAATTATTATTATTTGGTTATCCTAATGAAACTAAGGGATATTATTTTAAAACTCTTATAGAACACAAAATATTTGTGGCCCAAACAAGTGTATTATTTTAAAAGGAATAATTATTTTTTTGAGTTAGTGGGAGAATAATTAAAATTAGATAAATTAAAGACTAACAAATAAGAATTTTTTATAATATGGAAGTTGATTTGTTTCCACACTGAGTTTTGAAAAAAGAATGGGATAAAGTTATATAAGTTCCTTAAAGATCCGGTAGGAATCATTATGAACCTAGGAGATATTTATTTCTTATGGATAATAGTGATGAAGTAACTTTTGTTGGAGAAGAACCATATACTTACCATGCGGCCATTAAGAGTTCTAATTTTGAGAAATGTTAAAAAGCTAAAGAATTTGAGATAAATTTCATATACACAAACCAAGTGTTTAACTTGTTGGATGCACCATAATGGGAGATCCATAGGTTGAAATTGTTTTTTTATAAGAAAATTTACATGGATGGTATAATTCCGACTTATAAATAATGTATGGTAGAAAATTGTTGTGAAAAATCATGATATTTAATATAAAAAACTTTTTCACCTCCACCAATGATAAATATCATTTATATTTTTCTAGCCATAATGTCTAATCTGGATTATAGGATATATTATATGGATTTCAAAAAAATTCCATAATATTAACTTACTCAAGGATGTATATATGATCAAAGTTGAATGTATTGTAGTACCAAATGGGTCGATTAAGTTATACGGGTTGTAATGGTAAATTTCTGGACTAAAGAAAGACTCTAAATATTAGAATATCTAGTTTGATTATGGAATAAAAGAGTATATCTTTATCAAAAACAAATATTATTCTTATGTATACAAGTAAATTAATGGTAGGGTCTTAGTATTTTTATATTGTATATAGATGACATACTACTTATCAGAAATGGTATCTCAACACTTTAATTTTTGAAGATGTGAATAGATAAATGCATCTGAGTGAAATACATGGGTAAACCTACCTATATACTAGGTTTTAAAATATATAGAGATATGTCTAAAATGAAACTTAGACATATTCAAGACATATCCATTGGTAAATTACAAAATTATTTTAGCATAGAGAACTCTAAAAATGGGTCTTTACCAGTGTTACATGGAAAGAATATTAAGTATATTTAATATCTTTCTAATGATTCAGAAAATATTCATATAATTCATTATGTGGCTACCATGGTATTTATCATGTATTTTAAATTGGTTACTTGACATGATGTCACCTATGCCCTTAGAAAAAACAGACTAATATCAATCCAATCCCAGTAAGATTAAATGGATTTCTACGGATAACATATTAAAGTACTTGATAAGGACAAATGATATGTTATTCTCCTTTATATGATAGGATAAACGCTTTTTAAAAGGTTACACAAATGCAGGATTTCAATATGACATAGATGATACGAAATCTAAATATTGTTTTTTTATTAAAACAGTGGAATAATCAGTTGGAATAATTCCAAACCGGATACTATAATGGAATTCACAAAAAATACCAAGAAAATCACTATATCAGATCCTGAAAAGGAATTTTTTTTGAACCATAATGTTTATCTTAGAACATAATGTTGTTTCTATTAATGAGGGAGTGATCAAGATTTACTCTGATAACAATAATTTATTGCTCAGGCAAAGGACACTCTACCAAACCAAAGGACCGAACACATTTTTCAAAAATACCATTATATATAGGATATCATTAAGAGTGTTGATATTAGGATCTATAGGGTGGATACATTGGACAATGTAGAAAATCAATTGATGAATCCATTACCATGAAAAGATCATGAGGGTAATGTTAGGTATCCTAGTATTTTATACTTATTATATTAATTATAATAGTTTTATAATGTCTCAAGAATTAATAAATAAATGAAATATCCATTAAACATTCATTCATGTGTGATGAAATTTTATTTTACCAGAATTGTCAAGTGATAATATCCCGTCAAAGTGTGACTTTACATTATACCTAACTGGTGATTATTATGAAGTATAATGGGTTTTGATGATATGTTAATGTTATCATGGATAGATTATTATACTCATTAGAAAGGTTTCTAGATAGGATATAAAGAATAGGTTTATGATGTAATAATTATATAATTATTACATGGATTTACCTGCTAAATTATATGTCCTGGAATTTCATACAATCATAAATATATTTAGGTTTGTATTCTTATTATCAATCCTTATTACCTAATGTTAGAGATATTTATAGAATGAGAAACATTTTACTTTGAAACCGTTCTTATATATGTTTGAAAATAACTTCATAGATAATGGGTGGTAGGGTATTTTTTTGATCTTATTGTTGGTTCAAGTGTAACAAAGAGGGGATTTGTCCACTTATGTGATGAGTTACAACATATATTGCTTGATTGAATTAGACTAAGGAAATGAATGTTTAGTATTAGTTGAAACACAAATAAGTGTTCATATATAGATGTTAGGAGAACATGATGTACTCATCCATTGGATGAATGAGATGTGATATGTTCATGGATATGGTTAGTCTTTTGGTCTCGCCCAAATTTAGAAAAGATTTTAGGGTTAAGCGGTCACTTGTAGTTTAACTTGGGTTGTCGAATCCTCAGAGACCTAAGAAGTATCCTACAGACAGGTAAATTCTATGGACTATTTTTAGCTATTATGTGGCCAACTTGGAGTTGATTTTATATGGGTATAAGTGAACACTAAAAGTCTTAAGTAAATTCAAATTATGAGAAGGGTTGATCCTAGGTTATTACAAGGGGTGGATTTGATGCTTTCTTTTTTTTAATATTTCAATTTCATATATTTGAGATGGGTTCGTTTAATTAGATCAAAAAAATCACCACTTACTAGTTTAATTCCTACACACCCTAATACTAATCACCTATACACGTGAAGGATCAAAGTTTCGGCCACACCAAGGTAAAGGTTCGTATTAACACTTGAAGTGTCTGACCTAAAATTCAATAAGGATGAAGAAGTTTTAAAATCATCAAATAAAAATATCATTTAAAAGAAGTGATTATCCATTAATGGAGTGAGAAATAACCTCCAATACAGCCCCTTTATAATCCCTTGGATCAACCGATAAGTGTTTTATCCCTCCATTGATCCTATGGTTTCAATGGAAGTGGGTAGTAGACTCATGAGGGAGGAGTTGGAGAAGTATAAAAAAACAATGAAATAACGATCACTCCACCGTTGTGTGATAATCTCACAAGGTTTAGTGTGAACAAGTTCACACCTTGAGGAAACGGTATCAAAGTGATAAGAATAAGAATATTAAATGAGAATAGGAATAAATTTTATAAAGAAGCTAACATAATTAAAACAACTTACAATTGAGGAAGAACATTACAAAGGAAAAGTGGCACCTTAACATTACAATGAAAGAAAGCATCAAAGATGATAAACTCCTCCAGTACCACTGCCTTAGATAAACATTTCAAGTGGCTAGGTTAAATCTCCAAATATTAAAAAGGATCACACTTGTGTATGGTAGGCGTAGGGTGTTGGAAAGTAAAGGAGAGGAGACTTTTCCACCATTGACGCGAAGTTCCATTCAGCTTGCATCCACTGGACAGAGGCACCTAAATTTCCTTATAAATGGCCGAATTGGAATGGTCCATATAAGGAAACAGTTATGCTCCGGATGTTTCCTAGATCTCTGTAAAATGTCAACTCAAATGAGATTGTGGTTGACGACATATGATTAAATTAGTGGGATGTTTTTTTGGGCCGCAGAATATAGCCCAGAATTTTCTGTCTAACTTGGGCCACCTGAATAACCACAATGGAAGCCAAATTAGTATTGGATTCTATATAATTAAATGATCCTCCATATTTCTTATATCATCCCAAGAAATTTGGGCTTTATTGGGTCTGTATTATGGGCCCCTATTCTCATCAGTGGGCTGGTGTCCAATCTGCCTTATCCATAATTATTTCCTTTCATCGTCAAATATCTCCATAATCCTTTATGAATAATTCATTGATCCATGAATGAAATATGTTAATATTGAAGTGTATATTCTTTTCCCAAAATATCAAATTAAAATATGGATAATTACATTGCTTAAAATAAGATGAATCATTGAGCTTAAATTGGTGTATATTAGGCATGAAGTGCACAAATGATGAGAATGGATGTTCAAAATTAAAATCCACTAACTCAGGCCCATAAGATAAAAAAATTAACATTTAATACCATTAAAATTTAATTCACATATTTTTATTTATTGGATTATCACACCACCAAATTAATATTTGCTAGTACCGAGAAAAATATATCTCAACAATATGAAATTTCAATTCCCTTTTCAAAATAAATTTTAATACACAATGATCACCAAAAACCCTTATACCAAATAATCATGAAACCCATCAAAATATTTTAATACAATATAGTTTCATAAGCCAATCCCAATCCCAATCTCATTTCTTTGTTCAAATTATTCTCCATATTTCATACAATATCAATTAAGAGTGATGATGTGTTGTGCATCGCATTAGACATGGGGATTTATCTTTATTCAAGGGGGAAATTATGGAATCACTAGGTGGAATCACATTTCAATATTAAGATGAGTATTCAAATTTTTTTATTGTTTTTTTGTGTTTTTTTTCAATTTTTCTATGGTAATTGAAATTTCACTCTAAAGAGTCAACCCTTGTAGTGAGACTTTGTCGATCACTCCCAGGCTCAATGACCTTAGGGCACCAAGTGAAGCCCACATACTCAAGCATCATCTCGAGTTAACTCAGTCAAAAACAATGTCAAATTACCATAAATAGAGATACAATTACTAACTCTGGTCTAGAAAACTATTGAGTCACGATCCCCAAGTGCCTAAAGCCACGCCTTAGGTCATTTCATTGCTCTACGCGCACATTTATTATTATTTTTTGAATACTCATATTAAAACATAAATGATCACCAAACCTATGCTATTTATTTGGGGGACCCCATGAACTCAAAATAATACCCCACTATCCAAAGGATGTGTGTTTTGATTCTTTATTTAATTTGGATGAAAATATAAACAATGAAATATCACATTAGAGAACCACACTTTCCAAAATATATGCTCATGAAATATACATGGATTAAAATCAGAAGCAGTGCATGCTAAATTATTTTATATTCTATTTCAATGTGTACAATTTCTATTATCATGTTCAAGGTTAAAGAAATTTTTCCTTCCATTAAGGCACACTTTTTTCAAATCAGTCATTGTTTTACACAAAAGCAATATATATTTTTATTTTGTCTCCCCCCCAAGTTAAAATAACAATGTAACTAGTATTTAAAGAAAATAAAATTTATAAGGGGTTAGAGGCAGATAATGGGAGTTCAAAAAGGAAATTGAAAATGATTATCATGGAATAAAGTCACCGGGTGGTTGATGTTGAAATTCTTGTTGTTCCCTTTTAATCCTGTAATCTCTATGTCACTCTGAAAATTTCCTAGTGGAAAAAAACAAACAAACAAACCTACATATACAGATATATAAATTTATTCATATAATAAAAAATGTAAAATATAAGTATATATACAACAATTATAGAATAAAGAAGTACTATAAGTCGTAACTCTGTGTTAAGCACGCACCCCTCTCTCCCTTCGGTCCTATGTTCGAGTCCTCATGGCTTCGCAGGTTATGATGAGGTTTTCCCCACAACCTACGATGTCAAATTTTAATTTTATTATTATTATTATTATATTTTTTATTTTAACCTACAAACACATAAAAATAAAATGAACTGATGATACATTGTCTTCTTTTTAAATTTCTGGGTAAGGTATTACTCAAGGATCACACCACGTGACACAGATGAAAATGGTGATCCCCTTTCATAGCCACCCATACTCATAATAGATGAACAGTTCAATGGTCTATTTTTTATTATTTTTAAATATCAAAATTATTCATTAATCATTTTTTAAATATAAAGTTTATTAAAACAATAAAATGATTGGAAACTTGAAAAGCATGGGTTGCCTCCCATGCAGTGCTTTGTTTAACATCGTTATCTTGACTTGGACCCCTAATTGATTAATTATTTTCATCATCTAAGGTAGGTTCACACAATTCTTTATCAAATTAATTTTTTTGGAATGATTCAATGAATTGTTTTATTCCATGACCATTAACATTAAATGTTTTACCATTGGTGGGATCCTGAATTTCAATAGCCCCATGGGGATACACATTATGCACTATGTATGGACCTAACCATCTAGACCTCAATTTCCCTGTGTGTAAGTGAAGTTTAGAATTATACAAAATAACAGGTTTTCCCAGTTCAATGTGTTTAGTTTTATGGTTTTGAGATTGGTAGGCTTGTACTTTTTCTTTATTGATACTTCAATTTTCATAAGCCTCCATCCACAATTCCTCAAGTTCAATGAGGTCTAATTTCCTTTTTTGTTCCGGCCAATGAGAGGTCATAATTAATTTTCTTAATTTCACAAAAATAATTATGTTCAATTTCCACTAGAAAATAACATTCTCATCCATAAATCAACTTATATGGGGGCATTCCTAAAATGGTTTTAAATTCGGTTCGATAGGCCCAAAGAGAATATAAGAGTTTTCTTGACCATTATGTCCTAGACAGATTTACAGTTTTCTCAAGAGTTAGTTTTATTTCTCCATTGGCTAACTCAGCTTGACCATTGGTTTATGGGTGGTAAGAACTAGACACTTTCTAAGAAATTCCATACATTTCCATGAGTAATGAGAAGGGACGATTGCATAAATGAGTTCCATAATCACTAATGATAGCCCTATGAATTCTAAATCTAGAGAGGATGTTTTCCTTGAGAAATATAATCACAGTTTTATGATCATGGGATTTTGTAGGAATGGCCTAAACCCATTTTGAGACATAATTGATAGCTAAAAGGATGTACCGATATCCCCTAGAGTTTGGGAAGGGACCCATGAAATCGATTCCCCAGCAGTCAAAGTTTTCAATTACAATGATGGGAGTGAGTGGCATTTGATTCCTTTTTGTGAAGGAACCTACTTTTTGACACTTAGAACATATTTGAAACAATGTTTAAGAGTCTCCTGAGAGGGTGGTCTAGAAGATACCACACTGAAGAACCTTAGCATAATTTTTCTTAGAGGAAATGTGACCTCCACATGCCTCACTATGACAGAATTTACCAATGGACTCTTGTTCAGATTTTGGGACACACATTCTAATGACTTGGTAAGGGTAGAACTTATAGTGGTATGGATCATCAAAAACATAGTGCCTAATATCAGAATGAAATTTCTTTTGAGCTTGAGTCCCTAAGAATTTGGGAATAAATCCTATAAATAAGAAGTTGGCTATATCGGCATACCAAGGGAAGTCACTCACAGAGTATAGGTGCTCATTAGGGAATGAATCAGACACAGAAAAGTGATTTTAGTTTTCTTTGAATTCCATCTTAGAGAGGTGATCAGCTATAACATTTTCAACACCCTTATTTGTCATTGATTGTGAGGTCAAATTATTTTTAAGAGAATGAACCACCTAATCAGTCAAGCCTTGGAATATTTTTTTTAAGAGGTATTTCAGTGCAAAATTCTCAGTGAACATAGTTATGGGGATCCTAAGATGTAGGACATAAACTTCTCTAAGGAAAAAATAATATAAATTAACTCTTTTTCAATGGTGTTGTAGTTGATTTGGGCATCATTTAAGGATTTTTTTTCATAAGAAATGACATAAAGAGTTTTATCACAGCATTCTCCTAACACAACTCCTATGGAAAATTCATTGGCATCACACATAAGTTTGAAAGGGAAGATCCAATTTAATGATTTCATAATGGGAGGAGAGGTGGGAGAGGATTTCAAGGTTGACAATGAACCCTAATTGCTTTTTGTCCAAACAAATGGACCATCTTTTACTAGTAGATCACAAAGGGGACGGAAGATTGAACTAAAGTCCTTGATGAATCTTCTATAGAATTTAGCATGTCCTAACAAAAACATAAATTCCTTAACAGTTCTGGGTGATAGAAGGTGATGAATGATGTCAACCTTTGCTTTATCAACTTCAATCCCCCTACCCGAGAATATATAGACAAGGAATAATCCATGTTTAACCATGAAATGGCATTTTTCCTAGTTTAGGACTAGATTCATTTCTTCACATCTAGAAAAAACTTTCTCCACATTCCTAAGACATCCCTAAAATGTATCCCCAAAGATAGAGAAGTCATCCATGAAGACCTCAACAAAATCCCCTACCATGTCTGAGAACATTCCCATCATGTATCCCTGGAAGGTTCCAGGGGCATTGCATAACCCGAACAGCATGAATTTGAAGGAAAAGGTGCCGAATGGACAGGTGAATGTAGTCTTCCCTTAATCCTCTAGGGAGACCTCAATCTGATTGTACCCCGAGTACCCATCTATGAAAAAATAGAACTCATGACCTTCAACTCCCTCAAGGACTTTGTCAATAAATGGTAAGGGGAAATGGTCCTTCTTGGTGAATTTTTTTAGCGTCTTATAGTCAATGCGGACCCTCCATCCACTACTCACCCAAGTTGGAAGAATCTCTCCATCATTATTGGTTATCACCATGATTCTTACCTTCTTGGGAACCACTTGGATTGGCCTCAACCACTCAATCTCAGCTATGGGATAGATGAAACCATCTTTTAACAATTTCAGAAGTTACTTCCTTACTCCCTCCATGATATTAGGATTGATTCTCTTTTGAGTTTGACGACACGGCTTTGAATCGTATTCTAGAACAATCCTATGAGTCCCAATTAGTGGGCTAATTCCATGAATATCAGACAGGGTCCAACCAATATCTTTCTTATGTTTCTTAAGTACATTTATAAGAATCCTCTCGTGATTGGCTTAGAAAGAAGAATAAATGACAATAGGATGTGTTTGATTGTCCCCTAGGAAGGCATACTTGAGTGCAGCGGGAAGTTCCTTCAATTCAAGATTAGCTTGGTTTAGAATTTTAGAAGAAGATTGGGACATTGGATCAAGGTATATTTTGTTTCCTAGAGTTTTAGATTTAATTGAATCCTCATGTTTATAAGTTTTAGCTACAAGATATGTTTGATCAGATTTAGGAAAGGAAGTTCAATTGGTCTCTATGAAAGTGGTTTCCTGAAAGCTTTCTCTAATTTTTGGACCAAATACTTCATCATAATATCAATTTGAAAATGATTCAAGCCATGGAGATAAACTTCCATTATGTGAAGAAAGGAATTCAATCTCATCCTGTCTTAATCATCCATCAAATGTGAGCTTGCATTATAGATGTTTACTTCCTGAATTTCCTCATCATACCCTATTTGTGAGCTTGCATTATAGATGTTCAAGTCCGGACTCATTTTTCCAAAGGTCATGGTCATGTTCCCGTTTCGAACTCGGATAACATAGTTGATTGTTTCAAGGGAAGGATGACCAAGGATGATTGGGGTTTGTTCCTTATTTCCTATGTTTTTATGGTTTTCAAGGACAATGAAGTCAGCATGGTAGATGAAGTTTTCAACCTTTACCTTAATTCCATTTAAAATCCCCTTTGGAACCCTAACAATACGATCCGCAAGTTGAAGTGTGACAGATGTGGGTTGGAGATCTTCTAGGCCTAACTGGAAGTACACAGCATAGGGGATGAGATTAACACTAGCACATAGGTCACACAAGGCCTTGAAAAATGTGTTCTCTCCTAGTTCAACATTGATGTAAGGGAAACCCGGGTCTTTCATCTTTGGTGGAAGGGTCCCTTGGATTGTTGTGCTAACATTTTCTACAAGAAGGACTTGGTTATTATGTAAGAATTTCCTTTTAAATGTGAGGAGGTCCTTATGGTATATTTATTATGTAGGAATGGTTTTAATAGCATCGATGAGTCGAATGTTTAACTTCACTTGTGAGAATATTTCCCTCAATGTTTCAATAAATTCAATCTTGTTTTACCCTCATGTGTTGAGGAAATGGTGAAGGTTGTGGGTTTGTTTGTTGAAGGGTTGTTTCTTTGACAATGTTATCATTTTTTTTATTTGATCATTTGGTTCAGTTGAATTTTTATTAGAGTTAGAATATTCACATGGTTTTTGACTTATTTTTTCAGGATTCTCAATTGATTTCCCACTTCTTAAAATAGTCACAGCCTATAGTTGTTAACGAGTTGTTTGAGTACGACTTGACTCTCCACGTGAAGTTGAGAATGGTACCACCAGAGTAGGGATGGGTGCCTTTTCTTTTTTGATGGTCCGATGTTCCCGTTTTAGGCAAGAGACTTCAAAGTTCATATTTTCCATTTGTTTTCAAAATTGTTCTAGTAGGATTTGTGGAATAGTTTGGGTTGGTGCTTGAGAAGACTGGTTTATCCCAGGGGGATATTTTGGAGGTGGGATGGTTTGCTGAAAATGGACCGGTGGTTGTTGGTATTGGATAGGTTGGGTTTGGAACTGGTTATGGGTTTGGTAGTTCTGATGGGGGTAAGTATTTTGTCTCAGTGATTGGCTAGGTTGTTGAATATCGTTCCAGCGGAAGCCTGGGTGGTCATTATACCTTGGGTTGAAGGTGTTTCTGTATTGAGGCTTTGGAACGTTAAAATCATTTACTTCCTATGGGGGTCCTCCTAAAAGAACATGCTTGATATATGGAATGGTTGGGTAGTTGTCTATCTTCTGGTTATTTTTTTACAAATTGTGCAAACAGGGTCTACAGTTTGGATTTCATTGACTTTCCTAAGTTCTATCTCTTCAACCGTTCTAGTGAGTGTTGCGAGTTTATCCCAAAGGATTTCCTATTATCTAATTGTATGAATTACATTAGTTCTTTTTGGATTTTCAAAATAAGGTGATGTTCCCCAGGTTTGGTTTTTTTCAACAAGGATTTCCAAATACTCGTAAGCATCATTTGGGGCTTTGTTTGTAAAAGATTCATTACACATCATGTCAATGAATTGTTTGTTCCCCAAACCCAACCCTTCATAGAAAATTATCACTTGTTCAGTTATAGAAAAACCATGATGTGAAACCATGTTTAGGGTGTCTTTGAACCTCTCCCATGTTTTCTACAATGATTCTCCCTCTTTTTAAAAATTGTTGGATGCTCTTTTTAAGTGCAATTGTTTTGTGGTGGGGAAATTATTTTTTATAGAATTATATTTTTAATTGGTCCCAAGAGTTTATGGATGATGGTCTCAAATTGTTTAGCCAATTTTAATCTTGATCCTTTAAAGAAAATGAAATATCCTCATAATATATTATTCTAGTTGATGTGGGGGCTCATGGTCTCAACATTGTCATTGAAATCCTTAACATGAAGGAAGGGCATCTCAGACTCCATTCCAAGGAATGTGGGAAGATAGTTTATGACATGGGGTTTAAAGATGTAGTAGGCATATCCTAGGGAGTTGTATCTAATTCATGAGCGGGAATTGGTCCAAGAAGGTGTTATATAGTCATTCATGGTTTGATCAACTGCATTCCCCATGTTTGGGGCTGCCTAATTTGGATTTCCATTTTGGTTCCCACCCGGGTTTATGAGTTGGTTTCTTTGAATACCTTCCATTGAAATGGGATCAATTTTTTACTCTAAATTTTTAGAAATAGTAAGATCTAATGGAAAGAGTTACCTTGGTTTACTTGACTCCCCAACCCTAGGACTATCCACCCTTACTAGACGTTTTGATTGGTCACGAGTGTAGGTGGACATGCGCCAAAAGGAAAAAAATGAGAAAAGGAAAAGATAAGAGAATTGGATGAGAGTAGATAAAATGGGGGAAAATAGAATTAGTGTTGAGATGAATCACTTGGGTCCCCAGAAACAGTTCCATAATTTGATTCACTCCCAAATTTACCCAAGATTTTATGGTTAAGAGGTCGCTTGTAGTTTATCTTGGGTTATCGAATCCTCATAGACCTAATAAGTAAACTACAGACACGTACATTATATGGAGTATTTTTATCTATTAAGTGGAAACATTGGGTTGATTTTAGATGGGTTTAAATGGACACTAAAAGTCTTATATGAATTAAAAATATGAGAAGGTTTGATCATAGGTTATTACAAGGGGCGGATTAGATGCATTCTTTTTTTTAATATTTCAATTTCTTATATTTGAGATGGGTTCATTTAAGGATATCAAAAAAAACATCACATACTAGTTTAATGCCTGCACACCCAAATACTAATCACCTATACACATGAAGGATCAAAGTTTTGAGCACTCCAAGGTAAAGTTTCGTATTAGCACTTGAAGTGTCTGACCTTAAATTCAATAAGGATGAAGAGGTTTTAAAATAATTAAATAAAAATATCATTTAGAAGAAGTGATTACAAATTAATGGAGTCAAAAATAACATCCAATCTAGCCCCTTTCTAATCCCTTGGATCAAGTCATAATTGGGTTGTCCTTCCATTTATCCTATGGTTTGAATGGAAGTGGGAAGTAGACTCATGAGGGAGGAATTGGAGAAGTAAAAAAATAGTGAAATAACAATCACTCCACCGTTGTGTGATAATATTACAAGGTTTGGTGTGAAAAAGTTCACACCTTGAGGAAACGGTATCAAATTGATAAGAATAATAATAGTAAATGATAATATTAAGAACTTTTATAAATAATCTGACGTAATTAAAACAACTTACAATTGAGAAAGAACATTACAAAGGAAAAGTGGCAGCATAACATTACAATGAAAGAAAGCATCCAAGATGATAAACTACTCCACCACCACTGCCTTAAATAGGAATTTCAATAGGCTTCGGTCGATCTCCCAATAATAAAAAGGACCCCACTTGTGTATGGTAGTCCTAAGGTGGTGGAAAGTAAGGGAGAGGAGATTTTTCCACCCTTGACCAGAAGTTGTAGCCAACTTGCATCCACTGGACAGAGTCGCATAGATGGCCTTCTAGATGGAAGAATTGGAGTGGGCTATAAAAAACATAAGTGAAGTCTTGGATGTATCATATCTCTCTATAAACCTTTATCCCAAATGAGTTTCTTGTTTCCTATATATGATTAAATTAGTGGGATGTTTTTCTAGGCCGTAGAATATAGCCCAAAATTTTATCTCTAACATGGGCGGCCTAAATAATAAAAATGGAGGGATAATAAGTACTGGATATTGAAGAATTATATGTCCCCCTATATTTTTTATATCATCCCAAGAAATATGAGCTTCGGTGGGTCTGTATTGTGGGCCCCACATTCTCATCAGTGGGATGGTATCCAATCTGCCTTCTCCATAATTGTTTCCTTTCATCACAAAATATCTCCATCATCCATTATGAATCCTTCATTTATCCCTGAATAAAAAATTTTAATATTGAAGTGTGTATCTATTTCCCAAAATTTCAAATTAAAATATGTATAATTACTTTCCTTCAAATCAGATGAATCGTTGGGCCAAAATTGGTGTACATTAGGCATGAAGTGCACAAATGATGAAAATGGATGTTCAAAATTAAAATCCACTAACTCAGGTCCATAAGATCAAAAATGAACATTTAATACAATTAAAATGTAATTAACATATGTGTTTTTATTTTCTATTCATCTTTTCAATATAATCAAGAAATAATGAGACTAGCTATACTAAATTCACATGTTCCATGTCTAATGGTCACTCAATTTCATGTATAAAAAGACTATATAAGTTTACATATGATGTATATGATTCATCTTATGTTGTCCATGTTCATATAGAGATATGAGTATGTTTTATGGAGATCACACCAGACCCTTTAGTATCTTGAGTATCACTGATTCTTTTTTAGAGGTTTCTCTTTGATTATATGAATAAATTTGGATTTTATATTTATCATCAATTATTATAAGTCTTTCAAGGTCACGCATTAAGGATTTTAGATAAGGATTGAGTTTTATACAAAGTTGTTTTTCCAAAATGAAGATATTTTTATGCAATCACATACAAAAAGCGTTTTCGATGGATTTATAAAGAGCTGTGAAGTTCTTCCAAAAAAATTTATGAATTTTATTACAAGTGGGATATTATTGTATATGCACTAAAATTGTAAACATCATGATGTGTTGGTGTTGGAAGACTTTCTTATCATCAGCCTCTACTTAATAATTTTTAATGCATGATATGTTGTGACTGCCACATCCCTCCCTGGTATGTTTTCATCAGTCATAATCTACAATGAATGGATCAATCTTATAATCATATTCATTTAATAGTTTTAATGTAAAATTACAATGGGATGTAACATATATCGATATGTTACAAATGTACAACAAGTTTAATTTTATAAAACACATCAAGTATGGCTATATAAGGGATTTGATATATCATGTTTGGGTGTTCTAATTGAATACAGGATAACTGTAGCTCAATTATCCCTAATATTATTTTTATCAATAATTGTGAAGGCTCTAAAACCCCTTATGTATTTTGGGATCCTTAAAAATTATTTTGAGATCCAAAGGATGATTTAATCCCCTTAAAGGATAGAAGAATTTTTTTGATACTCTAATAATTATCATCAATCATGATTCATCTATAAAGAATATAGAGGTTGAAACACTGGGATTATACGTATGCTATATCCATTTTTGGTATTCCATATTTTTTGATTACCATTACAAGTTGATTCATTTAATGTAGATAATGAAATTCATGGTTTTTATTCTACTGAAAATAATCATATGGGGATCCCAAAAAACTATAATATATCATATCTTATATCCAATTATAAATACCACATTCAATGAATCATCAATGATACACTGTTATTTAATTTTATAGAAATTACTCTATAGTTATTCTGCCTCTAACATATAGTTATGGTGGTGTTGAAAATAGATACATGAATGTGTCATCATTTGTCTCTAACCCAAGTTTTTGGGTGTGAATTGGTACTATGGAGTATGATCTGCCTCAAATACTATCAATCACTAGGATGAAAAAAAACTATAATGAAATCAAAGGGCTTAAATATATCTAACTACCCAATTATGATAAATTTATTAGACACATGGAATTTCCATATAATCACCTTAAACTATCATAAAATCCTTCAGGATTCTGCAATCCTTTAGCATATAAAAGATTAATGATTAAAAAAAATTAATTTATATATTTATAATTTAAAAAATGATATATTGTAAAAATAATATAGATATCCACATCATTTTATAATATCCACATAATCAAAAGTTATTCACAGCATCTTTGAGATAATATTACATCATTGATAGAATATATATATATATATATATATATATATCATTGAGATAAATTAATATCCTTATTTAAAATTCATATCTCCAATTCACATTATCAACACATGTTTTCAATTTCATTCATAAAAAAATTTTGTAGTACATGTCGTTATATGAAAACAATCATCAACCATCACAATTCCACATCATTCAAATTTTTTTAAGAAAGTTTGTATTATCTATCATAAGTATAGGACATCCATGTATTATCTTAATATATCTTTCTTATCCATGTTGTATTAATAATATATATATGAAATTAATAATAATTCTATGCCAACATCCCATATCATCCTCATAAATTATACACCATTTAGTCATTAATGATTACTTCTAAATAATTATCTTTTTTTGTAAGTATATGTTGGTGACCTCAATTTAGTTGTTTGAAATACTAATATAATTATCTTTACCTCTTATCCATACCCTATTATGACCTCAGGTTTCCCATGTATAATACTTTCCTCATTTTGGAGTTCTCGTGCATCAAGCTCTTAAGAGGGGTAAAATGTTAATTTCCCCTAGAAAGTAACACTAAAAATAATTTGTATGGTATCATTATTATTAGGATGTGGCCTTTCCCCTTGGGATATAATTCTGTAGAATTTGGAGCTTGGAATATTTTTTTGGAAATTTAATATTTATTTAATAAATATTATTTCTCTCTACATTCAAACATGTCAATATCTCCTAAACAAAGATATGGATGGGAGTTAGGAATTTCCCATTAAGTCTATAATGTGTTGTTTTACCCAAGAGAGGAATAATATGTGACTTGGTTTTGAGTCCCATGTTAGGATTTTCAATGGATTTTTTTTTTGTATGTTAATTTTTTTATTTACCCATCCCATTATTTTCTCCCTCATTCACAAGAGGGAAATTATAAAAACCCCACTTTTATATCATTTAACTGAATGAAGATGTATGACAACTGAGGAGGAGCTTCATCTGAGAAGATCAAATGGACCTAGATCGGGACACAAAAACTATGAAGTGTAGATCCCACCTAGAAACTCTGATGATTCCCTATGAGTTAGGGCTTGTTATTTTTGGCGATCTATAGAACTTAACTCTTATATTTTGTTCTAAAAATTCAAAGATTAAAATTAGTTTCGATAAAAAGTAAGATTACCTAAAATTAAACTTACATATTTTAATATAATTTAAATATTTCATCTCACAATAGTCACACAATCCCAAAACCCAATGGTTTACTATCTTTAGAGATTAACTATATAAAAATATTATTGTAAACATTTCTCTATAATTTCACCATACTATATCCCATTATAGAATTATTCAATATTATACTCATCTCTATAACATAGGGAATATAAAACAAAATAAAGGGGTAAGCTCGAATGATCAATTAAGAAAAAACATATCAAACAGTCATCAAGGGTTAAATCATATGAATAATAGAAACATGGTAATATGGTAATATGTAATTAAAATAATATGGAATAATAAGAGTTATCAATAATTAGTAATTTAAGTACATGTAATCTCACATGATCATACATATACAATGGAATAATAGTGTGGAATCATGAGACAAAAATCATGATCCTTGTATTATTATATAGGTAGATAATATAAAAAAGATACATAAGAATAAGTATAGGAAATAATAACACTATGAACATAGTTATGCACATCATTTACATTCTCAATCAAGTGAACATATCTAACCACACAGTGTCCATGCTCAATCATGTGAACATAGTTAATCACATCATGTCCACACTCAAGTATGCAAACATAGTTAACCACTCATGTCCATGCTCAATCATATGAACATAGTTAATTGCATTGTGTACATGATAAATCTTGTAAACATATTTAACCTCATTTTTTCAATTATTAATCAAGTAAACACTGTTAAATTCATCATATCTATGTTCAATCATGTAAAAATAGCTAATAGCATCATTTCCACGCCCAATCTTGTGAACATATCTAACCACAACATGTACACACTCAACATTATGATGATATATTAACTATAATTACTCCCAAACACAATATTATGAGTATATATTAACCACAACTACACCCATGCACAATCTTGTGATCATATCTTAATTTTAAAATCTTGTGAACATGTCTTAAACTCGATTAAACCCATAAATAATCTTATGAGCATAACTTAACAACAATTACAACCATGAAAAAAATTATCTCATTATATTTAAAACTTTACCAAATACATTTTAGGAATATATAGGACCCAACCATACCTTTATTAAAAATAATATATATGTGTACCAAGAGAAAATGGAAGCATTAATATAACGACCCATACATTACATACATTTTCAATACTTCAAAATTGAAGCACACTTATTAAAACATATAACAAAACCATGAAAGGACCGTATAGGTATAGTGTCTTTAGAAACTGGGTAACATAAACAACTGGTTCATAAAGCATCTACATTGTCTCTCATTTATTTCATCATATCTAGAGACCCTTTTGGCATATCCTACATAATAACCTTCTTCCTGACCTGGGGAAAAAACATACAAAAGGGTGAGCTCAAATTCTCAGTAAGGGTAAACAAAAGGAAAAAAAATCAATCACATCATGAACATAACATTTTTTAAATCTTAACCTGCAAAAGAAATCATAATTTCATATCATGGGATAAATCATAGAAGTGAAATGTAATCCCAATAATCATAACATAAAACATGAAACTTTGTTTCATACACACATAATCATAGAGAATAATTTCTTATTAGTCAAGACTCATTTCCAATACTATCTTAGTGGACAAAGTCCATTTCTGAACCGAGTTCATTCCTCGTTTCAGCCCTATTTCACTGAACCGGTTTAACCTGTCGTTCCAGCCATGTCAATCTCATGAGATATAAAATCTTTAACCAATGCATTGGAGGTAGATATAGGTCCCACCCATCTCATAATGATACCATTCTTATGTGTTCCACAAAATCATAAACCATACATCATAGCATAACCCATGTAATAAAAATGGGAATCTTAAACATCGTGACATCATAAAACAATTCATATAATATAAAGGAATTCATAAAAATAATTCCATCACAACATAACAAAATCAATGTAATAATAGGTATAGAAACAGAACCCTTTATTATCTTAGAAAGAAAATAATTTTGATAAAACACTTGAACTCCATTCTTGAGGAAAATATCCTTTCTACTTCAAAAACACTCTTCCTTTCTTAACATGTCATACAATTCTAAACTAAAAGAAGTTGATTAAAAATAAACATGAAAACTTGTAAAGTAATCTTCTTGGAAATAATGTTTTAAAAATCCATTCATTCCATATAAGTTAAAAAAACATTCTTCTCGTACTTTTGTTGGAAAAGTCAAAAAGTACCTCGTACGAAAAACGACAAAAGATTCCTTTCATATATTTTACTAAAAACTCACTGAAGGGTAAAATTGGATATAAAATATTTTAGAAGGATATAAATATTACATATTGAGGAAACAAGGATGTGGATGATAAATATTCCCCAGCAAATTCTGAAGTATAAACAATCTCGGATAAAAATTGAGATTGCGAGATTTTAGCTTACCTTAGGTCCGAATTGCTTCATAAGTGTCCAAACCTCCTGTATAATGATTTAAATAATGTTATTTAATTATTAAAGAATCATAATTATTTTTATGATATCATATATGGTTATATTATTAGCTTCTTATTAGTAATATTTCATTGTTATTTGTTATTCGGGTGTTTATTGCTTTTTTTTCTTATGCGTGTTTTGTCGAATAAATTATTATTATTCTTTTTAGGTTATAGATACCTCATTTACATAATGGTATTAGTGTAATACATATCATATTTATTCACTCAATTCATTTATGTAATCATTATGCAATGAAAATCATGTAGAACGTGTCGCATCACATCGTGGAGACGGTAGGCCGTACGTACGCACGAGCGATGATATCATTCCCATGATCGTGGAATTGTATTGGAGTGTATGTATACTATTTAAGAATAAATATCAATTTACAATAATCATATATAGTTATTATTTACACCATTATAGCCATCCAAGTAAGGTGGTGGTGGAAAATAGATTACACCACGGCGTGGAGACGGTATTCCGTACGTACGCACGCGCGGTGATTTCATTTTCTGTAGGATGGATAGATGGTGAAATAGGGTTGTTTAATACTTATAATAACATATCAGTATATTAGTGATACTGATGTTATTACTTCATAATTAAAAAACTAAATAAGAAGAAGTGGAAGAAGAAATAAAGTTGAAAGAATCGGTAATGGACATTACCTCTTCTTTGAAGCGCCTCTTTGAGACCTCCTTTTAGGGCACTAAAATTGGTCTTTGAAGAATACCAGGACCTATTAGATGTTTCTAGGGAAGTGGAGAGGAGAAATTGGTAGGGGTTGGCCGAGCATGAAGGCTCAATGTGGTGTGAGGAAGAGAGGGAGGAGGTTCCCTTTTATAAGGGAGGAGAGGGGCACCTTTGGAAAAACGAAAAATATTATTTTATTATAAAGTCATATTCGGTTTTAAATAGCTCCAAATTGATTTATTTAGAAGCTAAGGTGAGTATGGGTAGAAATAATCTTATCCAATAGAATTTTGACAAGTTTAGTTTACTATTTTAACCTTATCATTTAGATTTAACTTTATGCTAGATAATTTTACTTTTACGGTGTCTTTTTGTGTTCTTACACTATAAGGTTAATAAACATAATATAACAAGACAAACGAACCCCAAGTTGTTTATTATTAATATATATAACCTTATATAAGTAATTTTGGCTAACCATATATTTTTAGTAATAAAATAACAATTAATAATATAATATTTGTTTTAAAAACTATTTTATGTCAATTTGGATACTATTTGGTAATTGATTTTTGTGAAACTAATAACCGAAATATTTGTTCGAACAAAGTGAATTAAGTCAATAATAACATTTCATATTAACCTAGAAACTTATTTGAATTCATAAAAAGTCTCAAATTACATTTATTTGGGTATTTATAACATCAATTATGTCAATATTTCATTAATACTATAATTACTGCATCATCATTGTGTCATAAATAAATTAACTTATTTAAAGTCTAAAAATTACAAATAAAATAACATTTTGTAGGAAATATTTTTATATTTCTATTGAATATTTATAGTCTAATTTGTCTTATGTATAACCCTATATTAAAAATGATTTACTTATTAAACTTTGATTTTAACTATTTTAACCCTTCCTTAAATAAATTAATAATAAATGTCCTAATCTAATCCAAGCGTGCCTAAATTGTCATATTTTATTCCTAAGGTTTTTTTGGTCGAATTAGACTTATCCAGCAGAATTAGGACATGTGTTAGGGTAATAATAATATCATTCTTACTCTTAATTACACTATTTACTTTTAACCGTGGTAAATAAAAGTAAAAAGTTACTATTCGCCAAAAATTATTTTCATCTCATTGAACCACATTTTACTTACTGAAATCAATCGTGTCTCTCGGATTTTTGAAATTCCACTCATAGAAGCGGTAAAATTAAGTTTTATGTAAATTTGAAAATTCTCTTAGGAGGTGGGTAAAAGACGGTGAAAAGATCAATAAAATTTTTATATATCTAAAATTATTATAAAATGATTCCAATGAATTGCATTGAACTTATATAGGTATTATGTATCAATTTTGACATAAAATAACTAATTATTTAAATAAAATGTTGGTTCTTAAATTGTAACCCAGTGTTTTCACTATTCATCAAAAATTGAAAGTTTTCCGATAAATACCAAAATTCTACCCTAGGATAATTTTCATATTCTAAATCCAAAAATGATGTCCGTTTTGAAAAATAAACTTTATAAAATTTCAAAAAGTGTTTATTACTATTCATAACAGCTAGTTTTAATAATATTTTAATAGCATATCGTTGTTTAGTGAAACTCGGTATTGCGTACGACACAAGCTATTGAGGAAGGTTGCATTTGCGTGAAAATAAAGCCAAGATAATGTTGTGTGTAGTGAAATATTCCTTTGATGAATTATATAGAATAAAAACAAAATATTTCTTACAAAGGTCTCGGGTGTTGCATTCTACCCCCCTTAAAATGAATTTCGCCCTCAAAATTCGTCACTTTGTAACAAACAGATGAAGATACCTCTCCCTCATCATATCCTCAAGCTCCCATGTAGCTTCTTCTAATTGGTGGTTCCTCCATAAAACTTTCACCAAGCGTGTGGTCTTGTTCCGTATGTCTTTTTCGCTATGATCCAGAATCGCTATCGGTTGTTCTTCATAAGAAAGATCTTGCTCCAGCTGTACAACTTCTGAGCTGAGTACATGTGAAGGATCAGGTATGTACTTTCTTAGGAGAGATACATGGAACACATCGTGAACTTGAGAGAGATCTGGTGGAAGCTCCAATCGGTAAGCTACCTTCCCAACACGATCCAGTATTTTGAAAGGATTGATATATCTAGGGCTCAACTTTCCCTTCTTTCCAAATCTCATTACTCTCTTCCAAGGAGATATTCGTAAGAACACTTTATCACCCACTTCAAACTGTAAGTCTTTTCTTTGGTTGTCGGCATAACGTTTTTGTCGAATCTGAGCTGCTCTTATGTGTTGTTGAATAGATCGGACCTTTTCTGTCATCTCATCAGCAAGATCAGGTCCTAATAGCTTTCTTTCCCCAACTTCATCCCAGCAAGTTGGAGTCCTGCATTTCTTTCCATAGAGTGCTTCATAAGGAGCCATCTGAATACTAGAGTGAAAGCTATTATTATAATAAAATTTCACCAAAGGTAGGTGTTGATCCCAACCACCTCTGAAATCCATAGAGAAAGATCTCAACATATCTTCTAGAGATTGAATTTTCCTCTCAGACTGACCGTCTGTCTGAGGATGATAAGCATTGCTGAAACTCAACTCTGTATCCAGAGTATGCTGAAGACTTCGCCAGAACTTTGAGGCAAACCTCGGATCCCGATTAGATATAATAGAAAGTGGTAATCCATGTAATATTACCACTTCCTTTACATATATCATGGCAAGCTGATCCAGAGAGAAATCCTCTCTAATAGAAATGAAGTGTGCAGAATTTGTAAGACGATCAACTATGACCCAGATAGAATTATTGCCTTTGGATTTTTTAGGAAGTTTTGTGACAAAGTCCATAGTGATATTTTCCCATTTCTATTCGGGTATGGGTAATGGTTGTAACATCCCCTTAGACTTCTATCTCTCAGCTTTAACTTGCTGACAAACCAAGCATCAAGAGAAATATTCAGCAACATATCTTTTCATTCCATCCCACCATAAGTACTCTTTCAGGTCCCTATACATCTTCGTGCTTCCAGGATGAATAGATAATGAAGAACTATGGGCCTCATCCAGCAGTTCCTTCTTTAATTCGGGGATGGGAGGAACACAAACCTGATTCTCGAACATTATTATCCCATCACAATCAAGGTTGAATTCAAGGACATTTCTCACCTTCTTTTGTAACTATACATCTTCTTTCTGTGCCTCTTTAATCATAACATGTATAGATGGTTGAACATTCATTTGATAAAGATATGATTTTTTACCTTTCATTATAATTCCAAGATCCATCCTTTGTAAATCCATAAATATTGGATCTTCTGTGATCCTCATCATGGATAAACTGGCATGGTCTTGTCGACTTAATGCATCTGCCACCTTGTTTGCTTTCCTAGGGTGGTAATGAATTGAGCAGTCGTAATCCTTAATCAGCTCCAACCATCTTCTATGGAACATATTCAGCTCCTTTTGTGTGAAAATATACTTTAAACTTTTATGATCAGTATAAATGTCACACCTTTCTCCATAAAGATAATGCCTCCAAATCTTTAATGCAAATTTTACCGCAGCTAACTCCAAATCACGAGTTGGGTAATTTTTCTCATGGATTTTCAACTATCGTGAGGCCTAAGCTATCACCATATCATTTTTCATAAGAACACACCCCAATCCCTTCTTGGATGCATCACTATAGATCACAAACCTTTCTCCACTACAAGGAAGTGTGAGCACAGGTGTGCTGGATAACCTTCTTTTATACTCCTTGAAATTCTCTTCACATTCCTCCGTCCAAACAAACTTAACTCCTTTCCGAGTCAACCTGGTGAGTGGATTAGATAATTGTGAAAAATCTTTTACAAAACGTCGATAATATCCAGACAAACCAAGAAAACTTCGGATCTCAGTTACTGTTGTTGGTCTCGAACATCTTTCGATAACCTCTATTTTTGCTGGATCCACAGATATCCCCTCTTTTGAGATTATGTGACCCAAAAACACAATTTTTTGAAGCCAAAATTCACACTTGGTAAATTTGGCATAAAGCTTCTCCTTTCTTAGGGTCTTCAATATAATTCTCAAGTGATCTTCATGTTCATCCTTTCTCTTTGAATATACAAGAATACCGTCTATAAATACTACCAAAAACTGATCAAGATAGCCTCTAAAGACACTATTCATCAGATCCATAAAGATATCAGGGTCATTAATAAGACCAAATGGCATCACTATAAATTCATAGTGTCCATACCTTGTACGTAAATTCGTCTTTGATATATCCTCCCATTTGACCCTTAATTGATGATACCCTGAATGAAGATCAATCTTGGAAAAGTATTGAGCTCCGTGTAGTTGGTCAAATAAGTCATCAATGTGCGGGAGAGGATATTTGTTCTTGATAGTGATCTTGTTAAGTTCTCGATAATCAATGCAGAGTCTCATTGATCCATCTTTATTCTTAACAAAAAGAATAGGTGCTCCCCAAGGTGACGCACTAGGGCGTATGAATCCCTTATCAAGATTCTCTTGGAGTTGCTTCTTCAATTCCTGCAACTCAATTGGGGCCATTCTACAAGGTGTCTTTGAAATAGGCAAAGCACCCGGTACAAGTTCTATTGAAAACTCAACTTCACGACTTGGTGGAAGACCAGGTAATTCCTCCGGAAAGACATCGTCAAACTCCCATAAAATGGGAATATTATTAATCATGAGTTTCTCACCAACCATTTGAGATAAATAAACTTAATTTAGTGGAATCAAGACCCATAAGATGGAATAAATTTCCACTGGAAGGTTATGTTCATCCTTGCATCGATAGACGATCAAAGATTGATCTGGAATATGAAATTTGACTTCCCTTCTTTGGAAATTGATATGAGCTCCATATAGAGAAATCCAATCCATGCCAACAATCACATCAAATTCCACTATAGGAAGGATCACAATATTTACAGGAAGCACTTTCCCACAAACTTTAATTGGAGATGAATTATAAACTTTTGATGTGACTGTTGTTCCATTAGGGGTTGTCACAGCTAACTCAATATCTAATTGTTGAGGTAATATGGTGATACCCCTAGAAAATTCTTCAGAAATAAAAGAGTGGGTGGATCCAGAATCAAATAAAACATTTTCTACTTTAGAGTGGATGGTAAGTGTACCTTTCACCACTTCGTTAGCATACTCCACATCGCTGATAGAAATTGCATGTGACTTTCCTTTCTCTTTAGCCTTAAGAGTTTTCTGACGTCGATCATCATCAACAACCCTTGGATTAGGGAATTTATTGGCATAATGCCCCATCTCCTTGCACTTGAAACATTGAAGTGTAGTAGGTTCATTCTATGTATCCCTTCCTTTATTTGCATCATTAGACATCTTCTCCCTTCATTGCGGCATTCAAATGTCGGATGACCTTCATTTCCACATTTGAAACATTTACTTGTCCCTTTAAGACAACTCCCTCCATGTTTCTTTCCACACTTTGAGCATAAGGGAAAGATCATCTTCTTTTCAGTGTGCTCTTTATATTTTCCTTTGAATTCCATTTTCCTCTTCTTATCAAATCCATATGACTGATGGGTTACTCCAATCTCCATCTCAACTTTGAGAGCACATCAAATGATTTCCTCATAGCTATTGAAGTCCCTTATGGCTAACGCCCTTCAAAGACTTGGTTTTAAGCCACTAAAGAATTGATCGATCTTACTCTCAGGTTGGATAATAATCCCAGAAGCGTACCTTTCAAGTCTTGTAAAATTTGCTTCATAGGTACCAACAGATTCATCATCCTTTTGCTTTAGTTCAAGAAAATCCTTCTCCATCTTTGTTCGAAGAATAAGAGGGAAGTACTTATTTAAAAATAAGTTCTTGAACTCTTCCCATTCCATGGACTCAATTTCATCTCTTGGCATCATATTCTTGATAAGATTCCACCATTGATCAGAATCACCTTCCAAACGATACACTGCTAAGATGACTTTATCATGTTCAGAGCATTGAAGAACTGAAAATATCTTTTCATTAGTACTAATCCATTGTTCAGCAACTAATGGATCAGTAGACCCGCTGAATGAAGTTGGACGCTGCCTCATGAAGGATTCAATAGAATTTTTCTCCTTCCTTTGCTCGTTTGGAAGTCCTGCATGATTCATAGCTTGAGAAAGTTGTGTGAGCATGGCTACAATATTTTGCATTCCAGTTCCCATAACATTTGGTTGCTCAGGGGGACAATCATTGCATTTCCCATCGCATTAGGCATTAACATGGTTCCTTCGGGTTCCAGCCATTGACTAAAACCAAGAAGAATAGGGTGAGAAACACTAATTATAAAAGGAAAACCACATAATCAAGAATAAAATTTCACACTTAAGGTCTTATCCTAGGTTATTCAAGGCAATTTCTAAAACACTAAGATTGTTTTCTATGCTTAGACTTATCCTTATGATTCTTACTAAGGCTTCCACATCCTAGTTTCCGAAGGTTGATTATACCTTTCCTCTGATACCAACTATAACGACTCATACATTACATACATTGTTAATACTTCAAAATTGAAGCACACTTATTACAAAATATAACAAAACCATGAAAGGACCGTATAGGTATAGTGTCTTTAGAAACTGAGAAACATAAACAATTGGTTCATAAATCATCTACATTGTCTCCCATTCATTTCACCATATCTAGAGACCTTTTTGGCATATCCTACTTAATAACCTTCTTCCTGACCTAGGGAAAGAAAACATACAAAAGGGTGAGATCAAATGCTCAGTAAGGGTAAACAAAAGAAAAAAAATCAATCACATCATGAACATAACATTTTGGAAATATTAACCTGCAAAAGAAATCATAATTTCATATCATGGGATAAATCATAGAAGTGAAATGTAATCCCAATAATCATAACATAAAACATGAAACTTTGTTTCATACACACATAATCATATAGAATAATTTATTATTAGTCAAGACTCATTTCCAACACTATCTTAGTGGACAAATTCCATTTCTGAACCGAGTTCATTCCTTGTTTCAGTCCTGTTTCACTAAACCAGTTTAACCTGCTGTTCCAGCCATGTCTATCTCATGAGATATAAAATATTTACCCAATTAATTTTAGGGAGATATAGGTCCGACCCATCACATAATGATACCATTCTTATGTGTGCCGCAAAATCATAAACCATACATCATAGCATAACCCATGTAATAAAAATGGGAATCTTAAAAATCGTGACATCATAAAAAAATTCATATAAGATAAAGGAATTCATAAAAATAATTCCATCACAATATAAACAAATCAATGTAATAATAGGTATATAAACATAACCCTTTATTATCTTAGATGGAAAATAATTTTTATAAAACACTTGACCTCCATTCTTGAGGAAAATATCCTTTCTACTTTAAAAACACTCTTCCTTTCTTAACATGTCATACAATTCTAAACTAAAAGAATTTGATTAAAAATAAACTTGAAAACTTGTAAAGGAAGCTTCTTGGAAATAATGTTTTAAAAATCCATTCATTCTGTATATGTTAAAAAAACAATCTTCTCGTACATTTGTCGGAAAAGTCAAAAAGTACATCGTACGAAAAACGACAAAAGATTCCTTTCATATCTTTTACTAAAAACTCACCGAAGGGTAAAATTGGATATAAAATATTTTATAAGGATATAAATATTACATATTGTGAAAACATATATGTGTATGATAAATATTCTCCAGTAAATTCTGAAGTATAAAAAATCTCGGATAAAAATTGAGATTGCGATATTTTCCCTTACCTTAGGTCCGATTTGATTAGTAAGTGTCCGAAACTCCTGTATAATGATTTAAATAATTTTATTGACTTATTACAGAATCATAATTATTTTTATGATATCATATATAGTCATATTCTTAGCTTCTTATTAGTAATATTTCATTGTTACTTGTTATTCGGGTGTTTATTGCTTTTTGTTCTTATGCGTGTTTTGTCGAATAAATTCTTATTCTACTTTTTATATTATCGATACCTCATTTACAGAATGTTATTAGTGTAATACATATCATATTTATTCACTCAATTCAGTTATGTAATCATTATGCAACAAAAATCATGTAGAACGAGTCGCATCACATCGTGGAGACGGTAGGCCGTACGTACGCACGAGCGATGATATCATTCCCATGATCGTGGAATTGTATTGGAGTGTATGTACACTATTTAAGAATCAATTTCACTTTAAAATAATAATATATAGTTATTATTTACACCATTATACCCATCCAAGTAAGGTGGTGGTGGAAAATAGATTACACCACGGCATGGAGATCGTATTCCGTACGTCCGTACGCGCGGTGATTTCATTTTCCATAGGATGGATAGATGGTGAAATAGGGTTGTTTCATACTTATAATAACATATCTGTACATGAGTGATACTGATGTTATTACTTCATAATGAAACAACTAAATAAGAAGAAGTGCAAGAAGAAATAAAGTTTAAATAATCGGTAACAGACATTACCTCTTCTTTAAAGCACCTCTTTGAGACCTCCTTTTAGGGCACTAAAATTGATCTTTGAAGAATACCAGTACCTATAGGATGTTTCTAGGGAAGTGGAGAGGAGAAATTGGTGGGGTTTGGCCGAGTGTGAAGGCTCAATGTGGTGTGAGGAAGAGAGGGAGGAGGTTCCCTTTTATAAGGGAGGAGAGGGGCACCTTTGGAAAAACAAAAAATACTATTTTATTATAAAGTCATATTTGGTTTTAAATAGCTCCAAATTGATTTATTTCGAAGCTATGGTGGGGTTGGGTTTCCATCCTATTATCCAATTGAATTTTGACAAGTTTAGTTTTTTATTTAAACCTTATCATTTAGATTTAACTTTAAGTTAGATAATTTTACTTTTACCGTGTCTTTTTGTGTTCTTACACTATAAGGTTAATAAAATTACTATAACAAGACAAACGAACCCCAAGTTGATTATTATTAATATATATAACCTTATCTAAGTAATTTGGCCGAACCTTAGATTTTTAAGAATAAAATAATAAATAATAATATAATATTTGTTTTAAAAACTATTTTATGTCAATTTTGATACTATTTGGTAATGGATTTTGTGAAAATCATAATAGAAATATTAGTTCTAACAAAGTACATTAAATCAATAATAACATGTCATATTAACCGAGAAAATTATTTGAATTCATAAAAAGTCTCAAATTACATTTATTTGGGTATTTATAACATCAATTGTGCCAATATTTCATTAATACTATAATTATTGCATCATCATTGTGTCATAAATAAATTAAATTATTTAAAGTTTAAAAATTAAAAATAAAATACCATTATGTAGGAAATAGTTTTATCTTTCTATTTAATATTTATAGTCGAATATATCTTATTTATAACCCTATATTAAAAATTATTTACATATGAAACTTTGATTTTAACTATTTTAACCCTTCCTTAAATAAATTAATAATAAATGTCCTAACCTAATCCAAGTGGGCCTAAATGGTCATATTTTATTCCTAAGGTTGTTTTTGGTCTAATTAAACTTATCCAATAGAATTAGTACATGATTTAGGGTAATAATAATATCATTTTTACCCTTAATTACCCTATTTACTTTTAATCGTGGTAAATAAAAGTAAAAAGTCGCTATTCACCCTAAATTATTTTCATCTCATTGAACCACATTTTACTTAATATCATCAACCGTGTCTCTTGGATTTTTGAAATTCCACTCACAGAAGTGGTAACATTATGTTTTATGTAAATTTGCAAATTTTCATAGGAGGTGGGTAAAAGACGGTGAATAGTTCAATAAAATTTTTATATATCTAAAATTATTATAAAATGATTCCAATGAATTGAATTGAACTTATATAGGTATTATGTATCAATTTTGACCTAAAATAAATTTAATTAAAATAAATAATTATGTAAATAATAAGTCGGTTCTTAAATAGTAACCCAGTGTATTCACTATTCATCAAAAATTGAACGTTTTCAGAAAAATACCAAAATTTCACCCTAGGCTAATTTCGATATTCCGAATCCAAAAATGAAGTCAATTTTGAAATATAAAATTTATACAATTTCAAAAAGTGGTTATTATTATTCATAACGGCTAGTTTTAATAATATTTTAATAGCATATCGTTGTTTAGTGAAGCTCGGTATTGCGTACGACGCAAGCTATCGAGGAAGGACGTGTTTGCGTGTAAAGAAAGCCAAGATAATGTTGTGTGTAGTGAAAGATTCCTTTGATGAATTATATAAAATAAAAACAAAATATTTCTTATAAAAGTCTCGGGTGTTACAATTGACATTTAAAATATCACTTAATTAACCCATGGAAAACAGATAATTTTCAATAAAATAGCCCAAGAAAACTTTATAAGTCATATAGAGAAATAAGGTGGATGGTATTTCAAGTACATATCACCAGTGAAGCTAAAAAAATTAAAGGATGTTTACATTGATGAAAATCTCCTTTATAAGAAGAACACTTTGAATGATACCATATAATAATTGACCAAGAGTTGGATTGTTTGAAACTAAATGTTTAATACCCAAAAATAAAAATAGTATAACATAATTTAGTTGGTAATTCATGAAAAAAATTCCAAGTAAATAAATCATTTTCAAATAAATAGTAAAATTTAAGACAAACCGTAAAATAGTTTTTAGAAAAAAATTAACATTGTTGTAATAGACGATGTTACAAGTGATTTTAAATGCCATTTTCAAAAAGTGAAGTGAAAACTTTTGAAAACTTTTACTTTTAAATATAATATTTAATAATGGATCCATAAAGAATTCAAATATTATATCCAATAAAAATATGTAGTTGAAGAAAAAATATATGATCATGAATGGGAAAAAATTGTTTTTTTATATTTTAAATGAAATATTTTGAAACCCACATTGTAAAAAAAGTAATAAATATAATTTTTTAAAATAGGTAAAGAAAAATATTAATATAAAAAGATATAATATATATTTACATTTAAAAATAATAAATTAATTTTATTTTAATATATAAATTCAATATGGAATAAAAATGGTACTTAAAGAGGATGGGAATTATTATTAACTGTGTTATAGTTTTATGTGAAATAAATTCATCAAGAAATAATATTTGAACTAAAAAATCAATTTTAACATGAAATAAATAGAAATTTTATTTTAATAAAACATTTCTATAGAATAAATGAAACATAGATGAAATAATTTCAAGAATAAATGTCACGAACCAGGCCGGGTCGTCATCAGACCCAACGCCCGACCGGGTCCGTGACATGGCCCGAAGGGCGTTCCCGATCCCCACGAGCTGGAAACTAGTGTCGGGCATCAAAACAAACTAGTTGGGAATGGTTTGGCCCATAACAAGATAAATAAACATAAACTGAACAAGCATATAAATAAATGAAAGTAAACTAAACAACGTGGTTGCGGAAAAAAAAAATAAACCAAGAAGCATGACATACCTCAGGTGACCATGTGGGTCACCACGGTACAACAACCACACTCGCTCCAAAAAGCGATCCTAGACTGAAACCTGCAACTGAAAAGTAAAGTAGGCATGGGCACCCAAATGCTTAGTAGGAAAGCCAAAAATAACCACATCCAATGCCTCTGCCTTTAATAAGATACCCAACTATGCCAGTTTGAAAATACGATATAATAAAATAATGTTTTCCCTTCTTTTCAAATTCAAGTAATGAGTTTGCATTTTCAAATAAAGCATTTCACTCTTACTACATTTTCAAAATAGGTTCCAAGCATGCATTAACATTTCAAAATGAAAAGAAACCAGTTTGTAATAAAATTTTCTTTTTTTACAAACAATACACCAGGTATGAAACAACTGAAAAGAAAGTTACATCACAAGCAGCATGTCACAAAAGAGCACAATGGGTAATCCCTATAGGTAGCTAGAGTATGTGGGAACCTAGAGACCTCGTACCTCGGTGTAACGTGGCTTAGAAGGCCACGACCCTCAGAAATTCATATGTTTAGTTAGTGTTGTTGCGTCAATCCTGCTAGAAAAACCGGGACGAACCCCAACCATGTCATCTAGTGTACTAGTCCTGGTCACCCACCTAGATACCCAGGGTTTTCCCATTGTGCTCTATTTCAAGTGGTGGTGAGTTTTCTTATCAAATAATCAAACAAGTACATTACACTTTATTTATCTAAAACTCATTCAACCTTTCACCACCGAACTCCCTACTTAAGTGAATTCCCCCTCTTTACATCACACAATAACGCACAACCCTTTACACTAGGCACATATATCACAAAACGCTCATAAACACTTGCATCACATTTTATTTTCAAATTTAGGGGAATTACTCAAAAAGGGGTTTTTCCATTTTCGCAAACCAAATCTTAAAGTGCCAAACGGGCCTTTCATAAAACATTCTTAAGATGCCAAACATGCTTAATTACATAAAGGGAACACTTTTTAAAATCAACCAGCCAAAAAGGCCAAACACCTTTGGAAATACACATTACCAATTCAAAACCACTTAAGAAATCAATTTTCTAGGAAAAGTCACTTATGACCAACATCTTTGGAATACATTTCAATTTACCAATACAAGGCATAATAGTTTCTAGAAACTGCAATCAGATTCCATAGCATGTATATATACATAGCATAGTGTGAAACATATTTTTAAAACAGTCAAGCAATTATGAATTTCAAATTAAAAGCTTAGGCATAGGGGACCTACCTCAACATGTCGCTGCTTGAAGACGAACATTAAAACTGGTCCTTGGTACACACACACACATGCATTTATACATATATATATACACCCCTTGGTGCATTGCACATATTCCCTATGCCATGAGGGAATATGCACAATGAGGGAATATCTATATATATGTCTTACCGTATGCATGTACATGCAGCGATCCTCGATACTCGTGCCCCAAAATCATCGCAGCGAGGTACAGCACACTACACATATAATTTAATAAAAACATTAAACGTATAGTCAAACATTTGACCAATTTATAAAACATTTTAGCATGCTCAAAGTGGTACATTTTCCATCAAAAATTCTTTTCCAGCACACATGCACCTCAAGTACCAACAAAAACACATTTCGCACTACACAAACAATTAATTGAACACTTCCAATGATTGTCACAACAATATCCTCACACATATACCCTTATATGTATGCTCAAACACACTTTTTGAAAACATACACACACCAAAAAAATATACAAACATGTTTCACACAATCTACAAGATTTTATAAACCACTTAAAAATTTTATAAAACCACTCCAAGTGGTATTACAAGACATTGAACACCAAAAGCCTACCCCAAAACCTCTTATAAGGCCAAACGCACACCAATAACACGATGAAACAGAATTTGTAACCCTTGTGCGACATAATAAACCAACAAAAAAGTTTATGAAACACAACGAAAGGCTCAACATGGGTTTTCACAAAATCAAAACATGCTTATCAAATCAACATGCTACTAAACACATTTAAATCATATCAAATCTCAAGTAAAAATATATTTTCACCAAGTAAACAAATAAAAGAGTATGCCAAAATAACTAAATAAGAGAAATAATTCATCAAACAACACTAATACATGGAAAAGCTAACCTTCGGTGACGAAACTTCTGAAATTCTGTGCGGAATTTCAATTGAACTACATTTGCACCAAGGGGGACCAAAGATGAACCCTAAAGATAAATTTTCGAAGCAATTACGCCAATAATGGACCAATTAAATTATGAAACCCAACCTGAAAAATCTACCAATTGGAAGAAGAAAACAATGGAAGCAAAGCAAACCTACGGGAAAGGTGTAGATGGGAAACCGAGGAAGGGAGGGGCTGCCGGTCGAGTAGGGTGAGACGAGTCCGGTGTGAGGTGGACGGATGACGTCGGTGCATTCGGGAAGGAAGAGGGGTCGCGGGGTGGCGCGAGCAGGCCAGACGGAAGGGAGGCAGTGCGAGCAGGCCGGACGGGAGGGAGGCTGCGCGAGCAGGCCGGACGGGAGGGAGGTTGTGTGAGCAGGTCAGACGGGAGGGAGGCTGCGCGAGCAGGCCGGACGGGAGGGAGGCGGCGCGAGCAGGCCGGACAGGAGGGAGGCGGGTGTAGGGTTTGGCGCGGAGAATAGGGGTAGCACGACGGGGGGAGGTGCGAGCGAGAGAGGGTGAGGGAGGAAGGAAAAAGGGAAAAAATATAAGAAAATAAATAAATAAAAATAAATAAATAAAATGAAATAAAAATAAATAAATAAAATGAAATAAAAATAAAAATAAATAAATAAAATGAATAAAATGAAATAAAATAAATAAATAAAATATGAAAGAATAAACAAATCCCTAATTAAAATATTAATTAAAATAATAATAATAAAATTATTAACTGAGAGCGGACACCACGCACGGTCTCACGCGCGGGGTTGCACGCATGGTTGCGTGCCTCAAAAACAACACATTCGATAACAAACAATCCCTTAACAAAAATTAGGGGCTGTGCAGGGCGCGCATACGCTCGCGCGTTCGTATAAGAATGAGATTTTTTTTCTAATTTAAAACCGGTTCAAAACACAGTTCAAAAATGAGACACAAAATAATTAAAATTAAATAAAGCATCGGGTCGGGGTGTGACAATTCTCCCCACAATAAAAACTTTCTGCCCCCAGAAATTCGCCCAGTCGAACGAGGAAACAAACTCGAGTTTGAGATTGAACAAGGCCAACAAAATCACGAACTTGGTATGACTTTTCACTCCATCAGTCACACCCGACCAACTTTGAGGGAAACTGAGAGGAGAAGGACCATCAGGAAAAGAGGAGGGTTCTCCCCGCCATAAGAACCCGACTAGCACAACTGACATTGAGGCTCTTAGAATGAACTAACTCTGGAACTGCTAACTTGATCCAAGTGGGAACCGCCACACAAACCAAACCTCGAAAATGGCACGACAAGATTCTTGATGTGTCTCCCCACCATTTAAGAACCGACTAGCTTAAACCAACTAGTATAAACCGGCATGAGAACTTCCAATCCTAAACCAGAAACCACTGCGACATGAGAAAACCCACAGAATAATTCTACCAAATAACGAACTTAACCATGACTCATCACTTCCACAAGAGATGAGAAACTCCAAAACGAGCATGCACTAAAACAAAATGGGTCACACTTGAGGAGGCGCAACAACTGGAATTACATGAAAACAAGATCACCATGCCTTTTTACAACCATAGTGGGTTACTCAAAGAACAAATACCACAACGACAAAAAGAGACTTTTGCGCCTCTTACAGAAAAACAGAACCTTCAAAGACAAGGAATCTTGAACCGAGAAACTTAAACTGTCCCTATTTTAGCACTGGAGACAAAAGTTAGACCAATGTGACCCACACCCAACGGTTCCTGACTATGTGAAAGGCTTCACTCTGAGACATGTGGCTGGAGCACTGATGTCTTGAAGCATCTACTGCCCCGCAGCCAGGAGCTGACATCCTTCAGTCGATACTCCTCCTAATGAAGCCGCTAGCAGAACCTCTCTAAGTTTCCCAAACAGCCACACCGACAGCAAGTCTTCAATGGATGATGATGGGGAAACTTAAAGTACCCAAAATGGCCACAAATAAGCGAACAAGAGGGTGTCCTGACTAATAGAAGATGGAATTGACAAGAAGACTTTTCTGAGACAGGTTCCTCCGATTCGCTCTCGCAGAATGGGGAACCATCCCAAACACCAAAGGGAACCAGTCCTTGAACAATAGAAGAAGACCCCACACAAGAGAAACTTTAATTGATTCTACGACATTATCTTTGGAGAAAAGGGAACCAACTTCTGGAGATGCCCAACGTAGGCCTTCACTATTCGTTGGCATTGCTGGACACTCACTAGTTCTGCCACTTCCCTTGCCTTCACTTCCACAAATATAAACCATCAAATGAGAGTGGTCCTAAACACCTTCCAAGACATACCATCATGCAACGACGCAGGGATTATTTCCTCCACCAATCCAAAGTTGCACCTTCAAACGAACCCAAACCAACACGGACTCTCATAGTCTTGGGAGTTTCCAATAACCTGAAAACACCAACGACTTCACCAAGCCAATCCGCTACCTTCGATAGATCACTTTCACTACACATGCTGGACAACAACCGAAAAGAATTCAATTCCACCACTCTGCTAAGAGTCTGGGTAGAACCAACAACTAGAAGAGGCTCACTAGGAACTTCTGTGACTTTTCTGGGCAGCATACTCAAAACAAGAGGCATGAATCCGAATCAAAAGTTATCATAAATCAAAATTCCACACCACAATCACAAACAAAAGCTAAAACTCAAATAACTATTCCAACCACAATTCAGTACGTCAAAACCAAGAACTCATGAAAAGGAATACCCAACATGAAAAGAGAATGCTAAACAATTCCTCGCTCACTTTTCTAAACATTTGAAAAACCCTTTTTAAAAACAATTTTTCAGCAACCGAAACCACTTAAATATCCACCATTGATATCCCATGAAGTCTCACACATACATATCCATGTGCTAGCTCAAGCACCCATCCACTCACATCACCAACTTCCCCACTTGCCACGTGTGCACCTCAATGTATGTGATCACTCATAGGAATACCAAGGGTCAATTAAAGACACTTCTCATTTTCAAAACAGATCATTCAGCATAAAGCACAAATTCCCAACCAATTTGAGAAAGTGACTTATCGTCAAAGCAATACATTTCCAATTTCCAAAACATTTTCCATTTCACATTGCAAAAAGTGTTACTGAGATTCCAAAACAACTTCCAAAACACCTCCCATTTTCCCTTTTGAAACCACACATTTGTTAAAAGAAAAACAATTTCCATTTCAAAACCACTTTTCCACTCTAACACCACATTCCCATGTGAAACCACCTTCACAAAAATCCATTTTCATTTTTGAGATGTACTCACACCAACAAAAATGAAGGTAAAACATAACTCACATCAAAATTTCCAAAAATAAGGGACTAGTGGCGATGCCAACCCGGTAACATGGGTTAGCAGACCATGCTCCGAGCAAATATCCACCGCAGGAAGTATCTCGAACCGTGCACTCGGGCTGTACATGGGTCGCTACTCCATGCAAGTCTGTCGTGTAACACTGGCTCATTTCCTTGGTCATCCCTCATCCACACATACCAATCCAAAGAAGAAAATTCAAATCCTGGACTACCCCAAGAAACTCGAGTCTCGGGACGAGCAAGGGTTCATGACGTCCTTCCCACACCTACCTCTCGAGTCCCGACACACCTAATCACCAAGCTACTTGACACCCCAAATAACAAGGGCACCTCTGATACCATTTTGTCACGAACCAGTCCGGGTCGTCATCCGACCCAACGCCCGACCCGGTCTGCGACATGGCCCGAAGGGCGTTCCCGATCCCCACGGGTTGGAAACTAGTGCCGGGCATCAAAACAAACTAGTTGGGAATGGTTGGGCCCATAAAAAGATAAATAAACATAAAATGAACAAGCATATAAATAAAGGAAAGTAAACTAAACAACGTGGAAACAGAAAAAAATAATAAACCAAGAAGCATGACATACCTCAGGTGACCCTGTGGGTCACCACGGTACGACAACCACACTCGCTCCAAAAAGCGATCCAAGACTGAAACCTACAACTGAAAATTAAAGTAGGCATGAGCACTGAAATGCTCAGTAGGAAAGCCAAAAATAACCACGTCCTATGCCTCCGCCTTTAATAAGAAACCCAACTATGCTAGTTTGAAAATACGATATAATAAAATAATGTTTTCGCTTCTTTTCAAATTCAAGTAATGAGTTTGAATTTTTAAATAAAGAATTTCACTATTACTGCATTTTCAAAATAGGTTCCAAGCATGCATTAACATTTCAAAATGAAAATAAACCATTTTGGAATAAAATGTGATTTTTTTTACAAACAATACGCCAGGTATGAAACAACTGAAAAGAAAGTTACATCACAAGAAGCATGTCACAAAAGAGCACTATGGGTAATCCCTATAGGTAGCTAGAGTATGTGGGAACCTAGAGACCTCATACCTCGGTGAAACGTGTCTTAGAAGGCCACGACCCTTAGAAAACGTGGCTTAGAAGGCCACGACCCTCAGAAATTCATATGTTTAGTTAGTGTTGTTGCGTCAATCCTGCTAGACAAACCGGGACGAACCCCTGCCTTGTCATCTAGCGTACTAGTCCTGGTCACCCACCTTGATACCCGGGGTTTTCCCATTGTGCTCTATTTCAAGTGGCGGTGAGTTTTCTTATCAAACAATCAAACAAGTACATTACACTTTCCTTATCTAAAACTCATTCAACTTTTCACCACCGCACTCCCTACTTAAGTGCATTCCCCCTCTTTACATCACACAATAATGCACAAGCCATTACACTAGGAACATATATCACAAAACTCTCATAAACACTTGCATCACATTTTATTTTAAAATTTAGGGGAATGACTCAAAAAGGGGTTTTTCCATTTTCGCAAACCAAATCTTAAAGTGCCAAACGGGCCTTTCATAAAACATTCTTAAGATGCCAAACATGATTAATTACATAAAGGGAACATTTTTAAAATAAACCAGCCAAACACCTTTGGAAATACACATTACCAATTCAAAACCACTTAAGAAATAAATTTTCCAGGAAAAGTCACTTATGACCAACAGCTTCGGAAGACATTTCAATTTACCAATACAAGGCATAATAGTTTCTAGAAACCGCAATCAGATTCCATAGCATGTATATATACATATCATAGTGTAAAACATATTTTTAAAACAGTCAAGCAATTATGAATTTCAAATTAAAAGCTTAGGCATAGGGGACCTACCTCAACATGTCGCTGCTTGAAGACGAACATTCAAACTGATCCTTGGCACACACACGCACATGCATTTATACATATATATATACACCCCTAGGTGCATTGCATATATTCCCTACGCCATGAGGGAATATGCACAATGAGGTAATATCTATATATATGTCTTACCGTATGCATGTACATGCAGCGATCCTCAATACTCGCGCCCCATAATCATCGCAGCGAGGTACAACACACTACACATATAATTTAATAAAACCATGAAACGTATAGTCAAAGATTTAACCAATATATAAAACATTTTAGCATGCTCAAAGTGGTACATTTTCCATCAAAAATTCTTTTCCAGCACACACGCACCTCAAGTACCCACAAAAACACATTTCGCACTACACAAACAATTAATTGAACACTTCCAATGATTGTCACAACAATATCCGCACACATATACCCTTATGTGTATGCTCAAACCCACTTTTTGAAAACATACACACACCAAAACAACATAAAAACATGTTTCACACACTCTACAAGATTTTATAAACTACTTAAAAATTTTATAAAACCACTCCAAGTGGTATTACAAGACATTGAACACCAAAAGCCTACCCCAAAACCTCGTATAAGGCCAAACTCACACTAATAACATGATGAAACAGAATTTTTAACCCTTGCGCGACATAATAAACCAACAACAAAGTTTATGAAACACAACGAAAGGCTCAACATGGGTTTTCACAAAATCAAAACATGCTTATCAAATCAACATGCTACTAAACACATTTAAATCATATCAAATCTCTAGTAAAAATATATTTTCACCAAGTAAACAAATAAAAGAGTATGCCAAAATAACTAAATAAGAGAAATAATCCATCAAACAACACTAATACATGGAAAATCTATCCTTCGGTGTCGAAACTTCCGAAATTCGGTGTGTAATTTCAATTGCACTACATTCGCACCATGGGGGGCCAAAGATGAACCCTAAAGATAAATTTTCGAAGCAATTACGCCAAAAATGGACCAATTAAATTATGAAACCCAACCTGAAAAATATACCAATTGGAAGAAGAAAACAATGGAAGCAAAGCAAACCTATGGAAAAGGTGTAGATGGGCAACCGAGCAAGGGAGGGGATGCCGGTCGAGCAGGGTGAGACGGGTCTGGTGCGAGGCGGATGGATGGCGTCGGTGCGGTCGGGAAGGAAGAGGGGTCGCGGGGTGGCGCGAGCAGGCCGGACGGGAGGGAGGCTGCGCGAGTAGGCCGGACGGGAGGGAGGCTGCGCGAGCAGGTCGGACGGGAGGGAGGAGGCGCTAGCAGGCCGGACGGGAGGGAGGCGGGTGTAGGGTTCGGCGCGGAGAAGAGGGGTAGCGCGACGGGGGGGAGGTGCGAACGAGAGAGGGTGAGGGAGGAAGGAAAAAGGGAAAAAAATAAATGAAAATAAATAAATAAAATGAAATAAAAATAAATAAATAAAATGAAATAAAAATAAATATATAAAATGAAATAGAAATAGAAATAAATAAATAAAATGAATAAAATGAAATAAAATAAATAAATAAAATGAAATAGAAATAAATAAATAAAATTCGAAAGAATAAACAAATCTCTAATTAAAATATTAACTAAAATAATAATTATAAAATTATTAACTGAGAGCGGAAACCACGCACGGTCTCACGCGCAGGGTCACGTGCATGGTTGCGTGTCTCAAAAACAACACATTCGATAACAAACAATCCCTTAACAAAAATTAGGGGCTGTGCAGGGCGCGCATACACTCGCGCGTTCGTATAAGAACGAGATTTTCTTTTAATTTAAAACCGGTTCAAAACACAGTTCAAAAACGAGACCCAAAATAATTAAAATTAAATAAAGCATCGGGTCGGGGTGTGACAATAAAGATTATAACTCAGTAAAAGAGAGTTAAGTAAGAAAAAGGCCTTTTGACTATGGTAGCATTTGAATTGAATCCCTTGAAAAAGAAAACATGAGATCGATGTGTAAATCCCTTTAATTTTATAAAACATATGAAAATTGAATCCATATTTTAGTATATACACCACACAAAATAAAACAGGTGGTGAATATGGTATATGTCTCAAGGAATAAAAATTAAGACGAGAAAACCCCTTACAACATAGAACATATATATGAATTACAAGAACAAGAGAAATTATGATATAAATTTTTAAATCACTTATTTAAAAGTGATTTATGATTAAATAATTAAATGGTGGATTAATTAAACCATGTAAAAGAAGAATATGTGTAAAATAGTAAACCAGGCCCTAATTAAGTGAAATTTATAAGAAAACCCTTATGACTTTAGTAACTTTTTTATCAAATGATCTTGGAAAATATAACTTGAAATAAATATTAAAATACCATAAATATAAATATAATAATGTTATAATATTTCAAATATAAAATACATACACTATATAAAAAAATATTTGCATAATATGAAATATTTCTAAAAGAAGAAAATTTTGAGATGAGAAACACTAACCCATAAAACAGGTGGTGAATATGGTATATGTCTCCAAGAATAAAAGTAAAGATGAGAAATCCCCTTAAAACTTAGAATATATATGAATTACAAGAACATTAAATAGAAATTATGAAATAAAATTTTAAATCACATTATTAAAATTGATTTATGATTAAATAATTAGATGGTGAATTAATTACACCATGTAAAATAAAAATAGGTGTAAAATAGTAAATCATGCTCTAATTAATGGAAATTTATAAGAAAACCCTTATGAATTTAATAATATTTTTATCAAATGATATTGAATAATATAAATTGAAATTGAAATTAAAATACTATAAATATAAGGATAATAATGTTATAATATTTCAAATATAAAATATATACACCGTATAAAATAAAATATGTGCATAATATGAAACATTTCTCAAAGAAGGAAAATTTTAAACGAGAAACTCTTACCCTAACTCTCAACTTCAACAAACTCACTTTATCCTCCTTTATAATAAACATAACTATATTAATAAATTATTTTAGAAATATATTAATATCTATAATATTTTATAATATTTATTTATAATCAATCATTATATATTTATTAGTGAATTCTTTTTTATTTTCAGTATTGTTTGTTGGTAAGATTCGATTGTTTCACACATGTTTCATAATGGAGACATCGAACACCATTAATTGATACCAATTTCATGATTAAAATAATTTAAACTGTATTTAAATAATTTTTAAATTATTTATTCATTCACCTATTTATTTTATGGAAACTATAGGCAGGGTTTGAGAAAATGGGATCCATGACGAGCTTGTTTAGGGTTATTTACCGAAATCAACGGATTAATTTATAATAATCATCAATTTTTGTTCCAACCATTAAGGACCATATGAATGATGTATATTAATACATAATTTCATATATATTTACTTAATATATTTTACAAAAATCCAGGTAAGGTGGTGAGGAAAACGAAACATTTTGTTTATTGATGTTGTAGTAAATATATATACCCGAGCAGCGTTTTAATTTTCTAAAAAATGAGAGGGAAGGAAGCTAGGAAATAATTTTTATTTATATAATATTAATTATAAAATAAATGAAATATTAATTCATTAAATACCATATTATTACTAAACATGTGATGTGGTGATAAAATTTTAAAAATGTCTTTCATTGAGGTGGTAGTATGCACGTGCGCAAGAGCGACGATTAAATTTTTTAAAAATTTGGGAGGATGGTTTAAAATGAGTATTCCTTCAACATATAAATATTTCATTATACTTATTATAACGATTTAGTCATTCTATCTTGGGTATAAAATATTTGGGGGATGTAGAATAAAAATATAAGAATAGAAATGAAAAGGGAGTGAAAGGTAATTTTTACTTTACTTCTTAAAAAAATTCCTTTACACATTCGATTCAGACATTTAATGGTGTTATTTTGATAAAATAAGGAAATTTATTTCATGGATGTAGCTTTATGTGAGGTATTTGGATATATTTTGTGTTTAACTAATCCTCTTAAGGTGTGAGTAAAATCGAGGTGTTGAAGAGGTCCTTTTATAAGTGATAGGGGTGGAATTATTTTAAATACCCATAACTTTATATTAAATTCATGTCCCTTCCAAAGTAAAGTGAATAAACAAGTGTAAAATAAATGATATATGGTAGGTTAAGTTCATGAAATCTCTAAAACACTCATTTGGATACATTTTTTTAATATGATTTAGTTTTTTACACTTTATATTTTACACACTTAGCATTTTAAATTTTTCAATGGTAACTAATATTTACCTACGGAATTAATTTTTTATGTCGAAAAATAAAACATTCCTTATTATTTAATTTAGAGCTTATTATTCTAAATATGATATCAATTTTCTTAGATAAATTTTTTAAAAAATATAAAAATATAATTTTAAAATAGAAAATTTTTAACGCATTAAAAAAAATTGGAGAAAAATATAACTTAAGTTATAAATTTTACAATATAGGTTTGAAGTTAATCTTGTTATTTTTTTTAAAATTTCATCCTTTTACAAAAACAATTAATCCATAATAAATAAAAAATATTTTATAAATTCTATGTTATACAAATATCCTAATGATTTCAAAAAATTCATTTTATTTATAAATATGATATTTTTCACTATAAACCTAAAATCAATTTTTCATAGAAATACCAAAAAATTATCATAACATAATATTATTTTATAAAAACCAAAAATTATTTTTATTTTTCTAATTCAAATTCTTACATTTATTGGTTTTAATTTTAATTGGAAACATAAAGTATAATGAAAAACCTTATTTAAGGTAAATGACATTTTTAAATATAAATTGTTGTTATTATTATAATTTCCAATCATTTTCTAATTAAAATATTAATAATATATTTTATCATCATCTAACCATAATATATTGAGTTTCTTTAAGTAAAAATTCATAGGGCATAGAAATCCAATTTTAGAAAAAATAAATGTTGTAGCATAAAATGATCTTATTTGTTTTTTAACTATACTAAATAAATTTCATCAATGCATTAGTATTAAAGGTGGAATTTACTTTTCTTTATAAATATATTTAAAAATGAAATTTTCTCTATTTATACCCATAAATTCAACATATACTTTTCAACTATTATATTTATCTTAATAAAATGTGACATGGTTTTATTTGTTCAGTGCCATATGTGAAACAAGGTATTTAATAGATTTTTAATTAAGAATAAATGTATACTAAAATATCTTGGGGACACATCCACCCCCATAAATAAATTTCATCCTTTAAATTTTAGTTATCATTCACTAATTAAAATACCTAAACATATCTAATAATAGAAAAGGCTCAAGATATAATTTCCAACTCTCTATCATGGGTAATACTATAGAACTCAATTTTTCCTTTATAATAGGAATGTATCAAGACTATAAAAAATTAATTGTAAATATGATTCCATATATATCTATAAGTATAATAAGTTTATAAATGAATACGTTTAACAAATTCATTTTCATGATCCAGTTTTGAATCATATTATAAAACTAAAGTTGTTATGATAATATCCAAAAAATAAGAGTAAATTATCATATGAATATGAAAAATAAATATTAATATATCTTCCCCTATGAAAACTTCATTTCAAACTATTATACCTTTAGTTCAATAATGGTATAATTTTATCTGCCTAAAACTCTTTCAATTTATCTCAGACTGGCCATAATCATAATCCTATTGGGTTTTATAACCAAATATTTATATATTACATCTTTAATTCTATTTAAATATATTATAATGGTTTTTAAATAGCATGTGAATCAGAAAATCGTATCCTCCAAGAGTGTCAAACTAGGTATATAGTCAGAACTACTTATTATTCACTGAGTGAATACTGAATTAATACTCAATCAGACTTTTCAGGATTATTACCCCTTGGTGCATCTGTCATAGAGCCTGTATCCACTTGGTTATATCCAAACAAGATATTAATTACAAGAAAACTACAAAAACTATACATCACCTAGCTTTTATGATGTTTTCCTATATTTATGTTAGGTCCAAGAGGGGCCAAGATACACTGAGATGGGGGTGAATCAGGGTTTGGATTTTCTTTTCAAAATTCTTTTAGCCCCACTGGATCTTGGCCTCTTTATTATGAGGGTCACTTGTTATGCTTTCTAATGTTAATGTAATTTCTAATTTTATCTGTTGATGGTTCACTGAAAGTAAAGTAGTAAATCGTGAACATAGACACAAATATTTTTACTTGGTTCACCCTCACTGGGCTATGTACAAGGAGGATACAATGGTGATGTATCGTTATACCAAATTCACTAAGGCTCACTGCCAATAATGATTATAAGGTTCGAGCTAGATCTTCTATGTCTAGGATCACTACCATTATAAGGTTTACGGTCTACTCACTGCATTCCCAAGGGTCTCTCCATATGCCTCTTTATCTGGCTCATTTCCATTAGAAAGGATCACTATCTTCCTATTCCTTCACTCACTACTCTTGGAAAGGAATCCACTCATAGTTTATAGACTTATAGGTTGAACATAGTTTATGGATATGTAGGTCCCTTCATTTTCATGAATTTATGCATCCTCAACTATTGGTAGATGCTATATTGAAGTTACGTTTTCACCTGCATAAGAATTCCACCTTCCTGGGAACAGTTAGATACCGGAAAATAAATTCACAAACTGATTTTAATCTTTTGCAAGCTTCCTTGTGCAAATCGCGAACCACCTATTTTTTTCTGTGTACTATGTACTGAGTATGGTATGAAAAATTCATCCTCCATGTATCAATGCCTCTTTCCCAAAACCACCATCCATCTAAGGATTGTGTCTACCTTCTATATTGCGTACCACCTCTGTGTACCGACTCTGCAAACCTTTTATGGGAACTTCTTCTAAAAATAGACTCTAAAAACTATCCTCTGTACATGGATTATCTCTGCCTCTGTGAAACTCTTATGGACCACCTTATTCTACAAGACGCATGTGGAATTCCTCTTTCCGTGTATCATACTTCGTCCTTTGCATAACGGACTTCCTCATCCACGTACTAAGTCTTCAACTTCCATGTACTAGACTTTCTTTGCATACTGAAACTCCTCTCAAAAACCATCGATGGAATTTCTTTTGTTGCATGGTACGTGGACGCAAACCCTTCTCGGACATGGTACGTGATCCATGTTTTAGGCTCTGTATTTCTCTTCCTTTTCTAATTTCATTCACCATTCTTCACACAATTCATTACTATGAAGAAAACCTAACACTTCCAAACATAAATTCCTAATTTTAAGGCCCAAAAATTTCGCAAACACTGTGAAACTGCACGATCTTATAAACATGTCCTCATAAAACACCAACCAAACTCATTTACAATCATCTGGTTTTTTCAAAAAACATAATTACACCCAAAACATACTGAGAGGACACATTGAGGTATTTTTTCCCATCAATTTAGGATTATATTTAGTGTTTTCATTAATTTTTTCTAGTTCTAATATCTAAAAAATAACCCAAACCCACAAAAATATCTGATCCTTGCTCTAGTAACAATTGATGTGCCTCAAATCTTCACTCCTACATTTAGGGATAAAAACCAATATCTACAATTATATTTTATGCCTATTGAGATAAATCAAGATAAACATACATATATTTATATAACTTAAGCATTACATGTCATAATAATCATATAATCCCATAACCCATAGGTTTAGTGTCTATGTATATTATCCACGGAAAAATATTATTTTGATCGTTTCTCTACAAGATCACCATACTAGATCACATTCAAGATATCTCTTTCATTTTACTCATCTTTATTACTTAGGGATTGGAAAAAATAATAATGGGGTGATATCAAGTTCTAATTAAGGTAAGAACATATCAAATAGTCTCTAAGGGTTAGATTATCAGAATTTGAGAAACATGAATATGGGAGAATATATAATTAAAAGAAAATTAAATAATAATATTTGTCAATAATTCCTAATAAAAGGGCGTGCAATCTAAAATGATCAAACATATACCACGAAATAATAGTGTGGATTCATGATATAATAATCTTGATCCATGTATTATAACATAAGAATTTAATATTGAACATAGCTAACTACAACATATTCATGCCCAATTATGTTAACATAGCTAAATCCATCATGTTTTTGATCAATCATGTGAACATAGATAACTACATCATGTATATGATCAATCTTGTGAACATATATAACTACATAATATCCATGCTCAGCCATTAGAACATAGTTGACTGCATCATACCCATGATCAATCATGTGAACATAGCTAACCACATTGTGTACATACTCAATTTTGTTAATATAGATAACTACAACAGTTCCACACTCAATCTTGTGAGCATAGATTAACCACAACTACACCCACCCACAAAAAATAATTATCTCATGAGATATCAAACTTTACCCAATGAATTGAAGGTATTTATAGGACCTAACCATTAATTAATAAAAAACAATACATATATGTTCCAAGATAAAATAATAATAATCATATTTCAATCATCTCATAATTAAGAGGTGGAAGAGATATAGGTTTAAATAAAACATCCCTAGAACATTTCATAAGTAATACAGAGAAATTAGGTAAATTTAAGTGTAAGGAAATACCCAAAGTGAAGCTTAAAAAGTTTAACAAATATTGATATAGATTAAAATAAACTTTCTAATTAGAGCACATTGAATGGTAAAACATAAAAAAGGGTTAATAATTGGATCATTTTATACCATGAGTTTAAACCCACAAAAAAATAGTATAAGGTGATTTTAATGTTAATTCATGAAACAAAATCTAAGGAAATTAATCCTTTTGAGAAAAAATTTGAAAATGGTATTAAAACTGAAAAATATATTTTAAAAAACTTTTTAATATTGTCATAAAAGATAAAGTTAAGAGCCACATTGAATAATAATTTTCTAAAGGGTGAAGTAAAAACTTTTGAAAAAAACTTATTTTTAAAATTAATCTACAATAATGTATCCATTATAAAGAAAATTTTTTTATCCAAAATAAATTTATCATGAAAGATATAATATAATATCATAAAAGGGAAAAACTTCTTTAATGTTTTAAAATTACATTTTAGAAACTTGTATCATAAAAAGAGTAAAAAAACTTATTTTTTAAAAGAGGTAGGAAAATATGAATATAAAAAGGGTGAATACATATTCATATTTAAAATTAATAGAGGAAAATATTTTCTGAAATAAATAATATAGATATGGAAAAAAATTAGTCTTTAAAGAAGATGAGAATTATTCATAACAATAATATTATTCTATATGAAAAAAATTCAATAAGGAAAAATTTATGAATTAAAATTTTCATTTTCCATAGATAAAAATGATTAATTTTCATATAATAAATCCAAAGTTTAAAAAACATACATATAATAAATAACATCAAGAATAAATCTAATAACTTAATGAAAGTTAGTTGAGTTAGAAAAAACTCTTACACATTTGGTGACATTTGAATTGAAGTCCCTTGAAAAATATAACTTGATATGGATGTGTAAATACCTTTAATTTCATAAAATATACGAAAATATCATCCATAGGGTAGTGTATATACCATATAAAATAAAACAAGTGTATAATATGGAAAATGTATCCAAGTATAAAAAATGAGACAACAAAAACCCTTAGAACATGGAATATATATGAATCAGAAGGACATGAATGGTTGATTGTGAAATAGAAATTTTAATCACATAATGAAGGGTGAGTTATGATGAATAAATTCAATTTAGTATTAATAATAGCATGTAAATTAATAATATGTTCAAAATATAAAATCAAGCCTCAATAAAGGGAAATTGAGATAAAAATTCTGAAGGTTTTAGTAACTATTTAATTGAATGCTCTTAAAATAGGGAAATTGAAATAGAACATTAAATAAAAATAATTTAAAAATAATTATAATATAATATTTTAAATAGGTATTATACACACTATATAAAGTAAAATAGGTGCATAATATGAAACATGTATCAAAGAAAGAAATTATGAGACAGGAAACCCTTACCTTAACTCCCGGGTAACACCCTGAGTTTTTATAAATTATTTTTATCAAATAAAAATCAATTTCTTTCACATATTTCATTACACTCAAAATAAAGTATATCTTTTACTACACACAACATCGAGTTTATCATGCGTTACACGCGACACTAAGTTTTAACAAATCATGATACATTATTAATATTATTATTTAAATACAGGTATTATAACCTAGTCATTAAACATATAAATATGAATATTAATAACTAATTTTTAAGTATAAATTATAATGTTTTTATATAAATAAAACATATTTATAAATAAAATTACTTAATTTTTAGAAAAGTTTATGTTTTGAAAATATTATTTTCTCAAAAAAAATGTTTTTATTGCATTTTGTGAAAAAATAATAAAATTAAATTTTTCCAATTTTAAAAAATAAACATAATTTTTAAAATATAAATTTCAATGTTATCTTTTATTTAATTTTTTATATTTTTAGGAAAAGATAAGGTTTTCAATGATTGGTGAAAAATATTGGTTCTTATTCAGAATTGTCTTTTAGTTTACTACTTTTTAAAACATAAAAAGTATTTAAATATTGTTTTAAAAATAATATTAGTTAAATTATATATTTACTGATCCAATTTAGTTTATCTTAATAAATTTAATATTGAATTTTTATATTAAAATTTTCTCTACTTATGACACTTTTGACTTTAAAAACATGTTTTCTTGTCGGATCAGCGGGTTTAATTTTAAATTAAATTCTACCACTTTTATGATTTTAATTTGTAAAAATATATTACACATTATAAATCATCATAATTTATATTTTATAATAATTTAATCTTTATTTTTAAACATTATGAATTGTAAAATTAGTAAAAATTAATTTACACGGTTAATGTGAAATTGTGTTTACTGAGGGTTAAAATAAAAATAGAAGGGTTAAAATAACATATAAACTTCTCCAAAACCAATTTTATGGAAATAAATAATTCTTCTATCTTATATTATCAGTAATTATCCGTTTTTATCCGTTTTTTATGATATAAATGTGGTTATAAAATTTCCCTTTCAAAAATTACAGGTGTACGACTCCCTCACTTATAAAAAGCCACCCAAAATCCTATCATTTTCACACTTATAAAACCATTTGGTTCAAATAAGAACTTACCAAATGACTTCTTTAATTCCATATTCCGATCATACATGCCTTATTTGGGTCATAAAGTGTACTTAGGAATGATTTTTGTGCAAACCAAATGAAGTTGTCTGAATAAGAGACAGTGTCCATAACCAAGTGTTTTATTTTATTTCATCCTAATCCTCCTTCAATTATATTTAAAACATGATTATATAATATCATCATAAAATTCAATATACATATAGTTTTTTATTTTAATTTCATGACCTAAAACCATATCCTCTTCCCTCAAATGGGAAACGATAATGTCGCTCATGTGTATGGCAGATTATCGGCTCGCGAACCGATGTGACACGTTTTCCATCAACGACTCTCACAGTTGGGAAGGGTGATGGATATAGTGTATTTATATGAAATATGTGACATAAATATACTTATTTAATTATTATATCACATATACCTTATTACTTTCCTTATAGGATATGATAATGTAGTTTGTGTGTACGGTGAACTACCACCTCGCGAAGCGATGTATTTCATTTTTCACTAACGCTTTTCATGGCACGTAATTATGGTAAATCTAATAAATATATGTGATATAAATGACCAAAATATTATTTTTTGAAGTCAAAATATTATTTAACTATATTTCATTTCATCCATTGAGAAAATGGAAACAACGTTCATGCGTATGTACGGTCAACTATCACTATAAATAGAGTATCTCATTTTCCATATATAACTTTAATGGATTACTATAAATACATATTTAATGAATATATATTACATTTATGTCATGGTTAGTATTTTAGAAATTATATAACTATGATCAATGTAAAATTACAGAAAATACCAAACCAAACATACATAAAAATAGTTATTACTCAAAACGTAATTTTAACAAGGAATTGTTAATAAACAGGTATTAAAAGTATATAAGAACATAATATATGATATCATATATGTTATTATATTCCTATAATATATTTATAATGTATTAAAATTTATTATACATGATGATAGATCACTTGCGAGGACGGATAAACTCAAGGTACGGGATTTTTTTCTCAATTTTTTTATTTGAGACATATATTATGTTATGCATTTATCTTATTTAATTATGTGTATATAAAACCCCATTAAAATGTAATATAACGAATTTATTTATTATCATGATATTTTATGTTTCATTTAATTTTATTCCTTTATTGGGTCCTATCATTCAATATTACCAAAGTTGTATGGGTTTTATAATATAGTCTCATAGATTATTGGGCTTGTTGGTGACTATGTTTTTGAGGATGAAATATTATTATCCATATCTTGAAAACAAAATTAGTTTTATTATACTATATTTATTCATATGATAATACATGTTTCCCTTCATTTTCTTCTCTTTATGTACTCAAGAGTTCCAAATAATGTTTTAAGGAAAATCTTATTTATTAATCTCTTGGTTGAAAACCCTTTTACTTCAAAAAGTATGTTTTCCAAAAATGTTTTATAAAATTATTTTTAACTTATAAAAATGATTAAATAAAGAAATTTTTACCCATGTTTAATTTTTATAAAAAAAAGTGAAAGTAATCTATATGTCATTTTCCAAACAAGGCTCGTTTGTCTTTTACTAAAAATACGAAAGGAATTTTTTTAACTTATACCGCATGTACAAAAATTTTCAATGTCATGAACACATAATTTTTGAAAGATTCATTTATAATTTTTTGTGTTCATTTTAAAGTAAAATTATTTTGAATCCATTCTCTGAATTTTTATTAAAAATAAATTTTCAAAGGAATGTTATTTTTCTTCTAAATGTTCTATGTGATCTTTCAAAATAATTTTCCATATAATATGAAATAGTTTTATATTACAAAATATTTTTCAGGGATATGATCCAAGGATACAATTATTATTATTTATCTTGATGGATTATTTTTATGATGAGAATATGTTTTTGAAACCTATTTCTCTTACATTGGTCATACCATTATAAAATGCTTCTGAAACCTTCTTCTTTCTACATAGGTTATTTATTAATGAAGTAATTAAATGACTATGAAAAAAAATTATTTTCCACAAGTTGTGTTATGAGTAAATGTTTATAAAACTCATTTATCTTCATGGGTTCTAATATGATGAATTTTTTATAATCTTCTGGAAGACATATATATTATTTTCATTATGTGATGGTGGGACCTATATCTCCCTCAAATGCATTGGGTAAAGATTTAAATATCATGAGATAAATAAGACTAGAATGGGGAGTGAAGTTAGTTCATCAAGGGACTTTATATACTATGACATTATTAGTAGTGAACCTTTACTACTATGATGGTTTGGGGAGTAAACACATTCCATTACTAATAATGAAATTATTATTTTTTCTAAATGTGTGTGGCACAAATATATGCCTTGTAAAAATGTTATGTTCTCATGGTTCATGTTATTTTATTCCATAATGATTCATGTCTTATAAAATACCAAGATTTATTCCGTGACTCAATTTTATGATCTATAATATTCATATTATGGTTTTAAAATATTATTCTCAAGTTATCATAACCTATGATACTGATATATTTATATCTCCTATATTTACCCTTAATGAGCATATGAGATCACCCTTTCTTATGTTTCCTTTCCCCAAGTTATGGTGAAAGGTGTTATATATGATATGTCTAAGAAGAGTGATAGTTATGAATAACATAGTGTGAGATGATGTAGCTCACTAATGGAACATTAGTTAATGTATCCAAGTATCCAAATACACTATATATAAATGATTCTAGCATGGCTCGTTATGTTATATAAGTAATATTTGTCTATTAAGATGTAATATTATGAATCAAAAGTTAGTTTCTTTATAGTCAACATTAGAGAAAGGTGTAGTTAACCTTTGGAAACTAAGATGAGAAAAATTTAGTGAGATCTCGAAGGATATTTCTATGGATAAGTCTAAAAATGTTTAAAAGTATAGGAAAATGTCCTAAAATTTTGTTAATGTATAGTATGAGTGGTTTTCAAGAAATTATGTCCCTATTTGGATAAAAAAGTGGATTTCCCTCTAGTATAGAGGTATCTAGGGGTAATATCTTTGAAATGGGTGTATTGATATAGACTCGATCATCACCCGGTGTATGACAACAAGCCTTGCGACCCAAATGCTTTGACACTCCCATGTGATATTCTTTTTAAATTCACACACTCTTTATAAACCATTATGAATGATTTAAATAGATATTTATTATGAATGACCTTGGATAAACCTATGGTGTCATAAATTAGAAATAAGTCTTTAGGATTTAGATATCCAATACATTTTTTCATGATTATGTGATTCCCCATTGTGATTAGTATTTCTTAAACGATACTTGGTTAGTATTAGTCAACGGATGGATCCCAAAGAAACCATGTTTATACTGAGTGCAATGGATAATGATATGATTTTTCAACTAAGAATCCAAATGTTATGGGATCTAGAATACAAAATATTTTTTTTATTCTCACATGACTTTCTTAAACCATGAATCATGTTGAACTTCCAAACAATAAAAAATGAAAAAATGTTTGGTTGAGTCCTTTATGTGGAAATGTTCACCTTATTTCAGTGGTTCTGCTGATCCTATAACTATTAAGAAATGGATTATCCCCACAGAAAAGTTATTTACAATTATCCAAAGATCTAAACATGAAAATTCATCTTAGATTTCTATCATTTGGAAGGAAAAGTATTTAAATGTTCAAATCTTATCAAGAATACAAGGGAACATGATGAAATTGACTACAAGGAGTGGGATGAGTTTAAGAGATTGTTTTTAAATAATTAATTCCCTTGTATTCTTCATAAAAAATGGAGTATGAATTCCAAGAGATAAATTATAAGGATAATGAATCTTTTGTTACCTATGAGGAAACTTTTACTATACTTTTGAGAAACACTAATGGTGTTATCGTCCAAGCTAAATGTATGGTTGATCAATTCTTCAGTGGATTAAAACCAATTCTTTGAATGGTGTTTTCCATAAGGAACTTCATTATATATTAATAAATTGTTCTATGTGTTATCAATGTGAAAATGGATATTGGTTTTACCTAAAAATATCATGTTTTTTAAAATAAATGAATATGGAATTAAAAGGAAACTCTAAAAAAACATAGATAGAAGAAGATGATATTTCTACCATGTCTGAAGTGTGTAAAGAAACATGGGGGAATTTTTCTTAAGGGGGTGGAAATTTTTTTAAGTGGGAATGGGAAGTTCATCGGGAATTCAAATTTCAACTTAATGGGAATATGTTAACTAATGATTAAAATAAAGAGAAAGCTCTAAAGAATTCCCCAACCACACTCTAGTGTTTCAAATGAAAGGAGAATGGGCATTATTCTAACAAGTACCCAAAATTGAAGGTTAAAGATGATGATCACCATCAAAAACTTCTTAATCTAATAGAAAAAGGGAAATATCATGTGATCACTATTTATGATGAGGGAAGTGATAACAACATTTTGAAAGGTACACTTACCATCCACTCTAGAACAAATAATGTCTTATTTGACTATGGATATTCCCATTCTTTCATTCCAAAATAATTTTTTAAGGGAATCTCCATTCCACCCAAATGGTTAAATGTATAATTAGCATAAAAATATCTAATAGTACAATGATCACATCTTAATTATATTATAACTCTCTGGTTGAAGTTTGTCATAAATTGATTCGTGAAAATATTTTCATTCTACCTCTACTTTAATTATATGTCATCTTATGAATGGATTGTCTTTCTCTATATAAATCCAATAATTAATTTTTGAGGAATCGAAGTCACATTTGATATTTCGAACCATCATATACTCATCTATCATTGTGATGATAAATATTAACTTCTTATTGAAATCATATCCATTGTATGTGTTTTTATTTCTATTCGAAAGGCGCATTTATCTCAAATGGTTTTGTAGAAACTCAACATCGATGATATTTATATTGTGTAATAATTGTTGATGTTTTTAATGAAAATTTTCCTAGTATTATACCCAATATTGAATTTGATTTTTAAATATAAATCATACCTACTTATACAACAATTTCAAAGACTTAATATAGAACTGACATTATTGAGTTGTAGGAATTGAAGAATTAAATCCAAGATAACCTTAAAAGGAATTCATTCAGCCATGTGTGTCACCATGGGGTGAACCAGTTCTTTTTTTAAAATAAATATTGATTGATGAAACTATTCATTGATTATTAGCAATTGAATAATATAATGATCAAGAATAATTATCCTCTATCTTGTTTTTATGACTTCTTTTTTCAATTATGTAGTGATAAATACTTTTCCAATATTGAAATTCATTATAGATATCATCAATGGAGGTTCAAGAAGGAGGATATACCAAAGACTGCATTCTATACAATGTATATAAACTATGATTATATACTGGTTCCATTTGATCATGCTAATTCCCCTACAATCTTCATAGATTTAATGAATAGAGTCTTTAGATATTACCTTGATCAGTTTGTGTTAGTATTTATAAACGATATTCATATCTATTCAAATAGTAAGGAATAGCAAGAAGACTATTGATAATTAAACTAAAGTCCCAATGGAATGAGAAACTATATGAAAACTTTAAAAAATGTTTACTTTGGCTACAAAAATGTATCATATTTTGGTCTTATAATATCAATATAGGGTATTTAAATCAAAGAAAAAGGCTATTAAATGTTGTGTTAAACCAACCAAGATGAATGATATCCATAGGTTACTTGGTTTAGCTATATTTTGTTGATGATTTGTGGATAATTTCTCACAAATTTTTAATCCACTCCCCAATTTATCTCATGAGGGATACAATTTCCTCTGGATAGATGAATGTGAGGAACATTTCAAGGTACTAAAGAGATAATTAGTTATTACACATGTGCTTACATTACATTGTAGCAGAGAAGGGTTTCAAATATATAGTGATGCATCCAAGAAATAATAAGTATGTGTTCTCATAAATAATTACATGTTTATAGTTTATTCTTCACAATAATTAAAAGTTCATGAGAAAAATTAACCAACTAATGATTTGGAGTTAGTTGTGGTAATGTGTTCATTAAATATGTGGAGGAATTATATTTACATATAAAAGTGTAATATAGATACAGATCAAAAAAACATTAAAGTATATAGTCAAACATAATGAGTTAAATATGTGCTATAGAAAATGGTTAGATATGATTAAATATTATGACTACTCAATATATTACCACCCTAGGAAAGTAAACAAAGTGGTTGATACTTTGATTCAAAAGGATCATGCTAGATTATCCATGAAGAGGATCACAAAATATCTAATATTTTTAGATTTTCAAATGATGGATCTAGAAATCATGGATAAAGGGGAGAAATCATATCTTTCTTAATTGAATTTTCATTCATTTATCTAAGTGAATATTAAATTGGCATAGAAGGAAGATATTGAGACAAAAAATAAGGTGATAAATATTATTGAGTTTATCCTTGATCGTGATGGAATGATATAATTATGTACCCATGTATATGTTTCATCCATACTAGATTTTAAGAAGGATTTTTTTAGAGTAAGATCATCATTATTCAATCTATATTCATCCTAGAAGTATAAAAATGTATAGATATTTGAAATATTACCACTGGTAGGATAGAATGAAGAAAGATATTGCTGAGTTTATATCTCAATGCATGGTATTTTCACATTTTAAGTTTGAGATACAATATTCTAAGGTGATGTTACAACCATTACCCATACTAGAATGGAAATGGGAAAACATCACCATGAATTGTGTTATTAGACTCCCCAAAAAAATTAAATGGAATAATGTTATATGGTTTTTAGTCGGTCACATTACAAATTCAACACTCTTCATTTCTATCAGAGAAGATTTATATACGGATCTCCTTTCCAAGATATTAATTAAGGAAGTTGTAAGGTTTCATGGAGTAACACATTCCACTATAACTGATCAGGATCCAGGGAATACTTCTAAGTTCTGGTGAAGTCTTCAAGAGACTCTAGATACATATTTAAGTTTCATCATTATATATCATCCTTATATAGATGTTTGGTCTTAGATAACAATTCAAACCCTAAAGGATTTGATGATGTCTTGTTTTCTCTATTTTAATTGTGGTTGGGATCAACACCTTCCTCTAGATGAGTTTTCATACAACAATAGATTTCACCCAAGAGCTTATATGTATATTTATAAATCCCTCTATAGAAATAAATGTAGAACTCCAAAGTTATAGAATTAATTTTGAGAAAGAAATCTCTTAGGACCTCAGATAGCTAAAGAAATAACAGAGAAGGTTATATCCATTCAGAAACACATCAAAATATATCAAAGTTGGTAGAAAATTTATACTAACAATCATCTATGTGATATAGAATTTGAATTTGGTGATGGGGTATTCCTATGAATATCTTCGTAGAAGAAGATTATGAGGTTTAGATAGATAGTAAAGTTAATCCCTAGATAAATCAGTCCTTTTGAGATTATTAATCTTGTTGGGATTATATCTTATCATTTGGTTTTTCCACCAAATATATTTCATGTTCTTCATGTGTTCCATATATCTATCTTGAGGTATTATATACCAGATCCTTCACATGAAATAAACTTGGAGGTCATATCAAAGGATCGAGATCATTCTTAGGGGGAATAGTCAGTGGAGATCCTGGATCATAGAGAGAAATTTTCGAAAAACAAGACAAGACCCCTTGAAAAAGTTTTCTGGTGAAACCACGAGTTTGAAGAAGCAAAATTTGAACCTGAATAAATTGTGAGGCAAATGTATCACCATTTTTTTGTATCGGGGTGATGAATATTGAGGGAAAAATTCATTATAGGGGGTAGAATATAACACCTCAAGTTTTTTTGAATTATTTTTTTCAAATAATTTAAACTTCCTTGATATCTTCTGTTACAAAAAATACTGAATTTATGTTTAATTACACCAAACACTTAGTTTATCTCATGTTCCACATGACAGTGAGTTTTAACAAATAACAATATATTATTAATATTATAATTTAAATGTAAATGTTATAACCTAGACATTAAACTTAATGATATGAATAGTAATAAATAATTTTAAAATTATAAGTATAATGGTTTTATATAAAACAAATATTGATTAAAAAAGTACATAATTTTTATAAAAGTAATTATATGTTTCGAGGAACTTATTTCTCAAAAAAATGTTTTTATTAAATTTGGTGAAATAAATAAAATTAATTTTTACTACTACTATAACATTTATTTGAAAAAATAAAATAAATTTTTTAAAATCCAAATGTTAAAATAATATTGCAATAATGTTTTTATAATTTTTTTAAAAGATAACTTTTTAAATAAATAGTGAAAAATACTTGTTTTTTTAAGAATTATATTTTTATTTAAAACATTAAAAAAATTAAAAATTGTTTTAAGATAGTTTTAAAATTAATATTATTTCAATTATATATTAATTAATTTAATTTATTTCGTTTTAATCAATTTAATATTGAATTTTAATACCCAAAAAGTCTCTACTTTTGAAAATATTCTCTCTAAAAACTTGTTTTCTCATCATATCTATGCGTTTAATATTAAATTTAATTCTACCGCTTCTTGGAATTGAATTTGGATAATTTTATTCCATAAATGGAATTATAATAATTTATATTTTATAATAATTTTAACTTTTTTTATGAATATTAATAAGCAATAAAAATTAATTACCATGGTTAATGTGAAAATGGGTTTACTAGGAGTAAAACTAAAACGATAAAGGGTAAAATAAACTAGAAACTATAAGGAATCAATTTAATAGACATATTTCAACATTATATCTTATATTATCAATAATGATCCATTTTTTATCCTTTTTCAATGTTAAAAACTTTCGTACACCTTTTCCATTTCAAAAATTACAGGTGTGTCACTCACCTCGCTTATAAAAGGCCACCACCTCTCCTATCCTATTCACACTTCCAAAACCATTTGTTTCATAATATACCTACCCAAAACACATCATTAATTCTATCATATCATCCTATAATCCTTATTTTTATCAAATTTTCAACATGTGAAGGAGTTTTATGTAAACCATAACAAATTGTTCAAATAAGAGGTAATGTCCCTAATAGAGAATTTTATTTTATTTATTCTTCCAAAATTTCAATTACTATTAATATATTATTATATAATAACCTTAGTATCTTCAATATACTGATATTTTTTTATTTTATGTTTATAACCTACAACCATCTCCTCTCTCCTCAAATGGTAAATGATAATGTTGCTTGTGTGTACGGCAGACTACAACCTCGTGAACCGATATGATAAGTTTTCCCTGAAAACATCTCATAGTTGGGCATGATGATGGATAATATATATATATGATATTTTAACATAAATATACTAATATAATTACTATATCACATATACCTTCTTAATTTACAATTTGTGGTGGATACGATACTGTCGTTCATGTGTATGGGAAACTACCGCCTCGCTATGACGATGTGATTCGTTTTTCACTAATTCTTTTCATGAAATTTAATGAGGATAAATTTAATTAATATATATGATATACAAGAAATAAAAAACTGATTTTTTTAATTTTAATTTATTATTTAAATTTCCTTCACTTCATCCATCAATAAAATGGAAACAGCGTTTATATGTACGTACGACCTACCGTCTCCATGAACAGTGTATTTCATTTTCTATATATAACATCAATAGATTACTATAAAAAAAATATAATCAATATATATGATCTTTATATCATGTTTAAAATTTTATAAATTATACAACCACGATACAAGTAAAGGGACCAAAAAAATCAAACCAAAACATATGTGAAAAATGAAGCGGCTATTACACGAAACATAATTTTAATAAGGAATTATCAATTAAATGATAATAAAATGGAATAATTACATCATATATTATATGGAAAATATTATTATGGTCGTATAATATATTTATAATAATTTTATATTAATTATATAGGAGGAAAGAGTTTTTTTAGGAAAGAGAAACTCATGGTAAGGGATTTTTGTCACAATTTTTATTCTTTGATACATATGTTATGTTATGCACATAAAATATTTTATGAGTTGTATATATAGCCCCATTTAAATTTAATATAATGAATTTATTTATTATCATGATGTTTTAATTTTCATTTAATTTTATTCATTCATTGGGGATTATGATTCAATTTTACCAAAGTGGTAAGAGTTTTAGGATACAATCCTCACATTTATCTAGATGGTTTATGATTATGTTACTCAAGATGAAATTTTATAATCCCTATCTCAAGAACATCATGAATTTTCTTCTCCTATGCTCATTTTATGAGAATGTATTTTCCTTCATTTTCATAACATTATATACTCAAGAGTTCCAAATAATTTATTAAGAAAAATCACTTGAATTTATTTCTTCAATAGAAAACCCTTTTTCCTCCATAATAGTGTTTTCTAAAAATGTTTTCAAACAAAATTAACATTTTAAAAATGATTTATTACATATACTTTCACCCATGTTCCACTTTCCACAAAAAAAATGTCGGTATTTATCATGTTGTTTTACAAACGAGGCATGTTTGGATTTTATAAAAAATGAGAAAGGACTCATTGTTTTAACGTGTACATCATATAATAAATTTCACACCATAATGGCCCCATAATGTTTTAAAGATTAATTAATAAATTTTTTTTTTTATTTATAATGAAAAGGATTTCAAAAATATTTTATGTATTTTTAGCTTTAATTTTTTTTTCAAAGAAAAGTTATATTCCCCAATAGATGTTCCAAGTGATATTTCAAAATAATTTTTCATCTAATATGAAATAATTTGTTATAAATTATGATATAATGGGGATATTATCCAAGGATACCATTCTTATTATTTCTCAAGATGGTATATGTTTTTTATTACAAGATGTTTATTAAACCCATTTCTCTCCTATGAGTTACACCATGATAAAATTCATATAAAACCCACTTCTTTTACCATAGGTTATACTTTGATGAAAAAAGGAAATGATTATGAAACCTGTATATATTTCACAAATTATGTTAAGATAAAATATTTATGAAACCCATTTCTCTTCATGGGTTTTTATATGATGAGTGTTTTATGATATTTTGGCACACATATGTATGTTTTTCATTATGTGATGGTTGGTACATATATCTCCCTTCATTTCATAGGTCAATGATTAAAATCACATGAGATAAATAGGACTCGAATGGGGAGTGAACCCAGTTTGGTAAGGAACTTTTTCCATTCTAATTGTATTGGGAGTGAACCTTGACTACTACGACGGTTTGGGGAGTGAACCCATTCCACTGTAATAGCCTTAAAAATTAGACTTGACTACTAAGTAAATGATTTTTGTATGATTATGAATTTTATATAAATTTATTCTTTATTATAATGTTATTTTTTCATGTTTCATGTTCTTTTATTCCATTATCTTTCATGTATTATGAACTACCAAGATTTATTCCATGAATAAATTTTATGATCTATTATATGGAAGGACTGGTTTTAAAACTTTATTCCCATGTTCACATACCCTTATGTTCAGGATATGTTGATATATCCCCTACTTACCCTTACTAAGTATCTGAGCTCACCCTTTCTTATATTTCTTTTCCCCATGTTATGATGAAACATGTTATGTATGATATGTCTAATAAGTTTTCTAGTTATGAAGAACATAGTGGAGGTGACATATCTCACTTATGGACTAATTTATTATGTGTCCAATTTTCAAAAGTTACTTGGAATAAATGATTTTTGAATGTATCATTATGTTATGTAATGAATATAGGACTATTTAGATGTAATAATTATGTATGAAAAGTTAAGGTCTTTACTTCCTAGATTCTATGAATGTTCTATAACATTTTATATAATAAGAGAAATATTTTAATAACTTATTTAAGAACCATATTCATATCTATAACATTTATATACTTTAATTGTAATAATTCATTATACTTTTTTTATTTAGTTATTTTTTATTTTCATCATTGGATGATGTTAATTTTCAATTATTTCCCATATATTTTGTAATAGTGATGTCGAATAGAATTTTTTGATTCCAAGTTCATCATTACTTGATTATAAAATATATTTAAAATATTTTTCAGTGATTTATGCACCCCGATGTTCATTTTATAGAAAATATGGGCACTATTTGAGAGAACAGAATCCATGACAAGCTTGTCTGTGGTAATTTATCGATATCAATGTATTAACTTATTATTATCATCAATTTTTTCATAATATAATAACAAAATTCATGATATATATAATTTATAATATATAATATATTAATTTAATATATTACATAACCATACATATAAAATGTTGATGAAAATGAAACACATATTCCATGGAGGTGGTAGTCTACACGTATGCACGAACGAAGTTTTTATTTTCTAATGAATGAAAGGGAAGGAAGGTCGGTAATGATTTTTATTTCTAAGATATTAATTATTTAATAAATATTATATTTATTTAATCAATTAATTATTATAACCATCCATGTGTGGTAGTGATGAAAAATAAAATACATTATTTATAGAGGCAGTAGTCCACAAGTACACATGATTGATGTTTTCAATTTCAAGCGGTTGGGAGGAAGGTGGAGAATAATCATTAAATTATCATTATAAAATTATAGCATACTTTTGAAATTGATTTAATTATTTTATAATGGTTATAATATATTTATAGTAGGTATAATAATAAGTAAAAAAATATAAATGAATAAAGGAGTAACTATGAATCTTTACCTCACACATTGAAACATCACCTTTCCAAAATAGATTAAGCCTTTGAAGGGTGGTATTTTTATGGGAGAAGGACCTATAAGACGTTTTTAGGATTTTTGGGGAAGTATTTGGCTATTCTTTTGTTTAATCAAGTGGATTATGGTTTATGGAAAAGTGGGGTCCTGAATGGGTCCTTTTATATGTTAGAGGGGTGTCATTCTTGTTAATACCCATAACTCTACTTTAAAGAAATGACACTTTTGAACACATGTGGCCATAAAAGAGAAAACTAATGTAGTGAGGGTAGGATAATGTTGATCAATACCTTAAAAAATAATTTTATGACATGTTTTTAATAGTTTTTATGTATTTTATCCTTTATATTTGACCATTTTACCATTTCCACTTTTATTGTGGTAACTAATTTTTAATTCAGAAATTTATTTTTTATGGATAAAAATAAAATAAAATGTATTATATAATTTATAAGTTATAATTCCAAATATTAAATCATTTTTTTTAGAATTTATTTTTAAAAGTGATAAATATAAATTCCAAAATAATAAATTTTTAATGCATTAAAATAGTTTTAGTGAGAAAAATAACTTAAGTTATAAGATGTCAGATACAGGTATATAAATTAAACATAGTAGTTTCAAATGTATATTTTACTTATAAAATAATTCTTTGTTCAATAAAATTTTTACATATATTTTATGTTATAATTATATCCTAATGATGTTATAAGAGTCATAGTATTTGTAAAAATGATATTTTTCACTATTCACTGAAAAATAAATCATTTCAGAAAAATCCCAAACATCGGTCCAAATATAACATTTTTATGATAAATTCAAAAATAAATTTAATTTTTTATAATTAAATTATAAAAATTAGGAATTTAACTTTTAAATGGAAACATATAATATAATGAAAACTAGTTTTTATAGGGAAATTACTTTTTCAAATATTAATTGTTCTTACTCTTATTTTTTATCAATTGATTATTATAATTTAAAAAAGTTATGTTATCATCATATAATGATAATATAATTAGTTTTATGAAATAAAAATTCAGTGTATAAAAATCCAATTTTATAAAAAATAAATTTTTAATCATAAAACGATCTTATTGGTTATTTAGCTATAATAATTTAATTTCATCACTGAATTTATATTAAAAGTTACCATTATTTATCTTTCTATATATATTTCATAATTTTTTTACCTCTATTTATACCCTCAAATTCAATAGAAACATTATAGTGGTTATATTTTTTTAATAAAATGTATCATGGTTTTTTTGGTTTAGTGTTGAATGAGAAACAAGATATTGAAACAATACATATTTAAGAAGAAATATATACAAAAATATTAGGGTGTTATAATTTTAGTCCCTAGTAGAATTTTTTTGGGTTGTTTCTTATTCTCATTTGGGAAGTTTTGTGATTAATGGATAATGAATGATTGGTGGAGTCACTAACTTCAAAGGAATGGGTGGATTTGAGTTGTTCATATGATTTTTGCATCTGGAAATCCTAATCAAGCAGAATTTAGTTCATGAACACACGTTAGGTAGTTCACTGGTGTGATTAAGGTTGAATAAGGTGCCTACATAATGTGTTGACCATATGGACATGTATTTTAGTAAATTTAGGTACATGACTAAGGGTGTGGACAAGTTCATGGCCAGACAACCCTTGTGATGTATATTGAATGGAATAGTACACACCATGTATGGTTTCATGAAATGGCTTAAGAAAGCTTACATGAATTGGGATATCTTGTGGATTACATTCCATGTATTCCTTGATGCACACTATTTATTTGGGAAATACATGATGAGAAGGTAATAAATACATGCCTAAGTGGAATCCTTGAGTATACATGTCATTTATACTTATGTTCACTTTGTGTACATATAAAATACATTACAAAGAAGATGAGTTTGGAGGTGTTTTCCCTTGGTGTCAATGATCCTTAAGGATTTTTCTAATGAGGTAGTTGAGCAAGGAATTGTTTTCCCTTAGTGTTTATGGGTAGGGATACGTTTTCCCTTGAGACAAATAACGAAGGAAGTATTTCCCCTAGGTGTCAGGTGTATTTATGAATCCCTCATTCCATAGAGAGGGTAAACTATCTACGCACGATTTATTCCCATATGAGATTGGGATGAGGGTTTACTGGTAAATGAATCTGCATCATCTTCCCTATTTTTTGTTCTCCCCAATTACCTTGAGTTGTGTAGTTTAACATTTTGGTCCCTGAATGTGAATAGATCTGTAGTCTCAGGCCCTTTATGTTTTTCATGGATCTTTATAAGGTAATTTAATAATCAAACCTTCACAGTATCATTTCCCACACATGTTGTGAATATGGAGATTATGTATATCTTAGTAGTGATTTTGATGTACATATATATAGTAATATCAATGGTATGTGGGGCTTGTTGTTGTTTGTGGATTTTATTACTCAAGGTTAGAGTTGGAATGATCTAGTGATTCCCTTCTTCCTAGTTAGTTTAGGTCAGCTATATTGTAGGGTATTAGTACTTTTAATAATTTTACCTTTTCTACTTGCATTTTTGTTATATGTATTTTGGATATATACTGAGTTTCAATTCATTTTAATTTATATATATATATGTATTCTTATGTGGATGTGATGTAATATATGAGTAGTGATGTATGAATGTGTGGGTTATATAGGATAAAACCTCCTATATGTGATTTATGCCTTCTTGGTTCTACTCACAAACCCCTAACCTATTGGAGGAAGAATTTGTGTGGTGCACTTGGCTCACCGCTATCATTGGAGGGGACCTAGTGGTTGAAGTCATGTCAGATTGTATCAAAGCTGGTGGTTCTCGGGAAGGAGTTTTTATAAAGGTGTCTTATGATCTTGGTTTGGGATATAAGGGGTGAAAATTCTTGAAGTTTATTGGGATTAGGTGATTGACTATAAGAACCCAGATAGGGTATGGTGGTTAATATATTCCTTTGGAAGAACTTTAATAGTCTGTTGACTAACTTGAGTGCTTAGAGCATTGATTATAGGGTATAGTTTTTAGGTCCATGCATCACATAGATCTTAGTGAATTTTTGGTTTCAAGTTATGTCTTCCAACCACCTAAGATGTCATATTGCAATGATAATTCTAATTTAACTATTGAGAATAATTTTTCAAGTGGTTCAAAATGAACCTTTTTTGGATGATGAGATCAGTTGGACTACTAATAGATGTATGTGCTTCTGAGGTGACGTTCTCTAGATAACCTAGTCTATTAATACCCAATTAACTTTCTCAATTAAATAATAGAATTGGTACATGGATCCTGGTGGATTTTGATATTTTTTTTGGATATGGATGGTAACCTCCTAGGGGTATATTGATACAAGTATGGGAGTCCCCCAAATGAGATTATATAGTTTGGTGATCCCTCATGGATACAGGGGTGTAGAATACTATTTGTATGGAATGGGTCCTCTATTTGGGTAAGTGGTATAGTACTACCTTATTCCTAAAAAGGTTTCAGTCCCCCATACTATATTAGAGTCAGTACTCCCCTACTAGGCAGGGCACAGTTATTCATTTATAGTAGTTGTTTTAATCCACTAAAAAGATCCTTGATAAATCACCCAGAGGGGGTTAATTCATGATATTAAACATATTAAAATGAGTGATATCCACTTATCATGCACATCCAAAGTTCACCAAAACAAGGATCACATTGATTTACAATATTCATCTCTTGAAATAAGAGGTTAATCCTCCGTGTTATTTGGAATTTACCAAGATTATACTACCCACTAAAATTGAACTTTAGAAACAAGGGAATAGGGTATACCATTGAAACTCTAGTTTGCATATCTCATAACTATGATTCACTACATCCCACACAAAAATACAACCAATGCATTTAAAATGATTGAAAAATTTTGTTACAGCTGAATATTATTCTTCCAAATATACCACAATAAAGTTATATTTGTGTTGAGTTCTTCTTCTGCTCTTACATGATAAAAAATCACTTATTCACTTTGTATTCGTAGAACATGCACAAAAATTATTATCTTTACTTATTCTTATTATAATTATATGTTATATCCTATAAATAATATTTAATAATTCTCTATGAAGTCAATATATAGTCCTTCATATTTATGTATTATCTCTACAATGTATCCATATCTTCCATAAGAGAAAAACATCCACTATATTTAATTTCAAATTTTAAATTTGAACTCGAATCATCAACTTCTTTCAACAAACATGTATCTACTCCCATATAAAAGAGATCAATTTCATCACCTTAAATATTCTAGTTATGGTTGATTAGATAAAATGAATTCAGAGATTGATTTTTAGAGGATCTTAAGCCGTCAATAGATCCATTTCATCAAATCCTATTAAAATATGAATTTTCTATGGACCATGGACTATACCATGGAATGTTTGATCCGGTTTTGGTTCAACTACACTGAAATGATTTAGAAACCACATCAAAACACCAAACACTATGGTTTGTTTCCTATAAGTTGTTTCATACAGGTATATTTTTCAAACACCATGACATGCACTATGTCATGTTACTGCCCATGTCATACCATTTTCAAATGTGTAACAAACTACTCAAAATGAACAATATGAAATATTGTGGTATATTCAAGTTCAAAACTTCAAATAGAGAGGAATATTACATACCATAGGATTATCTAAGATGTATTTCTCCTTGTTTTTGACTTCCAAATCATTTATACCTTCATTGAAAAACACCTTGGATATTTGAATTCAATGAGAAATAGTCACCAAAGATACACCATGGTATATAAACTACCATTTTAGATTCATTGATAGTCACCATGATCATCTTTTGTGCCATAGTAGAACTCAAATTTTTTTCATAAGGAGAACACCTCAACCAAAATTCCCAAGAAATATTCATTATGTTAGGGTACTCTCTATTTAGATTCCTAGATCTCTTACTGTCATTCAAGTCACCGTGGTGACTCTTATAACATGTACTTCCTTGTTATTTCTGATAGATGAAAAACTTAACAAAAAATAATTATAAAAGACCCTTTTTGAATAATTCTCTACATTTTTTCATGCAATGTCATGCACTTTAGGTCACCACATCTTCACTCGAGGTAATAAATTATATTTATCTTTTTAAATAGATTCCAAAAAAATACAAATATGTTTTTAAAAATTCAAATTCCCAAACCAATTATTCATTTTTTCCTTCCCAAACAATCATTATGATTGTTTTAAAGAACCCCATGGCATACTAAAAGTAATTTATACTTGATTAAAAATGGGTCCTAACTGATGAACAGTGTCACTTAAAACCACATCCCACAAAAATGTGATCCTCAATATACCACTCCATTATATACCACAACACTTAATCCATAGATTGAAGAAATATCTACAAAATAATGTTTTATCTAGAAGTGTACCATTCCAACTTACACGATGTGGGATAATAACCACATGCTCTTTTTACCACATTAAATTAAACATAATTACAAAGAGGCCCTACCTCAACTATGATTCTTATACATGACTTCCATAACCACTCATTGATAGCTTCAACCCTTAATATTTAATGGTGTTTATTCGAATTACCTGGGATTCTTATGTGGAAGTGATGTCCTGAGTTGGAAAATATTTTTTCAAACTCCTCAACTCTCTTCAAAAAATATCACCGAATAATAAAAACAACCTCATAGCCCAACTTCCAGATTTAATTGTTTACTTATATTCATAAAATATAATCGATTATATATATATATATTACCAATTTTTTTCATTTTTCATTTTATTTTACTCTATCAACCTTATTAAAAAAAATATAAAGTCCTTAAGATAGTATAGAATCATTTCATACGTAAACAATGTATCATCAAACATTACACTCTAATAATACATGATCAATGATTAGTTTAAAAAACAAGAGGGTTTGATTTAGACAAATAAATCTACCAATATCAACAAGTTATAATACCAACTAAAAGGAGATACTCATAACTTTTTTAAAAAATACTTCTTTAATTATATTGATGAGATGATACCACTTGAGAATTGATTTAAGAATTAATTTTTTATATTCCAATTAATAATTCATTATCATCATCATCGTAATAAAATATCCACTGGAAAAATCTATACATGTATTATATAATAAAAAAAATTACATTCACTTTAATAAACTATTATAACATTTCATAGATGTGAAAATATTTAATTCATAGGTTGACACCTTCAATAAATTTCTATAAATACATACTCCCCCTTAATAAATATTACTCCCATTAAAGGTTACATATATTAATGGGTGCTCACCATATTATACATTCACCCCCTTTACAAAAAACATCTGAAGTTAAATATAAAATAATATTTATGTTATATTTTCTATTTCTCCCCCTTTTATGTAAATATCCAAGGACTAGAAAATAGAGGGGAATGAATTTTTCAACCTTATACCTTGATGAATGAAGGCAAGGAATTGTTGTTCATCCTCCATGTATTGTTTCTCTTCACCCCCTTTGACTAACAACCACCTTGGTCAATCAAATTATTCTTCAACTCTCATTTCAAATTAGAAGTACATGTCTTATTTTTAACTTTAACCATATGATGTGTGAAACCCTATTTATTTTCACCTGACTTATTTATTTTCATAATATTTACACTATTTTTTGAAATGAAAACACCTCATTTATCCCTATTTTTTGATTTATTCTGTAAATGATCACTTCTTTATACTTATTCATGGGTAGAAATATTTTTTGACTCTCTTTAAAATCATGAATCTCCAAATTCATCATACCAACCCCCATATTATTCTCATAAGGCATCTTCTTAATCACTATTTCACCAACATAATACAAGTTTCCTCAAATACACTGTCCTCTAAAAAATTAAACACAACATAAAATATCTTCATAAAAAAATTATTTATTTTTAAATACCACTTTATGGTCTTTATTATAGAGTTTAGATGAACTTATCAAATTTTGTTATAAGCCATCATAAATAGTGTGTTCTTTAATTACATCTTTTCTTATTCTATTATTTTTGAACCAATACCATTAATTTTGAGTGGTCCACAATAATAAAACATTATCAATTGTTTCTTAAACTTATCACCATTATTCTTGGTGTTCAGATCACCTTTCATATGTGAGAAGCATCCATTGTCTGAGATCTATGGACATTTTTTTAGAAAACGATTATGTAAAAATTCAACAAAAAATATTTCTACATACCTTTTATCTACTAATTATATAGTTTGTGTGTATATTTATTAAATTATTTTAGTCTGGTATAAGGATGAGAGAATCATTTTTCAAGGTTACGAGGTTGTTTACATATTCCATAAACAATATCCAGAAATCTAACCAAGTTTTATGATTTTAATTCAAAAATAGAAATATTTTTATAAAAATTATTCTTTTGAGAGAGTTGAATCTCCCTTAAACATTTCTTCTTAAGAATCTTAGGTATATATTGATATTCCCAGTCGGACCAACACAATTTTTCCATAATGCCAAATCCTTAACAGTACCAGAAAAATCCAAAGAAAACATACCTACTACTATAACCAGCATGTTGTCCAGAATTTGGTGTTTGTCTTCTATTAATATTTAAGTCACTAGTATTACGTCGTTTTTTAAAATTAAATTTATTATCGACTCAAAATATATTCTAATTAATATTATAATTTTTATCATCCCTTTTTGAATCACCAGTAGTATCACTTTTTGAATTCAAGTTGGTGTTCCTAGAATTTCTATATTTTTGAGTGTCACTAGATTTTTCTATAAACTTGGTCTTGTTGATGATGTGGCCTTATTTTTACACAGTTTTCCACATATTTTTACTTAATTTTTAATGTTTTAATTAATTATTTTTACACTTTTTATTAAATAAATTTACTTTTGTACCTTTCAAATTAAATTCATTAATTTAACAATTTTAATAATTAATTATTTAATTTTATAATTTAAAATAGTTAATTTATATTTATTAATTTTTATTCTCATTTATTTTATTAATTTTATTAGTTTTATTTATTCTTCTCATTATTTAATAATTTGTTACTTTTGTTAATTGATCATTTAACCATCTTATTTGTGTATTTATTAATTTAGTTTTTAATATAATATTCTTCCCAATAATTTAAGCTCATTAAAATAAATTAACTTTGTTAATTTATTTTCTTAATCATTCTGGCAGTTTAAATTATATAAGTAAATAACATAAGTTTTTATCTAATAAAATAATTTGTTTTTATGTGTTCTTTTTGTTTGTTAATTATATAGTTTATAATTTTAATACTTTAATTTCCTTAATATTTAAAATTAATGAAAGAGTTCAAGAATTTAGAGTCAACAACTAGTAAATTTATTCATTTATTAATTTAGTTCAGTTTATTATTTAAATAGTTACATTTAATTATTAAAATTTGTTTTTTAAAAGTTTTATCTAATCAATTGCCCAGTTTAAGTTTTATAATTAATTTATTTATATTTTTCTTTTAAATTAAATTAATAAATTAATTACTTTAAATAATTTTATTATTAGTTTTAGTTAACTAATGGTTTTAAGTTTATTGTATCTAAATTTTTAGTTTTATACATATGGCACACTGCTGGATTGTCTAACAGTGACTTAAACTAATTGCGTTTTTATTTAATTTAGCTTTTAGAAATTTGTTTGATTTATTTTAAATTAATTAATTAGTTAGAGTTTGAAATTTTAAATTTACGTTTTTCTTTGTTTATTTTTTTTAGATGACACACCGATGTTTTTTTTAATAATCGGTGAGTTGACTCACTGATCACTTTGAAACGGTGTCGGTCTCTCTTGCGCATCGGATTCAGTCTCTCGTTTTAAATTATCAGTGACTCGTCATTTATTTTAACTAACTATGATTCATTTTTTGTTTTCAGGGAGTCATTGACTCACCGTTCATTTCCTTTAATCGGTTTCACGTCACACCGATTAACTTTTTTATATAACGGTGACTCATAATTTTATTTTTAAATCTATCGGTGTCTTATATTTTTTCTAAACTGCTGGTGACTCCCCTTCATTCGTTTTGATCATTGTCTCACCCTCAAGCTGTTCTTATCCCCAATTCCTTGTCCCCCACTCACTGATTCTGTTTTATCTATCAGTGAGTTGTGTCTCACTGATAGTTCCCTCTCACCCTCCAGCCTTATTCCAATTGGTGAGACCGACATCATTCCAGCCTCCTACTACTGATAGATTTTTCGGTGTCTCAATCTCAATTGTTTCCCCTCCACCGATCGCATGCGACTCACCGATGTGCACCCTTTTCCTCTCTCCAAAACTGCATCTCACCATTATCCATCCTCTCATCACACCGATTCATCCCTCTGCTTCAGCCATCGCCATGCATCATCCCTTAACCTTAAATCAAATACGCCACTGTTCTACCACCACATCTTCGATCCACACATATTTGTACTGAATCAAACAAAAAGTTGAATCAATCTATAGATAAGTGTTCCTAAATCATTGAAACAAATAAAAACCCAAAATAAAAACCATCTGAACCTAGAAGAAGGATTCATATGAAACAATCAGAGTCCCTAAAATTCAACTTTTCCAAAAATGAAATGTTGATCTAGGAACTCCTTATGTCAAGATATGAAGCTAACTCTAGACTCGATCTACCGTAGAACACGATGTCACTGTCGCTATCGTACATGAGGGCTGCTAAGAGCTGAGTTTAAGCCTGAAGACCATTGTGTCGCCTATGGAATTTTCTTGCACAGCGACTGGAGGTCTACCAGCCATCTGTTGCCAAAGATGTTTCGCGGTGTCGTGTTGCTGTTTAAAGGAAGAATGTGCCGCCAGTGCTGAAGAAGGAGACAAGGGAAGAGTGAATCCAGACACCAATCAATCTGTAGGGAACCACCAGCATTGGAAAAGACCGAGACATCGGGTCAGTCACCACCGGAGTTGCTTCAATAGGGATGAAGGAACTTGAAACTCGTTCCCCATGTTTCACCTATTTAGGGGGGAACAAGAGGATAAATTAAATTAAATTAAAACTAAAATAATAACCACAAAAATAATAACTAAATTAAAAACATTAAACAATAAAAATTATAAAAAAATAACAAATGTAAGATTATTAATTTTAATAAAACTTAATTATTAAATTAAATTACTAGAATTAAATTTTTCTTAAATGAAACATCTAAATTAAATTAAAATTATTGAATTTTAATAAACTCATTAATTATACTGTGCTTATTAAATATTTATAATTATTTATTGATTAAATATATAAATACTAATAATAACTTATAAATAAAATTAAAATAAACAAATTTAATTTACTTAAAATAGTAAATAAATTAATAATAATAAACTTAATATTTATATTAATTAAAATTAAAATTAATAAATATAATAAATAAAAAATAATTAATATAATAAAATAAAAAACATTAAAATTAATAAAATATATAATTAGTTAAACCTTTTAAACTTAAATATTGTTAATGATTGGTTATTAAGTAAATTAATCAACCAATTAATACTTTACCTTAATTATATTTTTTTACATAACTTTTATAATTTAATAATAATATTTTATGATATTAATTATTAATAATTTAACTTTTAATTATAATTACTAGTACTAATGAAATAACATTAATATATTAGAAACTTATTAATTTTGTTAAAGATTATTTAATTAATTAATAACTATAATGATAATTATTCAACAACTTTTTCTTTGTGTTTTCTACTGTATTGTTTTTTCGTTCCTATACAGGTTCAAAGTATGGTAAAAAACACATCCACATTCATTCAACTAACTCATTGGACGTTGGTTATAATGGAGTTTCTAAAAAAACAAGTGGTTCATGAAAAAATGCATGCATGTTGTGTGAAAGTAAGGAACCAATGTATGTCGATGGAAACGAGGCGGTGATGAGCAGTAGGCAACAGTGGATATTAAAAGCAAAGAAAGTAGTGAAATTTTTAAGAGATACACGCATTGTAAGGATGAAGGAATTGTAGTGGAGATGATTTGGAATTTCTTCATCTCCTCTCACATCGAAGCAAAGAGATTTGGTGCACAGCCCTAAAGTTAAAGGAGCTCAAGAACAGAGCATAATTCAATGAGTTATTCTTCCCTTCTGTTTAAATTCTTATACTCTATTTTAGCATGTTTTTAAATTTTTGAATGATTATTAACATGTTTTCAAGCTATATCTTCACGTTCGGGGAATTACAAATATTCTACTGGTATTTTTATTTCCTTTTCACTTTACAAATTCAATGTATTAAAAATTGATAGGTGAGATCAATTTTGAAGATGTTCAACTACATCGAGCCACTAACAGTTAATTTCTAAATTCCACAATAATTCAGACAGATTGATCGTGGATACAACTTTCAAAATATATAAACTCAAAAAACTTCAGAACTTATGGAAAGTTCATTCTATTTTTATTTTCAAATCATAATTTTTAAATTTTACAATCTTTGAGTGGAAAACTCCAAGATAAATCAATCATTATGAATTTACTCTTGGTGAGGGAAGTTAGTCATTCTCATCTATAGTGTTATATTGTATCAACTTTTAATTGAATAGGAATAATTTTATAACCAGTATAATAAATTTTTTCCTCGAACATCTTTCTTGATTTTTTATTTATCGGCATTAAATATCTATGTTACATTCTGTCTGTTTATTTTCTGTTACTTTATAGTTTAGAAGAAAAAAAATTAATAAGTGAAGTTACTTCAATGCCTTATAAAAAATATTAAAAATATTAAAAAAGTAAAAAATAGGGAATCTACCCCACTACTGACAATAGTGGGGTATTTTATTGAAATTTTTTTTATGAGAATAGTGGTCATAAAAACCTTCTTTATGGGTTCGACCCTGCTTGCCACATATATAGTAGTTATTAGGATTATAAATATTAATCTTTTACTATATTGAACGATGGTCACATCAATGTTTTGGCGCCATGTCTAGGGAAGGAACGATCCATTCATTTTCTAATTTTTTTAAAATATATATATATATATACAATAAAAAAAATAAAAATTGAAAACTGTAAAAAAAGTATGCTTTATTTTATACTAAAGTGTTACTATTTTATTTATTATTGAGATTTTATTTAGTTCTACTATTGTACTATCTTGAGTTTTTATTAAACTTTTCATGGGAACAAGAACCACTTCTGGTAGTTTAGAACCCCTAAATTTAGAAATAGATAAACATCTCAGAGCTCTGAGAATGAAGAATAAAATTGAAATAGAGAATATAGATAATAGAGTCCCTAATAAAAACTTCCAAAACTATCCAAAACTCTCAGAATAAATGAAAGGCCTATAATGATGGAGTTCCAACTTCCTTATGTTATAAGCAATCCATATTCCATTATGTTATCTCCAAGAGCCCACAACTATGAACTGAAATTGTCTCACATCTCACTATTTCCTACTTTTAATGGACTTTCTAATGAGTACTCTCTTACCTTCATAAGATACTTCTATAATAATGTGCAACAACTACCACTTCTGGGACTCACAGAGAATGAACATAGAATGATAGTATTTCCCTTTTTCCTGAAAGGGAATACTAGGAATTGGTTTCTGAGTCTAGATGAGAACATATTTGAAAACTAGGATCAAGTGTTCAATTCATTCATTTTGAAATTTTATACCCAAATACATAAAGATTAACTTAGAAAAACAATCATTAGTTTGTATTAAGAGGATGGAGAATATTTTCATGAAGCCTGTAATTGATTCAGGGATCCTCTTAGGCAGTGTCCTAGTCATCAACTCCCATATCACATTCCTAAAGAAACCTTCTATGAAGGGTTGTCATCCTCTAGACAGTACCTAGTTGATCAGGCTTCTGGGGGTAACTATAATGACAAGACAGATGAATAATTGAGACAAATTTTTAATAACCTGGCCTTGAATTGACAACATAAAAATTCAGGAAGAAAAAGAGTGAATAGAAACCCGAACACTATTTCAATTAATGAAACTCAAGTCCAACTTGCTAAAATCACCAACCAATTGCAATCTTTAATGAACCAGAACTCTAAGAAAACTGTTAATAAACTTGGCTGTCAAAACACCAATCAATCTATTAGAGAACAATGTTCACAATGTGGAATGTTTGGGCACATAGAGAACTATTTTCTTAACTTTGATATATCATCCCAAGAACAAGATAACTCAAAATTTTTCAATTATGGTCCTAGAATGCCTCTTAAGGAAGATTAATTTTCAAACAACAATAACCAAGGATATTGGAACCATCTAAACTTGTCCTAGAAAGATCAGGGCCTAATTAAGAAAACCACTTCTCTTAACTATCAGAACCCACCAAGACCAAACATTAAAAATCAACAAAGGGGTGAGTCTTTAAATGCACAAGGAAATCATAATACCCAATTTTCTTCTAAACTTGATCTAATATTGAAAAAAATTAACTCTCAAGAGGAAAGATGCATGACTCTACTAAACAATCAATAAAATCAATATAAGTCAGATAAAATGAAAAATGATGTGATAACGAAAAACATGGAAACACAGCTATGTCTAATTGCTAGAGATTTTTCATTTGGGGAAAAGTTAGACACACAAGAAAAACTAAACTTAATCCTAGAGAGAATTATAGGTATGCAGTAACTAGAAGTGGGTTGAATATTAAAACTGTTGCAGTAAAAGACCATGAAAATACCCAAAATGAAAATCTGCTTGATTCTAGAACCAAAAATCTGCTCTGTAGATAGGCTATAAATCCATAGAAAGCTGTAGAAAATAAAGACAATCTAAATTTGTCACCTAAACACAAGCTGAAATTTTTTCTAAAAAAAATAATAAAGGAAAAGAAAAATTTGAGGAAGAGGTGAGGTATATACACACTATTCTGAAAAAAAAAATTCCCCACCAATCCCTTTCCTTGAGACTCTTAAACCTCAAAGTAATACTAGGGTGTAATTTCTTCAGTTCCTTCGTCTCTTGTAAAAACATCAAGTAAATATTCCTTTCATTAAAGTTTTGATACAAATCCCATATTACTTGAAATATCTTAATAAAATTGTTTCAAAGAAAAATACACTTGAATAATTTTCTACTTACAGCCTCACTGAAGAGTGCTGTGTGGTGCTTAAAAAGAAAATCCCACCCAAATTGAAAGACCCAGGTAGTTTTTTCATTCCTTACACTCTATAAAATTATGATCAGATCAAATCCTTTTGGGATTTAGGTGCTAGTATTAACCAGCTCCCATACTCACTATTTCTCCAATTGAGGTTGGGTGACCTTCAACCCACCATAGTCATACTATTGTTAGCTGATAGATCTTTCACTCATATTGTGGGTAGGGTAGATGATTTTCTAGTTGGTGTAGGGAAGTTGTTTCTACCTACCAAATTTCTCGTCTTAGATATGGAGTGTGATCGAGAGGTTCCCATAATCTTGGGCAAGCCCTTGTTGGCCACAGGGGTTGCTGTTATTGATTTTTCTAAGGGTCAGCTTATTTTCAAAATTAGAGAACAATAATAAGAATTCAATGTGTTTAAAAATGTAAAAGGAACAACCTATTCTGAAAATTTTTCAATGGTAGAGTCTTTAGTGGATAAAAACTCATCTGAACACATTGAAAAATTTGAAAGTCAATAATTTTTTTGAAGAAACTCATTTGGAAGATGAAAATCATTACCTACATGTTTTAGAAGTTGAAAAATCTAATCAAACAGCAAAATTGGAAAATTTCCTAGAATTGGACAACTGTCTAGTTTCTGCTATAGAGGAGTCCTCTGTTTCTGAACTTAGGAGATTTTTGAATGAATTTGAGGGTTTTTCTTTTAACATAAACCTTGTTGTGAACTTTTATGATCTTTAGGGAGAGATTTTGTGGCAACTAGATGATTTTTCCATAATAAAATTGTTGAATTTTAACCTGGAAAACTTGGACAGTGTGCTTCTCACTTTGTAAAACGGCACTGTTAAGTATGAATCTAAGATAGGAATTGAAAATATTTCAACATTCAATACTACTTAAAAGAGTTATGTTGAAGACCTTATACATTTTAGGCCTAAAATTCTTCCTTCGAGTGTAGAACCACCCACTCTTGAACTAAAACAAATCCCTTATAATTTATAATATTTATTTCTGGGTGTTCACCTTTTCCTTCATAATTTCTTCTGAACATAATGAGAATCAAGACCAAAGATTGTTGAGTGTGTTGAAAAAGTTTAAATCTGCCATATTTTAGACCATAGTTGATATAAAATGTATTATTCCTTCATTCTGTGTGCATAAGATACCTATGGAGCCCGACCATAAGCCTAGTGTAGAGTGTTAAAGAATATTGAATCGAAACATGAAAGAAGATGTGAAAGATGAAGTGATTAATTTGCAGGAAACTGGAATAATATTTCCCATTTCTGATAGTCCTTGGGTCAGCCGTGTCCAGGTTTTCCCCAATAAGGGGGGTTTCACTATAGTCAAAAATGAAAAAAATGAAGAAATCCAAGTTAGGAATGCCACAAAATTTAGAGTCTGTATAGATTATAGGAGGTTGAATGAATCCATTTGGAAGGACCATTTTTTAGTGCCCTTCCTTGATCAAATGCTTGAGAGGATTTCTGCAAATGAATTTTCCAGTTTTCTGGTAGGGTATTCTGGTTACAACCAGATTGCCATTGCTCTATATGATCAGGAGAATACCACTTTCACATGCCCCTTTGGGAAATTTGACTACAGGAAGATACCCTTTGGGTTGTGTGGAGCTCCAGCCACCTTTCAATGGTGTGTGATGGATATCTTTTTGGATATTATTGAACTAATCATTGAGGTTTTCATTGATGATTTCTCCATTGTGGGTATCACTTTTGATACTTTTCATGGAAATCTTGAGTTAGTTTTAAAAAGATTCATTGAAACCCACCTTGTTCTTAATTGGTAGAAGTGTCGATTTATGGTTACATAGGGTATTGTTTTAGGTCATAAAGATTCAAAGAGAGGTTTGAAATTTGATACTGAAAATATAGAAGTCATTCAAAAACATTTACCTCCTAAAAATGATAAAGTTATTAGATGTTTATAAGGGCATGTCGGTTTCTTCTGTAGATTCATAAAAGACTTTTCAGAAATAACTAATCCCTCGTGTTCTCTGCTTATTAAGGATACAGCTTTCAATTTTGATGAAAACTATTTGAAATAATTTAATCTATTAAAAGAGAAACTCACTACATCACCCATTATCACCGTACCTAATTATAAACTACCTTTGAACTTATGAGTGATGTTATTGATATGGCTGTAGGTGATTTCCCTGGAAAATGGAAAGATAGGAAGTTACATGTGGTGTATTATGCTATTAGATTTCTAGATGAGGCCCAAAATAATTATACCACCACTGAAAAAAGAATTTCTATCTATTGTCTTTTCTCTAGATAAGTTTATAATTTATTTTTGATGTTCAAAAGTCATCATTTTCACTGGTGATTTTGGCTTAAAGTACTTCATGTCTAAGAAAGGAACAATTCAAATAGTATTAGATGGATTTTATTGGTACAAGAATTTGATTTAGAGATTAGGGATAAGCAGGGAGCTGAAAATTTAGTTTCTAACCACATATATAGGATTCCTCATAATCAATATGAAGATCCTAGGGAAATAAACTGTTCCTTTCCTAATGAAAATCTACTCTTTGTTTCTATTAGGAAATCTACTTGGTATGCATAATTTTCAAGCTTTCGGGCAGTAAGTGTCTCCCCTAAAAAACTGTCAAATAACCAATGGATTAAATTCATTTCTGAGCTTAAAAATTATCTATGGGATAACCCCTACTATTTAGGAGATGTGCTGATGGTATTTTTATGGACAGGTGTGACTGATGAAGAAATGTTTCCTATCTTATAGAGTTATCACTCCTCACCCTGGGGAGGTCACCATGGTGGTGAAAGGATTCCTCAAAAAGTCTTAAAATATGGTTTATATTGGTCCACTATTTTCAAATATGCTAGGAGCTATGTGGTTGGTTATGAAAAGTGCCAGAGGTTAGGCAATGTGGGTAGAAAGCAAGAGTTACCCCAAAAAGGAATTCTAGAAGTTGAAATTTTTGATTTCTAGGGTTTATATTTCTTGGGTCCATTTCCATCATCTTGTGGGAATAAGTATATTTTTTTCTATAGATTAGGTGTCAAAGTGGGATGAGGTAGTTTCATTTCCCAACAACCAAGCCAATTCTATAATAAAGATTATTAAAAAGAACATCTTTTTAAAATTTTGAGTTCCCGAATCCTTTATCACTGATAATGGAACACAATTTTTAAGAACTAGGAGTTTAAAGCTTTGATGGAAAAATATGGATGTGTTTATAAAACTGGTACTTATTATCATCCGTAGTCCAGTGTACAAATGGAAATTTCAAACAGGGAACTTAAATAGATATTTGAAAAAACTGTATCAAATTCAAGGAAAAACTTGTCTCTTAAATTGGATGAAGTTTTATGGGAATATAGAACTACTTTCATGACCCCAATAGGTATGTCTCCATACAGGATGTTGTTTAGAAAATGTTTTCATTTACCTGTGGAGTTGAAGCACAAGTCTTATTGGGCAGTTATAACTCTGAATTTTGAATTTAAGAGTGCTGGTGAGAGAAGATTACTTGAGATTATTGATCTAGACGATATTAGGAGAAATAGTTATGATAATTCAAGAATTTATATAGATAGGAATAAAATATTTAATGATACTATCATTCAAAAAAACGCATTGAAACCTGGATAAAAGGTCCTCCTCTTTAACTCTAGACTCAAACTCTTACCTAGAAAGATGAAATCCAAGTTGTCTGGACAATTTACTATAGTTAGTGTTCTGAATAATGGTGCTATTAAAATTGTAGGTGAAGAAAAAGACCCATGTTGGTTGATGGGTAGAGAGTGAAATTGTATTTCGAGGGATAGGCGAAGGGCTTGGCTGCCTTCACTCTTCTTGAAAAATGATCTTGAATAATGTCTGGCAGAACACTTTACAACTTAGCAATGCATGGGAGGTAACCCATGGTTCTTTTTATCTTTACTCTATTTAATTTTTATCCTTGAATAATGTGCTGCTTATATACAATGTTTTTGGGAAGTTATTGTTACTGCTTGTTCATGGTCTCCTGGTGATTTTTCAGGGTTTTAAAGATTCTTGGTTGGTGTTGTATCATTGAAGGAGTGGGATTTTCTTGCTAAAGCTTTAATGATAATCTTTGATTTAGGGAAGTATTCTATTATTTATTTTGCATTAATTTTTCTGCTACTTGTTAACTTTAATAAAATTTACTACAAGTCACAGTTTTTACTATCAGTGATTCATTTACTCACTGAGGTACATGATCATTTGGTACACTATTTTCGGTCACTCTTTTGTACTATTTTCGGTAAATCATTGATAGTACTGTCGGTGAGTCAGAAACTGTGACTTCATTAATTTCAGATTTTGTTGTTAAAAATTCTACTCGTATTAGAAAAATCTTTTGCATCTCTTTCATACTAAATTTTTTTGTTCCATGTTACTAAGTTGGATAAGATAATTCTTATTATTCCTCCTTGTTGAAAAATTGAATTTCACTGTTGTTAAAATCATTTCACTACTTCAAACTAAGTTTGGGGGTACATGCTTGTTGGATGTTGTGGTTTTCATTTATTTTTCTTAGTTAAGGGATGTTAGTATGAATCTTTTTGCTATATTGAACATTCATTTGAATCATTCTTTCTCAAATTACTATACCCAGTACACAGTACATCGATAAATTACATTCTTTTTCTTTTACTTTTTTCTGAAAATAATTATTACTGGACTTAAAAAGTCTACTTGCACTTGTTTGTGAACCTGCTTCTATGTTATTATTTGTGTCAAACTTACTTTTTGAACTTAAAAGATACCGTTTTAACATGTCATGAATCTGCTTTATTGAAAACTTGTTTTGAACTCTAGTTTTAAAATTGTTCTTCTCCATATTTGGAATTCAAATTTTGGGACAAAGTTGGGTTCTAATTGTGGGGGAGGGGTCCATTCGTGACTGATCTAAACTGTTTCTAATGAGAATCCCATCAATTCCCACTATTACTTAAAACATTTTGTCAAAAATAGTTAATTTTTTTCAAAATTTCTTTCATAAATTTAGGCTATATTTAGAACTTAATTGGGTCTTGCCTTATGATGACGGTTGATTAGTATCTAAGAACTACTTTGAATCTGAAATTAATGTGGATGGATAATTTTGGAGTGATTATACATAGTGATTTAATAGAAATTTGGTTTAGGAACTACTTTTGAGTGTGATTTGGGTAACCTTTTAGTGGTGTTATGATCATAACCCTTAGAACTGGAAGTTTGATTTTGATCGTAGTGGACACTTTTTTTTATAATTTATTAAAAGTAATCACTTTAATGAGCCAATGTAAAATTTTATTATATGAATCTTTTGAAATTGGAGTAGTTTGGGCATTTGGGATCCCATGGTGAACCTCAAAGACCCTAGATGTTGGGTTCATTTGTTCACTATAAGCCCTTTGTACACCTTTAATAAGTGAATTGAACAGTGCTCAGTACATGATACATGGCTTGGGAAAAATAAAATAATGTGTCTACGGTCAAAAACGAGTTCATTAAGGTGAGGGGAATGATGAATGCCAAAAGAAGAAGGGATAAAATTGTTTATATGTGAGTCATTTAGGTTGTATCTATAAGGTGATTCAAAAAATATATTTATTATTATAACCTAGGTGATAAGTCAAAGTACAAGGTTCCATTGTTATGTTTTTAATTTTGTCGATATTATACCTCTTGCCACTCTTGGACTTTTGACTTAATCCTGGGTTGAAATGAGTTGTTAAGTAGTATCAAATATGTGGCAAGACACATTTTTTGATGGATGATCTTTGTTATCTTGATTCCCCCTTGAGTATTTGTTCTAGGAAAGACTTGATTTGAAAATTTCTTTTCTTAATCCTAAACACAGTTGACAGTCCTCTGTTTTGAAAATGCTGGATATGTTATATTTTGAGAAAAATAAAAAACACTTTATTGTTTTTTAAAGATGTTAAAATGTGGGATTGTTTGAGGAAAAACAATGCTTAAGTGTGGGGAAATTTGATGTGGTTTTATTTTTACACAGTTTTCTAGATCTTTTTAATTAATTTTTTAGGTATTAATTAATTACTTTTACACTTTTTATTAAATAAATGTCATTTTGTACCTTTCTAATAAAATTCATTAATTTATCAATTTTTATAATTAATTGTGTAATTTTAGTCTTTAAAATAGTTAATTTATATTTATTAATTTTTATTCTCATTTATTTTATTAATTTGATGCGTTGTATTTATTCTACTCAATATTTAATAATTTTTTTGCCTTTTTTAATTATTCATTAAACCTTATTATTTGTGTATTAATTATTTTAGTTTTTAATATAACATTCTTCCATTTAATTTAGACTCATTAAAATAAATTAACTTTATTAATTTATTTTTTTAATCATTCTGGAAGTTTATATTCTGTAAGTAAATAACTAATGTTTTAATCTAATAAAATAATGTGTTTTTAAGTGTTTTTTTTTTGTTTGTAAATAATTCTATTTGTAATTTTATTACTTTAATTTCCTTAATATTTTAAATTAATGAAAGTGATTAAGAATTTAGAGTCAACGACTATTAAATTCATTATTTTGTTAATTTAATTAAAATTATTATTTAAATAGATACATTTAATTATTAAATTTTTTTTTTTAAGTTTAATCTAATCAATAACCCAGTTTATGTTTCTTAGTTAATTTATTCAGATTTTTGTTTTTAATAAATTAATTAATTTAAATAATTTTAGTGTTATTTATAGTTAACTAATGGTTTTAAGTTTATTATATCTATTTTTTTTTACAAATGACTCACCGTTGGGTTGTCCAACGATGACTTAAATTTATTGTGTTTTTATTTAATTTATATTTTAGACATTTGTTTGATTTATTTTAAATTAATTAATTAGTTTGAATTTGTTGTTTTTAATTTAAGTTTTTCTTGGTTTATTTTGTTTTTTTAGACGACACACCGATGCTTTTTTTTTCAATCAGTGAGTTGACTCACCAATCACTTTGCAATGGTGTTTGTATCTCCTGCACATCGGCTTCAGTCTCTCGTTTTAAACTATCGATGACTTGTATTTTATTTAAACTAAAAGTTATTCATTTTTTTTAATGGTGACTCATAATTTTATTTTTAAATCTATCGGTGCCTTATATTTTTTCTAAACTATCAGTGACTCCCCTTCATTCCTTATGATCTCAATTTCACACTCAAGATGTTCTTCTCGTCAATTCGTTGTCCTTCACTCACCGATTCTGTTTTCTCTATCGGTGAGTCAAGACTCACCGATAGTTTCCTCTCACCCTCTAACCTTCTTCTGATCGGTGAGACGGACAGCATCCCAGTCTCCTGCTACTGATACATTTTTTGGTGTCTTAATCTCAACTGTTTCCCCTCCACCGATCACACGTGACTCACCGATGTGCACCCTTTTCCTCCCTCCAACACTATATCTCACCATTAGTTATGCTCTCATCACGTAGATTCATCCATCTACTTTAGCCAATGTCACGCATCATCCCTTTACCTGCAATCACATACGCCAATATTCTACCTGCACATATTCCATTCGCATAGATTCGTACTGACACAAACCAAAAGTTAAACGAATCAACATATTAGTGTTCCGCAAGCATTGAATCCCATAAAAACAAAAAATAAAAACCATCTGCTGCCATAAGAATGCATTCATCTGAACAAATCAGATTCCTTAAAACTCAACTTTCCCAAAACTGAAACACTCATTTACGAACTCCCTATGTCTAGATCTGAAGACAACTCTAGACTCGACCAACAGTGGAACCCGATGCCGCCACTTCTGTCACACACGAGGGTTTCCGCGAGTTGAGTCCATGCCTGAAGACCATTGTTCCTCCAATAGAATTTTCTTGCGCGGTAACTAGAGGTCCACCATCCATCCACCACTGAAGATGTTTCACAGTGTCGTGCCTCTTTTTTGAATAAGAATGTGCCCCCAATGATGAAGAAGGAGGCGATGGAGGAGTGAATTTGGACGTCGCTAAATCTGGAGGGATCCACCAGTGCTGGATAAGGCTGATATGTCGTGTCGGTCGCTATAGGAGTTGTTTCAATAGGGAAGAATGAACCCAAAACCCCTTTCCCCCAGTTGCGCTGATTTCGGGGGGGGGGGAAGAAGAGAATAAATTAAATTAAAATAAAACTGAATTAAAAACTAAAAAAATAACTAAATTAAAATATTAAACAATAATAATTATAAATAAATAACAAATATAATATTATTAATTTTAATAAAACATAATTTTTAAATTAAATAACTAAAATAAAAATTTTATTAAACTAAAAATCTAAATTAAATTAAAATAAATGAATTTTAATAAACACAATAATTATAGTGTGCTTATTAAAAATTTATATTTATTTTATAATTAAATATATAAATACTAATAATAAATTATAAATAAAATTAAAATAAACTAATCTAATTAATTTAAAATAGTAAATAAATTAATAATATTAAACTTAATAATTATATTAATTAAAATTAAAATTAGTAATTATAATAAATAAAAAGTAAATAAATTAATAAAATTATAACATTAAAATGAATAATATATATAATTAACTAAACCTTTTAAACTTAAATATTGATAATGATTATTTATTAACTAAATTGATCAACCAATTAATACTTTAATTTAATTGTTTATTGTTACTTAACTTTTATAATTTAATAATAATATTGTTTCATCTTAATTATTTATAATCTAACTTTAATATAAAATTTCTAGTACTGATTAAATGACATTAATAAATTAGAAACTTATTAATTTTGTTAAAGACTAATTAATAAATTAATAACTATAATGATAATTATTCAATTAATTTTTCTTTGTGTTTTTTACTGTTTTGTTTGTTCTTTCCTGTGCAGGTTCAAAGTAGAGTCAAAAACATGTCCACATTCATTCAACTAACTCATAGGGATTTAGTTAAAAGGATGTTTCTAAAACGACGTGTGGTTTGCAAAAAATGCACTTGTGCGCTGTGAAAGTAAAGAACTAGAGTATGTAGGTGGAAACGAGGCGGTGAAGAGAAGTAGGTAATAGTAGATATTAAAAGAAAATAAAGTAGCAAAATTTTCAAGAGATACACACATTGGAGGGATGAATGCATTCTAGTGGAGATCATTCAGACTTTTGTCAGCTCATCTCTCATCGGAGTAGAGAGATTCGGTGGACAGCCCTGGATTCGAAGGAGCTCAAGAGAAGAGCATCTTTTAGGGAGTTATTATTCCCTTGTGTTTAAATTATTATACTCTATTTTAGCATGTTTTCAAATGCTGTAATTATAAAAAACATTGTTTCTAACTAGATCTTCAAGTTCTGGGAATTACAAAAATTCTACTGGTATTTTTATTTCCTTTTCACTTTTCCAATTCAAGGTATTCAGAATTGATCGGTGATATCTGTTCTGAATACATTCAACTGCATCGTTCCACTAGAACTTACATTCAAAATTCCACAATCATTCAGAGAGATTGATCTTGGATACATATTTTAAAATATATTAACTCAAAAAACATCATAACTTTTGGAAAGTTTGTTCTGTTGTCAGTTTCAAATTAAAATTTTCAATGTTGTTAATCATGGAGTGGAGAAATCCAAGATAGATCAATATTTATGACTTTACTCTTAGTGAGTTAAGTAAGTCATTGTCTTCTACAGTGCTATATTGCATAAACATTTAAGTGAATAGGAATACTTTTAGAACCAGTAGAATAAATTTTTTCTGTGGACATCTTTTTTGGTTGTTCTTTTATCATCATTTAATATATCTATTACTTTCTTTCAGTCTATTTTCTATTTAATTATAGTTTAAAACAGAAAAAATTAAAAAAATTTAGTTACTTTACTACATTATGAAAAACATAAAAAAATATTAAAAAAGTAAAAAAATAGAAAATCTACCCCACTACTGACAATAGTGGAGTCTTTTTTTGAATGTTTTTTTATAAGAATAGTGGTCATAAAATACTTCAATATGGGTTCGAACCACCTTTACACATATAAAGTCATTAGTAGGATTATAAATATTAAACTTTGACTGGATTCAACGTTGGTCGCATCATGTTTTTGGAACCCTTTCTGGGGAAGGCATGGGCCATTCATTTTCTAAATTTTTTTAAAAAAATTGTCAAAAATGCCAAAAAAATTTAAAAATTGAAAACTATAACAAAATATGGATCATTTTATACTAAATTGATATTATTTTTTTTATTGTTTAGCTCCTTTTTAGTTCTATTGTTGTGCTACTTTGAGTTATTATTATACTTTGCATGAGCACAAGATCCTCTTCTAGTAGTTTAGAGCCTCTGGAATTAGAAATAGATAAACATATCACTGCTATAAGTAAGAAAAACAAAATTCAAATGGAGCACATAGATTATAGAGTCCCTGATAACAACATCCAAAACCATCCAAAACTCTTAGAAGAAAATTAGAGGCCTAGGATGAGGGAGTTCCAACTTCCTCATGTTTCAAGCAATCCATCTTCCCTTAGGTTATATCCTGGAGCCTGAAACTATGAACTGAAATAGTTACACATCTCATTGTTTCCTGCTTTTAATGGAATTTCTAATTGGGACTCTCTTTCCTTTATTAGAGACTTCTATAATACTATGCAACAACTACCTCTTCGGGGACTCAAAGATAATAAACTTATATTGACAGTATTTCCCTTTTACCTTAAAGGGAATGCTAAGAATTGGTTTCTGAGTTTAGATGAGAACATCTTCTAAAACATGGATCGAGTTTAAAATTCATTCATTATGAAATTTTACCCCCAAAGACATAAAGGTGAACTTAGAACAAAAATCACTAATTTTTATCAAGAGGATGGAGAATATTTTCATGGATCTTGGGATTGATTCAAATATCTTCTTATGTAGTGTCCCCATAATCAACTCCCATCTCACCTTCTCATGGACACCTTCTATGAAGGGATGTCATCCTATGGACAGAACCTAGTTGATCAGGCTTCTGGGGGTAACTATAATGACAAGACAGATGAATAATTGAGACAAATGTTTAAGAACCTATCCCTCAATTCACAACATAAAAATTCAAGAAGAAAAATAGTGAACAGAAACCCAACACTAGTAGAATGAATGAAAATCAAGTTGGACATGATGAAATTACCAACCAATTGTAATCTTTAATGAACCAAAACTCTAAACAAACTGTTAATCAACTTGGCTGTCAAAAGACCAATCAATATCTTATAGAAAAATGTTTACAATGTGTAATGTTTGGGAACACAGAGAACTATTATCCTGACATTTATATGTCATCCCAACAACAAGAGAACTCAAACTTTGTCAATTATGGTCTTAGAATGCCTCCTAAGGAAGATCCATTTTCAAAAAACTATAACCAAGGCTATAGGAAACATTCAAACTTGTCCTGGAAAGATCAAGGCCTACTTAATCAAACCACTTCCCCTAACAATCAGAACTGTCCAAGACCAAACCTTCAAAATAAACAAAGGGTGAGTCTTTAAATACACAAGGAAGTCATGATAACCATATTTATTCTAAAACTGATCTGATATTGAAAAAAATTAACTCTAAAAAGAAATGATACATGACTCATCTGAGCAAAAAAAAATCAATATGTGTCAGATAAAATGTAAAATTATGTGAGAATGAAAAATAAAGGAAACATAGATAGTCCAACTTGATAGATATTTTTCATCTATGGAAAAAGGTATACTTGGAAGAAAACCCAAAATTAACCCTAGAGAGAATGTCATGGATGTAGTAACTAGAATTGGGATTAATACTAAAATTGTTCCTATAAAAGACCAGGAAGATATCCAAAATTAAAATATTATTGATTTCGGAACCAAAAATATACTCTGTAGACATGATGGAAATCCGCATAATGTTGTAGAAAATGGAGAGAATCTGAATTTGTAACCTAAAGCACAAGCTGAAATATTTTCTAAAAATAAAAAGAATAAAGGAAAAGAAAAATATTAGGAAGAGGTGAGGGAAATACCCACTGTTCTGAATTTTTTTTTCTCTCATCCCTTTACCTGAGAATCATAAACCTCAATGTAATACCAGGGTTTAACTTCTTTAGTTCCTTGGTCTCTTGTCAAAACGTCAAGTAAACATTCATTTCATTCAATATTTGATAAAAATCACATATTACTTTAAATATCTTAATAAAATTGTTTCAAATAAAACTACCCTTGAATAATTTTCTACTTACAACCTCACTGAAGAGTGCAGCACTATGCTTCAAATGAAAATCCCACCCAAATTGAAAAAACCAGGTAGCTTTTTCATTCCTTGCACCCTAGGAAATTCTGATCAGCTCATCTGCTTATGTTATTTAGGTTCTAGTATTAACCTTCTCTCATACTCACAATTTCTCCAGTTGAGGTTGGGTGACCTTCAACCCACCACAGTCATACTGCTGTTATCTGATAGATCTTTCACTCATCCTGTGGGTAGGGTAGATGATTTTCTATTTGGGGTAGGGAAGTTGTTTCAACCTGCTGACTTTCTAGTCTTATACATATAGTGTGATCAATAGGTTCCCATCATCATGGGTAGGCCCTTATTGGCCATGGGTTGTGTTTTTATTGATGTCTCTAAAGGTTAGCTTATTTTCATAATTTCATAACAATAAGAATAATTCATTGTGTTTAAACATTTCAAAGGACCAACCTTTTCTGAAAACTGTATAATAGTAGAGTCCTTGGAGGATGAAAACTAAACTGAATGCATTGAAGAATCTAAAAATAAATCATTTTTTGAAGAAACTCATTTGGAAGTTGAAATCATGACTTACATGTTTCAAAAGATGAAAAATCTAATCAAACACCAAATCTGGAAAATTTTCCACAACTGGAAAACTGTCCAATTTTTGCTGTAGAGTATTCCTCTATTTCTAAACATAGAATATTTTTCAGTGATTATGAGGGTATTTCTGTTAACACCAACTTTTCTGAGCACATTGATGATTTTTAGGGAGAGATTTTGAGGCAACTATATGATTATTCTCTAATAAACTCGTTGAATTCTAACCTGGAAATCTTATACAGTGTACTGCCCACTTTGGACAACATCACTGTTAAGTCTAAATCAAAGCTAGTAATTGAAAATCATTCATCATTCAATACTATTTACAAGAGGCATGTTGAAGACCTTCGGCCTCCTAGGCCTAAAAGTCTTCCATTGAGTGTAGAACCACCCACTCTTGAACTAAAAACTATCCCTTCTCATTTGAAATATTCATTTTTGGGTGAGAATTTCACTTTGCCTGTCATAATTTCTTCTCAACTTAATGAGAATTAAGAAAAAATATTGTTGAGTGTGTTGAAAATGTTTAAATATGCAATAGGCTGGACCATAGTTGATATAAAAGGTATTAGTCCTTCATTCTGTATGCACAATATACCAATGGAATCTGACCATAAGCCTGGGGTAGAGTGTCAAAGAATATTAAATCTATATATGAAAGAAGTTGTGAGAGAGGAAGTGATTAAGTTGCTGGAAACATGAATACCATATCCCATTTCTGATAATACTTGGGTTATCCCTGTCCAGGTTTTCACTAAGAAGGGAGGTTTCACTTTTGTCAAAAATGAAAAAAATGAAGAAATCCATGTTAAGAAAGCCACAAAATTTAGAGTCTGTATAGATTATAGGAAGTTGAATGCAGCCATTAGGAAGTTCCATTTTTCAATGCCCTTCCTTGATCAAATGCTTGAGAGGCTTGCTGAAAATAAATTTTTCTCTTTCCTAGAAGTGTATTCTGGTTAAAACCATATTCTCATTACTCTAGAGGATCAGGATAAGACCACTTTCACTTGCCCCTTTGAGACATTTTCCTACAAGCAGTTTCCCTTTGGGTTGTGTGAAGCTCCATCCACCTTTCAGAGGTTTATGATGGCTATCTTTTTGGATATTATTGAAAGAATAATTGAGGTTTTCATTAATGATTTCTCCATTGTGCGTATCACTTTTGATACTTTTCTTGGAAATCTTGAGTTAGTCTTAGAAAGATGCATTGAAACCAACCTTGTTCTTAATTGGGAGAAGTGTCGATTCATGGTCATTGAGGGTATTATTTTAGGTCATAAATATTCAAAGAGAGGTTTGGGAGTTTATATTAAAAATATAGAATCATTAAAAAACTTTCACCTCCTAAAAATGTTAAATGTATTAGATGTTTCTAAGGCCATGTCAGGTTCTTCTGTAGATTCATAAAAGACTTTTTAAAATAACTAATCCCCTGTCTTCTCTTCTTGTTAAGGATATACCTTTCAATTTTGATGAAAAATGTTTGAAATCATTTAATCTATTAAAAGATAAACTCACTACTTCACCCATTATCACCGCACCTAATTGGAAACTACCTTTTGAACTTATGAGTGATGCTATTGATATGGTTGTAGGTGATTTCCTTGGATTGTTGAAAGATAGGAAGTTAAATGTGGTGTATTATGCTAGTAGATTGCTAGATGAGGCCAAAAATAATTATACCACCACTGAAAAAACAATTTCTAGATATTTTCTTTTATCTAGATAAGTTTACAATGTATTTGTGATGCTGAAAAGTCATCACTTTCACTGGTCATTTTGTCTTAAAGTACTTGATGTCTAAGAAAGAAAAAAATCTAGGCTGATTAGATGGATTTTATTGTTACAATATTTTGATTTAGAGATTAGGGATAAGCAGGGAGCTGAAAATTTAGTTTTTGAACACCTATATAGGATTCCTCTTACTCAATATTAATATCCTAGGGAAATAAACTCTTCCTTTCTTGATGAAAAACTATTCTTTGTTTCTATTAGTCAATATACTTGGTATGCCGAATTTTCCAACTTTCGGGCAGTAGGTGTCTTCTATAAAAAATGTCAAATAACCAAAGGAAGAAATTCATTTCTGATATTAAAGATTATTTTTGGGATGGCCACGGCTATTTAGGAGAGGTGATGATGGTATCCTTAGGAGATGTGTTCCTGATTAATAAATTTTTCCTATCTTATAGAGTTATCACTCCTCACCCTAGGGAGGTCACCGTGGTGGTGAAAGGACTGCTCAAAAATTCTTAAAATATGGTATATATTGGTCCACTATTTTCAAAGATTCTAGGAGCTATGTGGTTAGCTATGAAAAGTGCCATAGGTTAGGCAATGTGGGTAGGAAGCAAGAGTTACCCCAAAAAGGAATTCTGGAAGTTGAAATCTTTGATTTTTGGGGTTTAGATTTCATGAGTCCATTTCCATCATCTCGTGGGAATATGTATATTTTTTTCCTAAAGATTATGTGTCAAAGTGGGTGGAGGTAGTTGCACTACCCAACAACCAATCCAATTCTATAATAAAGTTTCTTAAAAAGAACATCTTTTCCAGATTTGGAGTTTACAAAGCCTTTAACACTGATAATGGAACACGCTTTAAGAACTAAGAGTTTAAAGCTTTGATCGAAAAATATGGATTTTTTCATAAAACTGGTACTTATTATCATCCATAGTCGGGTAGAAAAATGGAAATTTCAAACAGGGAACTTAAACAGATACTTGAAAAAAACTATATCAAATTCTAGGAAATACTAGTCTCTTAAATTGGATGAAGCTTTATGGGCATATAGAACTGCTTTTAAGACCCCAATAATTATGTCTCCATACAGGATGTTTTTTGGAAAATGTTTTCATTTACCTATGGAGTTGAAACACAAGTCTTATTGGGATGTTATAACTCTGAATTTTGACTTTAAGAGTGCTGGTGAGAGAATATTACTTGAGATGATTGATCTAGACGATATTAGGAGAAAGAGTTATGATAATTCAATAATTTATAAAGATAGGAAGAAAATATTTCATGATTCTATCATTCAAAACAATGAATTGAAACCAGGACAGAAGGTCCTCCTCTTTAACACTAGACTAAAACTCTTCCCTAGAAAGATGAAATCAAAGTGGTCTGGACAATTTACTATAGTGAGTGTTCTAAATAATGGTTCTGTTGAAATTGTAGGTGAAGAAAAAAACCCATGTTGGTTGATGTGTAGAGAGTGAAATTATATTTTGAGGGATAGTCGAAGGGCTTGGTTGCCTTCACTGTGCTTGAAATATGATCTTGAATAATGTCTGGCAGAAGACTTTGCAACTTAGCAATGCATGGGAGGCAACCCATGGTTCTTTTTGTCTTTAATCTATTTAATTTTTATCCTTGAATAATGTTATGCTTCTATACTATGTTTTTGGGATGTTCTTGTTACTTCTTTTTCTTGGTCTCTTGGTGCTTTTTTAGGGTTTTAAAGATTCTTGGTTGGTGTTGTGTCATTGAAGGAGTGGAATTCCCTTGCTGAAGCTTTAATGATAATGTATGATTCCGGGAAGTATTCTATTATTTAGTTTTCATTCATTTTTATGCTCCTTGTTCACTTTAATAAAATCCACTACAAGTCATAGTTATTGCTATCAGTGACTCATTTACATGCTTTTTATTTAACTTTTTTTGAAAATCTTTATTATTGGACTTAAAAATTCTGCTTGCACTTGTTTTTGAACCTACTACTATGTTATTATTTGTGCAAAACATACTTTTTGAACTTAAAAGATGCCATTTTAACTTTTCATGAATCTTCTCTATTGGAAACTTGTTTTTAACTCTAGTTGTAAAATTGTTCTTCTCCATATTTGGAATTCAAATTTGGGGACAAATTTGGGTTCTAAATGTGGGGGAGGGGGTCAATTCTTGACTGATTTAAACTGTGTTTAATGAGAAGTCCATCAATTATCACTGCTACTTAAAACATTTTGTCATAAATAGTTAGTTTTTTTCAAAATTTCTTACATAAATTTAGGCTGTATTTAGTACTCAATTGGGTATTCCTTTAGGATGATTCCTGATTAGTAGTTAAGGACTACTTTGAATCTTAAATTAATGTGGATGGATGACTTTTGAGTGATCATACATAGTGATTTAATAGAAATTTGGTTGATAAAATACTTCTGAGAGTGATTTGGTTAACCTGTTAGTGGTGTTATGATCATAAAACATAGAACTGGAAGTAAGATTTTGATCATAGGGGACACTCTTTTTTATAATTTATTAAAATTAATCACTTTAATGAGCCAAGGTAAAATATTTTTATATGAATCTTTTGATACTGGAGTAGTTTGGGCATTTGGTATCCCATGGTGAACCTCTAAGACCCTAGATGTTGGGCACATTTTTGTTCACTATAAGCCCTCTGTACACCTTAAATAAGTGCATTGAACAGTGCTCAATACATGATACATGGCTTGGGGAAAATAAAATAAATTGTATAGGGTCAAAAATGAGTTCATTAAGGTGAGGGGAATGATGAATGCCAAAAGAAGAAGGGATAAATTTTTTTATATGGGAATCATTTAGGTTATATCTATAAGGTGATTCAAAAAATATATTTATTATTGGAGCCTAGGTGATAAGTCAAAGTACAAGGTTCCATTGTTAAGTTTTTAATTTTGCCGATATTATACCTCTTGCCACTCTTGGACTTTTGACTTAATCCTGGATTGAAATGAGTTGTTAAGTAGTATCAAATATGTGGCAAGACACCTTTTTTGATGGATGATCTTTGTTATCTTGATTCCCCCTTGAGTATTTGTTCTAGGAAAGACTTGATTTGAAAATTTCTTTTCTTAATCCTAAACACAGTTGACAGTCCTCTGTTTTGAAAATGCTGGATATGTTATATTTTGAGAAAAATAAAAAACACTTTATTGTTTTTCAAAGATGATAAAACATGGGACTGTTTGAGGACAAACAATGATTAAGTGTGGGGAAATTTGATGTGGTTTTATTTTTACACAGTTTTCTAGATCTTTTTAATTAATTTTTAAAGTTTTAATTAATTACTTTTACACTTTTTATTAAATAAATGTCATTTTGTACCTTTCTAATTAAATTCATTAATTTATAAATATTTATAATTAATTATGTAATTTTAGTCTATAAAATAGTTAATTTAGATTTATTAATATTTTTTCTCATTTATTTTATTAATTTGATTAGTTGTATTTATTCTGCCCAATATTTAATAATTTTTTACTTTTGTTAATTAATCAGTTAACCATATTATTTGTGTATTAATTAATCTTAGTTTTTAATATAATATTCTTCCCTTTAATTTAAGCTCATTAAAAAAAATTAACTTTATTAATTTATTTGTTTATTCATTCTGGCAGTTTATATTATGTAATTAAATAACTTAAGTTTTAATCTAATAAAATAATGTATTTTTAAGTGTTCTTTTTGTTTGTTAATTATTTTATTTATAATTTTAATACTTTAATTTCTTTAATATTTTCAATTAATTAAATTGATTAAGAATTTAGAGTCAACAACTATTAAATTCATTATTTTATTAATTTAATTCAAATTATTATTTAAATAGCTACATTTAATTATTAAAAAAAATTAAAGTTTAATCTAATCAATAACCCAGTTAGAGTTTTTTAGTTAATTTATTCCAATTTTTGTTTTTATAAAATTAATAAATTAATTACTTTAAATAATTTTAGTGTTAGATTTAGTTAAATAATGGTTTTAAGTTTATTATATCTAAATTTTTAGTTGTGTACATATGACTCACCATTGGATTTTCCAATGGTGACTTAAATTAATTGAGTATTTATTTAATTTAAATTTTATACATTTATTTGATTTATTTTAAATTAATTAATTAGTTAGAGTTTGATGTTTTTAATTTAAGTTTTTCTTGGTTTATTTTATTTTTTTTAGATGACACACCGATGTTTTTTTTAATAATCAGTGAGTTGACTCACCAATCACTTTTCAATTGTGTATGTCTCTCCTGCGCATCGGCTTTAGTCTCTCATTTTAAACTATTGATGACTTGTCTTTTATTCTAACTAAAAATTATTCATTTTTTTTCATTGAGTCATTGACTCACCGTTCATTTCCTTTCATCAGTTTCACATCACACCGATTACCTTTTTTATCTAATGGTGACTCATAATTTTATTTTTAAATCTATCGGTGACTCCCCTTCGTTTCTTATGATCACAGTTTCACACTCAAGATGTTCTTCTCACCAATTCCCTAACCTTCACTCACCGATTCTATTTTCTCTATCGGTGAGTCATGACTCACCGATAGTTCCCTCTCACCCTCCAGCCTTCTTCCGATTAGTGAGACCGACATCATCCAAGCCTCCTCCAGCCAATGCATTTTTTGGTGTCTTAATCTCAATCGCTGCCCCTCCACCGATCACATGTGACTCACCGATATGCACCATTTTCTTCCCTCCAACACTACATCTCACCGTTATTTATCCTCTCATCACGTAGATTCATCCATCTACTTTAGCCATCGTCACGCATCATCCCTTCACCTGTAACACCCCAAGCATCCACGGTACACTTCTCTTTGAATAATACAGTAGCGTGTGTTGTACGCAACTTCGAGTTCTAACACACCATGACTAGTCAAAGTAGCCGTTATGAATAGTAATACCCACTTTTTAAAATTATTGAAATTTTATATTTCAAAATGGACTTCATTTTTGTATTCGTAATATCGATATTATCCTAAGTTCAATTTTTTGTAATTTTCTGAGAACTTCCATTTTTTTATAAATAGTGAAAAATACATAAAAACAAATTTTTTAATAAAAATAATTTATAGTGATAAATTATACAATTGAGTGTTTTAAAAGTATAATTAGAATATATTTTTACCATTTTATCCAATGGTGTTCATTATAATTAATTTCACTTTGAAATTGGACATAATCAATTGTCAATCTTTTGATATATATTGTTTCTTAAAAACACGCTATTTGTTGTGACAACGGAAATTAATTATAAAATTAATTAATACAACTTATATGTTTGTAATTTTGTAAATTAGACATCATTTTTGGATTCGGAATATCAATTAAAGCTTAGGGTGAAATTTTGGCATTGTTCTAAAAAACTTCAATTTTTGATGAATAGTGAAACCACTAAGTGGTAGTTAAAAAACTGATTTTTCGTTTAAATGAAACATTACCACTTCTGTGATTTGATTTTCAAAAATCCAACATACATGGTTTTCATTAGAAATTAAAATTTATTTCAATGGGATTAAAATAATTTTTTGGTAAATAGTAACTTTTAAGTTTAATTAATCGCGATTAAAGGTAATTAGTGAAATTTAAGGTAAAAATAGTATTATAAAAATATGGAATGACCTTTACACTTGTCCAACCACTATTGGATGTTTCATGGCCGACCAAGAAAATCCATGGGTCAACTTGGGGATCCCATGGAGCCATATTGGTAGGAAAAGTACATAAATAACTTTTTATTTAATGTTAAAATAAAAAGGTCACAAACAAGAGTTGTTTTACTAAAACAATTTTTAAATGGGGTTATAAAAGTAATATTTTTTACTATAAATATTCATTAGAAAGATACAAAGATTTCCTACATCATGATATTTTTTTTATAATTTTTAAACATTAAATAAATTAAATTATTTATGACATCATGATGATGCAGTGATTACCTCATTAGTAAAGGATTTGAATAAAATGAAATGATAATGTAAAATATAAGTATTACACATGTCCAAAACCTATTTGATGGGTGGATTTCGAACCCTTATCACCTTATCCTCGAAATATATAAGTGTGGGACCTTTATAATCCGAAAAATCATTTCATAATAATGTAACATTTCAATCTTTCCAAGAGTGCCCCTTCTCTCCTCTTATAAAAGGCCCCCACCACTACCACCTTACTCACACCGTCAAAGCCTTTTGGCTCGGCTAACCTCTGCCCAAAGACTCTCCCAACTTTCCTCCCTTAAAACTATAAGCCTCACTTTGGGCATAATTCTTCCCAAGGAAGCCTTTGGCTCAAATCAAAAGAGTTACCCGATTTTAAGGTAAGTCTTCTCTTATGTTATTTTGTTTTATTTTTCTTCTCCAGCCCCCTAAACTCTTTTTATTAATTTCATTTGTAACAACACCAGTATCCTCAATATACTAGTATGTTGTTATAAGAAGGATTATATCTAAACTTACACACACCTACATCTAATAGTTAAAGAACATACTGTTTCTGTGGATGGTGAATTTATACCTCACGAAATGATGATTGTTCAACACTCATATAACACCTTCAAAGGTGGCCATTAATATGTCACTATATTTATATATATGATATATAATATGTTTATGTTTTACTTAAGGTTCTGTATTTTTCATTTATGGCATACCTTTATTGTTTCCATTATGGGTAAACGCGATATTTTCATTTTAGGAAGTGCGGACTACCGCCCCCTCTAACTGATTTGAATCGTTAATGCCATATGTGTGATGTATAAAGGATGGATTAAATGATATTATATATGATATTATACTGGAATTATAATATACCTTTATATAATTATGATTTCATTCCATTAAATATGAAATAGAAATGAAATTAGTGTTCATGCGTACGTACGGCTTACCGTCTCCATGAACAGTGCATTTCATTTCTTACCTCTAAATGTTATGTAATATTATGAATGAATGTATATACTGGATATATATGATATATATGATATCTATATCATGAATATAATTCGGGATATAATGGATATTTCACCACATGAACAACATGTAATTATAAGAAGTCTATTTTTTACTCAAGTACCTAAGATCGACAAAACGACCGTTATAAACATAAATAATTACATAATGTTCATGACATGGTAATAAGTTATATAAACGGAATAATGAACTTGAAAAAGGTTCTTAAGATGGTATATATTAACTCTAGTTTATTATTCAGGATATAAAAGAACGGTCGAGTGAATTCGGACACGAGGTAAGGGAATTTCTTAACCCAATTTCCAATCTCTGGGTTAATCTCCTACTTTCAAATTATGTCATGATATTATTATGTCTTATATTGTATTTGTACTTTCTTTATGTGTACATATAGTGAATACACATAATAGAACTATTTTATTTTAAAAATTATCTTTGTAAGGACTTCGTCTCAATCTCCTTTCATTGAGGCATATTTTGTTTTATACACAAATTTATTTTATACGGTGTATAAACCCCTTTGACTTTTACGTTTATTCAAAAGGAATATTTTTATATGAAGTATTTTACTAAATGACAAAAAGGACTGTTTTTCTTGTCGTACGTATGCGGCGACAACGACTTCTCTGCCGCCAAGGCCATTATTTGGGTTTCGGCTTCCTCTACAAGCCTTACCATTTTTTGAGAATGAAAAATAAATATCAAGTTTTAATTTTCTTTTATTTTGGTATTGAAAATGGTTTTGAAAGTGTTTTAATTATATCAATGTGTTGTATTGATATCTTGTGATTGAAATGCGGAAATGTTATGTTTCCTTTATGCATATTTTATGTGATTATGTTATGGTTTATGATATGTTTAAACCTATTCATATGAGGAATGCATTGGACTTAATAAGTGACGGGTGGAGCCCGTTATAGCTCCTCGATGCATCGCTAGGTCTCATGAGACAAACTAGTGTCTTGGAACGAGGCCTTGACAAAATATTATTTGTACTCTTGGCAGGAGGTCTTGGCTACGTGGTTATGATAGTCTGGAATTATGCATTCCATCATTATGAAAGTGGTTATTGATATTTCATGTGATTATTCGACCAGTAGAATATCCATGTGAGTATGTAAATGGCATTATTTCATTTTACTTTTTCCATATTATGATAAAGTTCAAATTTAAAAGGCTTTTGTTTTAGTTATACATTGCCTTAAATGTTAATGTTTTTTATGAAAGCTTCCACTATATTGTTATCCTTACTGAGCATCGGAGCTCACCCCTTTCAATGTTTTAATTTTTCCAAGATGTGAAGAAGTATATTATGAATGATCTGCATGGATAATATAAGGGGATATGAAGTGAATATGTTGTAGTTTTGTTTTACTTTATGATGTAATGTAAGACTTATGAATGTATCTAGTGTTTCCAAGGCTACTAAACTAATCGGTCTTTCGAGACCTGATCTTTTGTGATCATTCTAATGTTACGAAGTAATGCACCGACTCTAGGTAGCTGGGGTCAGGGCATTACAGTTGGTATTAGAGGCAGTTTTGTACTAACCTTGGAAGCTAGATTTAGATAAAATCTGATTAGAACACATAACCCAAAGGTAGACTTTGAGGATTAGTATAGAAGAACTTCCTAGAATTTTGGTATTATAGAGATTTTGTGAGTTTTCCGAGAAATACATCCCTGTCTAGATACGAGAAGGTAGAGGCGGCTCTGGCACAGATGTACCTAAGGGTAAAACCCGAAAACACCACTTTGAGCTAGACTCGAATGGGAACTGGTGCACGACAACGGTCCTTGCTGCACTCTTGGTTATGACACTCCCGGGGGATATGCTTAGGATAATTCTCATTTTCTTTACAAACCACTATGAAGGGTTATGAGTCTATACTTCCTCAAAGAAAACATTTTTTATGATTATGGATTATATCCATAAATAGTTCAATTAGTGTTAAGTGTTTTAAAAGTATGGAATTATATATTTTAATTCATAAACTAATCTAGTTTATGACATTGTTTAGAAATGGCACCTAGTGGAAGGAATGGAAACCATATCAATGCACACACTCCATGTAGGGATTTCCCTCCTGCTCAAGATAATTATTGTGGAGCTGGAGATACAACTGGTGTTGATCAACTTATTACCATACTGGGACAACTCACTAAGGTTATGAATAATAACCTTACTCGTATAGAGCACCCTGATCCGCAACGTGGAGGATAAATGTTATACCGCTTCATGAGGCAACAACTGCCAACATTTAATGGGGGTACAAATCCATTAGTATCTAAGCAATGGATAAACTCCTTAGAGATAATATTCCACGCCTTGGGGAGTAGTGAAAGGGAGAATGTTTTCATGGCAGTTTACCGCCTCACTGGAGATGCTGATCAATAGTGGTCATTGATTCAAAAGAAAAAGGAATATGATGACGTATAGAATATGTAATGGAGGGAGTTTAAAGAGATTTTCTTAGAAAAATACTTTCCTCATGACCATCGAGCAGATATGGAAAGGCAATTTCTGAGTCTGAGGCAGAAGGAGGTTGAGAATGTCGCAAAGTATGAGGATAACATTACAAGGTTAGTGAGGCATGCTGCAGATTATATACGTAACCTAATAAGTAATATTGATCATTTCTTTGATGGGTTAAAACCATTTCTCCATCGAGCATTAGTCTCACAAACCTTCTCATCATACGAAGATATTGTCTCATGTGCTATCAAGATGGAAAAGGAATTTTCTATGTCCTATGACTTTAAAGAAAAGCAAGAAAAGAAGAGATCTTATGATCAATCTGGAAATGTAAATAAGGGGAAGAAGGGAAGAGTTGAATATCAGTCCTGCAGTAAATGTGGAAAGAAACACCCTGGTACTTTCTTGAAGGGAATGGGAGTCTGTTACAAGTGTGGTGAAAAAGGCCACCAAGCTCATGATTGCAAGGGAAAGAAAGTTGTTGTCAATGTGGAATGCTATAATTGTAGAGAGATGGGACATTATGCAAATGAATGTCCTAAGCGTCAGGGGAACTTACCTCAGAAGAGTCCAAGGGATCAAGGCCAAGCTTATGCTATCACTACTGTTGAGGTTGAAGCTCCGAAAGACGTGGTGGCAGGTAATTTAATGGTTTCCTCAAGTTTATCAAATGCATTATTTGATTCTGGATCATCACATTGTTTCATATCTTCCTAGTTTGCTAAGAAAATTAGATATTTCCAATTTGATTTAACAAGAGAATTTTCAGTCAAAACTCCTAAGGGAAGTATTATTGCAACAACGTTTTGTGAATCAGTCCCCATTAGAACACATAACTGTTCATTATCCACTGATCTCATTGTCATACCTATGATTGAGTTTGATATAATCCTCGGTATGGATTGGATTTTGGACTATAACGCAAAGATTTATTGTAAGAAGAAGGAGGTTACAATTTTTGATGATGATGATAAGGAACACCTTATTTTTGGAGTAGAATCGTCACCACCTAATTCTTATTTAGATCCACCCCCAGTATCTCAACTAAATTCCATTATTGGGGTGGAAGAGAATGAAATAACTGAGGGCGAGGAAATTAATGTTCAAATAAAGGATGTACCTATTGTGAAAGAATATGAAGATGTGTTTCCTGAAGATTTACCTGGACATCCTCCAGAACGAGAAGTTGAGTTTTCCATTGATTTAATTCCTGGATCAAGGCCTATATAGAAGACCCCTTATAGGATGTCCATCGTAGAATTAGTTGAACTAAATAAACAACTACAGGAATTGAGTAATAAGGGATTTATTCGCCCTAGTGTTTCTCCATGGGGAGCCCTGTCCTTTTTGTTAAGAAGAAAGATGGATCTATGAGGTTGTGTGTTGACTACAGGGAGATCAATGCTATAACAACAAAGAACAATTATCCCCTACCTCGAATTGATGATTTATTTGACAAATTGCATGGAGCTCAATACTTTTCAAATATTGACCTTCGATCTGGATACCATCAGTTGTGTGTGAAGAAGAAAGACATTCCGAAGACAGAATTTCGAACAAGGTACGGGCATTACGATTTTACAGTAATGCCTTTTGGATTGACTAATGAACCTTCTGTATTCATGGATCTAATGAATAGAGTTTTCAAAGAATATATAGATTATTTTGTGGTGGTATTTATTGATGACATCATGGTGTACTCCAAAAGCTACGAAGATCATGAAAATCATTTGCGTATAATTTTGAAGACTCTTAGGAGGCATGAATTATATGGGAAGTTTAGCAAGTGTGAATTCTGGCTTCAGGAGATTTCTTTTCTTGGCCACATTGTCTCTAAGGATTGAATTTCCGTTGATCCTTCTAAGACAAAGGAAATCCAAGAATGGCCCGCACCGACGAGTATAACTGAGGTACGCAGCTTTATTGGTTTGGCAGGTTATTATCGATGTTTTGTCCAAAATTTTGCCCGATTGGCTAACCCATTGACGAAGCTCACACGTAAAGGGGTTATATTTGTCTGGACAAAAGAGTTTGAAGAATGTTTTGAATAACTGAAGAGAAGATTAGTCAATGCTCCTATATTGACTCTACCATCAGGGAATGATGGGTTCGTTATTTATAGTGATGCATTAATGAAAGGACTTGGTTGTGTCCTTACGCAGAATGATAGGGTTATTGCCTATGCATCACGATAGCTAAAAATTCATGAGCAGAACTATCCTACTCATGATCTCGAGTTAGCTATTGTAGTCTTTTCCTTGAAGATATGGAGACATTATCTCTATGGTGAAAAATGTGAGATATATACCGATCACAAGAGTTTGAAATATATTTTCTCACAAAAAGAACTCAACATGAGGAAAAGACGATGGCTTGAACTACTCAAGGATTATAATTTCACGATACACTACCACCCAGGGAAGGCAAATAAGGTTGCAGATGATTTGAGTAGAAAATATCATGGAGTTTTGAACATGATGAGAGTGGAAAGGGATACTATTTTCATGGATCTAGTAAAGATGGGTATGGGAATCACCATGGAGGGTGAAACATCAAAACTTTTTCAAATGGTTTCCAAACCATCTTTACTAGAAAGGATAAAGAGTTTTCAATCTGATGATGAAGTGTTGAAAAAGAAGATTAAAGCTGTGAATGATGGGAGGTTGAGTGACTTTGTTTATAAAGATGGAATTTTGAAATTTGTGAGGAGACTTTTTGTTCCCAATATACCTGATTTAAAGAGGGAATTGTTGGATGATGCTCATAGTTCCAATTTCTCTATACACCCTAGGAGCACTAAAATGTATAGAGATTTAAAGGGAAATTTTTTGTGGGACAACATGAAAAGGGAGATTTCCAATTTTGTGTCAAGATGTATGGTTTTCCAACAAGTGAAAGCTAGAAGGCAACATCCTGGTGGAGTATTACAACCTCTTCCCGTACCCGAGTGGAAATGAGATAATATTACAATGGACTTTTTCATGGGACTACCAAAGACCCCTATAAGGAATGACGCAATATGGGTCATTGTTGATCGTCTCACCAAGTAAGCACATTTTCTTCCTATAAGGGAAGATCTGTCACTTGAACGTCTAGCAAGACTATATATTAATGAAGTTGTGAGACTTTATGGAGTACCCCTGTCGATTGTCTTGGATCGTGATCCCCTCTTTACATAAAGATTTTGGAAAAGTCTTCAGAAGGCCTTGGATACTGAACTTTGTTTGAGCACTGCTTATCACCCTCAAATAGAAGGACAATCAGAAAGAACTATTCAAACCTTAGAAGACATGTTGAGATCATTCTCACATGACTTTCAAGGAATGCGGGATCAATATTTACCTCTGGTAGAATTTTCCTATAACAATAGCTTCCATTCAAGTATTTGGATGGCACCGTATGAAGCGTTATACGAAAAGAGATGTCTCACACCAACCTGTTGGGATGACGTTGGTAAAAGAAAACTTGTAGGCCCAGAACTAGTGGAGGAAACGATGGAAAAGGTGAAGGTAATCCAAAACCACATCAAAGCATCTCAAAGTAGGCAGAAGAGCTATGCTGACAATCGAAGGAAGGATTTGGAGTTTCAGGCAGGAGATCAAGTTTTCATGAAGGTATCACCATGGAAGGGAGTAATACGTTTCGGTAAGAAGGGTAAATTGAGTCCCAGGTACATCGAAACCTTCGAAATTCTAGAACGAATTGGGACTGTAGCTTACCGTTTGGCAATGCCGCCAAGTCTCTCCAAAGTTCATGATGTATTCCACGTATCACTGTTGAGAAAATACATGCCCGACCCAACGCATGTACTCACATATGAGGAATTAGAACTGGAACCCGATCTATCTTATTGTGAAGAGCCCGTCAGGATTCTCGATACAAGAGAACAAGTGCTGAGAATCCGGACGACTCGTCTGGTAAAAGTTCTATGGAGAAACCATAAGATGGAGGAGGCAACGTGGGAACCCGAGGACCTTATGATGAAGAATCACCCGAGTCTTTTTATACAGTGATATTATATGAAATTTCGAGGACGAAATTATTTGAAGGATGGGAGAATGTAACACCCCAAGCTTCCACGGTACACTTCTCTTTGAATAATACAGTAGCGTGTGTTGTACGCAACTTCGAGTTCTAACACACTGCGACTAATCAAAGTAGCAGTTATGAATAGTAATACCCACTTTTAAAAATTATAGAAATTTTATATTTCATAATGGACTTCATTTTTGTAATCGTAATATCGATATTATCCTAAGTTGAATTTTTTGTAATTTTCTGAGAACTTCCATTTTTTATGAATAGTGAAAAATACTTAAAAACAACTTTTTTAATCAAAATAATTTATAGTGATAAATTATACTATTGAGTGTTTTAAAAGTATAATTAGAACATACTTTTACCATCTTATCCAATGTTGTTCATTATAATTAATTTCACTTTGAAATTGGACATAATCAATTGTCAATCTTTTGATATATATTGTTTCATAAAAACACGCTATTTGTTGTGAGAGCGGGAATTAATTATAAAATTAATTAATGCAACTTATATGTTTGGAATTTTTTAAAATAGACATCATTTTTGGATTCATAATATCAATTAAAGCTTAGGGTGAAATTTTTGCATTGTTCTGAAAAACTTCATTTTTTGATGAATAGTGAAACCACTAAGTGGTAGTTAAAAAACTGATTTTTCGTTTAAATGAAACATTACCACTTCTATGATTTGATTTTCAAAAATCCAACATACATGGTTTTCATTAGGAAGTAAAATTTGGTTCAATGGGATTAAAATAATTTTTTTTTGAATAGTAACTTTTAAGTTTAATTAATCGTGATTAAAGGTAATTAGTGAAATTTAAGGTAAAATTAGTATTATAAAAATATGGAATGACCTTTACACTTGTCCGACCACTATTAGATGTGTCATGGATGACCAAGAAAATCCATGGGTCAACTTGGGGACCCCATGGAGCCACTGTTTTAGGAAAGGGACATAAATAACGTTTTATTTAATGTTAAAATAAAAAGGTCACAAACAAGAGTTGTTTTACTAAAACAATTTTTAAATGGGGTTATACAAGTGATATTATTTACTGTAAATATTAATTATAAAGATAAAAATATTTCCTACATCATTATATTTTTTTTATAATTTTTATACATTAAATAAATTAAATTATTAATGACATCATGATGATGCAGCGATTACCTCATTAATAAAGGATTTAAATAAAATGAAATGATAATGTAAAATATAAGTATTAGACATGTCCAAAACCTATTGTATGGGTGGATTTATAACCCTTATCACCTTATCCTCGAAATATATAAGTGTGGGACCTTTAGAATCAGAAAAATCATTTCATAATAATGTAACATTTCAATCTTTCCAAGAGTGCCCCTTCTCTCCTCTTATAAAAGGCCCCCACCACTACCACCTTACTCACACCATCAAAGCCTTTTGGCTCGGCCAACCTCTACCCAATTACTCTCCCAACTTACCTACCTTACTCCTAGAAGCCTCACGTTGGGCATAATTCTTCCCAAGGAAGCCTTTGGCTAAAATCAAAAGAGTTACCCGATTTTAAGGTAATGTCTTCTCTTATGTTATTTTGTTTTATTTTTCTTCTCCAACCCCCTAAACTCCTTTTATTAATTTCATTTGTAATAACACCAGTATCCTCAATATACTAGGATGTATTTATAATAAGTATTTGAGCTAAAATTAGACACACCTACATCTAATGGTTAAAGAACATACTGTTTCTGTGGATGGTGAATTTCTGCCTCAGGAAACGATGATTGTTCAACACTCATATAACACCTTCAAAGGTGGAAATTAATATGTCACTATATTTATATATATGATATATAATATGTTTATGTTTTACTTAATGTTCTGTATTTTTCATTTATGGCATACCTTTATTGTTTCCATTATGGGTAAACGCGATATTTTCGTTTTAGGAAGTGCGGACTACCGCCCCCTCAAAGTGATTTGAATCGTTAATGCCATATGTGGGATGTATAAAGGATGGATTAAATGATATTATATATGATATTATACTGTAATTATAATATACCTTTATATCATTATGATTTCATTCCATTAAATATGAAATAGAAATGAAAGTATCATTCATGCGTACGTACGGCTTACCGTCTCCCTGAACGGTGCATTTCATTTCTTACCTCTAAATGTTATGTAATATTATGAATGAATGTATATACTGGTTATATATGAGATATATTATATCTATATCATGAATATAATTCGGGATATAATTGATATTTCACCACATGAACAACTTGTAATTATAAGAAGTCTATTTTTGACTCAAGTACCTAAGATCGACAAAACGACCGTTATAAACATAAATAATTACATAATGTTCATGACTTGGTAATAAGTGATATAAATGGAATAATGAACATGAAAAAGGTTTTTAAAAAGGTAGATATTAACTCTAGTTTATTATTCAGGAGAGAAAAGAACGGTCGAGTGAATTCGGACACGAGGTAAGGGAATTTCTTAACCCAATTTCCAATCTCTGGGTTAATCTCCTACTTTCAAATTATGTCATGATATTATTATGTCATATATTGTATTTGTACTTTCTTTATGTGTACATAAAGTGAATACCCATAATAGATCTATTTTATATTAAAAATGAACTTTGTAAGGACTTCGTCTCAATCTCCTTTCATTGAGGCATATTTTGTTTTATACACAAATTTCTTTTATACGGTGTATAAACCCCTTTGACTTTTACATTTATTCAAAAGGAATCTTTTTATACGAATTGTTTTACTAAATGACAAAAATGACTGTTTTTCTTGTCGTACGTATGCGGCGACAACGACTTCTTCGCCGCCAAGGCCATTATTTGGGTTTTGGCTTCCTCTACAAGCCTTACCATTTTTTAAAAATGAAAAATAAATATCATGTTTTAATTTTCTTTTATTTTGGTATTGAAAATGGTTTTGAAAGTGTTTTTATTATATCAATGTGTTTTATTGATATCTTGTGATTGAAATGTGGAAATTTTATGTTTCATTTATGCATATTTTATGTGATTATGTTATGGTTTATGATATGTTTAAACATGTTCATGTGAGGAATGCATTGGACTTAATAGGTGACGGGTGGAGCCCGCTATAGCTCCTCGATGCATCGGTAGGTCTCATGAGACAAACTAGTGTCTTGGCACGAGGCCTTGACAAAATATTATTTTTTGTCTTAGCACGAGGCCTTGGCTACGTGGTTATGATAGTCTGGCATTATGCATTCCATCATTATGAAAGTGGTTATTGATATTTCATGTCATTATTCGACCAGTAAAATATCCATGTGAGTAAGTAAATGGAATTATTTCATTTTACATTTGCCATATTATGCTAAAGTTCAAGTTTAAAAGGATTTTGTTTTAGTTATACATTGCCTTAAATGTTAATGTTTTTTTTATGAAAGCTTCCGCTATATTGTTATCCTTACTGAGCATCTGAACTCACCCCTTTCAATGTTTTAATTTTTCCAGGATGTCAATAAGTATATTATGAATGATCTGCAGGGATAATATAAGGGGATATGAAGAGAAGATGTTGTAGTTTTGTTTTACTTTATGATGTAATGTAAGACTTATGATTGTATCTAGTGTTTCCAAAGCTACTAAACTAATCAGTCTTTCGAGAATTGATCTTTTGTGATCATGCCAATGTTACGAAGTAATGCACCGACTCTGGGTAGCTGGGGTCAGGGCGTTACATCACCTGCAATCACATATGCCACTGTTCTACCTACACATATTCCATCCACACTGATTTGTATCGACTCAAACCAAAAGTTGAACGAATCAACAGATCAGTGTTCCTCAAGCATTGAATCCCATAAAAACAAAAAATCAAAAGCATCTACGGCCATAACAATGCATTCATCTGAACAAATTTGAGTCCCTAAAACTCGACTTTCACAAAAATGAAACACTGATCTACGAACACCCTATCTCTAGATTTGAATACAACTCTACACTCGACCTGCAGTGGAACCCGATGCTACCACCGCTGTCGCACACGAGGGTTGCCACGAGCTGAGTCCAAGCCTGAAGACCATTGTGTCGCTAGTAGAATTTTCTTACGCAGTAACTGGAGGTCTACCTTCCATCTACTACTGAATATGTTTCATGGTGTCGTGCCGCTATTTGGAGTAAGAATGTGCCGCCAGTGAGGAAGAAGGAGGCGATGGAGGAGTCAATCCGGACGTCGCTAAATCTGGAGGGATCCACCAGTACTAGAGAAGACTGAGACACCGTCCCGGTCACCACAGGAGTTGCTTCAATAGGGAAGAATAAACCCATAAGCCCTTCCCCCATGTTTCTTCTATTTGGAGGGGGGGGAAGAAGAGAATAGATTAAAATAAATAAAACTGAATTAAAAACTAAAAATAATAATAACTAAATTAAAATATTAAATAATAATAATTATAAATATATAAAAAATATAATATTATTAATTTTAATACAACATAATTATTAAATTAAATATCTAAAATAAAAATGTTATTAAACTAAACATCTAAATTAAATTAAAATAAATGAATTTTAATAAACTCAATAATTAGAGTTTGTTTGTTAAATTTTTATAATTATTTTATAATTAAATATATAAATACTAATAATAACTTATAAATAAAATTAAAATAAACTAATCTAATTAATTTAAAATAGTAAATAAATTAATAATAATAAACTTAATAATTATATTAATTAAAATTAAAATTTGAAATTATAATAAATTAAAAGTAAATAAATTAATAAAATTATATCATTACAATTAATAAAATATATAATTAACTAAACCTTTTAAACTTAAATATTGATAATGATTAGTTATTAACTAAATTGATCAACCAAATAATACTTTACTTTAATTATTTATTATTACTTAACTTTTATAATTTAATAATAATATTGTTTCATCTTAATTATTAATAATATAAATTTAAAATAAAATTACTAGTACTGATTAAATTACATTAATAAATTAGAAACTTATTTATTTTATTAAAGAATATTTAATAAATTAATAACTATAATGATAATTATTCAATTAATTTTTCTTTGTGTTTTTTACTATTTTGTTTGTTCCTTCCTGTGCTGGTTCAAAGTAGAGTCAAAAACACATCCACATTCATTCAACTAACTCATTGGGATTTATTTTCAAGGAAGTTTCAAAAACTATGTGTGGTTCGCAAAAAATGCACTTGTGCGGTGTGAAAGTAAAGAACTAGAGTATGTCGGTGGAAATGAGGCAGTGAAGAGAATTAGGTAATAGTGGATATTAAAAGAAAAGAAAGTAGATAAATTTTCATGAGCGACACACATTGGAGGGATGAAGGCATTCTCGTTGAGATCATTCAAACTTTCATCATCTCCTCTCTCATCGGAGTAGAGAGATTCGGTGGACAACCCTGGAGTCGAAGGAGCTCAAGAGCAGAGCATCTTTCAGGGAGTTATTTTTCCCTTGTGTTTAAATTATTGTACTCTGTTTTAGCATGTTATCAAATACATTAATTATAATGAACATTTTTTCTAAAAATATCTTCATGTTCAGGGAATTAGAAAAATTTCTATGGGTATTTTTATTTCCTTTTCACTTTACCAATTCAATGTATTCAGAATTGTTTGGTTATATCAGTTCTGAATACATTCAACTGCATCATGCCACTAGCACTTACATTCTAAACTCCACAATCATTTAGAGAGATTGATCTTAGATACATATTTAAAAATATATGAACTCAAAAAACATCAGAACTTCTGGAAAGTTCATTCTATTTTCATTTTCAAATTAAAATTTTCAATGTTGTCAATCTTGGAGTGGAAAACTCCAAGATAGATCAATATTTATGACCTTACTCTTGGTGAGTTAATTAATTCATTGTCTTCTACAGTTCTATATTGCATCAACTTTTAAGTGAATAGGAATAATTTTAGAACCAGTATAATAAAGTTTTTCCCCAGACATCTTTCTTGATTGTTTGTTTATTGTCATTTAATATCTCTATTACTTTCTGTCAGTCTATTTTCTATTTCATTATAGTTTAAAAAAATTAAAAAGTTTTGTTACTTTACTAAATTATGAAAAACATAAAAAAAATATTAAAAAAGTAAAAAATAGGGAGTCTACCCCACTTCTGACAAAAGTGGGGTCTTTTTTTGAAAGTTTTTTTCTATTAATCGTGGTCATAATATCCTTCAATGTGGGTTCGACCCTCCTTACCACATATAAAATAGTTAGTAGGATTATAAATATTAAACTTTGACTGGCTTCAATGTTGGTTGCATAAAGTTTTTGGAACCGTTTCTATGGAAGGCTCGGGCCATTCATTTTCTAAAATTGTTTTAAAAAAATATAAAAACACCAAAAAATTGAAAAATTGAAAACTATAACAAAATATGGTTCATTTTCTAATGAATTGATACTATTTTATTTATTGTTGAGCTCCTGTTTAGTTCTACTGTTGTGCTACTTTGATTTGTTATTACACTTTTCATGAGCTCAAGATCCTCTTCTAGTAGTTTATAGCCTCTGGATTTAGAAATAGATAAACATATCACTTCTTTAAGAAAGAAGAAAAAAATTGAAATGGAGAACATAGATAATAGAGTCCCTGATAACAACATCGAAAACCATACATAACTCTTACAAGAAAATGAGAGCCCTAGGATGAGGGTGTTCCAACTTCCTCAAGTTTCAAGCAATCAATTTTCCCTTAGGTTATATCCTAGAGCCTAAAACTATGAACTAAAATAGTTACACATCTCACTGTTTCCTGGTTTTAATGGACTTTCTAATGGGGACTCTCTTTCCTTCATTTGAGACTTCTACAATATTGTTTAACAACTACCTCTTCTGGGACTCAAATAGAATAAACTTATAATGAGAGTCTCTCTATTTTTCCTTAAAGGGAATGCTAGGAATTGGTTTCTGGGAATAGATGAGAACATCTTCGAAAATAGGAATCGAGTTTAAAATTCATTCATTATGAAATTTTATCCCCAAATACATAAAGGTGAACATAGAACAAAAATCACTAGTTTTTATCATGAGGATGGAGAATATTTTCATGAAGCTTTGGATTTATTCAAGGAACTTCTTATGCAGTGTCCCTATAATCAACTCCCATACCACCTTCTCATGGACACCTTCTATGAAGGGGTGTCATCCTATGGAAAGAACCTAGTTGATCAAGCTGCAGGGGGTAACTATAATGACAAGACAGATGAATAATTGAGACAAATTTTTAACAACCTATCCCTCAATTCACAACATAAAAATTCAAGAAGAAAAAGAGTGAACAGAAACCCAACACTGGTTCAATTAATGAAACTCAAGTTGAACATGCTGAAATTACCCACCAATTGCAATCTTTAATTAACCAAATCTCTAAACAAACTTTTAATCAACTTGGTTTTCAAAAGACCAATCAACCTCTTAGAGAAATGTTTTTACAATGTGTAATGTTTAGGAACACATAGAACTACTATCCTAACATTGATATGTCATCCCAACAACAAGAGAACTCAAACTTTGTCAATTATGGTCTTAGAATGCCTCTTAAGGAAGATCAATTTTCAAAAAACTATAACCAAGGCTATAGGAAGTATTCAAACATTTCCTGGAAAGATCAAGGACTACTTAATCAAACCACTGCCCCTAACAATCAGAACCATCCAAGACCAAACTTTTAAAATCAACAAAGGGTTGAGTCTTCAAATGTACAAGGAAATCATGATAACCAAATTTATTCTAAGCTTGATCTAATATTAAAAAAATAACTCTCAAGAGAAATGATACATGACTCAGCTGACCAAACAAAAAAATCAATATGTGTTCGATAAAATGAAATATGATGTGAGAATGAAAAATATGCAAACATAGCTAGGCCAACATGCTTGAGATTTTTCATCTTGGGAAAAAGGTTGACTTCCAAGAAAAACCGAAATTAACCCAAGAGATAATGTCATGGTTTTAGTAACTAGAAGTGGGATGACTACTAAATATTTTTCTGTAAAAGATCATGAAGATATCCAAAATTAAAATAATCTTCATTTTGGAACCAAAAATCTACTATGTAGGCATGATGGAAATCCGCAGAATACTGTAGAAAATGAAGAGTATCTGAATTTGTCACCTGAAGCACAAGCTGAAATCTTTTCTAAAAATAAAAAGAATAAAGGTAAAGAAAACTTTTAGGAAGAGTTGAGGGATATAACCACTATTCTAAAAAAAATTCCCCACCCATCCCTTTCCCTGAGAAGCTTAAATCTCAAAGTAATACCAGGGTTGAACTTCTTTAGTTCCTTAGTCTCTTGTCAAAACTTCAAGTAAACATTTCTTTCATTAAATATTTGATAAAAATCCCATATTACATTAAATATCATAATAAAAATTTTTCAAATAAAAGTACCCTTGAAGAATTTTCTACTTACAGACTCACTAAAGAGTGCATCACTATGCTTCAAAAGAAAATCCCACCCAAATTGAAAGAACCAGGTAGATTTATCATTCCTTGCACCCTTGGAAATTCTGATCAACTCAACTGCTTGTGTGATTTAGGTTCTAGTATTAACCTTCTCCCATACTCACTATTTCTCTAGTTGAGGTTGGGTGACCTTCATCCCACCAAATTCATACTTTTATTATCTGATAAATCTTTCACTCATCCTATGGTTAGGGTAGATGATTTGCTAGTTGGGGTAGGGATGTTGTTTCTACCTGCTCACTTTCTAGTCTTAGATATAGAGTGTGATCAAGAGATTCCCATTATCATGGGTAGGCCCTTCTTGGCCACAGGTGGTGTTGTTATTGATGTCTCTAAAGGTTAGCTTATTTTCTAAATTGGAGAACAATAAGAAGAATTCAATGTGTTTAAAAATTTCAAAGGACCAACCTTTTCTAAAAACTTTTTAATAGTAGAATCCTTAGAGAATGAAAACTAAACTTAACACATTGAAGAATCTGAAAATCAATCATTTTTTGAAGAACTCATTTGGAAGTTGAAATCATGACCTACATGTTTCAAATGTCTAAAACCTAATCAAACACCAAATATGGAAAATTTTCCACAACTGGACAAATATCCAATTTTTGTTGTAGAGTAGTCCTTTGTTTCTAAACATAGGAGATTTCTGGGTGATTTTGAGGGTATTTTTGTTAACACCAACTTTTCTAAGAACTTTTATGATTTTTAGGGAGAGATTTTGAGGAAACTATGTGATTATTCTCTAAAAAACTTTTTGAATTCTGACATGGAAAGCTTGGATAGTGTGCTTCCCACTTTGGATAACAGCACTGTTAAGTCTAAATATGAGCTAGGAATTGAAAATCTTTGATCATTCAATACTCCTTACAAAAAGTATTTTGAAGACCTTGGACCTCTTAGGCCTAAAAGTATTCCTTTTAGTGTAGAACCACCCACTCTTGAACTAAAACCAATCCCTATTAATTTGAAATATTCATTTCTGTGTGATAATTTCACTTTGCCTGCCATAATTTCGTCTCAACTTAATGAGAATCAAGAACAAAGACTATTGAGTGTGTTAAAAAGGTTTAAATCTTCCATAGTCTGGACCATAGTTGATATAAAAGGTATTATTCCTTCATTATGTATGCACAATATACCTATGGAGACTGAACATAAGCCTAGGGTAGAGTGTCAAATAATATTGAATCTAAATATGAAAGAAGTTGTGAGAGAGGAAGTGATTAAGTTGCTGGAAACTTGAATAATATATCCCATTTCTGATAGTACTTGGGTCAGCCCTGTCCAGGTTGTCACCAAGAATGGAGGTTTCACTTTAGTCAAAAATGAAAAAAATGAAGAAATCAAAGTTAGGAAATCCACTAAATGGAGAGTTTGTATAGATTATAGGAAGCTGAGTGGATCCACTAGGTAGGAACATTTTCTAATTCCCTTGATCAAATACTTGAGAGGCTTGCTGAAAACGAATTTTTTTGTATCCAGGATGGGTATCCTGGTTACAACCAGATTACCTTTTCTCCAAAGGATTAGGAGAAGACCACTTTCACATTCCCCATTGGGACATTTTCCTATAGGCATATGCCCTTTGGGTTTTGTGGAGCTCAATCCACCTTTCAAATGTGTATGATGGCTATCTTTTCAGATATGATTGAAAGAATATTTGAGGTTTTCATGGATGATTTCTCCATTGTGGGTAGCACTTTTGATACTTGTCTTTGAAATTTTGAGTTAATCTTAGAAAGATAAATTGAAACCAACGTTGTACTTAATTAGGAGAAGTTTCAATTCATGGTCACAAAGGGTATTGTTTTAGGTCATAAAGTTTCAACGAGACATTTGGAAATTGATACTGCAAAGATAGAAGTCATTCAAAAACTGCCACCTCCTGAAAATGTTAAAGGTATTATAAGTTTCTTAGTGCATTCTGGTTTCTACCTAAGATTTATAAAATACTTTTCAAAAATAACTAATCCATTTTGTTCTCTGCTTGTTAGGGATTCACCTTTCAATTTTAATGCAAACTATTTTAAATCATTTAATCTATTAAAATATACACTCACTACATCACCCATTATTACTGCACCTGATTGGAAACTACCTTTTGAACTTATGTGTGATGCTAGTGATATGGGTATAGGTTTTGTCCTTGGATAGAGAAAATATAGGAAGTCACATATGGTATATTATGCAAGTATATTTCTAGATGAGGCCCAGAATAATTATACCACCACTAAAAAAGAATTACTAGTTGTTTTCTTTGCTCTAGATAAGTTCAAACAGTATTTTTTAGGCTCAAAAGTCATAATTTTCATTGATCATTCTGCCTTAAAGTACTTGATGTCTAAGAACGAAATAAAACCCATACTGATTAAATTGATTTTATTATTTCAAGAATTTGATTTAGAGATTAGGGATAAGTAGGGAGATGAAAATTTAGTTGATGAACACCTACCTAGGATTCCTCTTACTCAATATGATGATCCTTGGTAAATAAACTCTTCCTTTACTGATTCAAAACTTCGCTCTGTTTCTATTAGGCAATATTCTTGGTATGAAGATTTTTCTAACTTCCTGGAAGTAGGTGTCTTTCCAAAAAATCATTCAAATAACCAAAGGAATAAATTCATTTATGAGCATAAATATTATCTTTGGTATGATCCCCTACTATATAGTAGATGTAAAAATGGTATATTCAGGAGATGTGTGACTGATGAAGATGTGTTTCCTATCTTAGAGAGTTATCACTCCTCACCATGGGGAGGTTACCATGGGGGTGAAAAGACAGCTCAAAAAGTCTTACAATCTAGTTTCTATTTCCAAACTCTATTCAAGGATACTATGAGATATTTGTTTGGCTGTGACAAGTTCCGGAGGTTAGGTAATGTGGGTAGAAAGAAAGAGTTACCCCAAATGGAATTCTAGAAGTTGAAATTTTTTATTTCTGGGATTTAGATTTCATGGGTCCATTTATATCATCTCATGGGAATTATTATATTCTTGTTGCTATATATTATGTGTCAAATTGGGTTGAGGTAGTTTTATTTCCAAAAAACCAAGCCATTTTCTATAATAAAGTTTTTTAAAAATAACATCTTTTCAGGATTTGGAGTTCCCAAAGCCTTTATCACTGATAATGGACACACTTTAAGAACTACAGGTTTTAATTTTTGATGAAAAAATATGGACTTTTTTCATAAAATTGGTACTCCTTATCCGCCAAAGTCTAGTGGATAAGTGGAAATTTCAAATAGGGAACTAAAAATAGATACTTAAAAAACATTCTCAAATTATATGAAAGACTAGTCTCTTAAATTGGATGAATCTTTATGGGCATATAAAACTTCTTTCAAGACCCCAATAAGTATGTCACCATACATAATGTTGTTTGAATAATGTTTTCTTTTACCTGTGGACTTGTAACACAAGTCTTATCGGGCAGTTAAGGATCTAAATTTTGACTTTAAGAGTGTTAGTGAGAGAATATTACTTGAGTTGAGTGAGTTGGATATGATTAGGAGAGAGATTTATGATAATTTGAGAATTTATAAAGAGAGGAATAAAATATTTCATGACTCTATCATTCAAAACAAGGAATTCAAACCTGGATAGAAGGTCCTCCTCTTTAACTCTAAACTCAAACTATTCCTTGGAAAGCTAAAGTCCAAGTGGTCTGGACCATTTACTATAGTGATAGTTCTGAATAATGGTGTTGTTGAAATTGTAGGTGAAGAAAAAAGTCCATGATGGATAATGGGGAGAGAGTGAAATTCTATTTTAAGGGATAGAAAAAGGGCTTGGCTACCTTCACTATGCTTGAGAACTGATCTTGAATAAATTTTGTATGAAGACTTTAAAACTTAGCACTGCATGGGAGGAAACCCATGGTTCTTTTTGTCTTTACTCTATTTCATTTTTATCTTTGAATAATGTGCTGCTTCTATGCTCTATTTTTTAGAAGTTCTTGTTACTTCTTGTTTTTGGTCTCTTGGTGATTTTATAGGGTTTTAAAGATTCTTGGTTGGTGTTGTGTCATTTAAGGGGTGGGATTCCCTTGTTGAAGATTTAGTGATCAACTTTGATTTAGTGAAGTATTCTATTCTTGAGTTTGAATTCATTTTTTGCTCCTTGTTCACTTTAATAAAATTTACTACAAGTCAAAATCATTACTATCAGTGAGTCATTTACTCACTGATGCACATGATCCACCATTACACTATTTTTGGTGACTCATTAGTGCTGTTGTGGGTGACTCATTGATAGTACTATTTGTGAGTCAGTAACTCTAACTTCACTAATTTTACTGATTCTTGTTAAAAATTTTGCTTGTGTTAGAAAAATCTATTGCAAGTCTTGCATACTAAAAAAAATTCTTCATGCTAATAAGTTGAATAAAATAATTCTTCTTGTTCCTCCTTACTGAAAAATTGAATTTCACTATTGTTAAAATCTTTTCATTGTATTAAACTATGTGTGAGGGGGTACATGTTTGCTGGTATTTGTGTTTTTCATTGATACTACATAGGTAAGGGGTGTTAGTATGAATCTTTTTTCTATATTGAACATTCATTTGAATCATTATTTCTCAAATTGCTACACCAAGTACACAGTGCATTGATAAATTACATGCTTTATCATTAATGTTTTTTTGAACATCTTTGTTACTAGACTTAAAAATTCTTCTAGCACTTTTTTTTAACCTGTTTCTAAGTTATTATTTGTGGAAAACATACTTTTTGAACTTCAAATAGACCCTTTTAACATGTCATGAGTCTACTCTATTGAAAAATTGTTTTGAAAAATAGTTTTCATATTATTCTTCTCAGTATTTGGAATCCAACATTGGGGAAAAATTTGGGTTCTAAGTGTGGGGGAGGGGGTCAATTATTGAGTAAGTTAAACATTGTTTAATGAGAAGTCCATCAATTCCCACTGCTACTTAAAATTTTTTGACAAAAATAGTTAAATATTTTCAAAATTTCTTTTATAAATTTAGGCTATATTCAATAATCAATTGGGTATTACCTTAGGATCATGCTTGATTGGTAGTTAATAACTTCTTTGAATCTGAAATTAATGTGGATGGATGATTTTTGAGTGAGTATACATAGTTATTTAATAGAAATTTGGTTTAGGAACTACTTCTGAGAGTGATTTGGGTAACCTTTTAGTGTTTTTATGATCATTACCCTTGAAATTGGAAGTTTGATTTTGATCATAGGGGAAACTCTTTTTTATAATTTATTAAAATTAATCACCTTAATCAGCCAATGTAAATTATTTTTATATTAATCTTTTGAAACTAGTGTTGTTTGGGCATTTGGGATCCCACGGTGAACCTCTGAGACCCTATATGATGGGTATGTTTCTTTTTACTATAATCCCTTCGTACACGTTGAATAAGTGCATTGCAAAGTGATCATCAAATTATACATGGCTTGGGAAAAAATAAAATACTCTATGGTCAAAATGAGTTCATTAAGGTGAGGGGAATGATGAATGCCAGACGAAGAAGGGATCAATTTTTTTATATGGGAATCATTTAAGTTGTATCAATAAGGTGATTCAAAAAAAAAATATTTATTGTTGGAACCTAGGAGAAGAGCCAAAGTACAAGGTTTCTCTATTAAGTTTTTAATTCTGATGATATTTTACCTCTTGTCACTCTTGGACTTGGACTTAAGCCTGGATTGAAATGAGTCATTAATTAGTGTCAAATATGAGGTAGGAAACCTTCTTTGATGGATGATCTTTGTTATCTTGATTACCCTCTCAGTATTTTTTATAGACAAGACTTGATTTGAAAATTTCTTTTCTTGAGCCTAAATATAGTTGACATTCTTCTGTTTTGAAAATGATGGACATGTTACATTTTGAGATAAATAATAAACACTTTACTATTTTTTAAAGATGATAAAATATGGGAATATTTGAGGAAAAAACAATGCTTAAGTGTGGGGGAATTTGATGTGGCCTTATTTTTACACAGTTTTCCACATCTTTTTACCTAATTTTTATTGTTTTAAATTAATTATTTTAACAATTTTTATTAAATAAATGTACTTTTGTTCCTTTATAATTAAATTCATTAATTTAACAATTTTTATAATTAATTATGTAATTTTATTCATTAAAATTGGTAATTTAGATTTATTAAAATTTTTCTTATTTATTTTATTAATTTTATTAGTTGTATTTATTCTGCTCACTATTTAATAATTTGTTGCTTTTTTTCATTAATCATATAACCATCTTATTTTTGTATTAATTATTGTAGTTTTTAATATGAAATTCTTCCCTTTAATTTAGACTCATTAAAATAAACTAACTTTATTAATTTATTTGTTTAAACATTCTAGCAGTTTATATTCTATAAGTAAATAACTTAAGTTTTAATCTAATAAAAAAATGTGTTTTAAGTGTTATTTTTGTTCGATAATTATTTAGTTTATAGTTATAATAATTTAATGTCATTAATATTTTAAATTAATGAATGCGGTTAAGAATTTAGAGTCAAAACTGTTAAATTAATTCTTATATTAATTTAATTCAGTATATTATTTAAATCATTACATTTAAATATTAAAAAAATTAAGTTTAATCTAATCAATAACCTAGTTTAAGTTTTTTATTTAATATATTTAGATTTTCATTTTTACTAAATTAATAAATTAATTACTTTAAATAATTTTAGTGTTAGTTTTGGTTAACTAATGGTTTTAAGTTTATTATATATAAATTTTTAGTTGTGTACATATGACTTGCTATTGGATTGTCCTATGATGACTTAATTTAATTACATTTTTATTTAATTTAGCTTTTAGAAATTTGTTTGATTTATTTTAAATTAATTAATTAGTTAGAGTTTGAAGTTTTTAATATAATTTTTTCTTTATTTATTTTACTTTATTAGATGAAACCCTGATGTTTTTTTTACAATCGGTGAGTTGACTCACCGATCACTTTGCAACGGTGTCAGTCTCTCCTGTGCATCAGCTTCCATCTCTCATTCAAAACTATCAGTGACTCATCTTTTATTTTATCTAACAGTGATTCATTTTTGGTTTTTGGTGAGTCATTTACTCACTGTTTATTTACGTTCATCAATTTCACGTCACCAAAATTAACTTTTTTAGCTAACAGTGACTCGTAATTTTATTTTTAAATCTATCGGTGTCTTATATTTTTTCCAAACTATTCGTGACTCCCCTTCATTCCTTATGATCGTTGTCTCACCCTCAAGCTGTTTTTCTAACAAATTCTCTGTCCTCCAGTCATTGATTCTGTTTTCTCTATCGGTGAGTCATGACACACCGATAGTTCCCTATCACCCTTAATCCTTCTTCCGATCGGTGAGACCGACATCATCCCAGCCTCCTGCTACCAATTCATTTATCAGTGTCTCAATTTCAACCATTTACCCTCCATTGATCGCACGCAACTCGCCGATGTGCACCCTTTTCCTCCCTCGAACACTACATCTCACTGTTAGTCATCCTCTCATCATGTTGATTCATCCATCTGCTTCAACCATCGTCACACATCATCCCTTCACCTGCAATCACATATTATAATGTTCTACCTACACATCTTCCATCCACATATATTCATAGAGACTCATACCAAAAGTTGAACGAATCAACATATCAGGGTCCCTCAAGCATTCAAACCCATAAAAACACAAAATCAAAACCACCTACAGCCAGAAGAATTCATTCATCTCAACAAATAAGAGTCCTTAAAACTGAACTTTCCCAAAACTGAAATATTGATCTATGAACTTCTTGTGTCTAGATCTGAAGCTGACTCTACACTAGACCACTAGTATAACCTAATGTCGTTGTCATTGTCACACACGAGAGCTCCCGCGAGTTAAGTTTGAGCTTGAAGACCATTGTGCCGCCAGTGGAATTTTCTTGTGCAATGACTGGAGGTCCACCAGCCATCCACTACTGAAGATGTTTCACAGTGTCCCACTACTGTTTAGAGGAAGAATTCCCTTCCAATGATTAAGAAGGAGCTGAGGCAGGAAAGAATCCGGACGCCGCTAGATCTGGAGGGATCCACCAGTGCTGGAAAAGACCGATATGCAGTGTCGGTCGTTGCCGAAGTTGCTTCAATAGGTAAGAGGAACCTAAAACCCCTTCCCCACTATTGTGTTGATTTGGGGGGAAGAAGAGGATAAATTAAATTAAAATAAAACTAAATTATAAATTATAAAATAATAACTAAATTAAAATATTAAAAAATAATATTTGTAAATAAATAAAAAATATAAGATTATTAATTTTAATAAAATATAATTATTAAATTAAATAACTAAAATAAAAATTTTATTAATCTAGACATCTAAATTAAATTAAAATAATTAAATTTTAATAAACTCGTTAATTATAGTGTGATTGCTATATATTTATAATTATTTAATAATTAAATATATAAATACTAATAATAACTTATAAATAAAATTAAAATAAACTAATCTAGTTAATATTAAATATTAAATAAATTAATAATAATAAACTTAATAATTATATTAATTAAAATTAAAATTAATAATTATAATAAATTAAAAAATAACTTAATAAAATTACAACACTAAAATTAATAAAATATATAATTAATTAAACCTTTTATACTTAAATATTGATAATGATTACTTATTAACATAATTGATCAACCAATTAATACGTTTAGTTAATTATTTATTGTTACATAACTTTTATAATTTAATAATAATATTGTTTCATCTAAATTATTAATAATATTAATTTTAAATATAAATACTAGTACTAATTAAATAACATTAATAAATTATAAAATTATTTATTTTATTAAAGACTATTTAGTAAATTAATAACTATAGTGATAATTATTCAATTAATTATTCTTTGTGTTTTTTTTATATTTTTTTGTTCTTTCCTGTGAATCTTCAAAGTAGAGTCAAAAACACGTCCACATTCTTTCAACTAACTCATCGTGAGTTAGTTACAAGGGAGTTTCTAAAATGACGTGTGGTTCGTGAAAGAACACACTTGTGCGGTGTGAAAGTAAGGAACCAGAGTATATCGATGGAAACGAGGTGGTGACGAGCAGCAGGTAATAGTGGATATTAAAAGAATATAAATTAGTGAAATTTTGAGAGAGACACACATTGGAGGGACGAAGGAATTCCAGTTGAGATCATTCGTACTTTCGTCAACTCCTCTCTCATAGGAGCAGAGAGATTTGGTGGAAAACCCTAGAGTCGATGGAGCTAGGAACAGAGCATCTTTCAGGGAGTTATTATTCCATTGTGTTTAAATTCTTATACTCTGTTTTAGCATGTTTTAAAATTCTATAATGATAATGAACATGTTTTATAGCTAGATCTTCAAGTTTGGGGAATTAAAAAAATTGTAATGGTATGGATCCTTTAATTTTCGGTATAAATATTTACTTTGGACCTAATATAGATTCCTAATGGGTTGGTAAAGGTTCTGAGGGTGTCTGGGGATTTTTCGGAGCCCAGAACCCGTATTTTTGGGGAAAAAAAGCTTCGCACATGGTTTAGAGTAAACCGTGTATGAATTCTGCACGGTTTGGAAAACTATACGGAATGTGTTTTTTTGGGAAGATCCACCTCACATGGTTGGTGCACGGTCGTGCATCCCAACCATGTGAATTCCTCTTTTTCCTAGGCACTCGTGCATGTCTTGTGCACGGTTTGATAAAACTGTGTGGAGGATGTTATTTCAGGAAGAACCATGTTACACGTTTTGCACACAGTTTGACAAACCATGTGGACAAACTGTGCGCAGGCTAAAATTCTTTGTAAAATTTACAAAATTCCCTTAATGATCTATTTGACCCCCTCTTCCTCCCTAATCTGAGAACTAGAAGGATTAATCCCTTTTCCTCTCAATTTGGAGCTTTTTGAAGTCTAAATCTAGGTATCAAGAGATATCCTTCATCTAGCATTCGATTGATCTTTTTTTCATCATGTTGGATGTGCAATGGTAAGTATTTGAGTCCTTTTTATCTATTATTCTTCTCTCTTTCTCTCAACCTAGATATCGTCATATGACCAGTTTTTCACCTTTTCTTAGATCTAATCTGATCCGAGGATAATCGAGGGCTAATAATAGGGTTGAAGGATCATACAACCCTAAAGTGGGTGATCTAAAAGTCATCCCTAAAGTTCATTGATTTTGGAATATTTGTGTGGGGCCCACAGATTCCATTGGGATCCATTTCTTAAATTTAAATGCCATGATTATACTTGTTAGAATTTTATGGTTATGATCTTTCCAAATTTATGTTTAGTTGTTAGTGGTTACACCCAAAACTCAATCTTCCCCATGTTTAAGATTATACGATTTTTGGGTTTTAGTGTTTTGGCACTTTTGAACCACCTAAAGGTGAGCCTTCCTACAATAAATGGATTGTTTTTAATGATCATTTCATAATAAAATATACCTTGTATGCTCACCATATGAGCCGCCTAAGGTAAGTTCTTCAAAAAAAATTTAAATGTGAAATGTGAAATGGAAAATATACAAAGTATATAAATTGGCCATATCAAATGAGATTGAATAAAGGTTACATGTCCATAGCACCCCATGCCATCTTAATGGAAGGAAACGGAGTGAGCCTCAATAATTGAATATTCCTTAATGGAAAATTTAAAGTTGATTAAATGGTTGTAATTTCACATTGCATATCCACACTAATAGAAGACAATGATTGAACCTAATGAATGATTACATGATTAAAATATCAAATAAGAATGGACTGACTCGATCTCTCCTTGGATTCTTAGAGGAGAATACCTTGGGACTCGGGAACCTCATTCAGATTCAAGGATGTGGTTTTCTTAGGTTGATACCCACCTAGACTCCGGTTCTTATCTATTCATTTTACGACTAGTATAATACCATAGGTTCCTTCACATTACTACATGATACATCGAATACACTCTTTGGTTCCAGCATTGACTAGTAGGTTCCATGGTTAAATCCCATAGGGCCCTGCCTTTCTTATCCCTATTTTACCTTGGTCAATCACCTTAGACTTGGTATGTGCCTTATTGTTGAATTCCTTGGATTACACTCCCTGGATTACACTCTTTCCCTTTATCTAGAATCATAAACTACTAAGTTAGAGTTCTGTGAGATATATGTTACCTTGGTTATTACACCAGAACTCCCTCACCAAATACCATTTTTAGGTTGTCTTGTTACGTCTTGGGACCTTCACAACTTATCTGATCACAAGGTGATGTCAATGATGGTTATGACTCACATGACCTATAAACATTAAATGGTAATTTTTTAATTAATGAACTAATTATATGTCCAAACACCAGCCGAGGGATGGAGCACGTACTTGGTTATTTAGTTATATAGTACTATTTTATTTACTTTTATATGTTTTCGCACTTCTATATTCCATTACATGGGTCATATGTTATAGAAACCATTAGTGGTGGCCCACTAAGATTTATCCCACAACCTCTCTGGGCACCGTTTGGTACCCGGAGTAGATTCGATGATTGCAGGTGTTGAAAAAGGGAAGCATAAAACATCAAACACTTGATTGTGTGTTGATAGAATAAACCTTGATAGTAAATGACCGAGTTGGATCTCAGGATGCTTGGAGTAGCCTTTGTTTTATTTTACTTTGTGTAATAAGATATGCCTATTGTATTGTACCTATGTTTTCTTGTTTTCTAGTAACATATCATTACATCATCATTTCTCCAGTTGATACAGTTATTTTTATTCTCGTTTATTTATTGCATCAGTTTTCTTTTGTTGTTCATTTATATTGATTCTGCTATTTACTAATATTTATATCATTCCATTATCGGATACTCTGCTAATGAGGGAATAGTCTCCCCACAGACACACCCTAGGATCTCACTGCTAGTCATAAACCTCTTGTGTTTGGGGAGATGCGTTTGAGGCCATGTGTCCCACCAGGCTCGGCGCACCCATTAAGTGGCATCCGGGTTCAGGATGATACAAGTTGTATCAAAGGAGGATTCTTTTCTTTATTTACTATTTGGTGACAATAGATTGAATAATAGTAATGCTTATTACTTGGTCATAAGTCATTCTTGGGTGTCGCGGACCCATGTTTAGGGTAAAAACCATGTTGCATAAATAATAATTGTTGTTCTACTTTATCCTATTACAGTTGATATTATTTCACCATTGGGTGATGCACATGTTGTGTGCTATTTTTGATTATTTCTTTATTTGAGGATTTTATTTCATCCTTGGTCCGATGATATGAGGGCAAGGATCATTGTTTCATGCATCATTATAAGCACCTAGAATTCACATTTTAGGCATATTTCCATGCCATATAAGTTCATTTTACTGCCTTGCATTTCATGATATTCCTGTGATTGCTGAATGATGTTGTGATAGTTAGATAATGATTTTATTACTCTTGGCTACGATAGAGTGATTTCATGACTCAATTCATGTGGTGTATAGTTTCCCATGGGTTTGGATGAATAATTTACCGATTCGAGCCATTATACTATAAATAAATGGGTGTCGTTTCTGATGATAGGTGTATGGGAACTAATTTATCAGAAATTTCTATCCAATATAAAGTGAACCATGAAATAGAAAAAATGAATTGGTTTCATATCCTTATCTCGCCTTGTCTTGTTAATGAAATGTAAATGAGTGAACCTGGCAATTAACTGAAAAATGACATGAAAATTATACTTGAGAACTTACTAATACCTGGCTATCTAAGTGAGTATTTTGGGTAGTATACCTTGACTACTGAGTTTTATTACATTCATCTTTGGCTAGTGATGTTATATCCTTGCTTTAAAGCTAGTTCTGATGTGTGTTCTTGTCATTTGTAGACCAATTTCACAATGAAGTCCTTGTGTCATTCTCCAGGAGGGTGGTGATGATCATGCTCCAAACATGGTGGGCTTTGAGCTACCAGTCCTACCTCTAAGAGTTACACATGATGAATTTTCTGTTGTACCTGATCTAGACATTGATGCTCATGTCCGTGATAGTTCCCTACATCTAATTCAGACCATGCAGGTTGCTCCAGGATTGAAACTACGATGGTTGATCTAACCCACGAGTTACAATAGTATCATCCTCCTATTTTTTTAGGGGATGGCAGTTCTTAGGAAGTTTAGTCTTGGATAGAGTCCATGTGTCTATCTTTGATCATCTGGAAACACCTCTAAATTAGAGATTCAATCTTGCTACATACATGATTTAGGATTCGTCCAAGCATTGGTGGGGTGTGGTTACCCAGGTCAGTCATCATCAGTGTTTGTTATGGGTTGATTTACAGACTCCCTTCTATGATCAGTTCTTTCCTCAGGAATAGAGAGATGATATATCCTGAGAGTTCAGTAATATTGAGTAGGGTTCTATATCAGTTATAGAATATTCTGAATATTTCACTAATTTACAACACTTTTCACCACTTCTATCTAGTGATGAGATTTCTCATGCTAGATGTTTTGAGGATGGGCTTAAGTACACCATTCGAACTCAAGTGAAATGTCGTTAATCTACCTACCTATTCTGAAATAGTTGATCATGCCCGTATCACTAAGAATAACCTAATTGTAAGAACCCAAATCTTCTTTTCAGGAATGTTTTTCCTTTTCTGGTTGTTTTTGGGAAAAAGAGAAAATCTGGAAATTTTCGAAGTACATGTCATGTACTGCGATGCCACTGGAGGTCGTGTGATGGTCGTGTCATGACCACACACATGGCCATGTAGGGGTGACATGGAGGCTTCCTAATGCAGGATACGGAAACAGCAAGTACATGTCGTGTACTCAAAAATTACACGCCGTGTACTTTGTTCTTTTTCATTAAATGCACTGGGGTCACGTCTAACCCCCAAAAGCGTCTTATTCTAGGTCTCGTTCGGTTGAGAGAAACCGTACGGCACCGAAACATCTCTGAACCCCCGAGCCTCTGTTTGTTCTCTGAATCGACTGTTGTCGATTGCGTTAGAACCACATAGGTAAGCTCTTCCTTCTTCTGGATTTTCATTCCATGATTTCCCCTATTTCTCAAGTTATTGTGGGTTGAACGTTTTATGCATTTTTATAGATCTATGACATTATAAGGAGTTTCAAGCCTCATGGTTCACGTATATTGATTTCCTAACCTTGAGGTTGGTGGTTTGTGCCTTTCCATTGAAAGTTCTCGAATATTATGTGCAAATTACACCAATACCCTTGAACAGGGTATTATGTGTTTATTGTTTTACCCTTTTTGTATGCCTGCCATGCTAGTATGCCTGCGTAGAGGATGTTTCAATATTAATATGTTTGAACTGTTATACTTTGGAGGTTCTGCCCATGCACATTCTGTTTATGACCGTTTGGTCGTGTTTTTCCTTGGCTGCTTTGTCTGTTTCCATGCCTATTGTAGTAGGATGGATAAATGTTTTTTGACATGCTTGATATGATATAGGAATGTTTAGACAAGTAGTTTTGTAAGTATACTTCGGTCATAATGTATTGCTATGCCATTATCCTACACAGGGTCGTGACATCCGGGTGAAGTAGACTATAAGGGGATAGAACAAGTGAGCTTCCTCAGAGATTCTTTGAGCTTTAGGCTATACGAGGATAGACCATGAGAGCTTCCTTAGAGATTCCTTGAATGATTTAGACTATACATGGATAGGCCGTGAGATCTTCCTTAGATAGTCCATGACTGCTTTAGACTATACGGGTATAGACTGTGTGAGTTTCCTCAAAGAGTCTCTGTTTTTTTTGTTTGAATCACCTGATTACCATAGGCTATAGGATGGATTGACTATGTGATCTTCCTTAGAGAGTTTATGAACGACCTGGGCTATAAGGGGAATTGACCGAGTGTGCTTCCTCATAGAGTCCTTGACCTTGGGGCTATAAGGGGAATTGACTGTGTAATCTTCCTTAGAGAGTTCCTGAATACCCTAGACTATTAGGGGAGTTTATTGTGTGTGCTTCCTCAGAGAGTCTTTATATTTTCCATATAACCAAACCAGAGGGGTCAGGTTGAGTGCACTGCCAAGAGGGTTGTTGGTACTTGTTAGGAGGACCAGAGGTAATGGCTATGAGTACATCCAGAAGGTTACCCATTGTGCATTGCTGCTTGTTATCTATTGCTTGAATTTGGAACTGTGGTTTGTTTATTGTTCAGAATGTTCCTGATTACTGTTTCCTATACTTTTACCTGCCATATATTCACTGACTATTAGGCACAGATCTTCGGGTGGTTTCTTTTTGGGATTTAGTCTCACACCCTGTTTGGGTCATGTTTTTGGGCCCAAACAGACTATATTGTTGCAGGTATATACAATGTCAAGCGCCCTTCGACTTCAAGTACTTGACATACCGTGGAGCCGGAGAGCATGGGACCAAGCTTAGGCTTATGATGCTGAGGAGCTTCTTATCTTCCTTTGTAATTGTTTTTAGTATTGTTTGTATTTCCAGCATTGTGACTTGTTTAGCTGCTTTCCTAGACATATGTATCATGCATCATATATATATGTGCTCCTTCTATTTATTATAGTTATTCTTTTGTTGTTCACTTGTGTAAGGATTGTTTACTGCTTCCGCTATTATATGTATTTTCTTACGTTCGCTGTGTACTCTGCCAATGAGGGCATAGTTTCCCCACTATCACACCAAGGCACTCACTTCTATTCAGCAGCCTCTAGCGTTCGGGGAAATGCACTTGAGGCCATGTGATCAACCGGGTACGGGGCGCCTCTGGCTGGCTTCCGGAACTAGGACATTAAAAAGTGGTATCAGAGGATTCTTTTCTCTTGACTTACTTCTTGGAGCCTTTAGCCATGGATAGGAAAAAATAGGTACTTGGTAATAAGTTGTGCCCAGGAGTAGCTAACCCGTGTACAGGGAAAAGACATACTACCTTGTTAATTGCAATTTTATTGGTTTCTAAATTTTCCAGTTAATTTGATTTCACCGTTGGTTGATTCACATGCTCTGTGCTATTACCATTGTTGTTATTGCGATTCTATTTCTGTCATAACCTGATGAGATGAGGGTATGCCATCTCATGAATCATATAGGAACTTGCTAGAAATCATATTCCATGCATTCTTTCCATGCCATATAAGATGAATTAGCGATTACATGTTGTTGTGATAAACATTGTGTATATTATGCATTTTTTTGTGATAGATGCATTGATAGAATCCATGTTGTTTGATAGGGAATTTGTTTGTATAGTTCGTTGCTTAAATGGATGCCAAAATTTGGTTCTTGAGGTGTTATGGGCCCTCATGGACCAGAATTTAGTGGATCATTACTTGTTTTCCTTGTTATAACATGTATAAGATGCCAAAATTTGATTCGTGGGGAGTATGGGCCCTCATGGATTGGAATTTGGCACCTTAATGCTAGTTTTTTGTGTTTTCTGGGCTCTGGAGTAGTTTCTGAGGCTACTGTCTGGAAAAACCCAGAATACACAATGTGTACTTTAAGAATACACGTTGTGTAGTCTTTAAACTATGTCATTGACTGTGTGGGTAGGGAAATGGGGTTGTGAAAAAATCTTGAAGGAACACGTCGTGTATAGGATGTATACGTCATGTTGTAGTGACTGTGTGTCTACTCGTGTAACGAACAACACAGATGGATAAACCTTAATCCTATACACGTCGTGTCAGCCTTGAAAACGCTGTGTAGACTAAACCAAGTACCCGGCCATGTCACAATCAACACGAGCTAGTGGCATCACTTATCATATACGTCGTGTCCTTCTGGAACATGCCATGTAGTGTCAGCTATGTGTTAGGTCATGTCACTAACAACACGGGTCAGGTGAATCTTATCTAGTACATGTTGTGTTTGTCGTGAACATGCAGTGTAGTCTAGGATTAAAAGGATCGTGTGATTTAGCCGTGTAAGGAGACTCGGGCAGGGGAATAGAGTTCAAGTACATGTCATGTATAAGGACAGCACATTGTGTGGTTGGGGTGTTACACGACCGGTTTAGGCAGGAGTACACACTCATGTAAATGAATTAATGGAACACACTATGTAGTCTTTATACATGCTGTGTAGTCATGTTTTGTTAAAATTGAGTGCTTTCTTTCTTCTGTTCCCTTCTTTACCTTCCAGTTTCTGGTTTTGATTATATTGAATCTAAGGTGTGTGTTTGACCTTCTATAGTCATGCCATCGAGACGTCCTCTGGTTGAACACCAGTTGTAGGGGAGTGATCAGACGCCTGATATGGTTGATCAGGTACTTCTTGTAGATCCTCATGTTGTGCCAAACATGGCACCAGCAGTTATACCAGTTGCAGGCACCGATGCGCAGTTTAGGGAGGGTTTTCTAAGGATGATGCAGACCTTCCAGGTAGCGTAGCCTCATGCCCCGTCGATGGCTGATTTGACACAGGTTTTCCAGTAGCAACATCCTCCCACCTCCTCAAGGGAAGGAGGACCTCAGGTTGCATAGTCATGGATCTAAGCCATGCTGACGATCTTCGAGCATCTCAAGTTACCACTATAGAGGAGGGTGAATCTCGCGACCTACATGCTCTGAGACTCCTCCAAGAGGTGGTGGGATGTCATATCTCAGGAAGGACACCACCATAATATGGTTTGGGAGGATTTTCAGTGTATATTCTACAATTAATTCTACCCAGATACCTTAAGTGATGGCCGAGTCTAGGAGTTCATGATCTTGGAGCATGGTACTCTTTCCATGATGAAGTATTCCTCTTGTTTCACGGAGTTTCAGCATTTCATGCCTATCCTAGCAGGTGATGAGTTTTTCCTAGCTAGGAAGTTTGAGAATGGTCTCTGGCAAGAGATCCATTCCCAGCTGAACATCTTCAGGTTGACTTTGATATCCTCTATCTTCAACTAGGTGCTGATCACAGAGCGAAATCTAAGGGATTCTGGAGCAGTGAGCCAGGGCGGTTCGACAACCAGAGTTAGTGTTCATTCTGGTGATAGCAGGAAGCACCGTAGGGAGTCTGCTCGAAGAGATCATAATAGACGAGATGCACCTTTCGGTAGCCAGGTAGTGTGCTACCAGTGCGGGAGGAGCGAGCATACGTGGCCACATTGCCCGAGAGACCCGATGGAGTGCCGATCTTGCGGCAGGATGGGCCATCTCCAGCATTTCTGTCAGTTTTTCCCTCTAGCAGTCGGAGACAAGGGTTTTTATATGACTCCACGTTCGGGAGCATCGCCACTAGTTTCTCACTAGTCCAAGAACTGGAGTTCTTCTGGCCATTCAGGCCGAGGTGGACGTCATGGTCGGGGTGGTAAGTCACCGGTCTATCAGTGATAGGAGGGAGGATCAGCTCAGAGCGGTCTGGCAGGGTCACAGGGTCATGGAGTAGGCTAGACTTTTGCGATGGAGTTGACCCAGTAGAAGCAGGATCTCGGACCTTCCACCTTTTTAGGTACGATCTTAGTAGCCTCAGTTTTATCTTCATCTCTTTTCGATACAGGGGATTACCATAACTTTATCTCTATTGTTGTTGTTGAGAGCCTTGGGCTCTGAATCTTTTCTTCTACCAATATCTTGACGCTAGACACACCGTTGGGGACTAGGGTGCCTCGTGTACGTTAGTGCAGGGAGTGTCCTCTAGAGGTTGTGGGGTGTCACTTCTTATGGGACCTCTATGTCCTAGGTATGATAGGCTATGATTTCATTCTCAGAATGGACTGGTTAGTTCCATTCCAGGCAGACGTCGACTATTATCATCGTAGGGTGAGTTTTATATCACCAAAGGGTGGATATTTTCTTCATCAGGGCGAGTGGGATGTCCAGGTGAGTTGAGAAGGACCCGACCATCGTGGTCTAGGAGGAGTTACAGCCTAGATTTCCAGTCTATATCTGGATGACCAGGGAACTTCATAGTTAGACTTTCCTCTAGTGGTGGCTCGTTTCAGGAACATCTTTCCAGAGGACTTTTCAGTTTTTCCTCTTTAGCTTGAGGTGGACTTTTCTATTGAGCTCATGCCCAGAGCGGCACTGGTGTCCATTACTTCTTATAAGATGGCTACACCTGAGTTGCAGGAACTTGAGAAGCAGCTGGAGGAGTTGCAGGCCAAAGGTTTCATCCTACCCAGTACTTCTCCTTGGGGTTCGCCTGTCCTGTTTGCGAACAAGGTAGATGGCACCCTTAGGCTTTTTGTGGATTATTGGAAGGTAAACCAGTTGACGGTCAAGAACTGATATCCCTTTCCAAGGACTGATGATCTCTTTGAACAGCTTTGAGGGGCCCAGGTGTTCTCAAAGATCGACTTGAGGTACGGTTAGCATCAGTTGCATGTTAGACCATATGATATACCTCTCATATCTTTTAGGAGCAGGTATGGTCTATATGAGTATACGGTTATGCCGTTCGGTCTCATGAATGCGCCTGCAGTTTTCATGGCACTCATGAACCGAGTGTTCCATCCATACTTGGATTCCTTCATGGTGGTTTTCGTGGACGACATATTAGTATACTCTCACACTTGACATGGCCATGCTACCCATATTGAGATCATTCTGAGTACACTAAGAGAGCATCAGTTATATGTTAATCTCTTGAAATTCCACTTTTGGATGCACCAGATTCACTTCTTGGGTCATGTTATCTTGGATATGGGAGTATTAGTGGACCCAGATAAAGTGAGGTCAGTAGTTTCTTGGGAGCATCCAAAGAAAGTATTTGAGGTACGGAGTTTCCTAGGGCTGGATGTATAGTACAGATGCTTTATATAGGACTTTTCATGCTAAGCATCACCGCTGGCAGGTCTGACTAAGAAGGGTGTGAAGTTCTTGTGGTTAGATTCTTGTGAGTCAGCCTTTCAAGAGATGAAGGGGAGATTGATGTCAGCACCAATACTAGCCTTCCCAGAGCTGGGCAAGAGCTATACTATTTACTACGATGCTTCACGTATCAGTCTAGGAGTTGTGCTTGTGCAGGGAGATGGATTCGTTGCGTACAAGTCTCGGCAGTTGAGGCCACATGAGAGGAATTACCCGACACACGATCTGGAGTTGGAAGCTATTGTTCATGCCTTACAATTTTGGAGAAATTTTCTTCTAGGATAGAATTTTTGTAGGTTTCACTGACCACAAAAGTCTCAAGTACATCTTCACTCAGAGTGATCTAAATCTGAGATAGCGCAGGTGGGTCGAGTATATTCAGTACTTCAACTTTGAGCTTGCCTATACACCTGGGAAAGGAAACGTAGTGGTGGACGCGTTGAGCAGGAGAACTCAGATACAGGATGTTCAGGAGGCCAGTTGTGAGTGGCAGCTTATGGTTCTATTCTCTAATATCCATTTGGAGGTGCATGATAGATACGGGCAGACTTTTGTATCTTCTATAGTTGTTACCTCTACTCTTCTTGATCGGGTATGGATAAGGCAGCTATCAGACTCAGATGGCCTAGTCCTACGAGAGAGTGTGTCAGGAGAGGACCCTCTTCCAGGATGGACAGAATGCGAGGATGGGATCTTTCATTTCTAGGGACGTATATGGGTTCTAGTATACATATGTGAGTATTTCATTCAGGATTTTCATTCCTCAGTTTGGGTAGTTCATCATGGCATCACCAAGATGTATCGTGATCTGCACCGCCAGTATTGGTGGCTAGGTATGAAGAGAGATGTTTCTGGTTTTTTCATGAGGCGTTCCACTTTTTAGCAGGTGAAATTGGAGCATCAGCGACCAGCAGATATTTTGCAGTAATTACCCATTCTGGAGTGGAAGTGGAACGATGTTGCGATGGACTTCGTGACCATTTTTCCAAGGTCACCTTGAGGGAATGATGTTGTTTGGGTTTTCATCGATAGGCTTACGAAGTTTTCTCACTTTTTTCAATCAAGAAGACCTTTAGTGTTGATGATATGGGAAGGTAGTACATTTAAGAGATTGTAAATCTACATGGGGTTCCATACTTCATTATTTCAGACAGGGATGCGCGTTTTACTTCTCGGGTCTGGTAGGGGCTTCAGAAGGTTTTGGGTACACATGTACTTTTGAGTAAAGCATACCATCCCCAAACAGATGGCCAGTCCGAGCATACAATTCAGGTGCTTGAGGATATGCTCCGAGATTGAATTATGGACATTGGAGGTTCTTGGGAGAAGCATATACCTCTTGTGAAGTTTTCCTACAAGAATAGTTTTCAATAAACGATTCAGATGGCATCTTATGAGTATTTTTATGGTAGGCCATGCCAATCACCCTTATGTTGGATAGAGGTAGGAGAGGTAGCTTTTCTGGGACCTCGTCTTGTCCAGGAGACCACAAAGTAGATAGAGTTGATTCGGAAGAGGATGGATACTGTACAGTCTCGGCAGAAGTCTTATGCTGATCAGTGGAGATGACCTCTGGAGTTCGAGGTTGGGGATCAGGTTTTCCTGCATGTCACACTGAGGTTGGGGCATGGGAGGATTAGGATACAGGGTAATATTTCACTGAGGTACGTCAGGCGGTTTGAGGTATTGTAGAGAGTTGGGCCAGTTGCTTATCAGTTGCAGTTACCTCAGAGGTATCGGGCAATGCATTATGTCTTCCACGTTTCTCAGCTCTGATATAACTTTTCAGACCTATCTCAAGTCTTGCAACCTGAGTAGGTTGAGCTCGAGGTGGATGTGTCATTTGAGGAGCATCTTATCCGGATTATCGATCACAGTACAAATGTTCTATGTGGCCGGTCTATTTCTCTGGTACGGGTGTTATGGCAGCATAGGCGAGTAAAGGATGAGACTTGGGAGAGGGAGGTTGATGTACGAGCACAGTGGATGAAGTTGTTTGGGGTTCTTCTTCTACGTCGTGCTAGGAAATTCAGGGATGAATTTATTTAAGGGGAAGTTTTTAAGAACCCGGATCTTCTTTTCCAGTATGTTTTTCCTTTTCCGGTTGTTTTTGGGAAAAGGAGGAAAATCTGGAAATTTTTGAAGTACACGCTGAGTACTTTATAAGTACACACCGTGTACTAGGATGCCACTTGAGGACGTGTGCTAGCTGTGTCATGACCACACACATGGCCATGTAGGAGTGACAAGGAGGCTGCCTAATATGGTGTACGGAAATAGAAAGTACACACTGTGTACTCCAAAAGTACATGTCGTGTACTTTGTTTTTTTCATTAAACGCACCAGGGTCGCGTCTAACCCCCATAAGCATCTTCTTCTAGGTTCTATTCGGCCGAGAGTAACCATATAGCGCCAAAACATCTCCGAGCCACCGAGCCTCTGTCTGTTCTCCGAATCGACCGTCGTTGATTGCATTAGAACCGCAGAGGTAAGCTCTTACTTATTCTTGAGTTTCATTCCATGATTTCCCCTCTTTCTCTAGTTAGTGTGGGTTGCATGTTTTATGTGTTTTCATAGATCTATGACGTTCTAAAGAGTTTCAAGCCTCGTGGTTCACGTATATTGATCTCCTAACCCCGAGGTAGGTGGTTTGTGCCTCTCCGTTGAAAGTCCTTGAATATTATGTGCAAATTCCATCAATACCCTTGAACGGGGTATTATGTGTTTATAGTTTTACCCCTATTGTATGCCTTCCATGAAAGTATGCATGTGTAGAGGATGTTTGAATATGAATATGTTTCAACTATTATACTTTGTAGGTTCTTCCCACGCACGTTCTGTTTATGACCGTTTGGTCCTGTTTTGCCTTGGCTGCTTTTTCTGTCTCCATGCCTGTTGTAGTAGGATGGAGAAATGTTTTCTGACATGCTTGATTTGCTGTATAACAATTTAGACAAGTAGTTTTGTAAATATACTTTGGTCATAATGTATTGCTATGTCGTTATCCTACATATGGCTGTGAGAACCGGGTGAAGTAGACTATAAAGGGATAGACCGAGTGAGCTTACTCGTAGATTCTTTGAGCTTTCGGATATATGAGGATAGACCATGAGAGCTTCCTCAGAGAGTCCTTGAATGCTTTAGACTATACATGGATAGATCGTGATATCTTCCTTAAAGAGTCCTTGACTTATTTAGACTATATAGGTATAGACTGTGTGATCTTCCTCAAAGAGTCTATGTTTTGTTTGTTTGAATCACCTGATTACCATAGGCTATAGGAGGTATTGATTATGTGAGCTTCCTCAGAGAGTCTATGAACAACCTGAGCTAAAATGGGAATTTACCGAGTGTGCTTCCTCAGAGAGTCCTTAAACATGGGGCTATAAGTTTAATTGACTGTACAAGCTTCCTCAGAGAGTTCCTGACTACCCTAGGCTATAAGGGGAGTTGACTGCATGTGCTTCCTCAGAGAGTCTTTTTATTTTTTGTATGACCAAACCAGAGGGTTCAGGATGAGTGCACTGCCCAGAGTGTTTTTTTACTTGTTAAGAGAACCATAGAGAATGGTTGTGAGTACTTCCAAAAGGTTACCTGTTGTTCTTTTCTGCTTGTTAGCTATTGCTTGACTTTGGAACTCTGGTTTGTTTATTGTTCAACATATTCTTGTTTACTATTTCCTTTAATTTTACATGCCATTTATTCACTGACTTTTAGGAACAGATCATTGGGTGGTTGTGTATTGGGATTTAGTCTCACATCCTATTTGGGTCCTGCTTTTAGGCCCAAAAAGACTATATTGTCGCAGGTATAGAAAAGGGAAAGTTCCCTTCGACTTCAGGTACTTGACTTACTGTGGATCCGGAGTGCATGGGACCAAGATTAGGCTTGTGATGATGGGGATATTCTTATCTATCTTTTTACTTGTTTTTAGTACTGTTTCTATTTCCAACATTCCGACTTGTTTGGCTACTTTCCTAGATATATGTATCATGAATCACATATATATGTGCTCTTACTGTTTATTATAGTTATTCTTCTGTTGTTCACTTCTGTATGGATTGTTTACTACTTCCTCTTTTGTATGTATTTGTTTACGTCCGTTGTGTACTCTGCCAATGGGGGAATATTTCCCCCACTATCACACCAAGTCCCTCGTTTCTAGTCGGTAGCCTTTGGCGTTCAAGGAAATGCGCTTGAGGCCATGTGACCAACTGGGTACGGAGTGCCTCTGGGTGGCTTCTGGAATCGGGACGTTACACTAAGGGAAAACATGAGTACCGGGTTTAAGGGATCATTGCTGCGTCAGGCCAGTAGTTCTTCTGGTGGCAGGAAATGTTCCCTTGAGGTTCCTCATCAAGGTAGTGGTAGCCAGAGTATCCAGTTTGATAGCTCTGTCGTGTGTCATCAGTTTGGAATATTGGGGCATAATAAGCCCCACTGTGACAGAGACCCTATGAAGTGTTGGTCTTGCGGTCGTATGGGTCATCCTCAGCATTTCTGTAGGACCTTTCCACTAGCTTCGAGTAGAAAATGATTAACATAAACTCCACCTTCAGGAGCAAGTTCATTTGCACCGTGTCAGGTAGGGACTTGGAATAGAACTGGAAGGTCTAGCCGAGGAGTAGTTCATGGTCATGGTAGTTTGACCCCTGATCACCAGCAGTTCCAGTGGATCAGTCATGATAGTAGTAGTCCATCTATTACACAAGTTCATGGATTAGGTTAGTTTCATGCTTTACAACTGATACCAGAGGATCTGGATGCAAGACCATCTATAGTATGAGATATTATTCTAGTCGTCTCCCCTATTGGCACTACTTTTTTATATAGTTGCTTCAAAGTATATCATTTTTTATCTATCATGGAAAGCCTCAGACTAGAGACAAAGTATCACTATAGTGTAATGACCCTCGATACACTATTGGGAATACAGAAGAGGGAATACACCAGTACAGGGACTATCCCCTTGAGGTAGGTAATTACACTTTCTTGTAGAATATCCTTGTGTTCTAGATGACAGGATTCGATGTAATTATCAGGATGGACTAGTTAGTTCACTATCATGCCTTTGTATAATTATATCTCTACAGGGTCACTTTTATATCACCAAAAGACAGCAATTATCTTTTCAAAGGTGAGTGGTATGTCTAGGCTGGGAGAGTTGGACCGAAACATCATGGTCTAGGTAGAGTGACCACCCAAAGTTAAAATCCTTTAATAGAGGACCAACGTTGGATTCAGAATAATTTCCCTCTAGTAGTTGATCTTTTCAAGGATGTATTTCCCAATGATTTTTTTAAATTACCTCCTTAGAGAGAGGTAGAGTTTAAAATCAATCTTGTTCTAGGAGTAGCTCTAGTGTCCATTCCTCCTTATAGGATGGAACCTTCCAAACTCAAGGAACTCAAGAGGTAGTTAGAGGATTTAGAGGCCAAAGGTTTTATACATCTCAGTACATCCACTTGGGGTTCACCTGAGGTTTTCACTAAGAAGGCAGATATAACTCTTCATTTATGCTTGGATTATAGAAGGTTGAACTTGCTTATGATCAAGAACCGGTATCCACTTCCTCGAATAGATTATCTCTTTGACTAGATCTGATGAGAAAAGGCCTTCTCTAAGATAAACATGAGATTGGGTTATCATCAGGTGTGAGTCAAACCATCATACAAACCTTTTACGGCTTTCCGTAGAAGGTATGGTCTATATGAGTACCTTGTTATGTCATTCAGTATTACGAACACACCTTCCTTTTTCACGTCTTTGATGAATAGGGGTTTTCACCCCTATTTTTACCCTTTTATTATGATCTTTTTGGATGAGATCTTGGTGTATTATCGCACCCGTAGTGACCATTCCAAACATCCAGAGATCATTCTTAGTACACTAAGAGAGCATCAACATTATGACGAGATTTATAAGTTCCACTTCTGGATCGACAAGGTCCACTTCTTGGGTCATATTATTTATGAATCAAGAGTATTTGTTGACATTGAAAAAGTTATTGTTGTAGTTTCCTGGGAGTAGACCAGGAATTTGTTTAATATACGGAGTTTCTGGGGATTGGATAGATATTATAGTCATTTCATACAATAATTCTCACATCATTATTCAACTCTTAATGGTCTTACAATGAATGGAATCAAGTTCACATGGTCAGAAGAATGTGATAAATACTTTCAGGAAATGAAAGGGAGGATTTTATATATACCTATTATAATTCTTACCAAGATGGGTATAGGTTATTCCATCTTTTTTGATTCATTAGGAATTGTCCTAGGAGTATAACTGGTGCATGAAGACAAATTCAATGCATATAGATCTCAGTAGTTGAGGCCTCACGAGAGAAATTACCCGATGTATGACTTTGAGATAGAATTATTTGTCGATGAATTACGTTGCTGGAGACATTATCTTTTAGGTGAGTGATTTTTGGTGTACACGGACCACAAGAGCCTCCAATATAACTTTTCTCAACGTTACTTGAACCTCAGATAGTGGATATGGGTCGAATATCTACAATCCTTTGATTTTGAGCTTCCCTATACACTTGGAAAGGGTAATGTGGTCGCTGATGCACTGAGTCAGAAAACTAAAACTCAGGAAGTATTGGAATCCAGTGATGAATGAAAGTTAATGGCCCTATTTTCTGAGCTTCAACTAGAGTTTCATGATAGTCACGAGTATTCTTACCTCTCAGCATTATCAGTTACCTCTTCCTTTATTCTGAAGTTGAAGAGTAGGCAGTTTTTAGATCCTAAAGGTTTGGTTCTCCGTGAGAGTATAGTATGATATAGTCGACCTCAAGATTGGTTTGTGGATAGAAATGAAATCCTGCAAGTATGTGAACGTTTCTATGTTCCCACAAGCATCAGATAGGAGTTGATGGAATATTATCATGCTTCTCAGTAAGCAGTTCATCCAGGCATCAAAAAGATGTATCGAGATATGAGATGCCGGTATTGGTGGCTTGGAATGAAACGTCAGATAGCAGGCTTTATCACTTGGTGTTCCAATTGTCAACAGGTGAAATCCAAGCACTAGATACCTTTAGTCTTGTTACGGTCACTTCCAGTTCCAGAATGGAAATGGGAAGACGTTGTTATATATTTTGTAGTCATCTTACCTAGGTCGCTGGGGAGTAGTGATGCTATCTATGTAGTCATTTACTGACTAAAAAAATCATCCCACTTCATTCTTATATGGGAGACTTTCTCAGTTGATGATTTGGGAAGACTATATGTCTGTAATATCATACGACTACATGGGGTTTCTCATACTATCATTTCAGATTGGGACTCTCATTTCACTTCACGGTTCTGAATGTGTTTTAATAAAACCATGGGAACTCAGGTGCTTCTAAGCACAACTGTTCACCCTCAGACTAATTGAAAATCATAATAGACGATATAGGTTCTAGAGGATATTCTCAGAGCATGTGTCATTGGTTTCGGCGGTTCTTGGGAAAATAATATCCCTCTTGTCGAGTTCTCCTATAACAATAGTTTTTTTGTGACGATTTAGATGGCTCCTTTTGAGTTCTTATATGGTATCCCATTCCATTCAACCTTATGATGGATAGACGTAGGTGAGGCATCCCTAATAGGTCCTCGTCTAGTTTAAGAGACTTCAGGGAATGTTCATCTAATCAAAAAGAGTATGTCTACTGCTTAGTCTAGATAGAAATATTATGCCGATCACCCTCAATAACCTCTTGAGTTTGAGGTTGGGGATCAATTTTTTCTTCGGTTATCTCCCAAGATATGGCATAGATGGTTATAGAAGTAGGGAAAGTTGTCACGCTATTACATAGGGTCGTTTGAGATCTTAGAGAGAGTTGGGTCGGTAGACTATCGGTTACTACTACCTCAGAGGTACCGTGTCATGCACGACATCTTTCATGTCTCACAGATTTTCCAATATCATGTTGACATGTCACATACTTTTGATCTTGAATAAGTTGATTTAGATACTGATGCTACCTTTGAGGAGTATATAGTCCATATCGTTGACCAGAGCACAAAGGATCTATAAGGATGGTTTGTCCCTCTAGTACGAGTGCTATGGTAGCACAGTCAAGTACAAGATGAGACTCGGTTGAGGGAGGCCGACGTACGTACCCAATGTCTAGATTTGTTTTCAGACAGTGTTTCTATACCCTTGGAAGGAGAACTCGGGGGTGATTTCTTTTAATGGGTGAAGACTGTAAGAGTCCAGTTTTTCACTCAGGCATGGATCCATTAATTTTTTGTCTAAATATTTGGTTTGGATAGAATATGGATGCCTAATAGGTTAGTAAAGTTTCCAAGGTTGTTTGGGGCTTTTTCGGAGCCAAGAACCCATCTTTTGGGGAAAACGGGCTTGGCGCATGACATAGAGTAAACAATGTTGGAATTCCGCATGGTTTGGAAAACCATGTTGATTGTGTTTTTTTAGGCAGATCCATCTCGCACGGTTACCCCATGGTCATGTAGCTTAACCGTGCGAACACCCCTTTTTTCCAGGTACTCATGCATGGCTTGTGCACAGTTTGACCAAACCATGCAGAGGATGTTATTTCAAGAAGAACCATCTCGCATGGTTTTCCCAAGGTTTACAAACCCATATAGAAAACTATGTGCAAGCTAAAATTCTGGGTAAAATGTCCCAAATTTCCTTAATGATCTATTTATTCCCTCCTCCTACCTAATCTAAGAACTAGCGGAATTAAGCCCTTTTCCTCTCAATTTGTAAATTTTAGAAGGACAAACCTAGGGATCAAGATATCTCCTTCGTCCAGCATCTAATCAATATTTCATTCATCATGTTGGATGCGCAGCGATAAGTACTTGAGTCCCTTTTAGTTTTTCTTCTTCTCTCTTTCTCTCGACCTAGATATTGACATGTGAGTGTTTTTTACTTTTTCTTAGATCTACTCCAATCTGAGGAAAATCAAGAGCCAATACCGAAGGACAAGGATCGTACAACCTAAAGGTGGGTGGTCTATAACTCATCCCTAAAGTTCATTGATTTTGGAATATTCGTGTGGGGCTTTCCAATTTCATCTGGTTCATTTCTTAAATTTGCATTCCATGATTATACTAGTTCGAATTTTATGGTTATTATCTTTCCAAATTTTTGTTTAGTTGTTAGGGGTTACACCCACAACTCAACCTGCTCCATGTTGAAGGTCATTATGTTTTTGGGTTTTAGTGTTTTGGCACATTTGAGCCACTGTTAGGGCGTGTCTTCTCCTGACTGTACTAAAGGTGGGCCTCCCTATAATAAATGGATTATTGTTAATGAGAATTTCATAATGGAATGTACCATGTACACTCACCACTTGACCCGCCTAAGTTAAGTGCTTCAAATTTATTATTAAATGTTAAATGTGAAATGGAAAATATACCAAGTATATAACTTCACCTTATTAAATGAGATTGAATAAAGGTTACATGTCCGTAGCACCCCTTTCTGTATTGATGGAAGGAAATAGAGTGAACCTCAATAATTGAATATTTCTTAATAGACAATTAAGACTTGATTAAATGGTTGTAATGCTACTTGGTCTGTCCACACTAATAGAAGACAAGGATTGAACCTTATGAATTATTGCATGATTACAATATAAAATAGGAACGGACTGACTTAAGATCACCTTAGATTCTAAGAGGAGAATACCTTGGGACTCATGAACCCCATTCTGATTCAAGGATGTGGTTTGATTAGGTTGATACCCACCTAGACTCTGGTTTTTTTCTATTCCATGGATTCTCGGTATACTACTGTAGGGTTATTTACATTACTACATGATACCTCAGATACACTCCTTGGTTCCAGCATTGACTAGTAGGTTCCATGGTTAAATCCCATATGGCCATATCTTTGCTAAGAACAGTTTTACCTTGGTTTATCACCTTGGAATCAGTAGGCACCTTATTGAGGAATGCCTTGGATTACACTCCTTGGATTACACTCTTACCCCATAGCTAGAATCAGATACTACTGAGTTAGAATTCCGTGAGATCTACATTACCTTGGTTATTACCCTAGAAATCCCTCACCAGATACCATTTTCAGGTTGCCTTGTTACATCTTGGGACCTTCACTACTTATACAATCACGAGGTGATGTCAATGCTGGATATTCCTCACATGACCTATTAACATTAAATAGTAATTATTTAATTAATGAACTGGTTACATTTCCAGACACCAGCTGAGGGATGAAGTAGGTACTTTGTAAATTAGTTATATTGTACTGTTTTATTTAATTTTATATGTGTGTCTGCATACTAAAATATTCCATTACCTGGGCCAGATGTTATAGACACCATGGGTGGTGGCCCACTGAGATTTATCTCACACCCTCTCCAGGTGCCATTTGGTACCCAGAGTAGATGACGTGACAGTAGTTGTTGAAACAGGGAAGCATACAGCTTTGAACACTTGGTTACGTGCTGATAAGATGGACCTTGATAAAAAATGACCGAGTTGGATCTTAGGATGCTTGGAGTATCCTTAGTTTTCCTTTAATTTTTGGAACATGTTATTCATACTGTCTTGTATCCATGTCTTCCAGTTTTATATTAATAGGAAATTACAACATCATTTCTCCATTTGATATAGTTATTGTTATTATTTTTTATCTATTTCATTAGTTTGATTCGGTTGTTTATTTATATTTTTTCCATTGTTTACTACTATTTATATCCTTCCACCAGGATAAACTCTACTAATGAGGGAATAGTCTCCCCATGGACACACCCTAGTCCCTCTCTACTAGTTAGAAACCTCTAGCATTTGGAGATATGTGCTTGATGCCATGTGGACCACTAGTCTCGGGGGCACCTGTTAAGTGGGATCTTTGTTTGGGATTTCACAAAGTGGTATTAGAGGAGGTTTATTTTCCTGATTTACTATTTAGTGTCAATATATTTGAGAATAAGAACTCTTGGGACCGGTTCATAAGTCATGCTTGGGCATCACAAACCCATGTTCAGGGTAAAAACCATGTTTCATAAATTATAATTTTTGTTCTACAATTGCCTATTACAATTGATATTATTTCACTATTTGGTGATGCACATGATGTGTGTTGTTGTTGATTATTTCCCTATTTTAGGATTTTATTTCATCCTTGTACCAATGATATATGGGAAAATATCATTGTTACATGCATCATTATAGGCACCTAGAATTCATATGTCAGGCATATTGACATTCCATATAGGTTCATTTTATTAACTTTCATTGCTTGATATGCTTGGGATTTCTGAATGATGTTGTGACAGTTATCTTATGCTTGTATTACTCTTGGATACAATTGAGTGATTTCATGACTCAATTCATGAGGTGTATAGGACCTCATGGGTTGGGATAAGTAATTTACTGATTCGAGCCATTATACTATAAATATATGGGTGTCATTTCTGATGATAGGTGTATGGGAACTGATTCATCAGAAATGGCTATCAATTATGAAGTGAACCTTCAAATTAAAAAAATGAATTGCTTGCACATCCTTATCCAGCCTTTTCATGTTAATGAAAGGTAAAAGAGTGAAGCTAGAAATTAATTGCAAAATGGCATGAAACTTATACTTAGTCACTTACCGATACCTGGTCATCTAAGCGGGTATTTTGGGTCGTATACCTTCGGTAGTAAGTTTTCTTATGTTTAGACTCCTCTAGTGATGCTATCTATTTTATTATAATCTTGATCTGAGGTGTTTTCTTGGAATTTTTAAACCAATATCACCATGATGTCCTCGTGTCATTCTCCAGGAGGGTAGTGATGATCATGCTCCAGATGTGGTGGGCCATGACCTGACAGTATTACCCCCAAGAGTGCCACTTGAGGCACCTCCTATTGAACCTGATTTGGGAAATGATGATCAAGTCAGTTATAGTTTCCAACGTCTGATGCAGACCATGGAGGGTGCTCCACGGGTTGCACCTATGATGGCTTATCTGACCCTGAAGTTCCAGTAGAAGTATCCTATTTCTTTTTCAGAGGATGGTGGTTCTCAAGATGTTTATTCTTAGCTAGATTCCATGATATATATCTTTGATAATCTATAAATTCCTTCGGAATAGAGATTCAAGCTTTCTACAAACATGATCCGGGATTCGTCCAAACATTGGTGATTAGTGGTTACCCAAGCCGGTCGTCATCAGGGTATGTTATGGCTTAATTTCTAGACATCCTTCTATGATCAGTTCTTTCCTAAAACACTAATAGCTGACAAATACATAGAGTTCATGCATATCGAGTAGGGTTCTATGTCAGTTATAGAATATTCAGCATGTTTCATTGATTTTTTGTGCTTTGCACCACTTCTAGTTGGTGATGATCTTTCACGTGCTAGACCTTTTAAGTATAGGCTCCAGAAAGCTATCTGAACTTAGGTGAATGTATTTCATCTACCTACCTTTTATATAATATTTGATCAAACCCTTAACACTAAGAAAAACTGGAAGGAAGACATGAGTATCGGGTTTAAGGGATCAGTGTCGCCTCAGGCTAGTAGTTCTTCTGGTGGTAAGAAACGTTCCATTGAGGTTTCTCATCAGGTCATTGGAAGCTAGATTATTCAGTTTTATAGCTTTGTGGTGTTTCATCTATATGGAAGATCAGGGAATAAGAATCCCTAATGTGATAGAGACCCTATGAAGTGTTGGGATTGCAACCATAGGGGTCATTATTAGCATTTTTACAGAACCTTTCCACCATCTTCGAGTGGAAAAGGATCAACATCATCCCCACCTTCAGGAGAAAATTGTTTTGCACCGCATCAGGCGAGGAGTTGGAATAGAACCGGCAGGTCTAGTTGAGGATGAGTTCATGGTCATGGTAGTCCTACCATTGATCACTAGAAGCAACAGTAGAGCAGTCATGATTTTAGTAGTCCATCTGTTTCATAGGGATGTGGATGAGGTCAGTTGCATGACTTACAGCTGATAGCTGAGGATCAGGTTGCGGGACCAACTACAATATGAGGTACTACTCAAGTATCCTCCACTATTGTTTCTTATTTTTTTGATAAAGGTTATTCAAACTCTTTAATTTTTGTATCTATCATGGAAATACTCATACTAGAGTTAAATTATCACTATGGTATAATGACCCTCAATACACCATTGGGAATACAAATAAAGGGCATACTCCAGTGCAACAACTATCCCCTTGAGGGTGGAAATTACTCATTCTTGTAGAATATCCTTGTTCTCGAGATGACAAGCTTTGATTTCATTCTTAGGATGGACTGGTCAGTCCACTATCACACCTTTGTAGACTGTTATCACCATAGGGTCTCTTTTACATCACTAGAAGGCAGCTGTTATCATTTCAAAGGTGAGTGGGATATCTTGGTTGGGAGAACTGGTCCAAATCATCGTGGACTAGGTGGAGTGACCTTCTAGAGTTAAAATAATTTCATAGAGGATCAGGGTTGGATTCAAACTGATTTCCCTCTAGTAGTTGGTCTTTTCAGGGATTCCTTTCCTGAAAATTTTTCTTGCTCACCTCTAGAGAGAGAGGTAGAGTTTAGAATCAAGCTTATTCCAAGAGAAGCTCCAATGTCCATTCATCCTTATAGGATTGCCCCTACCGAACTCAAGGAAATCAATAGGATGTTAGAGGATCTATAGGCCAAAGGTTTTATACGGTCTAGTACATCCTCTTGGGGTTCACCCATGATTTTTTCTAAGAAGGAAGATAGATATTATAATCTATGAATGGATTACATATGGTTAAACCATCTTATGATCAAAAACCAGTATCCACTTCCTCTAATATATGGTCTCTATGACCAGAACCAAGGACAAAAGTTCTTATCTAAGATCGAATTGAGATAGAGTTATCATCAGGTGCGAGTCAGACCATCAGGAATACCACGTATATCTTCTCATAGCTGTTATGGTTGATATGAGTACCTTGTTATTCCATTCAGTCTTACAAACACGCCTGCCATTTTCATGGCTTTGTTGAATAGGTTTTTACAACCCTATTTGGACTCTTTTTTTGTGGTCTTTGTGGATGACATCTTGGTGTATTCTATCACTCATAGATACCATTCCAAACATTTTGAGATTGTTCTGAGTACCCTAAGAGAGAATCATCTTTATTCCTATCTTGATAAGTTCCACTTCTAGACTGACAAGGTCCACTTCTAGGGTCATATTATTTCATAATCATGAGTATCTATTGACCCTAAAAGGGTTAGTGCTCTAGTTTCCTAGGAGCATCCCAAGAACTTGTTTGATGTACAGAGTTTCTTGAGTTTGTCAGAATATTACAAGCATTTCATACAATACTTATCACATATTTCTTCACCACTTACTGGTCTAACAAGGAATGGAGTCAAGTTCACATGGTCAGAAGAATGTGATAAATCCTCTCAGGAGTTTAAATGGAGGCTTGTGTCATCACCTATTATAATTCTTCCCAATCCTGGTATAGGTTATACCATCTTCTGTGATGCATCTGACACTATCCTAGGAGCAGTGCTGTAGCAGGAAGACAAAGTCGGATCTCGGTAGTTGAGGCCTCATGAGATAAATTACCCAATGCACAATCTTGAGCTAGGAGAATTTTTCTATGCCTTATGTTTTGGGATACATTCTCTATTAGCTGAGCACTTTGTGGTGTACACAGACCACAAGAGCCTCAAATATATCTTTTCTCAGTGTGACTTGAACCTCAGACAGTATAGATGGGTCTAATATCTACAATACTTTGATTTTGAGCTTGCTTATACACCTAGAAAGAAATATGTGGTCACTGATGTATTGAGTCAGAAAACTCAAATATAGGCAGTACAGGAAGCTAGTGATGAATGGAAGTTGATGGCCCTATTTTCTATGCTTCATTAGAAGTTTCATGATACTCACGAGTTTTTTTCCTTTCATCTTTATCAGTTACCTATTCCCTTCTTGATAAGGTGAAGAGTAGTTTGTTTTTCTATCTGGAAGTTTTGGTTCTCTGTGAGAGTATAGTATGAGATAACCCACATCCGGATTGGTTTGTGGACAGAGACGACATCCTGTGGGTACGGGGATATGTCTAGGTTCCCACAGACATGAGAGAGGAGTTAATGAAAGAGTAACATTCTTCTTCGTGGGTAGTTCATCTAGTAATCTCAATGATGTATCAAGATATCCGACACCAATATTGGTGGCCTGGAATGAAACTTCAGATAGAAGTATTTATCACTATGTGTTCCATTTTTCAGTAGGTGAAGGAAGAGCACCAGAGACCTACAGGCTTGTTACAGATGCTTCCTGTCCTAGAATGGAAATGGGAAGATGTTGCTATAAATTTCGTAGTCTTCTTACCTAGGTCACCGAGGAGTAGCAATGTTATCTAGGTATTCATTGACCTATTAATGAAATCATCCCACTTCATTCTGATACAGGATACTTTCTCAGTTGATGAGTTGGGAATAATGTATGTTTGTGAGCTCTTATGACTACATGGGGTTTCCCGTACTATGGTTTCTAATCAAGACACTCCTTTCACTTTCCGGTTCTATAAGGGTTTGCAGAAATACATGGGAACTCAAGTGATTCTAAGAATATCTTTTCTCCCTCAGAAGGATGGAAAATCGAAATGGATGACACAGGTTATAGAGGATATACTCAGAGCATGTGTCCTGGATTTCGGAAAATATTGGGAAAAGCATATCTCTCTCATCAAGTTCGCCTATAACAACAGTTTTCAAGTGACAATTCATATGGAACCTTTTGAGGCCTTATATGGTAGGCCATTTCATTCACCCTTGTTCTAGCTAGAGGAAGGTGAGGTAGCCCTACTATGTCCTAATCTCATTTAGGAGACTTCAGAGTGTGTTAAGCTGATTAGAAATTATAGGACTATTGATCAGTCTAGATAGAAATATTATGTCAATCATCATCAAAAACATCTCAAGTTCGAGGTTGTTGATCATGTTTTTCATCAAGTATCACCTAAGCTAGGTCATATACAGTTACGGAAAAAGGGAGAGATTTCACTTCGTTATGTAGGGTCATTCGAGATCCAAGAGATTCGGGCTGGTGTCCTATCAGTTACTACTACCTCAAAGGTATCGTTCCATGAATGACATCTTCCATGACTCAGAGCTTCACCAATATAATGCTGACCTGTTGCATAATTTTCATCCTGATTAAGTTGAGTTAGATGTCAATGCTACATTTTAGGAGTATCCAGTGTGTATCATTGATTGGAGCACAAAGGCTCTCTGAGGCCAGTTTATCCCTCTGGTATGGGTGATATGCCAGCACAGTCGAGTATAGGATGAGACTTAGGGGAGGGAAGCTGACGTGTGTATCCAATATCCAGAGTTGTTCTCAGACAGTGTTTCCTTACCCTTGGAAGGAGAACTTGGGGATGAGTTCTTTTAAGAGGTGAAGACTGTAAGAACCTAAATTTTTACTCAAGTATGGATCCTATAATTTTTTATCTAAACCTTTATTTTGGACCTCATATGAATGCTTAATGGGTTAGTAAAGATTTTGAGGGTGTCTGGGCCTGTTCAGAGCCTGAAACCCATATTTTTGGGGAAAACAGACTTGGTGCAAAGTTTAGAGTAAACCGTGATGGCATTCTACATGGCTTGGAAAACTGTGCAGATTGTGTTTTTTCGGGTAGATCCACCTCACACGGTTGACATATGATCGTGCAGCCTAACTGTGTGAACACCCCTTTTTCGTAGGTACCCATGTATGGTTTGTGCCTTCTTTGATCAAATCATGCAGAGGATATTATTTCAGGCAGAACCATATCTCAGGGTTTCTGTACAGTTTTACAAACCATGTGCAGGCTAAAATTCTTGTTAAATGTCCAAAATGCCCTTAATGATCTATTTACCCCCAACCTTCCTCCCTAATCTGAGAACCAATAGGATTATGCCATTTTCCTCTCAATTTAGAGATTTTTGAAGATCAATTCTAGGGATCAAGATATCTCCTTCATCCAGAATCCGATTGAGATTTAGTTTGTCAGGTAGGATGTGCAACTGTATGTACTCAGGTCCTTTCTATCCATTCTTATTCTCTATTTTCTATTGACCTATATATTGTTATGTGATCATTTTTCACTTTTTCTTAGATCTAATCTGATCTGAGGCAAATCAAGGGTCAATACTAGAGGAGAAGGATCATACAACCCTAAGGTGGTTGGTCTGTAACTCATCCCTTTAGTTCGTTTATTATAGAATATCTATGTGGGCCCAGCCAATTTCATCAAGAGTCATTTCTTAAATTTACATGCCATTAATATACCTGTTAGAATCTTATGGTTATGCTCTTTCCAAATTTTTGTTTAGTTGTCAGTGGTTACACCAACAACTCTATCTACCCCATGTCAAAGGTTATTCTATTTTTGGGTTTTAGGGTTTTGGCATGTTTGAGCCACCGTTAGGGCATATCTTCACTTGACCTTATTAAAGGTGATAATTCCTATAATAAATGGATTTTTGTTAATTATAATTGCATAATGAAATGTACCATGTATGCTCACCACTTGACCTGCCTAAGGTAAGTTCTTCAAATTGATTATTAAATGTGAAATGTGAAATGGAAAATATACCAATTATATAACTCCTCCATATGAAATGGGATTGAATAAAGGTTATATGTCTCTAGCAGCCCTTTACATATTGATGGAAGGCAGCAAAGTGAACCTCAATAATTCAATATTCCTTAATAAACAATTAATACTTGCTTAAATAATTGTAACTCTACTTAGCCTATCCACACTAATAGAAGACAAGGCATGAACCTAAAGATTGATTACAAGATTACAATATAAAATAGAAATGTACTGACTCGAGATCGCCTTGGATTCTAAGAAGAGAATACCTTGGGAATCATGAACCCCATTCTGATTCAAAGATGTGGTTTTCATAGTTTGACACCCACCTACACTCTAGTTCTTGTCTATTCATTGGATGTATGATATACTACTGTAGGGTCCTTTACATTACTACATGATACCTCGGATACATTCCTCGATTCCAACATTGACTAGTAGAATTCATGGTTAAATCCCATAGGTCCCTGTCCTTACTTATACCCATTTTACCTTGTTCAATCACCTTAGACTCGGTAGGCACCTTATTGTGGAATGCCTTGGATTACGCTCCTTGGATTACACTCTTACCCCACAGCTAGACTCAGATACTACTAAGTTAAAATTACATGAGATCTACATTACCTTGGTTATTACCCTAGAACTCCCTCACCAGATACCATTTTCAGGTTGCCTTGTTACGTCTTGGGACCTTCACTACTTATACTATCATGAGGTGATGTCAATTCTGGATATGCCTTACATGACCTATTAACATTAAATGGTAATTATTTAATTAATGAACCGGTTACATGTCTAGACACCAACCAAGGGCTGAAGTAGGTACCTAGGTATTTAGTTATATTGTACTATTCTCTTTACTTTTATATGTATGCCTTCATACTACTATATTCCATTACACAGGCCGTATATTATAGACACCTTTGGTGGTGGCCCACTGAGATTTATCTCACACCCTCTCTGAGTGTTGTTTGGTACTTGAAGTAGGTTACATGAATGTAGGTGTTGAAAAAGGGAATCATACAACTTTTAATACTTGATTTCATGCTGATATGATGGAGATATATAGAAGATGAATGAGTTGGATCTTGGGATTCGTATAGTGGCCTTTGTTTTCTTTTACTTTGTGTAAAATGTTATGTCTATTTTCTTTTAACCATGTCTTCCATTTTTCAAGTAACATGACATTACATCATCATTACTCCAGTAGATACAATTGTTGTTATTCTTGTTTATCTATTGCATCAGTTTTCTTCTGTTGTTTATTTATATTACTACCATTGTTTACTAATGTTTATATCCTTCCATCGTGCTGCACTCTTTTAATGAGGTAATAATATCCCCATGGACACACCCTAATCCCTCGCTTCTAGTTAGTAACCAATAGCGTTTGAGGAGATGTGGTTGAGGCTGTGTGTCCCACTGGGCTTGGGGCACCCATTAAGTGGCATCTGGGATTGGGACGTCATGATGTCTTGCACCATAGTATGTTGAATCTCATTTTAGTACAACTGCACTAAACCAATTTGGAAACCACGTCAAAACACCCAAAACAATGGTATACATCATCAAAGTTATTTCACATAGGGATATTTTTCAAACACCATGAAATTATATATGGAATGTTTCTCCCCATGTTAAACATATTTCAACTATGACACACACTCTTAAAAATGAAAAATAAGATCGAGGAATAGTTAATCCATCCATTTAAGATAGGTAAAATGTAACGACCCAAAGTTTCTTTAATGGAAATCCCTCTTGATCTAATTAAATGTCTCTTTATGTTTATATAAAATTTCAACTTCATTAGTTTTATGTTCTGAATTTTGACTGTTGCTAATATATCCATTGAAAAGTGATCACGTGATTAGTATAAATATTGGGCTTTAACAAATCCAATTTACTCAGACAAAAGAAACGATGGCCTCATCCAGTAGAATTGCTCCATACGAAGCCCATTTGTCAGAGTTTGGAAAAGGGGTGGCATCCTTGGGATTCGGTCTTGACCAAGCCCAAGCTGAGCTTCATCATGTCAAGCTCGAACGGGACCTTCTACGGGAGAAGTGGAAGTTGATAGAAATTACCACTCGAGCGATATTATCTGAGCCACCCCAAGAGTCTGTCACCATCGCACACCTTACCCTTAGGTCTTATGTGTCTTTTTTTAAGGGGTTATGTAAAAAATCGCTAGTACTATTTTCAGGTATATTAATTTTTCATATAATATTAAAAATACATTCTTGTCATTATTGATACATTGTAAATAGTTTTTAAAGTACAAATGGTGTTTTTAGTTATTATATAATTAAGAAATCTATTTTATTAAATTAAGGGATTATTGAATTAAATAATATTTTAATAAAATATTATTATTATTATTATTAGATTAATTTTATTATATATAAATGATCATATAATTGTATAAATGCAATTATAATTTTTATTAAGGTTTGAAATCCATTTTTGTCAAAACCCGTGAATTTTCGATAAATGTCGGTTTTTATTTTAAAAGTGAAAATTAAAATATTTAGAAAATTATTTAGATAAAATAAATTTTATTTTTGGAATCAGGACATCAAAATTATCCAACGGTGAATTTTTCATAATTTTCTGAGACAGTCAAATTTTTGAGTAAAAATTAAATACCGTTTAAATATATAATGTGTTTTATGACATCATAATGACTCAATAGTGATGTAATAAAATACTATAATCTTTATTTTCGGCCAATATATGTTTTAACATTTAAATAATGTGATTTTGGGTTTGTTTGTCTTACTTTTCAAAGAATTAATGGATCCCTCAAGACTTATTAAACACCTTGTCTTTTTAAATTAATTTACATGGGAGTGTGACTCACCTTCACATAAGCAACCCTAATATTATAAGAAGTTCGGACTTTGGCCTTATAAAATATTTTTTTCCTATTACCTTTTCCAAAAACCATGGGCAAAAACCATGGGATAGTTTGTGGTTTGGATTAATTTAATATAAGGGGTCCCAAACCTAAATAATAAATAATTCTTCCACCTTTCCTATATAAACACACCCAAGATACCACTTCCTCCTCACTCAAATACTTTGTAGTTCGTCCAAAATCTGCCCTATTCTCTCTATAATCCTCCCAAGGTGCCCCAATCTCCCAATAAGCCTCTCACAAGCCTCTCTCTAGCCTTTGTAAGCACATTTCAAGTAAGGGTTTTTTCTTCCTTTCTCATTTTTGTCCAATTTTCATTAAGTTGTTTTGCCCTTTTAATTTCAATTATGAATGTTGGGGTATGGTTTCTCACCTCCTTCATACTTCCCTATTTATGTTTGAATGATTGGAGACCAATTTATCTCTCATTAAATGCCTCCCATGTACACCCGTTACTATGCCGAAATTCCGAAAGGAACTTCTCTCTCCTCTTTTACATTCAAGAAATACTTTTGTATCATGAATCTAAATTACACTACAATTGTTGGGACATGTATCTATATGACCTCCTTACTGTCCATTACATGTAAATATTATTAGGAACCCCTTTCTCTCTCATCAAATATTTTTATGAATTCTTATGTCACATCATTACGTTGCCGAAATCGCACCGATTTTCTAAGCCAATGTCATTATGTAGTGAATACCATGCCCATTTCTCCATCAAGGGTATTAACCTTTATTCACATTTACTTATTGATTATAAAGTTTCATGTATGAATCCCATATTCCTTTATCGTGTAATAAATGATTATGTTTTATGAATCCATGTTTTATGATCCATGTGGCACACTTATGCCTGAAATGAAATGTTTAAGAAGGGTGCGCCCTTATAGCGCTCCAATGCATTGGGTAAAGTATAGTATCATTATACATCATGTGCAATGAGTGTTGACTCATGCTAATTCAAGTGCAACAAGGGTTTACTCGTGCTTCATGTGCAATGAGGATTTACTCATGCTCCATGTGCAATGGGAATTGGCTCATGCTAATTCCATGTTAAGTGTTGTTGCCACATTTCCATGTTATGATTATCATTCTTTATCATGCCCTTATGTTCATGTTATTCTTATGCTCTATTGATATTCCTATTTTATAACATTTATTGTACTCCTCGTGTTATTCCATGTGTATTCCCTTATTGGGCTTTATATCTCACCCTTTTCTTATGCATGTCCTCAGGTTATCCCATACAATGCTAAGTACGAGGGAATGTAGTGGTCATGTAAAGGAAATTTTCAATAAAGATGTTGTATTTCATGTTTCAAGTTTTTATGTAATTATCATAATCCCAAAAGACACTAAACCTATCGATCTTATTTGTTGTATCAAGTGATGTTTTATGTAATAAATCATGTTTAAGTAGTAATAAAAAGAAGGGTTGTCATAGTTGGTATCAGAGGATAGGTTTAGTTATTTTTGGGATTAGGATTAGAAAACCCTAGTAAAGCCTTAGAGACAAGACTAAGTATAATAAAAACCTCCCTAAGTTTTGATAAGTATTGAGAAAGTGGTTTATCAAAAAAATACATCCATGTCTGGATACGAGGAGGTAGAGGCAGCTCTGGCACAGATGTATCCTAGGGGTAAAACTTGAAAACACCGCTTTGAGCTGGACTCGAATGGGAACTAGTGCACGACAATGGCTCTTGCTGCACTCTGGGTTACGACACTCCCAGGGGATATGTTTTGATAAATTCACAATCTTAGTATGAACCCTTATTAAGGGAATTAAAAAAAATTCCCCTAAGAATATATGTTATAATGTAGATCATGGAAGGCCTAGACTGAAGCCTATAGACTCATGAGTAAAGGAAATAAAAGTTTATTTATAAGTCATAAACTTTTGTCTTTCGATTACCCTTTATGTGTTACCCATAACTTTCCATTTATTCTAGCCAATGGCTGGTAATAGGAGGACTTGGGTTAACAATCGTTGTGAAGATCAGTGTGATGACTGTACTAATGAGATGCCCAATCCAATGGGAGCGGGAATCGCGAACGTTTTCACGCTTCTCTCTTAGATAACTCAAGTTTTGAATAGAAACACGGTTCAAGAGGAACTTTCAACCCCCCCTAAGAAAGAACAAGTCACTATCGAGAGATTCATGAGACAAAGGCCTTCTAATTTTAGTGGATCATCTGATCCCACGATCACTGAACAATAGATCAACTCCAATGAAAAGATCTTCTCCATCCTTCAATGTTCTGAACAAGAGAAGGTTCTCTTGGTTTCTTATCATATAGAGGGTGAAGCTGATCAATGGTGGATGTTTATCAAAAATATGAAGCCTGAGGAGGAGATCGAGGAATTGTAGTGGAAGTATTTCCGAAAGATGTTATTCGATAAATATTTTCTGAGCACCCTCTGTCTTAAGATGTAAAGGGACTTCCTTTCCCTCAAACAAAAAGATGAATAATCTGTTGGAGAGTACGAGGAAAACTTCACATGGATATTATGATACACTTCCAGATTTTTCATTACCCCAGAATGAAAATTTGACCGCTTCTTTGGTGTGTTGAAGCCTAGCCTACGGAAAGCATTAGCAATCCGTGACTTCGACAGCTATGAGGAAATTGTCTGATGTTCCCTCAAGGTCAAAATGGAGATCGGAGAATCACAGAGGTATCATGAGGACAAGAAGCGTAAGGTAGACTTCAATACTGACAGTCCGATGGATAAATCCAATGGTACTGAGAAGATCCAGCACCCCACTTGCCAAAAGTGCAGAAAGAAGCACCCTGGAAATTGCCTTAAGGGGACGAGGAAATGCTTCAGGTGTAAAAGAGAAGGGAACCTAGCTATTAACTGTCAGAAAGAAAGACCCACGGCTGAGATAGAGGAGAGGAATGCTCCGTTAAAACCTCAACGCGTTGTTAAATGCTAGAAATGAAAATAACCGGGTCATTTTGAAAATTAGTTCCCTAATCCAAGGGTTTTCAGTGGCAACCAACAACCTCCCAGGCAGCAAGGAAGATATTTTTCCATCACTTTTGCCTAAATGAACCCCGACAACGAAGTGGTGACTGGTACGCTAGTTATTCATTCAATAATAGCGAACGTACTTTTTGATTCAGGTTCTACGCATTCTTTTATATCTCGAAAGTTTAGTAGAGCAATCTCAGCACCACCACAAATCATGGAAGTGAAGATGTCAATGAGTACGGAAAATGGGGAAATCATTGCATCCCATGAATATAAGTCCTCCCCTATTATAATATGTGGATTTAATTTCTCAGTGAACCTCTTCATACTCCCTCTAGTGGAATTTGATGAAATTCTTGGCATGGATTAGATTTCCTTATATAGAACCAACATAAATTGTCGGGAGAGAGAAATCACACTTCATATGAAGAATCGACCCCCGATTATTTACAAGTTTAAGGAAGAATATGAATCTCATTTAGCTTCATCATCTCAAGCATTGATATTACTACCTTATGAGCATGCGTATCTGGCTCAGATGATTGAGTCCATGGAAGAAACCATCCTTGAAGAAATGCCTATTGTGAGGGAATTCACTGAAGTGTTTCCCGAGGAACTGTCTGGTCTTCCTCCTAGAAGAGATGTTGAATTCTCAATTGAACTTATACCCGGGGCTTTACCAATATCCAAGACTCCATATAGAATGGCTTTTGTAGAGCTTGAAGAGCCGAAGAAACAACTATAGGAGAATCTGGATAAAGGGTTTATACGCCCAAGTGCTTCACCATGGGGTGCACCAGTCCTCTTCGTCAAGAATAAGGATGGGTCAATGAGGCTTTGCATCGTTTGTCGTGAACTTAACAAAATCACGATAAAGAACAAGTATCCTCTCCCAAGAATTTATAACTTGTTCAATCAGCTACGTGGAGCACAATACTTCTCCAAGGTGTACTTGCGGTCATGATATTATCAAGTAAGGGTGAAGAAGGAAGATATCCCCAAGACTGCTTTTTGCATAAGATACGGGTACTATAAATTCATAGTAATGCCTTTCGGACTCACTAATGCTCCAGCAATATTCATGGACTTAATGAATAGAGTATTTAGAGAATACCTAGACAAATTTGTGGTAGTCTTTATAGATGATATTCTAATATACTCCAAAACCAAGGAGGATCATGAGGAAAATTTAAAAACTATACTGGAGACTTTGCGCAAGGAGAAGCTCTACGCAAAGTACAGCAAGTGTGAGTTCTGGTTAAAGGAAGTCTCATTCTTGGGCCATGTCATCACAAGAAATGGGATATCTGTGGATCCCTCCAAAACAGATGCAATTGAGGGATGGTCAAGGCCAACATCTGTAATGGATATTCATAGCTTCCTGGGGTTAGCTGGATATTATTGACGATTTGTGAGAAATTTCTCACAATTGTCCAACCCTCTTACCAAGATAACTCAAAAGGGAGTAAAATTTTCTTGTAGTGATGAATGTGAAGAAATCTTTAAGATGTTGAAAAGGAGGCTTATCACTACCCTCGTGCTCACTTTACCCACAAGTGGGGAACGTTTTGTGGTATTGAGTGATGCTTCGAAGAAGGTATTAGGTTGTGTGCTGATGCAGAATTATAAAGTGATATCATTTGCCTTAAGGAAATTGAAAATCCATGAGTGAAACTATCCAACGCATGATCTGGAGTTGGCAGCGTTGATCTTTGCCTTGAAAATCTGGTGGCATTATCTCTATAGAGAGAAATGTGAGATATATAATAACCACAAGAGTCGTAAATATATATTCACACAGAAAGATCTTAATATGTGCCAGAGAAGATGGATAGAGCTCATCAAGGATTATGACTGTTCAATCCATTACCACCCTGGGAAAGCAAACAAGGTGGAAGATGCCCTAAGTAGAAAGGATCCAGCGATTCTATCAATGATGAGAATTGAGAAGGATCCAATCTTCTTAGACTTGATAAAGATGGACATGGGAATCATATAGAGGGGAGCATCATCAATCCTTTCACAAATGATTGCTCAACCATCTCTTTTGGAAAGGTTAAAGGATGCTCAAAAGGATGATGTGGGAATTCAAGAAAAACTGGAAGCTATTGAAAAAGGGAAATCCTTGGAGTTTAATGTTAACGAAGAAGTAATTGTGCGGTATGGGAAAAGACTATGTGTTCTATCAAGTCTGGAGATGAAAAAGGAACTTTTGGTTGATGCACATAGTTCAAATTTCACTATCCACCTAGGGAGCACAAAGATGTATTGAGATCTCTGAAAAAACCTTTGGTGGGATAATATGAAGAAAGATATTGTTGAATATACATCAAAGTGCCTGGTGTGTCAGCAAGTCAATTCAGAGAGGAAGAAGTCTAAGGGGATGATGAAACCATTGCCCATACCATAATGGAAATGGAAGAACATCACCATGGACTTTGTCACTGGACTTTTGAGGACATCCAAAGGCAACAATGCAATCTGGGTTGTTGTGGATCATCTTACAAAGACTACACACTTAATTGCTATTCAGGAGGATTTCTCATTGGATCAATTGGCATGGATATATATCAGGGAAGTGGTAAGGCTGCATGGAGTACCAAAATCTATTGTGTCTGACCGAGATCCAAGATTCACCTCTATGTTTTGGAAGAGTCTTAAACATGATCTGTATACAAAACTCAACTTCAGTACGGCCTATCATCCTCAAACTGATGGCCAATCTGAGAGGACTATCAAAACACTTGATGACATGTTGAGAGCATGCTCGATGGACTTTAAAAGAGGATGGTATCAACATCTTCCTCTGGTTGAGTTCTCTTATAATAACAGTTTCCAATCAAGAATCCAAATGGCACCATATGAATCCCTTTATGGGAAAAGGTGCAGAACACCAGCATGTTGGAATGAGGATGGTGAACGTAAGCTGCTTGGACCGGAAATGGTCGAAGAAATGGTGGAGAAGGTGAAAACCATTCAGCAACATATCAAGGCAGCCCAGAGTCGACAGAAGAGTTATGGAGATAACCGTTGACGAGACCTTGAGTTTAAAATTGGAGACATGGTGTTTCTATGCATATCTCCGTGGAAGAAGGTCATGAGGTTTGGAAAGAAAGGGAAGTTAAGTCCAAGGTACATCGGTCCCTTTGAGATTCTTGATTGTGTCGGGGCTATAACCTATCTACTAGCACTTCCACCTACCATGACCAAAGTACATGATGACTTTCATGTGTCCCTCTTAAGGAAGTACATACCAGACCCTTCACATTTACTCTCTTCTGAGGTGGTACAATTGGAAGATGATCTTTCTTATGAGGAGCAACCATTGAAGATCTTAGATCGTAAAGAAAAAGTACAAAGAAATAAGACAATGCCCCTCGTCAAGGTATTATGGAGAATCAACAAGTTTGAAGAAGCGAATTGGGAATTGGAGAATGTGATGAAGCTGAGTTACCCACATCTGTTTTAGTGTGGGAAAGGAAAATTTCAAGGGCAAAATTTCTTATGGGGGGAATATTTTAACGACCCAAGGTTTCGTTAATGGAAATATATATTGATCTAATTAAATGTCTCTTTATGTTTATATAAAATCTCAAATTCATTGGTTTTATGTTAAGAATTTTGACTGTTGCTAATATAGTCGTTGAATAGTGATCACGTGATTAGTATAAATATAGGGATTTAACAAATACAATTTACTCAGACAAAAGAAGCGATGGAATCATCCAGTTGAATTGCTCCATAAAAAGACCATTTGTCAGAGTTCGAAAAAGAGTTGGCATCCTTGGGATTCGCTCTTGACCAAGCCCAAGCTGAGCTTCATCATGTCAAGCTCGAACGGGGTCGTCTACGGGAGAAGTGGAAGTTGATAGAAATTACCACTCGAGCGATGTTATCTGAGCCACCCCAGGAGTCTGTCACCATCGCACACCTTACCCTTAGGTCTTATGCAGCTTTTTAAGCGGTTATGTAACAATTATCTAGTACTATGTTATTGTATATTATTTTTTCATATAATAATAAAAATACATTCTTGTTATTATCGATACATTGTAAATAGTTTTTAAAGTACAAATAGTGTTTTTAGTTATTATATAATTAAGAAATATATTTTATTAAATTAAAGAATTATTGAATTAAAAAATATTTTAATAAAATATTATTATTATTATTAGATTAATTTTATTATATATAAATGATCATATAATTTTATGAATGCAATTATAATTTTTATTATGGTTTGAAAGCCATTTTTGTCAAAACCCATGAATTTTCAATAAATGTCAGTATTTATTTTAAAAGTAAAAATTAACAGATTTATAAAATTATTTAGATAAAATAAATATTATTTTTGGAATCATGACGTAGAAATTATCCAATGGTGAATTTTTCATAATTTTCTGAGACAGTCAAATTTTTGAGTAAAAATTAAATTCTGTTTAAATATATAATGTGTTTTATGACATCATAATGACCAAATAGTGATGTAATAAAATACTATAATCTTTATGTTCGGACAATATATGTTTTAAAATTAAAATAATGTGATTTTGGGTTGGTTTGGCTTATTTTTCAAAGCACTAATGCACCCCTCAAGACTTATTAAACACCTTGTCTTTTTAAATTAATTTCCATGGGAGTGTGACTCGCCTTCACATAAGCAACCCTAATATTTTAAGAAGTTCGGACTTTGGCCTCATAAAATATTTTTTTCCTCTTCCCTTTTCCAAAAACTATTGTCAAAATCCATGGGATGGTTTGTGGTTTGGATTAATTTAATATAAGGGGTCCAAAACCTAAATAATAAATAATTCCCTCACCTTTCCTATATAAACCCACCCAAGCTCCCACTTCCTCCTCACTCAAAGCCTTTGGAGTTCGTCCAACATTTTCCCTACTCTCTATATAATCCTCCCAAGGTTCCCCAAGCTCCAAATAAGCCTCTCACAAGCCTCTCTCTAGCCTTTGGAAGCACATTTCCAAGTAAGGGTTTTTTCTGCCTTTCTCATTTTTTTCCAATTTTCTTTAAGTTGGTTTTCCCTTTTAATTTCAATTATGAATTTTGGGGTATGGTTTAGCACCTCCCTAATACTTCCCTATTTATGTTTGAATTATGTTATACCCCTTTATCTCTCATTAAATTTCTCCCATGTACACCCGTTACTATGCCGAAATTTCGAAAGGAACTTCTCTCTCCTCTTTTACTTTCAAGCAATACTTTTGTATCATGAATCTAAATTCCACTAAAATTGTTGGGACATGTATCTATATGACCTCCTTACTGTCCATTACATGTAAATATGATGAGGAACCCCTTTCTCTCTCATCAACCATTTTTATGAATTCTTATGTCACGCCGTTACGCTGCCGAAATCGCACCGATTTTCTAAGCCAATGTCATTGTGTATTGAATACCATGCCCATTTTCCCATCAAGGGTATTCACCTTTATTCACATTTACTTATTGATTATAAAGTTTCATTTATTAATTACACATTCCTTTATCTTGGAATAAATGATTATGTTTTATGAATCCATGTTTTATGATCCATTTGGCACACTTATGCATGAAATGAAATGTTTAAGAATGGTGAACCCTTATAGCACTCCAATGCATTGGGTAAAGTATAGTATCATGATACATCATGTGAAATGAGTGTTGAATCATGCTAATTAAAGTGCAATGAGTCTTTACTCGTGCTTCATGTGCAATGAGGATATACTCATGCCTCATGTGCAATGGGCCTTGGCTCATGCTAATTCCATGTTAAGTGTTGTTGCCACATTTCCATGTTATGATTATCATGCTTTATCATGCCTTTATGTTAATGTTTTTCTTATGCTCTATTGATATGACTATTTTCTAACATGTATTTTACTCCTCATGTTATTCCATGTGTATTCCCTTACTGGGATTTATAGCTCACCCTTTTCTTATGCATGTCCTCAGGTTATCCCATGCAAGTATGAGGGAATGTAGTGGTCATGTAAAGGAAGTTTTCAATAAAGATGTTGTATTTCCTGTTTCAAGTTTTTATTTATTTATCCTATGCCCCAAAGACACTAAATCTCTTGATCTTCTTTGTTGTATCAAGTGACGTTTTATGTAATAAATCATGTTTAAGTTGTAATAAAAAGCAGGTTTGTCATATAAAATTCATTCATACTAAGGGATACTTTGTGTAATATATATTATTATTTCAAAATTACAAGTCATTTCATCCTTCATCAAGAAAAACACAAAACTTCAAATTCAATTCAAAACGGTCACTATAGATACACCATGGAATAGACCCTTACATTTTGGATTCATTGACAGTCACCACCATCTTCTCCATGACATATTAGTGCTTTATCTTTTTTCAATAGGAGAAAACATTAACCAAAATTTCCAAAAAAATATTCACTATAGATTGTTACTCCCCATTTATATTCCCATAGATTTTACACTTCTTCATGCTACCACAGTAAACCCTATGGAATTACATTACTCGCTATTTCTAATAGATGAAGCACTTAACACAAAAAATCCTTATAAAATACCTTTTTAAGTGATGGTATATCTATTTTAATCTAAAAAAGTCACTCTAGGTCAAAAAAATTATCTATATGGAATAAATTATCTATACTATTTTACAAAAATAGAACACCCAGATATAAATTATTTAAAAAATACCCATTTCCAATCCAATTATGCCATTTTACTTCCCATAAAATCACTATGATCATTTTTAGAAACCACTATAGCATACCATAAGTTGTTTCTATCTTATAACATGCACATTTTAAGTGATAAACAGTTTCCCCAAAATCAAATCCTACATCTAAGTGAGCCTCGCTATATTACACATTTATATACTACAACACCTCATTTATTGATTGATAAAATACTTGCTATACCTAGTTCCATACAAGGATTTAATATGTTGACCCACACAATTTAGATTAAGCGCCACATTATCCTCTCACCTCATTCTCCTACACAGACCCGCATATATTCTTTTCCCCAACTATGCTTCATGTGTGTGACCACTATGGACATTAAAAGATGGATACCACCCTTAATCTTGACCAGGGTGTCTTCTAATTCCCTTAACTTCTTGGGTGGAATTTCTAGCCTAATATAGAAAAATATTTTTCCGACACCTCAAATATCTTCAGAAAATATCACAAAATAAAAAAAACATCCTCAAAGACCAACGCTCATATTCCATCCTTCAATTCTCTTCATCAGACAACATCTATATTTTTTATTTAACTTGAAAATGGATTGAACTTCACTAAGGTGATGATCATGGATATATAATATTAATCCTTATAAATTCTTTATAGAACAATGCATCTTCAAAAAAAATTCCTTTAGTAATAAATGAATCATTAAGAACATTCATGGAATGAGCATAAACTCAATTTAAACTAATTTATATACTATGTTTTAGATCAATAACTTACTAAAAATCTCTTATTCATCAATAATATTGACATAAATATTCAATAGTTATTGAAAAATATTAAAAATCATTGAAAAAAATACAATACGCGTAAAATGGGCTCAACAAATTGGTGTTCTTGATGAGATGAGATGCGGTTTATGTACACATGTGAGTTGGTACCTCACCCCCCCCCCCCCCCATACACACACATCTTCTATATGATGATTATGATATGGTTCATCCATAGGAGGGATAGGTTCTCCCTAGGATGGTATATTTTTGTTTATTTATGGTGTTTTTACTCCCTTGAGCCTAACAAGGTGTAATTCCCCCTACTACATAAGATACAATACTCCCATATGATACAAGGTGTGGGTACTCCTTTAGTTAAGGTTGATGTGTTGTAGATTAACCACTAGTGAGTTTGGTTTCTCCCTTGACTAGATTATATATAGTAAGAGATGTGTGGGTCCCTCACCATAGTTCAATAATTAGTGGAATTTTAGGCAGCAAGCATCATTTGTTTGTGATATCCTAGATAATAGAGTGGCACAAGAAGATTCCAAATAGATATAAGTGTAGACTATTAGGATCCTTCGTATAGTATATAATTAGTATGATGATTTGGATATTGGTATTATGATCACTAGATATATGTGATGTTTCTTTCTAATGTGTGTGAGGTATCCTTTATATGGAGATACTTTATCATGAGTGACATACAGTTGACATATGATGATCTTTGTGATGGTTGTCTCCTTGTTTTAGTTATAAAGGTATTTGATAGGGTGGTTCATAATGTGTATGAGATGCGATATGCAACATTTTTTCCTTAGTGCTTATATTTTTTACCACCATTGTATGTTATTCTCTTAATATTTCATTATTACTGGGGGATAAATATCCCATTGGATTTTATATATAAGTGTGGTACTATCATGACCAGCCAACATTGGGAACTCTAGGACCTGTTGTGGATATGATATTGACCCCAAAAACCCACCTTTAATAGGTTATAGGCAAGTGACTAGCACCGAGTGTATACGTCAAACAAACAGGAGGAATTGACCTCGTAAATCCCGAGAATTTAGAAATTGACCACCAATCAACACCATAATAAAAATAAAACCAATATCCCATAAAAACTATAATTAATGAAAATGTTGTAAAAATACAAGTATTCAAGTTAAATTAACAAAATAAAACTATTAAAGAAGAAACTCCTACCACAGCTCTTAGCTCTAAGCTAGAAAGGTCCATCCTGATCTTCAAATCCCTATTAAAAACTATAAACTTGTTTTAAATATAAGGGTGTGAGTGACCCTATGATACACTGAGAGGGGATAGGTGAATATGGGTGTCAACTTTTTCATCTAAAGTGACAGATCATGTTTTGAAATTGGTAGGAACCCATTAAACATGTCTCATGGGAACATACTAAAAATAAATATTCACATGTAAAGAGATAGCACAACAATTTTAATTAGTTCACCACTATAGTGACCCAAGACATTTCCATATAAAATTACATGATATTAAGCATAATTATTCATCAGAGTACAATCCAAGGATTGTTAAGTCTAGTGTCTTGGAAAACTAGGTACATAAAACATAAAACATGGGGCTAAAAACACTTCTTTATTTAATCTCCATAAAGAGCTCCTAACTTCCTTTGATCCCTTACATCTGCATAGGGTACCCTGGGGAACACATGAATAAAGGGATGAGCTGAAATCCCAGTAAGGGAATGAACATAAGGATACGTCTTAACCACATGAGTTAGGAGGCATGACATAATGATATCCAAAGCATGGAACATATAAAATCATATCATATAAGCGAGGAATCATATAAACATGTAATCATATAAAAGTGGAAGGATCACAAACCATTCCTTTAGTATGGGTTAAGGCTAACCTTCAATATCATTTCCCATTTTAGTACGGGTCAAGGCTAACCGCCAATCTCGTTTCCTATTTTAGTATGGGTCAAGGCTAACCGCCAATCCCATTTCCCATCATATCTCATGAGACTTAACTTTACCCAATTCATTGGAGAACTATATGGGCGCACCCATCTCAGAATTTTCATGAATATTCTTTCCACATAAATAATCATACATAATCAACCATATATAAACATAAGGGTACCCATGGAAAGAATTGGGTACAACAATCATGACATAAAGAATAACCAATGGGTGTATCATGAAAGTGTTCGTGAAATAAAGAGATTATAACATACATGGACGTTTATAGGGTAAAATAGGAATATAACATTGTAATTGATGGCAAACAGAAGTGAAAACATATAAGAATTTTTTTTCTGAAACATTTGTATTAAAACATTTTTGTGCGGTTTTAAGGAAAATACTATAGTTCTTTTAAAATAGAAAAGAGTAAAATCCATTATATAAAACCATAATTTAACCAAGAATGTTTTCATAATAAAAATACTTATTTTATAAAGACAATGGTGGCTTAAAATAGAGGATATAGTGTACTTGAGATTGGGTAAAAATTCGGGAAGTTCCCTTAAAACAGGTTTCCTTATCGGAAAGTTCTAAGAAGGGAATATTTTAAAAACATGTATATCCCCAAAAGAGAGTGATGAAAGGGTATTAAAAAATTATTTTTTTAAAACTAACCAGAATTTAAAATATGTACATAAACATATAATATAACTCATTCTTTTATATAAAGAAAGATTAGGCTACCCGAAAGAACAAAGAAGGTTCGGGTAGAATTCATTATGGTTTATTGGCATGATGTCGGGTGTACCTAAGAGGACATGATGAGAGAGAAAATCAGTTTACAATCACTTATACATCATGAGGGAAATATGGGGGAGGTTTGAAAACATACCCCATCATTTGTTATTACATATAAAAAGGCATAGCAAAGAGGACAATCTTGATTAAGAGAGAAATGGAGAGGATCCCTTACCTTAAATCTGTTGGTATTCTCCACTTGTTATTAAAGACCTGAATAAAAAAATTAGGTTTATTAATTAATAATTATATAACCTCTTCTATATTTAATTTTTTTATTATAATAATTTTAAGTTCATTTATAACCGTTTTGATAGGTTATGAGGTTCAATTTCATTGTCTGGGCTCGTTTGTTTACTTGGTTTTAATGATCGGCTCGCTTATATTCATGTTTGGATAAACATGTAAGATGAAAGTGGTTATTCAAAATTGAGTTTATATTCTATTAGTGAACATCCAGTAGATTACATGGTTTTAAATTTTATTTCGTTACTTAGATTGAAGTCGAATTATTATATAAAACCATAGTGACAACCGTTTTTGTTAATCAGTGGGTTTGATTACAAAGAATGTGTTTTGCTTTATAACTTAATACCATTTGTAAAAAAAGATTAAAGAACCAAAAATAGTATATATTAAATTTATAATAATCTGGTTCCACCATAACACAAATGGTTTCATGACCAGAATTAAATATTATAATCAAAATTGATAAATTCCTCTCCTTGAATGTGCTAAATTAGCGCATCTCAAAAAGTGATTTCATTTCTTTCAAATAAAATGTGGGGAAAGGAGATAAGATAATTAATTATCTCATTATAATAAAAACATTCAATTAAATGTATGTTACTGGAATCATAATACTATTTGGGTTAAGGGATGTGAGGAAAGAAACAAAAAAAAGAACTTAAATGAAATGAAGGAATTGGAAAGAGGAATTTACCTCTTGAGACTTCCTCCTTTGAGAACCTCTTAAGGGGAAAGGTTTTGATATTTTGAAGAGGCTAGGAGATTTTGGACGTGGGAGAGGATATTGGGGAGAGATTTGGGTAGAATATTGGCAGGGAACAAGGGTTGAGAGTAGTGAATAGTAGAGGGAGTGAGGGGGGGTTTATAGTGGAGGAGAGGAGGGATTTCATAATATAATAATCATTAATTTATTATTTCTTCACAGGACAAGGAATAGTAAGTATTCCATGACTAATAATACTAATAAATGCATTTTAATTCGAACCAAAGGCCATTTACATCATCCAAGACTCAAGCATGATGCAGAAATTAAGGTTTTAGCATTTATTGTGAATTATCAGATTTTATTATTCATCAAAAATTCAAGTATTTTAGAAAAAACTCAAATATTCACCCTAACCATTTTTTGACGTGTAGAATCCAAAAATGAAGTCCATTTTTCAAAAATAAATTTATAAATTTGATTATTTTAATATTTAACTAAAATCATAATTTATTATCAAAAACCAATTTTAAAACATTCATTTTCTTATTCTAAAATATAGGTATATCATAGTTTCAACTTGAATAATATTTATATATTATCATAGGTAAGGTTACTATTTATTATGGTATATCATTATTCATACGGGTATGTTACTATTCATAAGGGTAGGTTACTATTCACCAAAAATTATTTTTTCATATCAGACTCCAAATAACTTACTGATTGCAACCATGTATGTCAGATTTTTGAAATTCCAAACACATAAGTAAAAAACTTATGTTTAAAGGTCACTTAGCACTTATTAGTTCATTATGTTGTGTTTTCATTTGATTTTGTGACATATTTATAAGAAGCTAATTTCCATTTTTAAAACATTGGTTCATTATATTCTTCCCCCCCTTATGAAATTTATCCATCAAAATTTCGTTTTACATTTTAAGTCGTAAACAGGTGTGGGTACTTTTCCTCCATTTCTTCCTCCAGTTCTCATGTTGCCTCTTCGTACTTATGGTTTCGCCATAGTACCTTGAGCAGATGAGTAGTCTTTTTTCATAGAACTTTGTCTCTACGATCCAAGATCTTTACCGGCTTCTCCTCATAGGAAAGATAATCCTCCAACTGTGCCACCTCTGAAGAGAGTACATGGGAAGGGTCTTGTATGTACTTCCATAAGAGGGATACATGAAAGACATCATATACTTTCATCATAGTAGGTGTAAGTTCTAGTTGATAGGCAATAGCTCTGACTTGATCAAGGATCTCAAAGGGTCCAATGTACCTGGTACTTAACATCTCTTTCTTTCCAAACCTCATGAAATTATTCCATGGAGATATGTGTAAAAATACCATGTATCCAACTTTAAACTCAGGGTATCATCGACGGTAGAACTTTTCTATCAACTTTGGGTTGCCTTGATATGTTTTTGAATTATTTTCACCTTCTCCACCATTTCATCGACCATTTAAGGTCCTATTAGATTATGCTCACTGGCTTCATCCCAACATGTCGGTGTTCTACACCTTTTCCCATAAAGGGCTTCATATTGTTCCATTCAGATGCTCCAGTGGGAACTATTGTTGTAGGAGAATTCAACCATTGTAAGATGTTGGTCCCATCCTCCTTTAAATTCCATAGAACATGCTCTCAAAATGTCCTCCAGTGTTTGAATAGTTCGCTCAGATTTTCCATCAGTTTGAGGATGATTTTCCGTACTGAAGTTCAGTTCAGTGCTTAGAGCATGTTAGGGACTTTTCCCAAACTTCGAGGTGAATCTTGGATAACGATCGGATACAATAGAAAGTGGTACTCCATGTATTCTTACCACTTCTTTGATGTAAATCTGTGCAAGTTGAACCAATGATAAGTCCTCTTGAATCGCGATAAAGTGATCTGTCTTTGTAAGACGATCCACAATGACCCATAGAGCATTTTTTCCTCTGGATGTCCTTGGAAGTCCAGTGACAAAGACCATAGTAATGTTCTCCCACTTCCATGCTGGTATGAGTATTGTTTGCATCATCCCCTTCTACTTTTTCCTCTCAGCCTTCACTTGCTGACATACTAGGAACTTTGATGTATATTCAGCAATCTTCCTTTTCATATTGTCCCACCAAAAAGTTTCTCATAGATCTCGATACATCTTCTTTCTCCCTGGGTGTATAGAGAAGTTCAAGCTATGTGCATCATTCAATAGATCCTTATTTATCTCTAGATCAGATGGCACACATAATTGTGTCCCAAATCTTACAACACCTTCCTCATCAATTTCAAAATCAAAGGATTTCCCATTTTTTATATCTTCCACCCTTTTCTAAATTTCCACATCATTTCTTTGAGCATATTTTGTTTTCTCTAAGAGGGATGGTTGAGCAATCATTTGAGAAAGTATTGATGATTTTCCTCCCTTAATGATTCCTATGTCCATCCTTTTCAAATCTAATAAGATTGAATCCTTTTCAATTCTCATTATTGATAAAGATGCAGGATCCTTTATACTTAGAGCATCTGCCACCTTGTTTGCCTTACCGGGATGGTAGTGCGTTGAGAAGTCATAATCCTTGATGAGATATATCCATATTCGATGGCACATATTATTCTCTTTCTGTGTGAATATATATTTGAGACTCTTGTGGTAAATATATATCTCACATTTCTCCCAATTGAGATAATTACGCCAGATTTTCAATGCAAAGATCACCACCACCAACTCCAGATCATGTGTAGGATAGTTTTTCTCATAGATATTCAGCTTCCATAAGGAGTAGGCTATCACTTTATCATTTTTCATTAAAAAACAACCTAAGAATTTCTTAGAAGCATCTCTATACACCAAAAATATTTTTTCACTTGTAGGGAGTGTGAGTACTGGCGCAGTGATAAGCCTCTTTTTCAACTCCTTGAAACAGTCTTCACATTCCTGTGTCCATACCAACTTTACCCCCTTCCATGTTATCTTGGTCATTGGGTTTGACAACTATATAAATTTCTTTACAAATCGTCAATAATACCCAGCTAGACCCAAAAAGTTGTGGATCTCCATCGCAGAAGTTGGCATGGGCCACTCGTCAATTGCCTTCATCTAGGAAAGGTCCACAAATTTACCTTTAATTGTGATAACATGCCCCAAGAATAATACTTCCTCCATCCAGAACTCACATTTACTGTACCTTTCATACAACTTATCCCTTCGCAATGTTTTTAACACGGTATTTAAATGCTCCTCATGTTCCTCCTAGATCTTGGTGTATATCATAATATCATCAATAAATACTACCAAAAAGTTTTTAAGGTAATATCAAAAGACTCTATTCATTAAATCCATGAAAATTGATAGAGAATTAGTGAGTCTGAATGGAATCTCTAGGAACTCATAGTGTCCATACATCATTCAAAAGGCAGTCTTGGGAATATCTTCCTTCCTCAACTTTAATTGGTGATATCCCAATCGAAGGTCCACCTTAGAGAAATAACTGGCCCCACAAAGCTAATCAAAAAAGTCATCAATCTGTGGTAGGGGATACTTGTTCTTTATCGTGATTTTATTGAGCTCACGATAATCAATGCAAAGGCACATTGATCCATCCTTCTTCTTGATGAAGAGGACTGGAACACCCCACGGTGAAGCACTCGGGTGTATAAAACCCTTCTCCATATTCTTCTGTAACTGCTGCTTCAGCTCTTCCAGCTCTACGGTGGCCATTTTTTACGGTTTCTTTGAGATAGGCAGATATCCATGGATAAGTTCAACTGAGAACTAAATCTATCGGACAAGTGGAAGACCAAAAAATGCTTCAGAGAATAGATCAGTATAATCCCTCATGATGGGCTATTCTTCAAGCATGATTCTCTCCTTTGTCTCAATCATTTGATCTAGATATGCGTTCTAAAAAGGCAATAATATCCACCCTTGAGATGAAAATTTTAAAGGAGATTCATCTTCCTCCTTACACTTATAAAGAATTAGAGTATGCTTTGGCATGTGAAGAGTGATCTCCCTTCCCCGACAGTAGATGTTGGATTTTTATAAAGATAGTAAATCCATGCAGAAGATAGCATTGAACTCCACTAAAAGAAGTATGAAGAAAGTTTTTGGGAAGTTCAGTCCACAAACGATAACTAGGGAAGAGTTATAAACCATTTATGCAACGATTTCCCCTTTTTTTTCTCACATATAACTTTTCCTCCAAATTTTGAGGTCGTTTTGGAAAAGTTCTACTAAAGGTGCAAGATATGAAATAATGTGTAGAACAAGAATCAAATAGTACGTTTACTATTCTTGAATGAATAACTTATATACTTATCACCACATCGTTGTTCGGATCCACCTCAGCAGTAGTGATAGCATAATACCTTCCTTGTTTCCTTAGAGGTTGTTGCTGATTGCCTCTAACAACCATCGGCTTAGGGAAATTCTTCACATAATGCACATTCTCCTTGAAGTTATAACACTGCACTGCAGGATGAGTGTTGATCTGAACCTTCCTTTCTTATTCAACATTAGCGGGGGTTTTCATATCCCTTCAGCAGTTCTTGGCCAGATTACCAAACTTTCCACATTTTAATCAATTTGTGTTTCCCTTTAGATAGTTACTAGGATGCTTCTTCCCACAACTTTTACAAGGGGGAAAGTTAGTCTTCTTTCCATCATGTGATTTGTTCAATGAACCACCCATTTTGTTGTCCATTTTTTCGATTCTTGTCACTAGTCCCACGAAACCAATGAGAGTATCCAATCTCCATTTCAACCTTGAGGGAACAACGGACAATATCCTCATAACTGTCGAAGTATCTAATTTCCAATTCTTTTTGTAGACTCGGCTTTAGTCCACTACATAAGTGATCCACCATGCTTTTTGTGTTCATGAAAAAGCTACAGGCATACCTTGTGAGCCTTGTAAAGTTTTCTTCATATGCCCTGATGGAATCATCTTCCTTCTTCTTGAGTCCAAGGAACTCTCTTTCCATCTTGAGATGGAGGGTTTGAGGAAAATATTTGTTGAAAAAAAATCCTCTTTAATTCCTCCCAATCCGTGGAATCAATTTCCTATTGGGGATTTTTATTCTTGATTAGTGTCCACCACTGATTAGATTCCCCATCAAAATGATAGACCGCCAGTACAACCTTCTCTTCTTCCAAGCATTGTACGATGGATAATATCTTTTCAATGGAGTTAATTCACTATTCCTTGAGGATGGGATCAGAAGATCCACTAAACAATGGAGGCCTTTTCCACATGAAGGATTCAACAACAAATTGATCTTTCCTTGGAGGAGGAGGGAATTCCGAATGATTCAAGTTATTATTCATAACTCAAGATGGTTGATCAAGTACTACCATGATGTTTTGAGAGCCCTCTCCCGTCATATCAGGAATATCATTAGAGAAATCTTCACATTTCATATCACATTGGATGTTGGAACGTGTTCTTCTGTTTCCCACTATTAACTAAGAAAAATAATGTATAATTAGTGGTATTTAATACTTATCCATTGACCATAAAAAGGAAACTTTGAACATAAAAGGATAAACTTATAAAGAATAAGTATATCCTAAATTGTGATTCCTTAGGTTTATATCTAGCTTATGCTCAATCTATTTCTTAACTTATATTCTTACGTTATTTTTTCCCCTTAATAATGGTTTGTACTAATCTTGTGAATCTACCAAAGAATATCCCCCAGGAGTGTCGTAACCAAGAATGCAGCAAGGCCCGTTGTAGTGTATCAGGATACCCTGAGTCAAGCCTGAAACTCCTTGTTGGAGTTTTCACTTTTAGGTACATATGTGCCAGAGCCGCCTCTACCTGCTCATATCCAGATAGGTATGTGTTTTCTTGAAAAAAAACTTACTCAATACTAACCAAAATTTATGAATATTTTCTTATACTTAGTCTCATCCTTAAGGTTATCTCTAAGGTTCTTTATTCCAAATCTCCAAAAATAACTAGACTATCCTCTAATATCAACTATAGCGACCCAAGAATCTTCCATATAACATTACATGATTTTAAGCATAATTATACATCAGAGTACAAGCCAAGGATCGTTAATTCTAGTGTCTTGGAAAACTAGGTACATAAAACATAAAAATGGGGCTAAAAAACACTTCTTTATTTAATCTGCATAAATGGATCCTAACTTCCTTTGAGCTCTTACATCTGCATGGGTTACCCTAGGGAACACATGAACAAAGGGATGAGATGAAAATCCCAGTAAGGGAATTAACATAAGGATACATCTTAAGAACATGAGTTAGGAGGCATGACATAATGATATCCAAACCATGGAACATATAAAATCATATCATATAAGCATGGAATCATATAAACATGGAATCATATAAAAGTGGAAGGATCATAAAACATTTCTTTGGTACGGGTCAAGGCTAACCTACAATCCCATTTCCCATTTTAGTAGGGTTCGAGGAAAACTACCAATCTCGTTTCCCATTTAAGTATGGGTCAATGATAACCACCAATCCCATTTCCCATCACATCTCATGATACATAACTATACCCAATTAATTGGAGCACTATCTGGGCACACCCATCTCAAAATTTTCATTAATATTCATGCCACATAAATAATCATACATAATCAACCATATATAAACATAAGGGTACCCATGGAATGAATTGGGTACCACAATCATGACATAAAGCATAACCAATGGGCGTATCATGAAAGTGTCCATGAAAGAAAGATATTAGGACATACATGGACTTTCATAGGGTAAAATAGGAATATAACATGGTAATTTATGTCAAATATATGTGAAAACATATAAGAAATGTTTTTGAGAAACATTGTCATTAAAAAAATTTTGTGCAGTTTTAAGGAAAATACTATAGTGATTTTAAAATAGAAAAGAGGAAAATCTTTTATATAAACCCATAATTGAACTAATAATGTTTTAATAATAAAAATAATGATTTTATAAAGATAATGGTGGCTTAAAACAAAGGATAGAGTGTACTTTAAATTTGGTAAAAATTTGGGAAGTTCCCTTAAAACAGGTTTGCCTATCATAAAGTTCTAAGAAGGGGATATTTTAAAAACATGTATATCCCCAAAAGAGAGTGATGAAAGGGTATTAAAAATGAATTTTTTAAAACTACTCAGAATTTATAATATGTACATAAACATATAATATAACTCCTTTTTTATATAAAGAAAGATAAGGCTACCCGAAAGAATAAAGAAGTTTCAGGTAGAATTTGTTATAGTTTATCGGCATAGTGACAGGTGTACCTAAGAGGAAATGATGAGAGAGAAAAGGGGTTTCCAATCACTTATACATCATGAGGTAAGTATGGGGGAGGTAAAAATACATACCCCATCATTTGTAATTACACATAAAAAGGCATATCATAGAGGACAATCTTGATTAAGAGAGAAATGGAGAGGATCCCTTACCTTAAATCTGTTGGTGTTATCCACTTGTTATTAACGACCTGAATAAACAAATTAGGTTTATTAATTAATAATTAAAGAACCTATTCTATATTTAATTAGTTTATTATAATAATTTTAAGTTCATTTATAACCATTTTGATTAGTTATGAGGTTTAATTTCATTGTCTGGGCTCATTTGTTTACTTGTTTTTAATGACCGGTTCGCTTATATTCATGTTTGGATAAAAATGTAAGATGAAAGTGGTTGTTTGGAATTGAAGTTATATGATATTTGTGAACATACATTAGATTACATGGTTTTAAATTTTATTCTTTTACTTAGAGTGAAGTCGAATTATTATATAAAACCATAGTGACAACCGTTTCTGTTAATCAGTGGGTTTGATTAGAAAGAACGTGTTTTTCTTTATAAATTAATACCATTTGTACAAAAGGATTACCTAACCAAAAATAGGTTATATTACATATATAATAATCTGGTTCCACCATAACACAAATGGTTTAATGACCAGAATTAAAGATGATAATAGAAATTGATAAATCGTTGTCCATGAATGTTCTAAATTATCACATCTCAATCGGTGCTTTCATTTCTTTCAAATAAAAGGTGGGGAAAGGAGAGAAGATAATGAAATATACTATTAGAATAAAAACATTAAATTACATTTATTTTACTGGATTTATTATACTATTTGTGTTAAGGGGGTCAGGAAAGAAACAAAAAGAAAAGAACTTAAAAGAAATGAAGGAATTGGAAAGAGGAATTTACCTCTTGAGACTTCCTCCATTGAGAACCTCTTAAGGGGAGAGGTTTTGATATTTTGAAGAGGATAGGAGATTTTGGACGTGGGATAGGCTCTTGGGGAGATATTTGGGTAGAATATTGTCAAGGAACAAGGCTTGATAGTATTGAAGAGAAGAGGGAGTCGGGGGGTTTATAGTGGAGGAGGGGAGGGATTTCATAATATAATAATCATTAATTTATTATTTCTTCACAAGACAAAGAATAGTAAGTATTACATAACCAATAATAGTAATAAATGAATATTACTTCGAACCAAAGTCCATTTGCATCATCCACTACTCAAGCATGATAGAGAAATTATGGTTTTAGCATTTATTGTGAATTATTAGATTTTACTATTCATCGAAAATTCAACGATTTTAGAAAAAACTCAAAAATTCACCCTAACCATTTTTTGATGTTTAGAATCCAAAAATGAATTCCATTTTTCAAAAATAAATTTATAAATATGATTATTTTAATATTTAATTAAAATCATAATTTATTATCAAAAACCAAGTTTTAAACATTCATTTTCTTATTCTAAAATATAGGTATATCCTACTTTCAACATGAATAATATTTATATATTATCATAGGTAAGGTAAATATTCATTAAGGTATATCACTATTCATAAGGGTATGTTACTATTCATAATGGTAGGTTACTATTCATCAAAAATTATGTTTTTCTCATCGGACACCAAATAACTTACTGATTGCAACCGTGTATGTCTGATTTCTGAAATTCCAAACACAGAAGTGAAAAACATCTGTTTAAAGGTCACTTAGCACTTAGTAGTTCATTATGTTGTGTTTTCATTTGATTTTATGACATATTTATAAGAAGGTAATTTCTATTTATAAAACATTAGGTCGTTACAACCACTAAGTGCTAGTCTAAGGATAATACATCAACAGTGTGTCGGTCATACCAAAATTCACTAATCCTCACTAGTTGTAGAATAAAATATTTAATACACAGTCACTATGTTCTAGGAACACTTCTTGTATAATATTTTGTGGATATCACATTGCATCCCTCAGAACGCTTTCATCGAGTCCCCCTAGCTCATTGCCTTGGGTGAAGTCTTACTCAATTTATCAAATTGAAGGTCACTTCAGTATATTTGCATTAATCTCTTTTTCTCTAATTATCATGAGACTCTAATTGAACCAAAGTCATGAGTTGATGCACTCTGAAAGCATTATTCACTGAAACATGATTTTCGGCAATATTTTTCATGAAGCTCCTTCGAGAAGCTCACAACCTTCACGAACCAAATTGCCTTCACGGTACAAACTGTATTTGCGAAGCTCACTGAGTCATCATGGAATTCCCAATCATCATAAATCACCCATTACTCAAAATCATTGGAATTAGTCAATACCTAACTAGTCTTTTCATGATTCCCAAGCTCACATAGAAATCCAGATTCTCAGAACACCCTATCTTTATGAAATCAGAGTAATTCTAGAATTTCTCTGATTATTTTCATGTGTAATGAAGTTGGGTTATCCACATATATATTGGATTGGTTGTTTTCTATTCTCCACCACCTCTTTGAATATTTTTCGTACCTTTCAAAAAAAATCTTTTCAGCACTCCTCCATTCAAGAAGCTATTCTGAGGTTTTTTATAGTCATGATGATCTCTACCAAACCATCATGCACTCATGATGTTGTACTTATCATAATCATGGAGAACATCGTCAAATCATCACAAACTCGCAAAACTCACCTTTTTGAAACCTAGTCATAATGAAACCCAATCCTTTATCATATTTTTGAAGAGTTGATTCTAGAAAACAACCTTTCACAATGTTATCCTCTTTCTCTAGATTTTAAACCCAAAAATTTGGCAAACACTTGGAAACTATGCCACATTCAATATTATTATCATCTTGTACTGTAAAAACACTTACCTTGAAATACCCTAATAAACCCAGTGTGTATGGAAAACACAAACAAACCAGACTCCATTTCTAGTAAATAAAATACCTGGTTCCAAGGATCTTTCCATTTGGGATCTTTGACAATCTGTAGATAAATTCAATAAAGCACCAGCTGCTATCAAAACCTAATACGATAGAGACAATTAATCCAACACTATAAGTCTACATGGTCAAATAACAGTGTATAAAACAATAAGGGAAGCATGAATTGGGTTCTTATGTTTTGGACTTCTTAAAGATGTCCAAGAAAAGTTTTGATCATGTCACAGAAGCATTTCATGCTCTAAACTATTTCTTCATAACACCTAATTCCCATCATGTCCGAGAAGAATTTCATGGTTGGAAAAAACTTTCCACCACCACATTTTTATAACATTTAATTTTCTAAAATTTCTCCATTTCCATTCACCACCTTTGAAATGTTGAATTTCTCAATTATCCACCATAGGAAAAAAACCCAAAGAACCTATATTTTTACTCATAGATCTATAAAACACACTCCCCATGGATCTTATCTCCCCCATAACCTTGTATCACATCCACAAACAGATTTCTACCTGCTTCCTCCAATAATAATATCATCCACATACACCAGTACCATGAATTGATCTTCTTGTGAGTTTTTCACATAGATATTATTATTGAAAGCTCCTCTTTTGAATTGAAACTTCTTCAGATATGTATCGAGTCAATAATACCTTACACATGGTGCCTTATTTAATCTACAAACCCTTTCTTCATTATTTACAGTAAAAATACCATTGGTTTTTCAATGTAGACTTCCTCTTCAAGGAATCCATTTAAGAATACTATTTTGACATCCATCTAAAAACCTATATATCCTCTTTGAATTTCCATATAAAGGAAAATCCTGATTAAATCCAATATTGTTACTGAATAAAATGTTTCTTCAGTATCAACACCTTCAACCTATTCATAGACTTTACACACCAAGTGCACCTTATTTATTATCACATTTACATGCACATAAAATTTGTTTATAAAAATCCACTTTGTTCTGATTACATTTTGGTTTTGGAGTTTCTTAAACATATCTCATGTTTGGTTCTTATCAATCTAGCCCAATTATTCATTCATGGACTTAAATAATGATTCATTCTTCACTAATTATTCAAATGAGATTGGTTATACATTTGATAGGAAGGAAGAATGTGCTTCACTCATCATTCTCCTTGTCTGTGTGAGAGCAGTCTAATCCCAATGATGTTCGATTAATCAATTTCTTCTCTTCTGTTTCTCTTTTGAGGTTCAAATGAAGTTTCTTCAGCAATGGTTTCCTCTTACGATTCTTCTTCTGAATCATCTTAATTTTGTGACCACAGAATGTTTTTCACGCCTTCCTCTAACTCTGCATTTGAGTCTGTTCCATGTCCAATATCTTCTTTAACTTCTATCATATCAGCATAATATCTCCTCAAGGTATTTTTAGTCTTATCTTCAATGATCTTGACATCAATTCTATTCAAAATTATTTCAAGATGATTATTGAAACATTTTTAGGCTTTTCTCTTCATTGATTATCCAAGGAATATTCCCTCATCTTCTACATCACCATACTTTTCTTGATTTCCTTTTTTCTTTAGTATGAAACATTTACTAATTAAAACACAAAGATATTTCATAAAGGGATTTCTCCCATTCCATAACTCATATAGTGTCTTAGTCTCTTCCATATAGAGACCTGTTCAATTTTTATTATACACTACTACTTGAATATACTCTTTCCAATAATAATGAGAGATATAACTCTCAATAAACATAGTTCTAGACATATTGTTTACCTATTGATTTATACGTTCAACAACTCCATTTTTTTGGATTTATCTCTGAATCCAATTAATTCTCTATTCCATGTTTTTTCATTTTCAAATTCAATGGATGTGAATTCTCATTTATTGTCAAATTGCAGAACTTTTATGGTGTGACCAGTATCATTCTCGGCTATTTGGTGATAATTTATCATGAAATAAAGTACTTGTCGTTTACTATGTATAATCATCGCACAATTCATTATACTATAATCATAAATGAAAATAATGAAGTTCCTTTCTTCATATGTCCCAAAAACATTTATTAGACCACATATGTCTTTGTGGATGAGATCAAGAAGATTTCATTCCCTTTTCTTCTTTGGCCGATATGAACTGTATACCAACATTCCTCTCATGAAATAATCACATGTATTTTCCTATTCACACATTATATTAGTGATATCCATGACTATATTTAGATTATATATCTTTTCCATGTCTTTTTTATTAATGTGACCCAACCTTGGGTGCCACAAGTTGTTTTCTTCTTCAACAGTCAAGTAAAAATGTATCTTTATTGTCAGCCTGATATAAGTTTCCATCTATTCTATATCATTTAATGAGATAATTTCATATATTTATTTTTATAGTGCACCCCTTTTGATTAAATGATACTATCAGTCTTAAGTTACATAGTTGACTCACACTAAGGATATTGTGACACAAATCATCCACATAAAGAACATTATTTTTACTCATCTCATCATTTTCTATTTCTATACTTCCACTACCTTTGATCTTCAAAACACCATCATTTTCGAACATTACTATTTCATCAAACCTTTTCTTAACATTATCCAATAATTTTTCATTTCCAGAAATATGGGATGAGCACCCACTATCAAGAATCTACATGATATAGTTCTTTGTGGCTTTGAGAGCGATTACAGCAAGGTTGGATTTCTCAATTATCTTCATTTCCTTCCATAAAATATTTGATTGATTATATGAAAATAATAGAATTTAACATCTATTTTCTATGTGAATTGGTCCATAATACTCGTATTGTTCTTCTAGAGGAGAAATAATGTTTGCAAGAGAGACTCCCTCTGGTTGGTAGGTATTGACTTTTCTCTGAGTTCTCTAGGTGACATTCCTACCTTTCCTCTTCCTACAATCAATATCTTTATATCCATAGTTAGATCAGTGAAAACAATATCAACAAACATGATTTCTTCTATAGGATGAAGGATATGATTTCATTCTCCTTTTCTGACTTCCCATCTCTTCCCCTTTCAAATTTATCCTTTCCTATTCAGAGTGTGACATGGTATGACCTAGATAGCCACAAAATCAAAATTTCATAAGAGAAAAAGTATTCTAAATTTTATTCCTACTCATGTCCCTTTTATTAGGAAAATAATTTGATTGGTGATCATTTATGGATATTTTTGGATATTTTTTAGTTCTACTTTTAGTTTTATTTGAGGGTTTCTTTGTTTGGACTTTATGTGACTTTGTGGTATGCCCAACTTTCTGCTACACATTATTAAGTCTCATCTTGTTTCTAGTATTTGAGGTTTTAGCATCACAACCAATTCCACTTTTTCTCATTTATGAGGATATTTGATCATTAAAATCCTTTTCTACTCCTTCATAACCATTCTTAGATATCTCAAATAGATTATTATCTGATAATATTCAAAAATATATTTTCTTCTTTTTTTTCTTTGAATTTGACTCACTTTATTGTTAACTCCTTAGAGTAAAAACTTCTTCTTTAAGACCCTCAACTATCTTGGACCTCTCCTCCAATATAGATTTAAGATAATTGATGAACTTTGCTTGTTATTTAATCCTAAGCTTCAATTTTACTACATCTTTTAAGATTTTAATAGTTGTTGAATTTTCTTTTACTGCTTCTTCCAATCGATCAATTTCAGTTTCAACCTAATCAACATATTTTGATGACTCTTCTAGAACTACTCTCCATTGTTTTCTATTTCATTGATTTTAATGTTTACCAAGACAATCATTGAGTTCCAACTTGATATCAGCATCAAAAATAAACTAATTATCTCTAGTTTTATATATTTTATTGTTCTATTTTTTTAACTATATCCATCATAGATGTTTGGGTTCCATATTTAAACACTGGTTTTTCTTCTTGAAAAAAATTCAATATCATCATCTTCTTATTTACATAAATAACTAGTTCTCTATAATATATTTCTATATTTTAAGTCTCCTTTTTGAGAAAAACTTTTCTAAGGCTTCTTCATGTTTCCAACTCCACTTTTTTCATCATCAAACTTTCCTGAGCACCAAGAGTCAATTTTCCCAACTCTACCTCAATGAAAATACGCTATAGGTAGCTTTCCTTAAAAAATCCATTTTCCTCACTGGAATTTCTTGGAAAAGAGAGAAATAAGTTCATATTACTCATTATATTTATCAATATTTTCCCTGAAAACCTCATGTTTTTTGATGGCCTTTAATTCCATTTCCTTCCCAACTTGAGTTGTTGCATCATCTAGTTTGAATCTCATTTCATAAGCCACTATACTACTCAACATATAATTTAAATAATTTTTATATAGATCCCTTTCCTCAAGGGATAACACTTTTGGATTGTAGATAGGTGAAATCCTTCTTAAAATTTTCTTCATAATGTAAATGTCTCTGATTTACTCAAAAAGTATTGGTATTGATCTAACAACTTCTGTTATTCTATTAAAAAAGGTATCTGCATTTTTGTTAGGATGAATTTTTAAATCATCAAACCTATTGTGAAAAACTTTTATTTTTTCCTCTTTTACTTTCTTTCCTTCTTCATATATATTTTTTATTTTTCCCCATATAGATTTGGATGAAGTGTAACTCATCACCTTCAGATTGATTTGATCAGATAGATCTATAATAATGGAATTCTAATCTTTGGAATCTACATCAATAATTTTCTTGTATTTTTTAGTCATAAACAATCATATCGCATCAGTGACATGTATCCCTTTCATAGTTGAAAAAAGAATATACATTCCAAGAGATATTATTTGAGATGAGATCTCATCTTATTTGTAAAAATATGTACTTTTCTTCCATAAAATTGGGGAAATACCATGAAATTTACTAAATTCCCCCTGAAAAGAATGGTAGATTTAACTCCAAAAACCTGTACCATTTGATACTACTTGAAGGACCTCAGAACACCCTAAGAGGGGAGGGTTGAATTAGTGTGTCAACTTTTTCTTCTAAAGTGACAGATCTTGTTCCCATGTTGGTAGGAACCTATTAAACCTATATAATGAGAACATGAAAAAAATAAACAATAACATGAAAGGATACAACACAACAATTTTACTTTGTTCTCTACTAATGGCTAGACCATGGATCATAGTCTGACAGTGTGTCGGTCATAAAAAATTCCAATAATCTTCACTATTTTTGGAATGCATAAGTTTAGACAAGTCACACTACCTATACAAGATTATAGGGATAACACATTGCATCCCTCAGAACACTTCCATCGACTCCCCCTAGCTCACTACCTAGAGTTAAGTCTTACTAAGTTTATCAACATAAAGGTTAATTCGGTAGATTATCATTATAGTCTTTTTCCCTGACTAGCACGAGAATCTTCTTGCACTTTAGACCTGAGTTGATTCACTTTGAAAGAATTGGTCACTTAAACCTGATGTTCATAAATACTGTTCATGGATCTCCTTCGTAAAGCTCACAACCTTCATGTAGAAAACTACCTTTTTCTGAACAAACTGTCTTCGCAAAGATCATTGAGTTGTCGTGGAATTCCCAGTCATCGAAAAGAACCTATTTCAGAAGCATTGGCATCAATCAAGACCTAACTCTACGTTTTTCTATACTCAATCTCGCATAGAAATCCAGATTCATAGATCTCCCTATCATGAAGAAATAAGTACAATTTGAGATTTTCTCTGCTTATTTTCGTGTGAAATGAAGTGGGGTAGCCTCATATATATAGTCCTGGCTATTTTAAATGATCCACCACCTCTTAGATAATTTTCTGGATCTTTCAAAAAAATCTTCACATAGCTCCTCCATTCATGAAACTATAATGAAATTTTTCGTTGTCATGAATATCTCCATCAAACCATCCCTCACCCATGATGCTCCACTTCTCATAATTTCATAGAACACCTTAAACTCATCATGAACTTGAGAAACTCACATTTTTATAACCTAGTCATCGCGAAACCTTTCTTTTACCATATTTATAAATATTTTATTCTAGAAAATTACCTTTCATGATTTTATCCTCTTCCTCTAGATTTTGGGCCCAAAAATTTAGAAAACACTGGGAAACAATGCCACCTTCAATATTGTTGTCATCTTGTACTTTAAAAACACTTTACCTGAAATTCCTTGATCAACAAAGTGTGTATTGAAAACAAACACAAACTCGAATCCATTTCTTGCAAAGAAAATGCTTGGTTCCAATAGGTTGATCATGCATGTATACTCAGTAGCATACTACCCAAGACCTCTCATGTAAATGTGGAAGAATCATGTTGATAAATGAGTGAGTAAATAAGAGAAACAACATTCTTCTAAACTAGGTCAACTAACTCATCCTCATAAAGTGCCTCTTGAAAAATTTGACATCCAATTATCACCATATGTTTTCAAATAATATAGAAACAATGGTACCATGCACTACTTCCCTGATGGTTTGTTTCTCTCACACCCCAACAGAAATTATCTCAATGCTCCCATACCTTATATATCATTATACCCATATCTATATATTCAAAAATCACATAACCACATCCTAAATACATACCCATATATCCACATCCATATATTTCATATTTATATCTTAATCACAAATCACATATCCATCATAGTAGGGTATCATACATATGAAGGACATAAACCTCATTTCTTCCTCTTTCCATGTATGACCCCAAATATATACATAATAATTACACTTTTGAATTATTTACCTAAAAAAATGTATATAAGCGTCTAGAAATTTTAGTTGTACCAATTATGGAAGGGAGAGTATGGAAGTGGTAGTATTATTCTATCCATTCCCTTGCCAACCTAAATTTTTGGGGAAGGTGCATAAAACCCAAACCGTATGGGCCTTGGTAAGGTTATTTAACTTGGGTGGGGTTTTAAAAAAGTAAAAAGGAAAATAAATAATATATATCATAGCCACACAAACAATCCAAAATTGAGTTTCATATCAAATAGAACTACAATGACCTATAACCATCACTACACCTCCAAAAGCATTCTCCAACATATGCTACCACTTACACAACATCAACTAACCCCTTTATTTCACACTAGACAACCACAAAAATAGCCATGCATTCCATTTTAAACATAAAATTTAACTATTTCCATATTTAACATTTACCAACCATATTATATTCATTATGAAATTAATTATTCATATTTAATGACAAACCATTCATAAACCCACACCCACTTTCTTCTAACTATTATCTATTTAATATAATAATTCTTCATTTAGTTTTTCAACATATTAAATTATATCCTGACTAACTAAATTTTAATTTTTCTATTTTCTATCACATTCTATTTTATTTGACACCACTATGCATCTTACTATAATGGCCTCACATTACAAAACCGTACCCCGTGAAAAATATTATAAAACCAACACTAATAGCCACCATAATTTCCATAAACTGGATCCCTTTCCAAAAAACTAGCCTTACCATCACCTTCACAATAATAACCACATCTCCTCTTGCCAAACATGGAAAGGAAACCATTGTGACCATTTTATAATTCACACTAACAACCCAATACTAGAAACTAATATCAACCAAAAAATCCAAAAAAATAAAAACATTAACACCAAGCATACTAGTCATATATAATTTCCAATTTCAGCAACAATTCACTTCTACCATTCTCTTTTTATAATACAACTTTATATAAGTTTAAAATCTCTTACATGGGCGACAACACAAAAAATTACATATTTAAAACAACCAATGCATTATAATTTTTAAATATTTAACCTTTTATGAAATTTGATTCCAACAATAAAATAATGATAATATCACATATATCTTAAAAGTAGCACCACTTGTCAACAATATCCATAAACAGTTATCAATCATAATAAATATTAAGAAATAATGGAAACACATGTGAATCTCCATATTCCCTTAAATTTCATTTTTATTACAATTAATTTTCGTTATTAAGTTAATAATTTCCATTAATATAAAGTAAACAAAAGTATGTTACATCCACATTATATGCAATATAAAATAGATTTATTGTATCCCCTACCTCAACTGAAGCTTCACAACCTATGCGCAAGAATAGGGTGTGAAAGAGAATATCATAAGGATAAAATTTCAAGGAAATCCCTAAAAACATAAATAATAAAAATATATTCTCAATTCATGACCCCACATCACACAAAATAAACCACCACCCTTTATATGAACTCTAGAAAAGAAAAAAAATGGAGAGAAATAAGAAGGAGAAATGTGAGACTCAATTATGATCATAGGGTTTTATTTTAAATGTATAGTTTTTTGTTTCTCCAAAATCCTCAATAGAACCCTCCATGGAACTATAATCATGGTCACACCACAACATCTCCCCTCTAGCTGAAGTTTCCACTCCTACAGTACCTCCCTTCCTTCACCCTTCTCCAAAAACCTCCAATACCATAAATACGCAAAGTTATGGGATGGAAAGTTATAATACATTACATTAAATACTTCTCAGGTTATTATCATCCAAAAGAATAAAAATCAAAGTTAGAATACAAACTATATACACTAATACCAATGCCCTTTGAATATTCCTCTCAAATAGAATGGCACTTCCACTAAGGTACTAAGAAACATAGGAAACAATTATTATCAAACAAATCATTAAAAATTAATATTTTCACCATTAAATAAAACATGGTTAAAAAAATCTCATGGTATTAAGAATTCATCTACCACTCATGTTATCATGCACATTCCTCCAATCCACCGTACCTCTATAAACTATAAACAAAGTAAATAAATCAAATACATAGTTCGTCTTCCAGAAGATCATGAATCTCTATCGGCTACTTCTTTAATATTGCACCATCCTCTACATCCAACTCTCCCCAACTGATTACATGGGATTCATCCTAAATATATTAATAAAGCCGAGTTATATAAAATACATTATGGATCTTTTCTAAATGTGGGTGAAGTTTCAACTGGTATGTCACCTCACCAACACAACCAAACACCTCGAAAGGAAAAATAACCCATGGAGAAATATTACTCCCTAATACAATCCTCTATTATTTTCAATGATGGAAATCCCTAAATACATATAATCCCCAACCTAAAGCTTTATAGTTCTCCTCACTCAATCAGAATAATACATGATGGTCTTATACCACCTTCATCCACTTTTCAATCATCTAAACCTTCTTGGTCCTCCTTTATACCACATCTGGTCAAAGAACCACCAACTCTACAACCTTGATCCATTATAATAGAGATCTATAAATCCAAAAATATAATTCTTAAAATAGTTCTATGTTAATATAAGAGTTGTATATATTGTTATAAAAAAACTAAACCAAAGGAAACTACTTCACTCATGATCTAAAATAATCTAAATCACAAGTGTGCAATGCATCCTCCAATGTATGAATGATATTCTCTATATGAACATCCATCTAAGGATGGAATGCAACACAAAAGAAGTTATAATATACAAAATCATGCTAATGACCTCCAAAAATTCATATGGTAGCATAATGATCCCGATCATAGATATTTTCCTTGGTACCTTGTGAAGCTACAATGTCTCATCCACATACTACATCACCAGAATATTCATGAAATTCAACTCTCTAGTGGTCAAGAAATGATATGAATTCACCAATTAATCCATGATCACTAAAATAGAATCATAACCCCTTTGAGATCATGGTAAAACCATGGATAAATCTATAAAGATGTACTCTTTCTTATATATGGGGACATATAATTGTTGTAACAACCCACCTGGAACATAATGCTTTACCTTTACCTACTGAAAAACTAGACACCATGGTAGGCACGCTTGTAACACCCCGATAAATTGTGAATTATTTTTTTCAAATAAATTTATCTTTTTTTATTTATTTTTTTCATTTCACAAGACACTGGAAATAGTACTTTATATATATATATATTGAAACATTAATTCAAACATTCCTTTCACACAATACCTACTTGGCTTGTTCTACACGCAATACCGACTTGGCCTCTACTGCATGAAATACCGACTTAGCTTCCACTACCCGCAATACTAACTTTACGTACATTACACACAACATAGATATTTCTACGATACATTATTTTATTATGAAGATAATTATAACCGATCCATTAAACATAGTTATCTGAATAGTAATAACTAATTTTCAAATATTATTTATACTTTTTTGTACTAATAAAACATATTGGTAATGAAATATATGATTTTTGGTAAAGTCCTTCTATGTTTAAAAACATCATTTTCTCGAATGAATAGATTTTAATAATAAAATTAATTTTTGACACATTTAGAAATTTAATTTGATAAAATAAAATTAATTTTTTAATTTATAATTTCAAAATTATCTTAGGGTAAATTGTTTAGGATTTTTCTGAGAAACTTCATTTTTTGATGAATAGTGAAAAATATCTGTTTTTAGTTAAAAACTGCCATTTTGTTTAAATAATTATTAATGTTAAATTATATTTTAATTTTTTTTTTGAGATTGAATTAGATCAATTATACATATATTAATTCAATTTAGGTAGTTAGAATCAATTTAACTTTGAAATTGAATATAAAAACATAATAAAATTTTGAACTTCTTCCTACTTTAAAACACGTAATTTTGTCTCATCTACAGGATTAGCATTAATCTTAATTTTGTTTCTTATTTAAATTTAATTTTGAATAAAGCATCATACACCATTTTAATAAGTATAATATTTATATTCTTTTAGATCATGTTTATTTTCAACCAAAATTATTAGTAAAATTTATTAAAAATTAATCAAAGTGATTAAGGTTAATTTAAGATTAATTAGGGAATAAACCTTAATCTTATGGGCCCAAATGACCTAGACACTTGTCCACAACCCATTTGATGTCCATATTTCGGTCATAAACCTTCCATTATTTATTTGTGTTGGTTTTTTATGACTTTTTTTAGGTAATATCATGTGTACACCTAACTTATTTTCAAAAATTCCAAGTGAGTCCTTTTCCTTTCCTATAAAAGGCCACCACCTCGTCCACATCCTCACACCTCTCAAACCTATTAGTTTCAGAATATATCTACCCAATAAACTTCACAAAATCACTCCCTTCATCCTATAATCCATATATTGTGCATAACATAATCCAAGAATGCCTTGGGGCATAAACTAAAAGGAGTTACCCAATTAAGAGGTGGTTTAAACAACTACGATGAGAGTCAAGACACAAGGAAAGGGGATTTATTATAACTTTATATTTCCATGCCATACATGATTTATTCATGAACCATTTCTTTTATGTTGTTTTTATACTACCCATTGATGTAATCCATGATTCTTATAGTTAAATTTATGGGCATTTACATATCTATTCCATGGACTTTATTTTATGGGGTTTACATTCCTAAAGTTACCAAATCGGTAAAATGGTTTTCTCTCAATATATTTTCCTTGAGAATCATGTTTTGGTTATGAAACTAAATTCATTTTAAAGTATTTATACTTCAATTTTACATGTTATATAATGAATATCCATCCTTTCATGATATTCTAAGATTAATTTAATTTTATTTTCTTGTATGGAGAGCATCACCCCAAGATACCAAGTGATAAGAGTTTATTTAAACAATCTCATCAATTTCCAATATTGTTTATGTTTATTATTCCTTTGATGAAATCTTACAACCCATCAATCAAGTCATTAATGAATTTTATTCCCCTATAGTTTTTCATTATATACTCATGTATGTGTACCATATTTCTACTCTATGGTATATAAGATAGTTTAGAAAGTGTTTTTAAGAAATCTCTATTTTACCCTCTCTTCATTCAAAAAACCGTGTTCTCTAAAAAATTGTTTTCAAGTATATTATAATAATTTCCTATAATCATTAAAATACATTATACCTTTTTTTTCTTTCACCAATGGTTTCAAAGGAATATTTTTATTGCTTTCCAAATGAGGCATTTTTCTAACCTTTTTACCATGTAAAAGGAATGTTATTTTTACCTCATTTTACATGTACAAATTTATCTTCCATTAATAATTTGAAGATTTTTTTCATGTTTAAAGGTTACTTTTTAAGAAATTTTTTTAAAATATATTTTCAATGAAATGGTTTTCAAAACATTTTCATGCTCCTTTTATAAGTTTTTAAGGAAATTGTTTTTAAAACATTTTCAAACTCTATTTATATGTTTTCAAACAAAAAGGCTTCCTAAAGGTTTTCAAATATTTCTTTATAAGATTTCTATTTTATTTTCAATAAAATGGTTTTCAAAAGTTTTTATTTTTTAAGATACTTTTCGAATAAGAAAGAATACTTACCTCAATAAATTTTATCAAAATATCCTTTGAAGTTATTTTACATCTAAGAGGGAATTTGTTGATATTACTCAAGAACTTCTAGGAAATTATCTCAAGGTTCCACTCATATTATTTCTTGAATGGTTAATGCTTTGATGGAATGACTCTTATGAAACCCATTTCTATTCCATGAGTTTTATGATTTTGAAACACGCATATTTTCATAGGTTATTATTACATGAAGTGATTATGAAACCTATATCTTTTCATATGATATAATGTGTAGAACTATTACTGATAATAATTTCATTTCATGGGTTATGATTTGATGTTTATAAAAACTATCTCTTTTTATGGGTCATGATATGATGAATGTTTTGTTATCTTGTGGAATATGTATGAATGATTTTATTATGATATGGTTGGGACCTATATCTCCCTCCAATGAATTGGGTAATGATGGATGTTCATGAGTATAAATGTTATGTGAAAACCTGATTACATGTTCACAATGTATGCATGGACCTGGTTTCTTGTCCATAATTTTATTCGTGAACCTGATTACATGTTCACAATGTTATGAATGAACCTTATTACATGATCAAATGTTATGTGTGGACCTGTTTGTGTGTCCAAAATTTTATGCATGAACCTGATTACATGTTCAAAATGTAATGAGTGAACCTTATTACATGTTCACAAGTTTATGCATGGACCTTGTTGCATGTTCATATATTTATTCATGAACCTGATCACATGTTCACAATGTTATGCGTGAACTTGATTACACATTCCCAAAGTTATGAATGGACCTAGTTTCATGTCCCTAACATTATGTGTGAACCTAATTACATGTTCAAAATGTTATTAATGGACCTAGTTTCATGTCCATAAGTTTAATTGGGGGGACTTATTTCATGTCCTTAACTTAATGAATGAACCTATTTATACTTATACATGTTCACAACATTATAAAAAATGTTCATGACACAGATTCCATGTCTTATTAGTATGTAATCATTTCATGAATTATGATCTTAATCCTCTTACGATCTATGTCTTATTAATTGCCATTATTTATTATGATCTCTAATATGTAGGGTATTATCTTAAAATGTTATGCTCAAGTTCCATACCCTTGTTCATGTTATGCTTATGAATTTCCTTTATTTACCCTTACTGAGCATCTAATCTCACCCCTTTATTATATTTCCCTTACCTAGGTTATAAAAAAAGGTTTTAGGTAGAATTACTAAAGTTGGAGATCTTTATGGGAGATGATGAAGATATTTCACAAGGATAGAATATTTTTTTTCTAGTCTCCAAACACACTAAACGATTACGGTCCTTGGCTATTTATTTCTGTAATGTAAAGAATATTCATCTAAAATAATGTAATATCCATGTATGTCAAGCCTGGGTCACTATAACTCTTCCCTAAACTGCTTCTTCCTTGGTCACCATAACTAACTTCTAAAGTAATCATACATCTTAGATATGTCAGGATTCACCACCAATGCTATATAATGGATCTCCCATAGAACATTCTCACATATCACCAATGGAAATACAATATCACTTAGAATAAAATTTGATACCATTCATCCAAATACCATCCCTTAGGAGAATCACTATGGAAGAAATAATCTCATTTTACCATTACCTTTGAGTCTCCCTACTAATACTCTTATACCTATTGCATCAAGGATGATTACATTTTCATCGGGTATAAAGAACCTCTACTGGTAGCCTTCTCCACATAAAATTGCATCACCTTAATATCCTATATAACTATCCAAGAATATATAGATTCCTAGACAACATATCTTCATGAATTCTATCTTAGGGCATCAGTAGGTACATTACATATCCCTAGGGTGTGGAATTACTTGAAGTCATAGTTCTACAAGGAATCTATACATTGTAACTAATACATTTTCATGTCTTGCTGAGAGAAAATATACCTCAAAATTTTTTTGTATATAAAGGCCACAAAATGATCATTGATGGAATAATTCAACCACAACTTCATAGTAAGCACCATTTCTAAAAAACTTGAGATCAAGGTTATCATAGTTACACTCATAGGGACATAACCACCTCGAACCATAGGATACAACTTCCCTCTTTTACATCATGAAACATCCTATCACAATATGAGAATAGTTATAGAAAATTTCAAACATTACACCCTCATATACCAACTGATGGAAAGGAACACTGATCAAGCTTCCCATTAAAAAAATAAAAACTACATGAAACTGATTGGTCAATATGAAATTCTAGTCCTTATAGGTCACAATTATCAATGGGGGTCAGATCTAGTAGAAATATGACACACACCTCCAATAATATCCCATGATACTAAGAAAGTTATGGACCTTTACAACATTCTAGGGTGATTCTATTTATTTTTATTAGATTAATAACTAATCCTAATATTACACCACATTCCCAATAAAATTTACCTATCACATATAAAATTATCACTTGGAAAACATCCTGTAAAGTTGATGGTGTTGAAGGACTTTTAGAACAGCACTAATATTCCTGGAATATTCCTCCTCTAACATTGAGTATATTAGAATGTTTTCAATGAACACTACCACAAAATAATCTTGGAACTCATAGAACGTAGATTTTAGGATTCCCATTAATACAATTTCATAATTTTTTACATTGAACAATATAACCATATACTAGAAGTTCACATAACAGCATATGAAGAAATTATTTAGGATTTTTTCCTCCATCACCCTCATCTGATAATACCCAAACTATAAATTAATATTTGAAAATGAACTATCCACTTAACGGAATGAATAAATCATCTATCCTTGAATAGGATAGTGTTTCTTGACCATCGCCTAATTTAACCACCAGTAGTTTATGCACAACATCAAACTACCATCTTATTTCTTAGTGAATAATTCCATATTACCCCATAAAGATACCATAGGTTAGATAAAACCCATATATATCAAATCATTAATCTAGATCACTAACTCCAAAAACATAGAACGTGACATTCAATAAGGGTCTATAAAACTTTAATATACTCTAGGATGAAACTCTATCCTAAACTAGTCATCATGTTGAGTAGGTGGTGTCACAACCTCTTTGGAGAAAACATTTATAAAATCCTCAATGAATCTAGAAAACTTCACCATTTGTACTTTGATTGAATCTGACAACATCACTTATAGATGATAAAATAGTTCCTATGGATTCCTACAACCCATTTGATAATCTTGATCACTAGAAAACATCATAGGTGAGCCTCCCACGTCATATAATGTAACCATCCTGTAAAACAAATTAATTATTGCACTCTTAGAATATATCTAATACATACTAATTATTACATCTTATTGTTGTATCTAAAGAAGATTGAAATCCCTGAATGACTAATGTTACTCCATTATCAACTCACTACCCTATAATATATCAACCAAATTAGACTGGTCTCTAGCTGGTGTGGTCAATACAAGGGGAACAAGATCCCTCTCTACCCTAAGTCCCAAGGAATGGACCAAGGTGAGTGAAATAAAATAATGTGATGTTCCATAATAAATTAAGTAAAAATCCATAGTATATGATATGAAATTGATATGAAAAACAATTTAGGGATTTCCCAACATTGGTATTTCCACAATATACAACTATCTATTTCCATATCTTCTATCCCACTGACCCTACTGATTACCACCTCCCTGGTTTCATTTATCTCTATGTCTATAAAGGTTATGAACATTATAGTTCTAACCTTTACTGAATCAATATCATATCAAGGAAACATAAGTCTATTTCCCCTATTATTAATATGTCCTGAGAGTTAACTACTGTTGGGTATGATAAAGAATCTAACCACCAACAAAAAAAATTATCCATGGATGGTAGAGAATTGATATCATTGTTGAATATAATCTCTATAAATAAATATCATCGGCATGGAGAATATGGTGGATATATAAGAACTTTAATCTCTAAATAAGTGAGAAGAAGGGGTTAGGACTAACTCCATATTAGTTAGAACCTCAATTACCTCAACATTTGATATCCTCCATATATATATCTACTCCACCATAATCCATGATGAATCCCCAATCCATATAACCTTGGTTGTGCATGAGTCCTCTCTATCACCTCTGCCTTCTTCTTCCCTGTCACAACCCTTCCCAGAGGGGCTCATTATGTGACTACCCCAATCTCTCCTATAATAGTCTAGAGGCTGGTGACTAGAATAGAGTAGGTACATCCCACAAATGTGAGGAATTATCCTTAAGTACCTGTACGCATGCACACATCTCCAAGCCACAAATGCTGAAATCTAAAAATACTAAGTAAACAATGCATGAAAACCACTATATCCCACAAGAAGAGTACAAAAATGAATGTACAATAAAGTAAATAGAGCCAGAATACAATCCCACTAAAAAGAGACTATAACCAAAAGTCTAACCTGTAAGAAAATAGGTTTTGGAACTATTGTTTGAACCGCAGGAACAAACCTCATCTGTCAATCCTCGCTAAGTGCTACCTGGTCCTAGTATACCTAGGACTCCATCAAAGGGTCAATATTCTACACAAGACACAATATGTGTGGTAAAATACCAGGTAGAGGTGAGTAAAACAATACTCAGTAGGACACCACAACACCACAAAGGAACATCAAAAAGAAAATACAAAAAGGAAATACCACGAAGGAAATACCATAAACGAATACCACCAAGGAATACCACAATGGAATACCAAAAAGGAAATACCATGAAGGAATACCGAAAAGGATATACCAAAAAGGAATACCACCAAGGAATACAATAAAGGAATACCATAAAGGAATTCATAGTCACCTCTATAAAGAAATATGTCTACAAAAAAATATATCAAGGACATCTAGATATACTAAATTCAATAAGACAGGCAGTGTCAACATGACACATAGTCTCTATAAGACTTTCAGTATACATAAGACATACAGTCACCATATACCACATAGTATCCATAAGACTCACAGTCTCCATATGACACACAGTCTCTATAAGACATATAGTCTCTATAAGACACACAGTCTCTAGGTCATGGCCAGCCACAGAAATGTTTGCACGAAGCGTGCTCATTTCAGGAGAACTCACTCCTCAAGCCATTAGGTCATATGTGCACTCCCATAAAAAACCAACTTAGGATATCTCGAAATGAATTCTCATCTTACTTCCATATACGTCTTGTCAAACGGACGTACCGTTTAGAAGTTACGGTGTTTTGAAATTTTTGAAGGTGGTCGTTGGGCCTATGGACCAACTGTACGGCCGGTCCACCAACTATGGTGATCGACCACCATGGTCGATAGCCCAATCTACCCCCCCCCCATGGTTGATCACGCAACGGTAGCTTGAGTTTTTACGGCCACATGGTAGCTTGGTAGATCGTGGCTCATGGTCGACCGTGGCCCGATCCATCCACCTAGGGTCCGAACCTAGTGCAACTCGGTGGGTCCAACCTAACCCATTCCATCTATTTTGGTCTAGGCCTGAATCTACTAGGCCTGGACCATTTCTCCTTGGCTCGGCCCAATCTGATTGGGTAGGTTGACCACTTCTGGCTAGGCCCACTCATGTGCGGTCCGCTCTGTTTCACACAATCACATGCGGCAACCACCGCTGGTCCACACTGATACCCCACCACATCTTCGACCTTTTCGTGTTCCATGACCATTGTGTCCCACATGAAAGTAGACGTGCTCACCTATGTGCACCACCATGCGATGTCAGTGTCCACTGATTCCCTTCCTTCTGTGGTCCTCTCTGTTGGTTTGGAGAGTGATGGCAAGAGGGGGGGTGAATTGCCTTTTAAAAAAGTTTAACAATTTAAGAAAAAGTTAAAGCACAGCGGAAATAAAAGAGGCAAGACACAAAATTGATAACAGAGTTCGGCCTAAATCCCAAGCCTACGTCTCTTCTCCCAACTCAACCGTTGAGATATTTATACGACAGCTTCCTTTTTAATGGTTGTAGCAAGAAACCCACTAGACTTTAAGGCAGCCTAGAAACCTATTACATCTTGCTTTTTATTGGTTGTAGCAAGAAACACACTAGCCTTCTTACAGGTGAAGGCTAGATCACCTATGACACAAGTCTTTTACAGGGAAGGCATGACTAACCTCTTCACACCTTGAAGGTGGTGTGAAAACCCAAACAAAGGGAGGATGAGAGAAATAAGGGTTTGTATGCACAAACTCAAAATAATGCTCAAAATGATAAAACAATAAAAACCATAAAGAGGAGAAGTCTTGGGTGCCAATGGATTGATTGGTGATGATTAAGAGTGCTCCCAAGCTTCTATGGTGGTGCTCCTTGGTTGTGGAAGTGAGTTGGAGCAGGTGGGGATCCTTGAAGGAATGCGCCAGAGGTTCGCCAAATGATCGAAAAATGTTCCCGTGGGATACTATTTTTCCGGGGCTTCCTAGTCCTCTATTTATAGGAGAGGAACACCCAAATGGCCGTTGGGGTCTTCGGAGCCGTTGGAGAGGCCTTCGGAGCCGTTGGGAGTCAAAAGTACAAGTCTGGTCAAAGCCCAACGGCTAGTTTGACTGGGCACACCGGTTGGCCGGTGCTCCAGACAGAAAGCAAGCTCTCTGCCCAGGTTCTACAGGCTGGCCGGTGGTCAGCCACCGGCTGGCTGGTGACAATACCGGCTGACCGGGGAGCTCACACCGGCTGACCGGTGGCTCTGGACAGAAACCATTGCTACTGCCAGAGACCATCGGTTGGCCAGTGGGAATCCACCGGTTGGCCGGTAGACTCAGAGAGTCTACTTTCAGTCCTTCTTGGCCCAACTCCTTGGAAACCTTTTGCCTATCAACAAAAACACTTGAAAACAAGTTAGAACAAAATAAGAGTGATTGTGATCATTAAAATCCAAGAGAGAGGGGTACAACAATCTCCCCCTATTTTGATGATCACAATCACCAAAACAAGAAATATAAAAGACTAAAATGAAAGGCATGATTTAAAGGATAAATTGAAAAGTAAAGAAAAGCATGAGAGAAAAATTTCTCCCCCAGTCAACCAAGGAAATATCCCCCTTTGTGATTATCAAAATAGCATGGGGCATAAAATTTGATTGAAGGAAAGGATTGAAAAACAAGATAGAGATTTTAAACCAATTGAAATTTTTGAAATTTGAATTGAAAGTTTTAAATTGAAATTTTTGAATTGAATGATTTGAATTGAAAGTTTTGAAAGAAAAACGCAAAAAGGCTTAAACGATCCTAACTCCCCCAAAATAAAAACAACAAATCACCGGGGAGAGGATTTTAGAACCGAGACAAATTTTGGTCCGGAGAGACTCGCTAAAAGGGATTTTTCAATCCAAACTTGTCTTGTGGCGGGTCTTCTCCTCTGAAATTCATCGTTAAGGGAAATGGTTTTGGGCCTTCCATACTGGGCATTTTTGCAGTCGCACTCGTAAATTAAGTGCCCGATCTTTTTGCAATAGTTGCAAATTTTATATTGGGAGCTCCCCCTTACAAAAATAGTAGGAGCATGGGAAGAGGAAGCTTTCTAGGAATAGCCAAGCCCTTGGGTGGTTCTAGATATGCATTGGGAACCAAGGAGCTTCGAAAGGTTATGTTCACCTTCGGTGAACTTAGCTAGGGATTTCCTTAAACCCTTGATTGTTGATTCCATAGAATCAACATCGGGAAGGTTTTGGATCTTGAGGTACAATTCTTCCTTCTCTTTGAGAAGTTGATCCTTTCCGGAAGAAAGAATTTTGAATTTCTTTTTTAAAGCAATAAATTTGGAAGAAAGTTCGTGAAAACCTTCCTCCAATTGATCTCTCGCATGTTGGAGATCCTCGTAAGATAAATGATTGAATGAATTGGAAGAACAAGAGGAAGAGGAGTCGGAAGAGGTTACCTCATGAAATGCCATTAGACATTTTTTACCGTTGTCTTTTGAGGAGGAGGAGGATGAGGAGCTATCACTCCAAGTGGCCTTGAATGCCTTTTTCTTTTCCTTTTGCTTGGCCCTTGTCTTGTGGAGTGGGAAATCGGGCTTATAATGGCCTTTCTTGCCGCACCCATAGAATATTACCTCGGGCTCGGATTTTTAGCCAAGTTCTTCCTTTCGAGCCTTGCGAGATTTCTTCTTTTTGTTCTTCTTCATGAATTTGTGCATCTTGCAGGCAAGGTTCTCTATTTCTGAATCGCCGCTTGAAGAGGAAGAAGATGAGGAGGAGGAGCTTTCTTCTTTTTGAACTTCAAAGGCGATGTTCCTTGGAGTTTTGATGAGTTCGTCTTCCTTTTCAGCTTGCCTCCTCATGGTGATCTCGTAGGTCATGAGGGATCCGATGAGCTCTTTGACCGGCATTTCTTTTAGATTCTTCGCTTCTTGAATTGCCGTGACCTTCGGTGCCCATGAACTTGGTAAGATCCAAAGGATCTTCTTGACCATCATCTCTGCAGAAACATCATCTCCAAGAGACTTTCTCCCATTACAAACATCAGTAAAGCTAGTAAACATATCAGTAATATTTTCAGATGGATGCACGGTAAAAGACTCAAAATCTTGACGGTACATATCCAATCGAGTATCCTTAACTTTGTTGGTCCCCTCATGGGTAACCTCCAAAAGTTTCCATATTTCATGAGATGAAGTGCATGTGGAAACTCGATTGAATTCATTACGATCAAGGCCGCAATGAAGAGCGTTCATGGCTTTTCCATCAAGCTCGAAATTTTTAATATCGGCTTGAGTCCATTTGGATTCATTGGGAGAAGAGAGAGAGTAACCATGCATGACAATTCTATAAATAGGATAACCTATACTTCTAAGAAAATTAGACATGCGGGTTTTCCAATAGGTATAGTCGGTTCCATCAAAAAAAGGAGCATGACCCAATGAATAACCTTCGGGTGCGAAAAAAGATGAAGCCATCACTAAGGATCTTTAAGTTTGTAACCGGTTAAGGTATTATAAAAATTCCTCCTTTGATACCAAATTTTGGGTCGGAGAGTGATGTCAAGAGGGGGGGGGGTGAATTGCCTTTTAAAAAAGTTTATCAATTTAAGAAAAAGTTAAAGCGCAGCGGAAATAAAAGAGGCAAGACACAAAATTGATAAAGGAGTTCGGCCTAAATCCCAAGCCTACGTCTCCGTTACCAACTCAACCGTTGAGAGATTTATACGACATCTTGCTTTTTAATGGTTGTAGCAATAAACCCACTAGAATTTAAGGCAGCCTAGAAACCTATTACAGCTTGCTTTTTATTGGTTGTAGCAAGAAACCCACTAGCCTTCTTACAGGTGAAGTCTAGCTCACCTATGACTCAAGTCTTTTACAGGGAAGGCTTGACTAACCTCTTCACACCTTGAAGGTGGTGTGAAAACCCAAACAAAGGGAGGATGATAGAAAGAAGGGTTTGTATGCACAAACTCAAAATAATGCTCAAAATGATAAAACAATAAAAACCGTAAAGAGGAGAAGTCTTGGGCGCCAATGGATTGATTGGTGATGATTAAGAGCGCTCCCAAGCTTCTATGGTGGTGCTCCTTGGTTGTGGAAGTGAGTTGGAGCAGGTGGGGATCCTTGAAGGAATGCGCCGGAGGTTCGCCAAATGATCGAAAAATGTTCCCGTGGGATACTATTTTTCCGGGGCTTCCTAGTCCTCTATTTATAGGAGAGGAACACCCAAATGGTCGTTGGGGGTCTTTGGAGCCGTTGGAGAGGCCTTCGGAGCCGTTGGGAGTCAAAAGTACAAGTCTGGTCAAAGCCCAACGGCTAGTTTGACTGGGCACACCGGATGGCCGGTGGTGTCTCACCAGCTGGCCGGTGGTCCACCGGCTGGCCGGTCCTGAGCCACTGGCTGGCCGGTGCTCCAGACAGAGAGCAAGCTCTCTGCCCAGGTTCTACCGGCTGGCCGGTGGTCAGCCACCGGCTGGCTGGTGACAATACCGGCTGGTCGGGGAGCTCACACCGGCTGACTGGTGGCTCTGGACAGAAACCATTGCTACTGCCAGAGACCACTAGCTAGCTGGTGGGAATTCACCGGTTGGCTGGTAGACTCAGAGAGTCTACTTTCTGTCCTTCTTGGTCTAACTCCTTGGAAACCTTTTGCCTATCAACAAAAACACTTGAAAACAAGTTAGAACAAAATATGAGTGATTGTGATCATTAAAATCCAAGAGAGAGGGGTACAACACTCTCTTCTTCCTCTGGTGCTCCAATCTGTAAAATGAAAACACCTCTATGATCCTTGGGTCTAGAGCTACACTAATATGGACTCTATTTCATCTTGCCTCCAATCCAAGGGTCTGATTATGTCTAGAGCCTCTTGGAAAGTCATACCACGATCATGAGGATCCAATGGTCAAGAACACCAAGAATGGGGAAGAGAAAGTACAAGAACACCTGAAGAATGAACCTTGGAATTTGTTCATGTCATCCTTGATTCGTTCTTGTTATAAGGATAAACGAAGAGGATAAACTAATCACCCAATAATACAACATCAATAACCCATCCCACAACAACGACCAAACTATGGATCATTTTATTTGTGGATTGACCCGTGTTCATCATGGAAATTAAGAATGGGTAAAAGAAACAATAAAAAAACCACCCTACCTAGATTTTGGATCAGTTTATGATGAGGAATGGTTCCCTTGTCACCATTGATGAGATCCTCAAACTTTTTGGGTGCGATTATCAACGATCCATTCTCATGTCCATCATCATTCATTCAAGAGGATTATTTCTCCACATCTCAGAGTAATTCTAGGGTTATGGTGATAATCTTAGATTCCAAACAAAGTTTTAATAAAAATAATTCATTGCACCAATAAAATAATTTATATTTAAATTATTTAATGATGATTATGTCCTTTTTGGGTTTTTCACAGAAGACCCGCACTGATTAAAGTTAAGTCTTTCCTAGGGAAAAAACCACATTATGAACTCAACGGTGGTCTCAGATTTCCAATCTTAGTCATTGTTCTTGAGTTATTAGTGTTTTAAAATAAAATAATTTTATTTAAAAAATTTATTTATGGTTACGTCCTTGGTGACTTTTTCTTCAGATGACCCCCACCGACCAAAGTTAGGTCATGCCTCGGGTAAATCCACCATTTTGTGCTCAACAGTGCCCATGTATTTCTAATCTAGGAAAGCATTTTAGAGATGATCCACCTTTTTATGAATTTTGTGTGCACATGATATTAAAAACATAACATTTTTCAAAAAATTGTTTCGGGCACATTGGGCCTCGGAATCCCACGCTGTCTCAGTACCTAGTCTCAGAATTTTCCCAAATAATTTATTAAAATAAAATTGGGAAAATAAGAGTCATTTAATTATCCCCAACTTAGGTATTTTCATCCCTCAAAATCCAACACAAGGGATAACCAAAAAGATGAGGGAACTGATCATGAATCTGAGCCTTTGTCGTCTGTCAGTATAAGACTTCTGATGACTCTATATAGTCCTTATCCACTCCCAGATGATCTACAACTTCTCTATAGTTACTTGTACCAAATCTGGGCCAATGAGTGTTAACTCTCCTGGGTCTATCCAGCAAAGTGGTGACCTGGAGGGTCACTCATACAAGGCCTCGAATGGTGACATACCGATGGTGGAATGGTAGCTTTTGTTGTATGAAAACTCCACCAAGGGTAGGTGATCCTCCAAATGTGTCCTATGTAAGCTCGTATCATTTCCTCTAGAACTTGTATGGTCTACTCTTCCTAGTCTTCCTTTTATGGGTGAAACACTGTACTCAAGTGTAACTAGGTCCCAAAATCCACCTACAATCCCTTCCATAACTGAGATGTAAAGAGATAATCACGGTCTGAGACTATTATCGATTGAACTCCAGGTAGTCGAACTATCTCATGCACAAAGAGGTGTCCAAAGATCTCTACTGAACTCTTCTCTCAAATAGTTAGGAAATGGACCGACTTCGTGAGTCGGTGAATGATCACCCAGATGGTATTGTGTCCCCTGGACATATGTTGTAAAACTTTCATGAAGCCCATAAATATCCCATCCCACTTCCATTATGGTACCTCAAGGGGTTGATTCAAATCAGCTGGAACCTGTTGCTTGGCCTTCACCTACTAAAAAGTGAGGCATCGAGAAACAAACTCTATAACTCTCTTCTTCATCCCTGGCCACCAAAACTGACATTGGAGGTCTGGGCAAATATTCTCTACACCAGGATGTACTGCTAAAGGGGTTGTATTGAACTCCCTCAAAATCTACTCCTGCAACACCACTGGTACTACTGTGCTCCCTATAAATAGAATGACATACTCCCCACCTTTCAAATATCTATCTAGGGCATGCCCTGTGGACATTTGAGCATGTAATGTCTCATAGTTAGTATCCCCAAGATGTACATCCCTAACTTACTACAAGAGTGTACGGGTAATAACCATCGACTATAGGTAAGCTACTTTATCCTCATCCACAATTGATATCTTTAATGATGACAACTTCTTTGATGACTCATTCAGCAACTACAAACTTGATCTCCTGCTAAGAGCATCTACCACTGTGTTCCCCTTCCCAGGAGTATAGACAATCTCAAAGTCATAGTCCTAGAGGAACTCTATCCATCGCCTCTCTATCAAGTTCAGATCCTTTTGAGACAAGATATAATTAGGAATCTTATGGTCATAGTAGATGATAAACTACTCGCCCACCATGTAGTGTCGCCACATATTCAAAGTGAATATTACTGTTGTTAACTCAAGATCATCGGTCTCATAGTTCTACTCATGTGGCCTTAACTAGTTTGAACCATATGCTATCACCACTTCCTTTAGCATCAAAACACAACCAATCCTGGTTCTTGATGCATCGCAGAACACTACATACACAGCACCCTCCTATGGAAATATCAAGATAGGAGCGCTCATCAACCTCTACCTCGCCTTTTAAAATCACTATTGGAACTTCTCTACCCACAAAAAAGGCTACCCCCTTTTATTTCAAACATATCAAGGGTGCTTCCACTTTGGATAAATTGGGTACAACCCTCTGATAGTATACTACCAACCCAAGGAAACATTTTACTTCTGTAACACTCTTGGGTGGCTCCCAAGAAAGACCTACCTCAATCCTCACTAGATCCACTGCAAATTTATCCTCTAAGATGATGTTTCCTAGAAAATGGAAGTCTTGAATCCATAACTGATACTTTGCACGCTTCCCATAAAATATATGCTCTAAGAGTGTGTCCAGAACCATCCTTAGATGTCTCGCATGCTCCACTTTAGACACCGAGTACACTAGGATGTCACTAATGAAGAACACAACGAACCAATAAAGGTAAGGCTAAAAGATCCATTTCATCAGTCTCATGAAAACTACCTGGGTTTTCATCATAAAAAATGGCATCACCAAGTACTCATAGTGGTTATAACGACATTTGAAGGTTGTCTTCGGTATATCCTCATCCTGTAGTCAGGGCTGGTGATATCCATATTAGATGTCAATCTTTAAGAACTGCCACACCCCTTTCAACTGATCGAAGAGGTCATCAATACTCAATAGTGGATACATATTCTTCATGGTCACCAAGTTTTGGAACTAGAAGCCCACACATAACCTCAATCTCCCATCTTCCTTCATGGAAAATAAAACTGGGTCTTCCCATGGTGAAACACAGGGTCTCATGAAGCCCTTCCTTTGTAAGTCCTCTAATTGCACCCTCATCTCACGAGGCTCTGTGAGATCCATTTGATGTGAATGTGTAGATATCGGTGTCATCCTGGGGTATAGATACATGAATAAGTATAACTATCTATGGGTAGGTAAACTTAGAACATCCTTAGGAAATATTTCCTCATACTCCACCACCACTATAGGAAACTGAGGACTCGTATCATCTACTACACTAAGGGTGAGCCTTTCCAACTAATGAGTAATCATCTACACCCTTCTATATGCGATTCCATACTACAATTAATGCATTTCCTTTTCACCAAAAAAAGAAAAAAATCAACCCATCACTATGGAAAAACCACACTCTATCCCTAAAACAGTAAATATGAGCATGAACTGTGGATAACCAGTCCATACTGAGAATGAAGTCATAAGGCCTCAACACTGCTACTAAGAGATCCCAATCAAAACTCTTTCCTATAAGAGTTTGGTCACAATGCCAACACCAGTGTGTGATCATCTAATCTCCTCCTACATGAGTCTCTAAGAGTAAGGATCAAGTCAACGGTTCAACCGGAATATTTGAGTCTCAGAAAAGGTTCATAGTAAAAAAATAATGACTGGAACCTATGTCTATAAAAACTATAGAAAATGTATAAAAGACACAAATTGTAACTCTAATCATCCATGGATCCTCCGGGTCATAATAATCCATTGTTTTTAGCTAGCCTCATCATTTTCCACCATATCCCTAAGCCTATCGAGGACCACCAGGGGGTGGTGGTGGTAGCATGTAGAAATGTCAACCACATCATAATGCTCTCTCAACTCATCTTCCATGTTTGCTTCCCTATATACCCAGCTTCTCCTTTCACTATCTCTACCTCGGTGTTCCATCCACTATCTCTCTATTAACAGTATGATGGGATGGACAATCTCTGGTAAGATGTCCTCTATCATCGCATGAAAAGTATTCGCTCTTTCTAGGATGATTAACTGTGCTGTCATGACACGTAAAATTGATTATGTTTTTAAGTTTGATTTATAGTCTAGGTTAGACCCTAGGTCATATCTCAAGGAGAATTGATAGGTTTTGAATATTTTTAATAAGAAGAACAAAAGAGGGGGTGATTTTGTAAACAATTTTAAGAAAGTAACTTAACGTAAAGAGTTGTAAAGTTGAAAAGAAAAGTGGATTTTGAAAAATATGAGATAAATAAGTGATCATTTATAAGTTACTATAGAACTTTAATAGTTTCTTATTCTCAATTGGTTATTAGGCTTTGTTTTAATCCTTTGGTTGAGGGATGACCAAGATCTTTGTTCCCCTCTTTCCTCTTAAAATAATGCACAAAGAACCACCCCTTGACACAACAATCCTGTTGTCAAGGTTTGGACCTCAAGCATAGAGTGAGTTCTACCAAAGAATACTTAAATCTCTTATATGTGTGATAGAAATAGGATGCTTTTGTTGTCTAATCAGAACAACTCAATATTCCCGCTTGAATCTCTACCCAATCGGTATTGAAATGAGAAATGTTTCACTCAATTAAACCAAATAAATTGATTCATAGAAGAAGAATATAAAGATTAAACATAAGTGAAATAATTAACAATCAAATTACACAAAACTAGTAGAATATAAGGTGTCAGAACTCCCTCTTCAAGTGTGTAGCTCCCTCGCAATGATCACCCACCATTTAGCTCACCATCGAGAGGAGGAGAAGCCTCGAGTGGAACTCCTTCAACATTGTTGACCCCCCTATGATGATAGGGGTCTCCAAAACTTCTTGGATGAGGAGAGGACTCCTTTAGGTCTCCAAAATACTAGATCTTTTCCTCCTAGTCGAACTTTCAAATGGAGAGTCCAAGGTTCCATTTTATAGGAAAATGTGAAGGTGGATTTGAGCACACAGATTTCTTAAAACCATTTTACACATGGGTTTATACCTCCAGACAGCATTATATCACTTTGTAGAAAATACAAAAGTTGTATACCCACATATTGGTGGTCTTCATCGAATGTTTGGCACAATTTGGACAACTAGATTCTCAGATATGGAAAGATCATAGCACACCACTTTTGACTTTGTGTAGATTCAGTTTTCTGGACAAATCAGGTCCTTTGGGCCCTTATATCACTGAGTTAGTCTTGGGTGCCTTCTGATGAAATGTAGAAAACTTAATTTTGGACCCGATCACAAAATTTCAGCCCATTTGGATTCATGGTTCAGGAGATGTGTAAGGATGTGTCCACTGGTGTGCAATGATCTTGCGCAGTTTGGCCCATTTTTCTTAGACATCATCATGGGTCATCCAAATCACCTCCTCCTGCAATGGAATCATAAAAAAACAAACATTTACCTTTTTAAAAGTGATAAACACAAAATAAATTATTCAAACATGGAATTAAATTTTTTTATTATTTTTATAATTTTCAATATAAAACAAGTTTAGTACAGTGGTGTAAGGGTTAAAATGAAATATTGAAATGTGGTGCGATCACACCCCCACACCTAAACATTCGAACTCCTAGGAAAAGTAAAATTTTCAAAAATTATGCATGTAGATATTTCCAAATTCATAAATATTTAACATTCAATAAAAATTTAATTCCTGATAGAAATTTTATCAAAGAAAAAAACACACCAAGGAGTTATTCTCAATGATCATTGAAAAAGACGTCTAAAAATTGTATCCAATTGAAATTCCAAGAGATGCATGATACCAATAAAAGAAAATAATTCAAAAGTTAATAATATCACTAATTCTCCACGTGTGTGTCGGATAACCATTTCATGCTATTCTTTCCACTTTTTATTGAGTAAATATATGTTATTTTAATAGTTATCTACTTACAGGATCCTTTACACTAAACATTCCACACATCCTTTACAATCAAATTTCAAGAATCACCCACTTATGCATTCCCAGAAGTCAAACCATAAGCTCCCGACATAGATATCCCCATATGTTGTACATTTCTCCACTCCCCTCATTTATTAATTTTTTCAAATGTTTCACTTGGAACAAATCTCACACACTTCTCCCAACCCATGTTTGATCTCCTCACTACACCAATTGTAATAGTTATAACAAAATCAAAGGTCAAGGAAGGGTGGTTTTTGACCTACCCAATATACAACCATTTTTTTACATTTCTTTTTGAGGGCGTACAACAGTTGAATAACAAGTACACACACATAGGTCAATCTGTTACAGAAATGAAATAGATCTGATAAGAAACGAACAAATGGAAAAATGATTTTGGAAAGTAGATAAAAATCAACCCATCTTATATTTACCTTAAATTAAGTAAGAAATTTTCACACATAATGGTTGGGTGAAAAAAATGTGTAAAGAGATTAAGTGACACAATTTTCCTTTAAACTATTCACAAAAAAGGGCACCATTCTTCTCAAAGGATTCAAAATTATACAAACATTATATCATCGAAAAATAACTAAATTTCAAAAGAAAGTCACACCATAGTATTGAATTCTTACTGAAATTCACATTTCATCAGAATTTTTTTTAATGTTAAAACAACATGAAATATAGATATTCCACATGAATTTTCAATAACTTCCATGAATTAACGGGAATCATTTTCCATGATAAAGTGGGAATAAAAAATAATATTCAAGAACCAAGGTTAGTGGGAGAGAAATGGGGTAAAGTAACATTACTATTCTGCAAGCTAAAAAGAGAAAAAGAAGAAAGACGGTGAAAATTACTAACTAACCTAGGAATATATCCATCCCCCCACACCTAGAGTGTGCAGTGTCCTCACTATAAAAATAGAATACAAGAAAAAAGGATAAAACCATGTGGGTGTCATTCATAGATTGCTTCATGAACTTGGATTTCCTCCATCAGGGACTCCGGAAGGGTTTTGTGGAAGTGCTTTAGTCGCTACTTATTAACTGTGAATGTTTTCTTGGTTTCTTCATTTTGAACCTGGACAACACCAAATGGAGATACGTTAGTAATAGTGTATGGTCCAAACTAGTAGCAATGAAGCTTACCTAGATGCAACTTCATCCTTTCATTATAGAGGAGGACCTTATGCGCAATGTGGAACTGACGATGAAGGATGAGACGGTCGTGGGCAGTCTTGGTTCGCTCCTTATAAATCTTGGAGTTCTCATGTGTATCTCTTCTCATTTCCTCCATATCCTGAATTTGTAGCTTCCTTTGAGCACCTACACCAGAAAGATTAGAGTTTCATTGTTTGACGGCCTAGTAGGCTCGGTGCTCAATCTCAACAGGCAGGTGACAACACATTCTAAACACAAGCTGATAGGGTGAAATTCCAATGGGAGTTTTGAAAGCAGTACGATATTCCAATAATGAATCATCAAGTCAAAGACTCCAATATTTTCTGTTGGGTTGAACCATTTTTTTATGAATCGGTTTTACCTCTCTATTTGACACATCGGCTTGACCATTGGTTTGTGGGTGATATGAAGTAGACACTCTATGACCTACCCCATACCGATGCAAAATTAATAGCATTGTTCGGTTGTAGAAATGAGAACCCTGGTCACTGATGATGAACCTAGGTAAGCCAAACCTATAGAAAATTTGGGTACTCAAAAATTCTACAACTTTTTTAGAATCATCAGTCCTTGTAGCTCATGCCTCTACCCATTTGGAAACATAATCCACTTCCAAAATAATGTATAGGTTACTAAATTAATTGGGAAATTGTCCCATAAAGTCAATTCTCCAAACATCAAAAATGTCATGGAAGAGAAAAGGATTTTGTGGCATCTCATTTCTTTTAGATACATTCCCCATTCTTTGATAGCGAGGACAAGATTTATAGAATTTAGGGGAAACCCAAAATAATGTGGGAAAAAAGACACCAGAATCGAGGACCTTGCGAGAAGTCCATTGGAGACCAATGTGGCCCCCACAAGCATGAGTGTGGAAGAACCTAAGGACTTACTGAAACTCACTATGAGGAACACAACGCCTAAGGACTTGATCACTACAAGTTCACCAAAGGTAGGGGTCATTCCAAATATACCAAAGAGACTCATGTTTTAGACGGTCGGCCTAGTTTTTGTTGAAACCAGTTGGAATGCAAGATGCTATGAAATAATTTACAATTTCAGCATACCAAGGAATTTCATCCTGCACATGGTACAATTTCTCATCAGGAAACATTTCATTTATAGGAATACAGGGAGATGAGTCAATGTCTGAGGATGGGTTGATCCTACTGATATGGTCAGCCACCACATTATCTACTACGTTTTATCTCTAATTTCTAGATTGAATCCCTAAAGGATGAGCATCCATAGAATGGGGCATGGTTTGGCTTCTGGTTTCTTAAGGAGATGTCGGAGGGTTGTATGGTTTGAGAACACAATGACTTTCAACCCTAAAAGATATGACCTAAATTTATCCAAGGAAAACACTATTGAAAGGAATTCTTTTTCAGTTGTGGTGTAGTTTTCTTGGGCAAGGTAAAAAGTGCATGTGTTACAGGCAATGACATGTGGATCTTGATTGACCCTTTGTGACAAGACTACCCCAACTGCATAGTTAGAGGCATCACACATGAGCTCAAATGGTAAATCCCACTGAGGTGGTTTGATTATTGGGAGTGATGTGAGACTCCATTTTAACTAATTAAAAGCTTCCTCACATTCTTTATCAAAAATAAATTCATTTTCTTTTTGGAGTATCTGAGAGAGTGGGAGTGAAATCTTACTAAAGTCATGAATGAAACGATGGTAAAATCTAGTATGAACTAGGAAAGACCACAAATCCCATACATTTTTGGGGAATGGTTAGGAAGCAATGACATCCACTTTTGATTTATCTACTTGGATACCATCCCCAGAAATGAAATGCCCCAAAACTATACCTTATTGCCCCATGAAATGGCATTTCTCATAATTTAATAAAAGATTCTTTTCAAAACAGTGACATATGACTAAACCAATACTACTCAAACATTCATCAAAAGAGGATCCATAAATAGTGAAATAATCCATGAAAACTTCCATGCAATTATCTAGGTAATCAGAGAAAATACTAACCATACATCTCTATAAAATACCTGGAGCATTACATAGACCAAATGGAATCCTCCTATATGAAAATGTGCAAAAGGGGAAAGTGAAGGTTGTCTTTTCCTGATTCTTGTGAGAAATATGGATCTGAAAGAATCCAGAATACCCATAAAGGAAACAATAGTGGGACTTAGACGCTAGCATCTCTAGCATTTGTTTAATGAATGTAAAATGGAAATGGTCCTTCCTAATATGTTGGTTTAGTCAGCAATAGACTATGCAGACACGCTAACTATTCTTCACATGAGTTGGAACCAATTCATTGTTTTCATTTTTGATTATTATAAGGCTAGTTTTTTTGGAACTACTTGAATGGGACTGACCCATTTTCTGTTATACATGGGGTAAATTATTCCAGAATCCAATAATTTTGTTACCTCCTTTTTCACAACTTCTAAGAGGTTTGTGTTCAGTCGATGTTGTGTATGCCTCACTGGTTTAGCCTCATCATTTAATAAAATATGATGTGTAAAAATTGATGGGCTAATACCATAAATTTCAGAAAATGACCATCCCAAAGCTTGTTTATACTCACTCAAAAGTTCAAGCAGTCACAATTCATGCTCAAGAGGGAGTGAACTAGAAATGATGACAGGAAACTTGTTTCCATTCTCAAGATATGAATATTTTAAATCTTGAGGTAGTTGTTTTAATTCTAATTTAGGGGAATTTTTTATTGATGGGAGTGTGCGTGAAATTGAGAGGTCATTGATATCATCTAATTTCTCAATGGTATCATCCTTAGATGAGGAATGAGCTTTTAAAATTTTATCATTATCATTGATGGTTATTGGATCCTCAGTGTTCAAGAAATCATCAATCAATGAACATGCATGGAACTTTTCAAGACCACTACAACAATCAATGCATAAATCATTTCCTATCATTTCTATTAATGAAGAAAAATAAGAAAGGGTATTAGGGTAATGAAATGAAGTTTTTTCAAGGGAAGGGAGTACATATATAGAATTAACAGTGTGAGAGGAATGTTCTTTTAAGGGGTGCTTAATGGAATCAAGGATATTGAAGTGGAAAATGTCACCAAAAAACTCCATATATAATGTACCATTACGGACATAATTATGGTTTTGGTGGTTTTCGAGAAGGGTCTCCCCAATATAATCAAGGCATGTCCATTCATCCTTCCATCCTCTATTTTAAACACATAAAAGTCAGTGGGAAAAATTAAATTTTGAACCCTCACAAGAACATCCTCCAACACACCGAAGGGGTGTTAGGTACTCTGGTTATCCAGTTGAACAATAATTCTAGTGGTATTCAGTTTCCCAACCTACAATGTTGAGTAAATTAAGTGAGGAATCACATTTATAGAAGCACCAAAATCAAGGATAGCATTAGAAAAATAATACTCCCCTACGGTGCATGGAATTGAGAATGTTATGGGATCATAGCACTTGGTGGGAAGTAATGTCTCTATCAATGCTGAAACATTCCTCCCAAAGATCAACTTCTCATCACCTAGAATTCACCTTTAGTTTGTACACATCTCCTTTAGAAACATGGCATGCCATGGAATTTGTTTCACAACATCAATCAAGGGAATTTTTTCCTGCACTTTTTTGAAAGTCTCCAAAATTTCCTTATAGAGTTTATTTTCCTTTTGTTTTATATGTTGGGTGGCCCTTTGTGGAAATGGAGGAGGGATTGTTGGGTTAGGTGACTCATCAATAGACGCACTCTTTCCTTTGGAGTGGATTCTCTCAGGACAAGGTTCTAAATCATTTGGATCATTTCCAGTAGTTGGGATGGTGGTTTACTTAGGAGGGGATGACTCTAGTGGAGGGGTCATTTGGCTTATTAGTTTTTTTCCACTCCAAAGGGTGATGGAACTGACATTTCCTTTATCTCTATGGTTAACTACTAGTTGAGAAGGTAATTTACCCAACCCATGGCTCTGGATTTCCCCCACCGAGTTGGAAAGTTGGCTTAATTGGGTTTTTAGGTCTTTTATGGAAGCTTGGGTGGTTTTTTGGAATTGGATATTGTTGGAAGCCATCTGTTTCATCATTTCTTCTAAGCTAGGCTCAGGTTTTGGAGGGGTTTTTTTGAAAGACCTTTGTTGTGGTTGAGGATTTTTGGTTGGTTGTGTTTGACTACTCTGCCCTGGTTGGTTCCATGGTTGTTTAGGTTAGTTTGAATACCCCCTTTCCTATAGGATTGGTTGTCTTACCACCCAGGATTGGATGGATAGTATGGTTCTTACCTAAAGGGTTGGTTATAGGGGCGGCCTGCAAATATTACCTCACAACTCTCAGAAGTTTCTCTTAGTTGGGGGCATTGATCCAAGTAGTGGGTGTTAGAAGAAAATATACCACAATGGATGGGAGGAGGAGATTGGGATTTACCTTGGGAACGAGTAAGTTGTTAAAGAAGGGTACTTACCTCTTCTAACTTTGTGTCCACCTTTCTCTTGAATTCAGTACTTTGCACCTCATGGACACCTCGAATGGGTACATGGACCTTGAACTGAATTGTTGAGCGTTCTATGCCATGTTCTCAATGAATTTCCTTGCAGTTATTGGGGTTTTATCAACTAGCACACCACCTGCAGTAGCATCAATCATAATTTGGTCAATAGGAATTAAACCTTCATAAAAATACTGAATTAAAAGTTGATCATTTATTTGGTGGTGTGGACATCTTAAACATAACCTTTTAAATCATTCCCAATATTCATGTAATGTTTACCCTTGATATTTCTTTATACCACATATTTCTTTCCTTATAGTGGCAGTTCGAGAGGCTAGGAAACATTTTTCAAGAAAAAGGAATTTCATGTCCTCCCAGCCTCTAATTGGTGAATTAACATAGTAAAGCTAGTATTTTGCAGTGTCATCTAATGAAAATGGGAATGCTCTAAGCTTTACTTTTTCTTCATCCACATTTTTAGGTTTTAATAAAGAACACATGGTATGAAATTATTTAAGATTCTTGTGTGGATCTTCTCTATCATGTCCACGGAATCTTGGTAATAAAAGAATTAAACCATATTTAAGTTCAAAATTGGGTGTCTCGCCTTGCATTTGAATGTAAGTGGGTTGGATATAAACATCTAGTGAGGTTAATTATTTTATTGTTCTATTGTTTTCATCAATTTTAAACACATTAATTTTAGGTTCTAATTTGGTTCCATAAGAAGATGGGTTTAGAAAAGTCTCGAGTTGTAGTGTGTCCTCCTTCAAAGGGTTGTCTTGTGCATCTCGGGGTCGCTGACGTAAGATCCTCTCCAATTCAGGTTCGAAAAGTGGTAATTTTTCCAGAGTAGAAAGTGTCATGCACATAACCTATATAAGAAATAAATCAGAACAAAAATGTATATGAAAAGGTAGAAGATAAAACAAATAAATATTCAAAAAAATATAAAAAACATATAAAAACACGCACTAAAACCAAAGCGATCCCCGGCAACGACGCCAAAATTTGACAACGATGTCATGACACGTCAAATTTATTATGCTTTTATGTTTTATTTATAGTCTATGGAAGACCCTAGGTTGTCTCTCAAGGATAGTTGATAGGTTTGGAGTGTGTATTTTTAATAAAAAGAACAAAATATGGGGTGATTTTGTAAGCAATTTTAAGAAAGTAACTTAACGTAAAGAGTTGTAATGCTGAAAGACAAAGTGTATTTTGAAAAATATGAGGTTAATAAGTAATCATTACTAAGTTACTACATCACTTAAATAGTTCCTTGTTCTCAATTGGTTATTAGGTTTTGTTGTAATCCTTTGGTTGAGGGATGACCAAGATCTCGGTTCCCCTCTTTTCTCTAAAAATAATGCACAAAGAACCACCCCTTGACACAAAAATCATGTTGTCAAGGTTTTGACCTCAATAATAGAGTGAGGTATACCAAAGAATACTAAAATCACAAGTATTTTTGAGATAAAGAGGATTCTTGTGTTTTCCAATCAGAACAACTCAAGATTCCCACTTGAATCTCTACCCAATCGGTATTGAAATGAGAAATGTTTCACTTAATTAAACCAAATAAATGAATTCAGAGAAGAATCATATAAAGATTAAAAATAAGTGAAATAATTCACACACAAATTACACAAAACCAGTAGAATATAAGGTGTCATAACTCTCTCTTCAAGTGTGTAGCTCCATCATAATAATCACCCACCGTTTTGCTCACCATTGAGAGGAGGAGAAGCCTCATGTGGAACTCATTCATCATTGTTGATCCCCATATAATGATAGGGGCCTACAAAAATACTTGTATTAGGAGATGAATCCTTTGTGTCTCCAAAATACCAGAGATTTTCCTCCTGGTCTAACTTTCAAATGGGGATCCCAAGGTACCATTTTATAGGAAAATGTGAAGGTGGTTTTGAGCACACATATTTCTTAAAAACATTTTTTACATGGGTTTAGACCTTCATACTACCTTATATATCTTTTTAGAAAATAAAAAAGTTTTAGTCCCACATCTTGGTTGTCTCCACTGAAAGTTTGGCACAATTTGGACAACTAGATCCTGAGATATGGACATATCACATCACACCACTTTTGACATCATGCAAATTTGGTGTTCTGGACAGATTAGGTCATTTGGGCCACCAGATGGACGAATGAGTCTTGGGTACCTGCAGATGAAATGTAGAAAAATTAATTTTGGACATGTCCAAAAAATATCAGCCCATTTGAATGCACGGTTATGGATAAATTGGTAGATGATTTCATTGGTGTGCATGGATCTTGCGCAGTTTGGCCCATTTTTCTTGGACATCATCATGGGTCCTCCAAATCACCTTCTCCTACAACGGAATAATCAAAAAAATTAACATTTCCATTTTTAACAGTGATATAAACAAAATAAATGATTCAAACATGGAATGAAATTTATTATTATTTTTATAATTTTCAATATTAAACAAGTTTAGCATAGTGGTGTAAGGGTGAAAATGAAACAGTGAATCGTGTTGCGATCAATGATTGGATCCACCCTATGAGAATTGATCTGAAGATCATCGTTCCTTGGACCTCCTCTTGAAACATATTGCTTGTCCATGTCATTGAGAATAATGTTGTCTTCCTTCTATTGAGCTATTTGCTCCTACTTTCCCACTACTAACGATCATTGGTTGTATCCACTCATCCAAAGAACTCTAAACCACAATGGTACATTATAGCTCCCCGTCATAAGTATGAACGAACATAAAGATAATGAAATATCGAATTTACCCATGCAGACCTTGCTCGAAGTTCCGAGCCCTGAAGAAATGGCCATGTATCATATCCATCGAGTACCTAGAAATGTTGGTATCTATTGATGAATACTCATATACCGACATGTCATCCTTTCGGAGCTATAGTAGCTCTTGGACACGTATATCTCTTAGATTATAAAATGAGAAATCTTATCTAAAAAGGTTCTCAAAATCTGTCTATAGAAGAGTATCCACATCATAAGATCAGGTAACTAAATCCCACCATCACCCTATTGATCCATGTATAATGCTAACTTTTAGGACCACCATCTGATCTGTTGGTGTCCTAGATAGATGGAAAACTTAGGTCACCACCTCAAACCAGTACTCAATCACCTATGTGTTATGATATCATCCTAACTTGAGGGGCATATATCACTAAAAATTGTGAAGTGTGCTCAGCCTTCACTCCTCACCTGCTAGTACAATAGGTACCATGTGCTACTCTACAAGTAGTGGTATAGTTGGTGCACCACCTGGAGGTGTTATCTTTGGTACAAATCCCTATATTGATGCCTTGTCACCCATTGAATCATCCTCGTGATCACGCAGTGGAATCCTAGATAGCTTTCTACATTGAGGCATCTTGAAATAAAATAAGATGTACCATAGTCAATTGAGTATATCTGGAGAGATAACTCAAGAAGGACATGGAAAACACAAATATTACTATATGATGCATGTACCATTATTTTACCCACAATAAGTGTTTTCATATACCGAGTAGAAAAGCATGTTTTTAGTGTCCTGGTGTATAGATACATCGACTGCCTCACCAACACTGGATTCCCATGCCTGAAATCCAAACTCGAAACACTTAACACAATTTCCCCAAACCAACCTCACAGACTCCCAGTCCTAAATTAGAACGACCCCTTTGATGCCACTCTATCATAACCCATCCCAAAGGGGGACCATGATGTGACTACTCCAAGCCCACCTCCAATCGGCCATGGGTTGATGACTAGCACTAAGTTGGCATAACCCACAAATGGAAGTAATTAGATTTAAGTACCTTTACACATGCACACATCTCCAAGCCACAAATACTGAAATGTAAAAATAATAAGTAAAAAAATAATGAAAACCACTATATACCACAAATAGGTTACAAAATTGAAATTATAGTAAAATAAATAGGGCCAGAATACAATCCCACCAAAAAGAGTTTGTAACCACAAGTCCAACCTATAAGAAAAGAGGTATTGGGACAGCTATCTGAACCGCAAGAACACACCTCATCTATCCGGTCTCGCTAAGCCCCACATGGTCCTAGTACACCTAAGACTCCATCAAAGGTTCAATTATCTACACAAGACAAGACACATGCAGGAAAATCTTCTGTAGGGATGAGTAAAATAAAACTCAGTAGGACACCCCGAAACCATACAGAAATAACCAATAAAAATACCATAAAAGAATACCATGCAGGAAATACCATTAAAGAATACCACCAGGGAATACCACAAAAGAATACCAAAATGTAAATACCATGAAGTTATACCATAGATGAGATACCATGAATTAATTCTACCAAGGAATAACACAAAGGAATACAACAAGGGAATGTATAGTAAACTCCACATGGATATATGTCTATATAAAATATATCAAGAACATCTAGATATAGTCAATCTAATAAGATACACATTATCAACAAGACACATAGTCTCCATAAGACACAAAATCTCCATGAGACACACAGTATCCCTAAGAAACACAGTATTCATATGACACATAATATTTCTAAGACACATAGTCTCTATAAGACACACAGTCTCCAGGTCACAGCCATCCATAGAAATGTTTGCTCAAAGCACACTCATTCTAGGGGAAATCTCTCCTCAAGATAATAAATCATATAAAAACTCCAAAAAAACCCCACTTATGATATCATGAAATGACTATCTCATTGTAAAGGTCCCAAAACTATAAATGTATCACAAAATGGACATACAGTTTAGAAGTTATGACATTTTGAAATTTCAGAAGGGGGTTGTTGGTGTTGTGGACCGACCGTACGACTAGTCCATCTACCATTACAATAGACTGCCGTAGTTGAATACCCAGTTTGGCCACCCCCGCAGTTGACCAAGTTGTGACAGCTTGATTTTCTGCAGCTGTGCGGCAGCTCGGTCAACCGTTGCCCGATCCGGCCGACCTAGGTCTGACCCTAGTCTGACCTAGTGGGTCCAACCCCACCGGTTTGATCTTTTCTAGGCCCATCCCATTTTCCCTAGGACTGGACAAATACAACTAGTATGTCTTGCCTCCTCTGGCCCGACAACCCTACTGCGTCTGCGGCCGCAGTGTCCCATCTAGCTCCGGTCATCAACTGATGCACCCGATTTGTGTATTCATTTCCACATATATAATTGACAATAAAAACATGTTTTCAGAAAATATGTGTTTTGTTATGAACATATTATTTGATTTTGGTGAATCTGTTTACTTTCAAAAGCTTTCTGGCTAAATACACGGATCAAGGGAGGTTTGTGAAAATTTTGAAACTACACGGCGTGTACTTTTATACACGTTGTGTACATCCAGAAAAGGACACGGACCAAAGTTGGGAGTACACGCCCATGTCACAAGGTAGAGATACATGCTGTGTGGGGTGGAGTTACACGCTGTGTACCACTTTCTAGAAGAGGTGGTTACTGAGAAAAGTCTACACACCCATGTGGCCGTTGAAAAAGACACGGCATGTTTAAACTTCTACACGTCGTGTCTGCTATTCTAGAAGGGGCTGGCCGCCAAACTTTTGATACTACAAGCCGTGTATGGTGGCTCTACACGCCGTGTACATTCAACTTGCAGGCGGTGCTATGTTCATAATTCAAAGACGGCGTGTTAGGCCACCTGCCAGCAGAGAAATTGGCACCAAAATGCATTGACGAAAATTACACGGTGTGTAATTTCTATACACGCAGTGTACTTTATTTTTCTATAAAAAGTGGCCTTGGACTACGGATTTTGGAGTTCAGAACCATTAGAAGAGAGAAGAATCTCTATTTCTAAAATTCCCAAGCCACTGTGGTGCCATAGTTCCACTATTCCGCCTTCCGACACCCTACCTCAACGCCTACAAGATGAATCTGTCAGGTATCCCATGTGTCGTTTCTCTACCACTTTCTATATGTAACTAAACCCCTTGTGTTGGGGCTTTGGATGATGGGATCATAAATTGTATGTTGTTTTATATAGTTGTGTTTGAATCATTGTAATTCATCTTACTCTTCTTCAACCACTGTCTAATATAACTGAGGATTATGAACCGGACCAAGGGAAGAATTCTCAGCGATACAAAAGAAAAGTAACGGTGAAATAATCCATGACCATTGGTAGGATTTAGCCGATTCAAATAATGGACCGAACTTAATAAAGAATTAAGAACACTGACCACCGGACTAAGGAGTCAACTGCTCTAATTCCAACCAAGAGGAACCGGACCAAGGAAATCTTGTAACAAAACGAAATCCAGAATGAATGAATTATTATGAACAACACAACCATTTAAACAACCTGCAAAAGTACTCCTTAATCACCACAGCCCTGACATGTCTTTTTCTTCCTATTTTAAACTCTTTAAATTTACCCATTTTTTCATTTAAAACTGTTAATCATTTCCTCAAAGTAAGAAAATTTAGTTTCAATTAAAAATCAAAATCAACTCAATCAACTCTAAATTCTTCATACTTCACCTAATTAAGTATTAACTCAATTGAATTTATGCACGTCATTGTTCCCTGTGGATCGACCCCGAACTTATTCTATACTAATGTTTAAGAACGGGTAATTAATTTGGGATGAATATAACTTCAATCAACGACAAGCGAACACCAAATTTTGGCACCGTCGTCGGGGAACACCTTTGGTTTTAGTGCTAAGATTTTAATTGTGTTAATAATTTATTTGAGTGAAAATAAAAAACAAAAATAATTCTCAAAAATCTCTTATCTAATCCCATTTAAAATTTTATTTTCTTTTTCCCTTTTACACCTGGTTTTCGTTTTTGTGTTGTGAAGAGATTAAAGTGTATGTTTAGATGTCTTACATGATCCAGAAGTGCTGAATCTTCGAAATTAGTTCTGCTTGACCCGGAAATCGAACGGAACTTGCTTCATCGTAGGCGTACACGTACAGGAACTCACAACCATCAACCACAACCCATGGCGAACAAGGAAGAGGGAGCACCGGCCATAGATACTGCAACTGAGCATCAGTACCAGGATCAGCAGCCTCCCGCTGCTGGTATACCGGAGCAACCTTTTGGAGCATTCATGGAATTCCCCACAAGGGATTACCAACGGCCGCCGCAAAAACTCTTCCCACGGCCATACTTTTCCCCTCAGGAGAAATTCATGCAAGCTCCACCCCTTCAGTAGCAACCTCCAAGACGTACCCTTATGGAGTACGGTCTTCCTTCGATCCATGGAGCAGATACGGGCATTTTTAGTCCCCCGTTCCAGTCCCCACACTTCGAGATCAAGCATTATATCATGCAGCTAATCCAGAACACAGTTCAATTTGGAGGTCTGGCCAGTGAGGACCCGAACGCTCATCTCTCTAACTTTTTGGAGATCTGTGACACCTTTCGGTACACCGGCGTGTCCGAAGACGCCATCTGTTTTCGCCTATTCCCCTATTCTCTACGGGACAAGGCAAAGGACTAGATCAAGGGGCTACCACAACGATCTATCATCACCTGGGAGGAGCTAGCTCAGGCGTTCCTATCCAATTACTTTCCACCATCAAAGACGGTGACACTCCAGAATGAGATTCATAATTTCTAGCAGCACGACTCTGAGTCGTTGTATGAATCCTGGGAATGTTTCAAAGAAATGTTAAGAAAATTCCCTCACCACGGACTCCCACTCTGGATGCAATTCCAGATCTTATACGGAGGACTTACCACGAATACCAAATATGTGGTGGACGCTGCTGCTGGAGGCATGGTGAGGCGGAAATCCCCCGAAGAACTATTCAAACTACTGGAAGATATTTCCGCCAACAGCTTCCAGTGGCACTCTGAGCGGGGGACTCAAAAGTGAGGTATGCACAATATTGATGCTACCACTATGTTAGCTGCTCAATTGGACGTTGTATCCAAGAAAATCGATGCATTGAATCTCAAAGGAGCATCTCAAGTCCATGCGGTGCACCATCCATCATGTTCAAATTGTGGTGATAAACACATCATGGGAGAATGCCCGGGTTCGACTAGAGGCCCTTCGACAAGCGAGGTGAGTTATGTTGCCCAAAATCGAGGACCCAACCAGTACCAGTAGTACCAGAACCCGGCATGGCGAGATCAACAGAATACAGGCTGGGGCCAACAACATCAGAATCCTCAGCCCCAGCGACCGCCCAGCTACAAACAGCCTCCATACCAGAACCAATACCAAAGGCTACAACAACCCCAGTAGGGTCCTTATCAGCATCAAGGGTATCAAAACCCTCGTCCAAAACAGCCACAACAGCCACCTCCTCCACCGGCTCAACAACCACCTCAGTAGGAGAACACCTCAAGGTTAGAGGATCGGATGAATAAATTCATATCTACTGCTGAGACTCAGTTCCAAAATCAAGAAGCTTCGATTCGAGGCTTGGAGAATCAGATTGGCCAGCTGGAAGACCAACTTTTAGGGAGATAGCCTAGTACACTACCGGGGAACACCGAAAAGAACCCAAGGGAGGAGGCTAATGCTATCATGCTCCGGAGTGGAAAAGAGCTCCAACAGAACCAATCAGCACAGCAAGGTGCATCCACACCCACTGTTGATGAAAAAGGTACCAATACCGACCCCTCCTCATCTAAAAGCCCATAGAAGGAGGCTTTGCAGAATAAAGAAAAGGAAGCAATCCAACCATTCAAGCCTACCTTACCTTTTCCGGAAAGATTGAAGTAAAGGAAGCTAGACCACCAGTTCATCAAATTCATGGATGTGTTCAAGAACTACATATCAATATCCCATTTGTAGAGGCCCTGACTCAGATGCCCACCTATTCCAAATTCATGAAGGAAATCCTCTCGAATAAGAGGAAGATGGAGGATTTGGGCGTTATTGTACTAACAAAGGAGTGCTCCGCGGTGGTTCAACGTTCCATTCCTCCCAAACTCCAAGATCCAGGTAGTTTCACCATTCCTTGTACTATTGGATACTGCGAGTTTGGGAAGGCCCTCTGCGACTTAGGGGCCAATGTGAACCTCATGCCCCTTTGAGTTTTCAAGAAGCTGGGACTCAATGAGCTCAATCCTACCCGCGTAGCCCTTCAACTTGTTGATCGATCCATAAAACACCCGAAGGGACTACTAGAGGACGTACTGGTCAAAGTGGGTAGGCTGATTTTCCCTACTGATTTCATCATCCTCGACATGGGGGATGACCAGGAATCACCTCTTATACTTGGAAGACCTTTCTTGGAAAATTGGAAGGTACTGATCGATGTGCACCAAGGGGAGGTTATTTTTCGGGTAGGTGATGAAAGAGTTTCCTATAACGTCCTCAAAGCTGTCAAACATGCTCCCTTATCAGAGCATGAGGACTGTTATGTAGTGTCCAACATGTTTAATTATTTTAGCGAACAAGGAGATGATATGGGATGTTCTTTTATTTCAAATAATTTAACTATTCCAGATATTTTATTAGAAGAAGCGCCAGAAGACTTGAAATTCCTAGAAGTCCAGGGCAGCCACTATTGGTAGCGTGCAGTTGTTCCTGATAGTTTGGAACGGGATGAGGTGGAGCCACTTGTCCCTTCGATTTTAAAGGCATCTGAACTCGAACTAAAACCTCTTCCATCTTCTCTCAAGTATGGTTATTTAGGACCCAATCATACTTTGCTTGTTATACTTAATGCAGAACTCTCACAGGAGCAGGAAGATGCACTTCTACAGGTTCTCAAACAACAGAAGCATGCTATTGGGTGGACAGTCTCGGATTTGAATGGCATCAGCCTTACCATTTTCACTCACAGGGCGCTACTTGAAGAAGGTACCAAGAAATCTTGGCAACCACAATGGCGCTTGAATCCTTCCATGAAGGAAGTTGTCAAAAAGGAGGTGATCAAACTATTGGATGCAGGCATCATCTATCCCATCTCAGATAGTTCGTGGGTGAGTCCTCTCTAAGTGGTACCCAAAATGGGGGTATCACTGTGATTTCAAATGAAAAGAACGAGCTCATCCCTACACGCACTATCACAGGCTGGCGAGTCTGTGTGGATTACCGGAAGTTAAATGATTCCACAAGGAAGGATCGCTCCCCCTTTCCATTCATGGATCAAATGCTAGAGTGACTAGTAGGGCACAACTTCTATTGCTTCCTTGACAGTTTTTCCGGCTATAACCAAATCTCCATTGCTCCAGAGGATCAGGAAAAGTGCACATTCACTTGCCCCTATGGCATATTTTCTTATCGAAGGATGACTTTCGGCATGTGTAATGCCCCCGCCACCTTTTAGAGCTGTATGATGGCCATCTTCCATGACATGGAGGAACGATTCCTGGAGGTATTCATGGATGATTTTTCTGTTTATGTAAAATCATTCACCATTTGTTTACGACACCTAGAGCTTGTTTTGGAATGATGTGAGAACACTAAACTAGTCTTGAACTGGGAAAAGTGTCATTTCATGGTGCAAAGTGGCATAGTCCATGGCCACAGAATTTCAGCGAAGGGGATAGAGGTGGACCCGGTGAAGATCGAGGTCATTTCACGACTACCTATACCGACTTCTGTCTGAGCCATCCGCAGTTTCCTTGAGCATGCAGGTTTTTACCGGTGGTTTGTCTGTGACTTCTCCAAAATAGCCTAGCCCCTCACCAATCTTCTAACCAAGGATTCCATTTTTGAGTTCGATGATACATGTATCAGATCTTTTGAGAATCTAAAGAAGCGCCTGGTGGAAGCTCCAGTTATGATTTCTCCCAACTGGGAGGAACAATTTGAAGTGATGTGTGATGCGAGCGACTATGACGTGGGAGTAGTCTTGGGACAGCGACTTGAACGGATTTTCAGACCTATCTATTATGCCATCAAGACGCTCAATGATGCACAGATCCACTACACCACCACAGAAAAGGAGATGCTCACAGTGGTTTTCGCATTTGACAGGTTTCGTTCTTACTTAGTGTTGTCTAAAGTTATTGTTTATATTGACCATACAGCACTAAAGTACCTACTCAACAAGAAATATGCGAAGACCTGATTGATCTGCTGGGTACTCCTCATACAAGAATTCGATCTTGAGATCTGAGATAAGAAAGGAAGTGAGAACTTCATTGCTGACCATCTCTCCCGCCTCGAGCTGCCTTATTTGGAGAAGGAAGAAGATCAGGAAATCAGGGAGGATTTCCCTGATGAGCACCTCTTTTTGATCAACGAAACACCTTGTCCATGGTATGCTGATATCGCTAATTTTCTGGTTACAGGTGTCATTCACCCCAACCTCTCTTTCCAGCGAAAGAAATGATTTTTCTCTGATGTGAAAAGATACTTCTGGGAGGATCCTCTACTATTTTGATCATGTGCAGATGGAGTGATCTACCGTTGCATCCCGGATAATGAATTTCACAGTGTCCTGGAGTTCTGTCACGCCTCACCAGTAGGAGGACATCATGGGCTAGACCGTACCATAGCTAAGATCATGCAGTCTGGATTTTTCTAGCCCACCATGCACAAAGATGCCCGGGCCTTTGATTCTTGTTGTGATTGGTGCCAGAGAACCGGTAATATGGGACTTAGAGCCGAGATGCCCTAGCACCCCATCCTGGAGGTCGAGATTTTCAACTTCTGGGGCATAGATTTCATGGGTCCTTTCCCCCCATCTCTTGGGAACATTTACATCATGGTCTGCGTCGACTATGTCTCCAAATGGGTGGAAGCCACTCCTACATCTCATGACACAGCCAAGGTAGTCATAAATTTCTTAATGAAAAATATTTTTAACAGGTTTTGAGTTCCACGAGTACTGATTAGCGATAGAGGGACCCACTTTTACAACACACTGATTAGAGGAATATTGTCAAAGTAAGGAGTAAAGCATCAGATAGGGACACCATATCATCCCCAGTCCAGTGGACAGGTAGAGCTCTCCAATCGTGAGCTCAAGTAGATCCTGGAGAAAAGAGTGAACACTTCGTGAAAGACTGGTCCAAGAAGTTAGATGATGCCTTGTGGGCCTATCGGACTGATTTCAAAACACCACTGGGAATGTCCCCGTTCGGCCTCGTCTATGGAAAACCCTACCATTTTCCAGTAGAATTGGAACACAAAGCCTACTGGGCCGTCAAATCCCTAAATTATGATCTTAAGGAAGTTGAAGAAAAACGGAAGTTCCAACTGTCATAAATAGATGAAACCCGATTAGAGGCACACAAGAACACCAAGTTTTACAAGGAGAAGACAAGAGCCATTCACGACCAAATGATTTCACGAAAATCATTCCAACCCAGTGATCACGTACTTCTCTTTAATTCTCGTCTTCGCTTATTCCCAGAGAAGTTAAAGTCACGATGGTCGGGACCATTCCATGTTGTACGCATATTCCATCATAGAGCGATAGAAATTTCTGGAGAATATGCTAAACCATTCAAGGTAAACGGGCAGCGATTAAAAGCTTACCATCCTACAGACAATATGGTGGGAACGTTGTCCACCATACTCCTCAGGTAAGCAAGGAAAGTAGGTCAAGCCAATGACCTAAAACAAAGGCACTTCCTGGGAGGAAACCTAGAGGTTACACGTCGTGACCCACTTATTTACACGGTGTGTAATTATCTTTTTAATAATCTTACTAATATAAATCTCTATAATAACAAATAAATAACCAGGGATGATGTCGGTGCCGATGGAAAAGTCATTGGAGTTTATTCGAGCTGTTCTCGGTTCTAATCATCCTGACCTACCTTTGGCATGGGGTTCCTTCTTTTATTTACACGGCGTGTGTGATATTTTACATTTATGTATCTATATAAATGTGTTTAATAAAACCCATGATGGGGATATACTGGTTGGCTAGAATCCTAATCCAGTTTCACAAGACCCGGGATCGAATCCAGACAGTCGTCCCATTTCCATCATTTTTTCTTTTAACAAAACCACATGACGTGTATCCCGATATATTCCGTGTGCGCCATAATTCTTCAAATATAAATTAAAAACGTTTTAAAAATAAGAAATTTCATGCGGGTGAAGTTGGCGGATTGGCAGAGTCTCAGAACCAGGTTCAAAAGACCCAGTTTTGAATCGCGCTAATCTCCCTACTTCACCCCCATCCTTTCCTAAATAAAAACCACACGTCGTGCTTTTCTTTCTTTCCGTGTGTATAGGCCGTATAAAATAAATATATATATATATATAATAAATATGGACAGCAGAACAACCTTTTCTCCAGTGGGTGAGGGAATTCGTTTGAATCGGCCGATCATCGGTTTGAATCCCGCCCCAAGCATCGGACCAAAGGTTGTACTACTCTTTTTCTCATTTTAAAATACACGTCGTGTATTTCCCAATATACGCCATGTATCGAATTATTTATAATAGAATTTGTAGATATATCTATTTTATTTTAATTATTAATAATATTTATATAGTTTACTATAATTTATTTATTTATTTATATGTTTAAAAAAATCAGGATACACGGCGTGTACTATACATACACGCCGTGTACCTCAGTTATATAAGCCACAGTCCACCCGGATTGAGGCTGTGTCTTGTGATTTCTCTATTTCCTCCCCTATTCCCATTTTCTTCTCCCGAACGCCACCCGAACCCCCTTCTCCAGATCCGTCGATTTGGGGCGTTTCAAGTTCTGATTCTTCTTACATTGTGATCTTCGATCCAGGTACACCATTCTACACCCTCTATTTCAAGTTTTTAGACTCGTTTAGGATGTTTTCTGGATTGGCCGACCGTTTGTCTTCCGTCTGTACACGGCCAAAAAATGAAGAGCACACGCCGTGTACTTCTGTACACAGCCACACACAAAATATTTTGAAATTTGAATATACACAGTGTGTCTTTTCGGTACACACCGTGTCCTTTTCATCGTGCCCGAGTATACCTTTGCACACGACCTCACCCACCATTTTCATAAACGGCGTGTATGTTTGGTACACACCGTGTAGACCATTTCCCTTGGCCCCTCTGTGTGTGGCCCATAACACAGCCGGTCACCCCATGTTCCAGTACATGGCGTGTGTGTTCGGTACACGCCATGTCCTTTATATCTGTAGTCGGCCCGTGTTTACCCTTTACACAGCTTCTCACCCTATATTCCTCTACACGGCGTGTATTGTTTTCTATGAACTGATAAAAACATGGACATTTCATTTGTTCCACACGACCACCAACACTTTGAAAGAACACGGCGTGTATGTTCTATACACACCGTGTACTTTTCCATGGTCTGTTTTCCACCCTCGGCGTGTCTGTCCAGAGAACACGGGATACTCTCCATTTTTGACTACACGCCGTGTATTCTGGAGTACACGCTGTGTACTTTTCTTTTTCAGTTTTCTCACATTTTATTTGTTTTGTTTTCTTTCCTTTTTCTTTTTCTTTTGTTTTGTTTTCTATTTCTTTCTATTTCAGGATATGGCAGATCACGATCATTCACACCAGAAGTGGCCAGCCTCCGCTACTGAGGGTGAGGAGTCCAGTTATCGTCGGATCTAACTCCGACCACCTACGCAGCCAGACCCCGACACTCCCGTCTTTGAGCTCCCTCCATTGGCCATTCTGCCGCTACTCACTCCCTCAGATGATATCGGGCCTACTTCTGCTGCACCAGCTGCCACTTTCCCTGTACTATCATCCTCAGCCGTTGGTCCCTCTTCGAGCACACCTTCCACTAATCCACCTTCTACTTCAGCAGATCCACCTTCAGAGCCACACATTACTGCTGCACTGGCACCTGGTCCGGGACCTACAGGTGCTCCCTATCCCTGCACAGTTTTCCTGGTCACCGACCTCGCATACGATAGGTTTCGATGCTTCTCTCGTCGGCCGATACCATTGAGTGGCTGATACCTCGACAGCAGCATTCCACAGCGGCTCGGTATTTGGGAGGATTTGGAGGTGCTTCTTGGGCACACTGCACTCCTTGATATTTTCCAGGTCAGCACTCCTGTGTTCCGTGATTTATTTTTGGAGTTTGTGGCTTCGTTTGAGTTTTATGGCGCGGAGTACCGAGAGACACCTGGCGATGCAGTGCCAGTAGTTCGATTCCGGCAAGGCGGTTGATGTTTTTATCTGATGATGACCGAGTTTGGCCGAGGGTGCAGCTTCTACCCCCATCCTATCACCCCACCCCCCATTTATGACTTGACCCGGCCTGAGCGCTCTTACCTCGTTTCCATGTGGCGGGAGATCTCTAGGCCTGACCACCGGTACTCCCCCACTTCTCATAAGATCACTCTTATAGTCGACTTCGTTCTTCGCTTCACCCACCGGTGCTTCAGCGCCATCCTCTTCCCCCGCCATGACGATATGGGGGTCGTGACCGGCCGTGACATGGAGCTTCTTACCTGTGTTATCCGGCACGACTACCCAGACCTCCCCTTTCTTGCCGCCTCCTATTTCCACTCCATGTTTACCGGCCATCAGGGCAACCTGAATGGCGGGTTTTATACCACTTGTCTTTCCCACCACTTAGGGGTATTCGAGCCCTCATTGCCTCATGATTTGATAGGTTCACCCCAAGAGATGGACTTCCTCATGCTCATTCGCATGGGATTGGTCTGGAAGCAGGGGGTGCCTACATCCTTGCTCAGGTTCGAGCTCCGCCACGTGCTGACCCCCCTGCCCCAGCTATTGACCCCGCTCCTCCCTCCCCACCCCCTCCAGCTTCTCCACCTCACCCACCTCCTACTGACCCCAATTATTCTGAACTTCCTTCTTCAATCCCATCCCCCATCCCACCTACCCCCGCACCCTTGGTCGATCCGGCCCTTTCCCTCCGCCTAGCCACGGTGGAGCAGAAGTTAGTTCGTATCATCAGACGCAAGGACACCATTTCAAGCCATTTGATTCGTCTGGACTGCCGCCAGAACCCGATGGAGCATCTATTGGTGCATATTCCTCAGCATCTTGGTGTTCTACTACCTCAGCCAACAGCATCTGCCTCCGTTCTTGGCCCTTCTATTGCTGCTCCACCATCTCCTGTACTGGCCACTGATTCTGTTCTGCTGACTATGGTGAGCCCTACTACTACAACTTCTGTCGGGCCAGGGCATGCTGCTGAGCTATCTTCGCTGATTCCAGCACCTACGGCTCCTACTTCTTCAGCTTTCCTTCCCGATGCAGAGTCTGGGCCACCCACTTCCACGCCTCCTGATCCGTCTTTACCGGACGATTCTGTACAGGATGATGCCTCCCCTGAGGCGACCCCATAACAGTGACATTTTTCTTTATATTCTATATCTCTTCTGTCATTTTCTATGTTTTGATGTTGTGCATGTTTGCAGTTTTGTTTTTTTTCTCACCAGTCATAGGTATCATGAAGCACCTGGGGCGTCACTTTTTCACGAGGGGAGTATTTTTCCATTTCTATTTTCTTTATTTTTGGATTTACTTCTTCCACTACGTCCCCTCATTTTGTCCCCCATTTCTCCCCGTTTCCCACCCTTTACCTTAATATTTCACTTGGTGGACCATGTGCAGTATTAAGTGTGGGGGAGAGTCTATATCTTTCCCCTTAGTCTTTTCCCTTAAACTAATCTAGGAGACATCATTATTAGACTCTATATTTGAAAATATAAATCAATTTTGGTTAATCATTCTTATAAATGCTAGAGTTATCAGTAGGAACTTTTGGAAATGATGCATTCTTATTTTAGTTATTAAGTATTTTAAAATGATTACTGATATAGTTTCAATTGCAACTTTTTATCCTTGATTAAATTACATTGATTAGGCTAATCATTTATATGCATGTCATGACCTGATTGTCCCTTTATTATTTTTACACTCCTGAGAGGTATTTTAAACCCTTTTTCATATTTCTTTTCTAATACCCTCTTTCTTGAGAGATTCTTAGGATATGCATCACTACCAGAATTTGCAAGTTTTCTTTTCAAAACATGAATAAATTTCTTGAATTAGATTAAAATGATTGAGGCATTAGATTGTTTCAACCCCTTTATCTTGAGACCTACCCAACATTTAATCATCATTAAACCCATGAAAGCCATGAACAGACTTTATAGGAAGCCACATTACAAGCCTATTCACCTTCATACCCTATTCCTTTTTAAAATTTTCATGATTATTCGTTTGAGATTTAAAGAGGGAGTTGGAAATACATGGTATATTTTTTACACAACCATGAAATAAAGTGTGGGGGAGTGCCTCTTGATTATTTTGGGCAGAATGGGTTCCAAACATCTACTCATTGTATTCATAAGTGTTTCCCTTGTGATTTTTGTAATTCATCTAAAAAACAACAAGGGAACCTTCTGCTTATTTGCCCATGAACCCTACTTGCCTAAGGAAGATGATGACGATTACAAAAGCATTTGACTGAGATTTTGAAGGATGTATTTTCAGCGAGCTTTACTTTGAATATCATGCAATGTTGTTTAAAGGAATTAACCTTCCTTTTTCAAGCCTCGGAATTTATTTTTACATCTGAACCTACCAACCCTTATCCACAGAAGCATCTGAACCTTATTGATAAATCCCTCATGATTTTTGTAATTCAATTTCTCTGAAGTAGAGAACAAGATATCTTGAAAACCTATAGATAGAGTGTATATAACTTAGATTGAGCATAACTCAGAATAAAAATATCTTGAGTGTGGAGTGTGATTTTGACTGGTAAGGTAAATCATCAAATAACATGCTTATTTTTGAAAGGTTAAAAAATGTGTTGAAAGAAGATGAGAGTAGTTAATTGCATTATATATGAGGCATGATTTTAATATCTTATGAATTGAATTTGTTTGTGCCTTTTAGAATTTTTCCTCAGTAACTTTATCAGTTATTCATTTGATTAATTAAACTCCTTCCTTTTAAAGTATAGGATCTCTTAATTAGATGTTGAGATTTTTCTTGAGGGCAAACAAATGACTAAGTGTGGGGGAATTTGAAGCACCTAATTTGTGTATACATTTCCACATATATAATTTACAATAAAAACATGTTTTCATCAAATATCTTTTGTTTTATGAACATATTCTTTGATTTTGGTGAATCTATTTACTTTTAGGAGCTTTCTGGCTAAATACACGGATCAAGGGAAGTTTGTGAAAATTTTGAAACTACACGGCGTGTACTTTTATACACGCTGTGTACATCCAGACAAGGACACGGACCAAAGCAGTGAGTACATGCCCATGTCACCAGGTAGAGATACACGCTGTGTGGGAAGGCATTACACACCGTGTACCACTTTCTAGAAGTAGTGGTTACTGAGAAAAGTCTACACGCCCATGTGGCCATTGAAAGAGACACGGTGTGTTTAAACTTCTACATGATGTGTCTGCTGTTCTAGAAGGGGTTGGCGGCCAAATTTTTTATACAACACACCATGTATGGCGTCGCTACATGCTGTGTACATTCAACTTGCAGGCGGTGCTATGTTCAAAAGTCAAAGACGGTGTTTTAGGCTGCCTACCAGCGGAGAAATTGGCACCAAAACGCGTTGACGAAATGTACATGGCGTGTACATTCTATACACATCGTGTACTTTATATTTCTATAAAAAGAGGCCTTGGCCTACAAATTTTGGAGTTCAGAACCATTAGAGGAGAGAAGAAGCTTTGTTGCTACCATTCCCGAGCCACCGTGGTGCCATAGTTCCACTATTCCGCCTTCGGACACCCTACCCCAACGCCTACAAGATGAATCCGTCAGGTATCACGTATGTCGTTTCTCTAACACTTTCTATGTGTAACTAAACCCCTCGTGCTGGGGCTATGGATTATGGGATCATAACTTGTATGTTGCTTTATATAGTTGTGTTTAAATTGTTGTAATTCATCTTACTCTTCTTAAACCACTGTCTAATATAACTGAGGATTCTGAGCCAGACCAAGGGAAGAATTATCAGTGATACAAAAGAAAAGTAACAGTGAAATCATCCATGACCATTGGAAGGATTTCACCAATTCAAATAATGGACCGAACTTAATAAAGAATTAAGAACACTGACCACCGGACCAAGGAGTCAACTGCTCTAATTCCAAACAAGAGGAACCGGACTAAGGAAATCTTGTAACAAAACAAAATCCAGAATGATTGAATTATTATGAACAACACAACCATTTAAACAACCTGAAAAAGTACTCCTTAATCACCACAGCCCCGACACGTCTTTTTATTCCTATTTTAAACTCTTTAAATTTACAAATTGTTTCATTTAAAACTGTTAATCATTTACTTAAAGTAAGACAATTTAGTTTCAATTAAAAATAAAAATCAACTCAATCAACTCTAAATTCTACATACTTCACCTAATTAATTATTAACTCAATTGAATTTATGCACTCCATTGTTCCCTGTGGATCGACCCCGAACTTGTGCTGTACTAAATATTAAGAACGGGTAATTAATTTGGGACGCATATAACTTTAATCAACGACAAGCGAAGACCATCGACGCCCTTCCTTCTGTGGTATAATATTATTCCTTATGTTCTACAATATCTGAAAAAAATACATTCATGATCCTCAAGTCCCAAGATACCCATTATTTCATCTTTCCTCTAATTTGGGGGTCCGATAACATTCGGAGCCTCCTAAAAAGTTGATCTGTGATCGCGAGGATCTAACAATGAAGAACACCAACAGTAGGGGAGAGAGAGCACAAGAATTCCCAAAGAATAAACCTTGGCCTTTCTTGATGTTGGACTCAATCTGTTATCGTTATAATGATAAATTAAGAGGATAAACTAATCTCCTGATAATTCTATGTCAATAACTCATCCCGTAACAACGACCAAACTACGGATCAATCTGTTTGTGGAATGAACCATGTCCATTATGGAAATTAAGAATGGTGGAAAGAAATAATTAAATAGATGACCTACCTAGATTTTGAATTAGTCATTGATGAGGAACGATTGTGTTAACATCATTGATGATATCCTCCAACTTCATTGGTATGATTATCCATGATCTGCTCTCTGATCCGTCATTGTTCATTCGAGAGGACTCTTTCTCTGCATCTCAAAGGAATTATGGGGTTATGGTAATAACCCTGGATTCCTAAAAAATGTTTAATAAAAAGAATTTTTATGCTTTAATTAAATAATTTATCTTTAAATTATTTAATGACGATTACTTTCTTTTTCAGGTTTTTCCACAAAAGATCAGCACCAACTAAAGTTAAGTTATGCCAAGAGAAAAACCATATTAAGAACTCAACGGTGGTCTCTGATTTCGAATATAAGTCACCATTCATGAGTTATTAGGATTTTAACAAAAAATAAAATTATTTTATTATTTTATTTATGGCTATGTCCTTGGTGAATGTTTCATTAGATAACTTGCACCAACCAATGTTAGGTCGTACCTAGGGTAAAGCCTCCATTCTGAGCCCAGCGGTACCCTCATATTTCTTATCAAATAGCTCATTTAAATGATAATCCACTTTTTCAGGAAATCCACTCACATGAATGCTATGAAAAACATAAAAATTTTCAATGAATTATTCTAGACACACCGGGCCTTTGAATCGCACGCCGTCTCAGCACCTGGTCTCGGAATTTTCCCAAATAATTTCTAAAAAAAATCAAGAGAATAAATGTCACTAATTCCCCACCCAATACATAGGAAATAAAAACAGGGTAAATTCATACTGGATATCTTAATCCAATGACTTCTCAAGGTGACTCTCCCTAGACTACCCATCTGATAAGCGATTTGGGGAAAAGTGAATAAGCTCTTTGAATTTAATCCTAAGCTCCCACACACTCAAAATTTCCTTATAAATATAAAGTAACTATTTCTTATTTATTACTATTGTCATTAGTGATAGGAAATTCATACAATAATACCTCCAAAAAAAACCTCAAGAAACATATTTCTCTTTCTTCTTTTAAAGATAGAAAATCCTCTACTGGAACTGTATGCCTTGAATATGGCTAACTTCCAATGGAATTGGAAACTTCATCCTAGCCTAAATAAAATTTAAAGATATCTCCATCTCCTCAATCCAATGCTATATCTCCAAATCATAGATACTCACCTCATAATATTTAAATATATAATGCTATAACTCACACAACATCCTCTTCTAAATATCATCATCTTTATCTGGGTCTAATCATCTTTCCATACCTCTCCAACCTATTCCATGAATATATGATAATTTGGAGACATAATAACACATAGAAAGAAACTTCCTATGACTGTTAGTATGGTATATATTAAGACTCATTTAATTAAATTATTATAACTTCTTAAAAATCACCCTAATTTAAACATAATCCAAAAAAACATGATAAATTTAACTTTATTAGGTTTCTTCCCTACAATCATCTTTATCTCACCTATATTGTTCAGTAATATTATGTTCCTTGCATTAGAATACTGGGGGACCAAATTACCATTTTCATATTCGGTCTTACTTATTATATCACACACTATGTTTGACTAATGTTATTACCCTACAAAAATCATGTAATGGTCACCATTTCTTATTAAACCCACTATGTGTTTTTGATATATTTGTCATAAAAAAGTATAAATTAAAATAAATATGAGTTTTATATTTATGATGTAAATAAGTGAATAATAACATTAGATTATAAGTTGAATGGAGTTCCCAATCATTTTGATGAGAAAAAGAATAGAGTTCCCAAGAAAAGTTATAATTATTTTTTGATTTGTGAATAATATATGAATATTTAAAGACATAATTAAGGCATGTAAGTTTGAGGTGTTTTTACTATTTATATAGAAAATGGTAATGGAATAAAGTAGGTGTTTCCTTTGGATATTATTAGAGATCCATTCAGTTTTCAATGATTTTTAATGAATTAGATTTAATTTTGAGTAAAGGAATTCTTATTGAAATATTCTACATAATATTTACATGATTCACTATGATTCGGAATTAAACTGGTTTTAATTGGATCTGATTTGACATTATTCCAAAGTATTTTTCATTTGAACATTTTTGAGATTATCTTCAATGTAATAATTTCTAGTGATGAATAAAATTAATATACACTTACTAAAAAAATATTTTAGAGGTATAAGATATATTAAAAGTGGTAGTGAAGGTCATGGAAATACTGAAATAAGAGTAAGAAGAATTTGGAATGTTTATAAAAGTTTTTAGGAGAGTTAAAGAATATTTTAATTAAGTGAAGGATTCTATTAGTTTTATGGATGAGGAATTATATGCTTGAATTTTGGAAAAGTAAAATGATATATGTTCAAGGGAAATATATATTCAATGTTGGATAAGTTAAATAAAGAAGTAAATAAATGTTCAATGTATAAAAATATTGGTTATCCCTAAAAATACAGTCATTATAAATATCGTGAACAATCTCAAAGGTATCACCATCCAAGAGTTTCTATGAAATAGTGGGGATTATAAAGTAAAACACTAGTTGAGTTAGAGATACAAAGTGTATGTCACTTTAGTTAAAGGAGGGATAGTTATTTTGGTGTGTATTGGTTCCACAAGAGTTCAGTGGAATGTCACAAAGCATGCATAGTGATAAATAAGAGCCCTCCTATAGTAAATTTTGATATGGGAATCAAAAATGTTATACAGTTTTCATCATTTAAATGAGAAAATTATTTTAAAATAAATGATGATGTCATTGTAGTCTTCAACCAAGGGTGCTAGGGTTTTTTTACATGGTGAGTTAGTGTTTCGACTTCAGTTTTCATGTAGATATTGAAACAAGTAACATGCCTCACCATGTTTATTTCACATCACAAATTGGTTTTGAAAGTATATCATAAAATAATATAGTATATTTTTTGTAATTCCTTAAATGGAAAAGATAATGAGATGAATATATGGAAGATAATTCAGATAATAATGTGATGATGCTTTATAGTGATCTTTCAATGTAAAAACATCATGGAAATTTGTTTATTATGGTTCAATCTAAGTCTACAAGAATATTATAGGTCAAGTTAATTAAGAATATTCATTCCACTTCACACCATATAATTAATAGAGTATTTTCATAAGCAAAATCGGTTATTATGCATGAATAAATGGTGATAATAAGAATTAAGCTCATATATCGAGTGATTTATATAAAATAGTTGTTTTTATAATTCTTACTTAGAATAATAATTCAATACAATAAGAGACATTTTTGTTAAATGTAAGTGATTTGTTTTTTTATGTTGTGCAAGAATGAATGGTTCATCACATTTTTTGGAATCACTATGTGTTGATAACTTATTTGACATTTCATTATAAATATCACTCTAGTGTATCATTTATTGTTAATTGAACTGTGTATAAATAGAGTAGTGAAAAATTGAAAAGAAGTAGAGTTAATAAGAAACTCTTTGTATTCACATAAGGATTTTTTTAGGGAATTCCTTACATGATGTACTCTTGTGAATTATCGAGATATATAAAGACCATGAAAAATAATATTCCTATATAAAGAAGGTTTTATATACTCTAATTTATATGATGTAGAGTTTATCATGCCACACAAAGTAGGCACTTCCATGATAATAGTCCCATGATCTAAAATGTACATGAAGAAAATGCTTTCATGAGAAAAGTTTTTTGAGCAAAGAGTTGTGTGAAGTTGATGGTAGGTTTTAAATTTTCATGAATATGGTTCTGTGTATTGGTTGTTACATGAATAAGTATTGAGAAGATTGATTTTGATCATATTTTAGTGTATTATCATTCATGAAAAAGAAGTGATAGATCTGGCCTAAAATATTCATATATTGTAAGGTTTGAAGTATGACATTTCATAAGTGATAATTGTTGTAACTAAAGAATATCCCAATACTACATTATTGTGTATTACTTGTGTATCAAAGAGATAAATGTAATAGTGCATCAAGAAAACATACTATTTTTGTTCAATTCAAGAAGAGTTCCAAGGATATTGAAAAGATCTTTGTGAATAGAAGGAGAAGACTAAAAAAAGTAGGAGAGGTCTTGGTCTTATACTTATTGATTACTATTCAGGATGAACAAATAATATGACTAGGTTATGATATTATATATCTTAAGGCCTAAAAAAATTTTAGGTATCCTTCAGGATTGTTGTAAGTGGGTTACAACCCAAATGATAATTTTGATCAAGTTAACTTTTTTGGTTACTATAATTTAAGAAATAAAATTAGATCAATACTATCATAGAGATAAAGGAACCTATATTATTGATCTATATCAAGGTGTTACAACAAAAATATTGTAAATAGATAACTAAAAGTTGGTGATTTTATTTTTCTTGGTTGATGCTAGGATTATGGGTCTAAGGATATACCCTTGTTTGAGTTCCACTTAATAATAAAATAGGAACAATATGTGAGTGTTATAACAACCACTGCATATTAGAGATATAGTCATCAACTTTACAGGAAAACCTCCTTTACAAATCTTAGTGCCCTTTTTGTTTTTAATTTCTTTCTCTTGGTAAATGTATACAAATTGAAGGTGGGGGTTTAGTGAGAGATATCCATTCACTAAATAAGTATAGAGTTAAATAAATGATAACATTTTAATTAATGATAATTCATCCCACAAAAATCCACCCCCCCCCCCTCAGTTTGGGAATATCCAAGAGTAATCTTATCAATTGGTATCAAAGCATCAAGTTCCTTTATTAATTGGATTATTGATATTTTTTTCAATGTTTGTTATGAGTTTCTATTTTCAAATTATTTATAAAGTAAAAATTTGAAGAAGTGTATAAGTCCCCTATCAAAGAATCCTTTGGTGAGACATCTTACAAGAATTTTCAAAATACAAAGAAAATGGATGTGAAGAAGTTGATAAAGTACTTATCCAAGAAAGAATAAAAAATTAAATATCACATAATTTATGGTATCAAAGTATAGGTAAATCTAGTATATCTCTTGATAATATATCCCTTAAAATAACTTGTTATGAGAAGGAATCTCTCTTAATTAAAGAGGAAGGAAAATATGTTTCTTCATGATGTAAACTTAATAAAGATAAATTAGTCCTCGAAGATGAAGATATTGTGGTTGAATATGCCTACAAAGAGATGGATAATACTTATTTTTCAAAAAACTCACAATAAATTCATGATGATAAGAAAACTGAAGGTTCTTCTTAATATTGACTAATATAAGAACTAATAAATAGTGGGAGTGATCACATGTCTATATATTTCCATGATGAATCAGTTGAAAAAATAAAGGATATACTATATAATTTTCTTAAATAAATGGCCACTTTTATTTTTTGGATCAATTAGGAGTATGCAGTAAGAGATTACTATGATTAATTAAGAGTCAAAATGATAGATAATTCATTATAATAAATAATGTTAATATGTGTCCAGAACTCAAAACATGTTAGAATAATAAAATACAAAAATTTAAAGGCATAGGTGTGGTGATCCTCTATTGAGAATGAGGGTATTAATGAAATTAATTGGAAATAAAAGGTTAAAAAATATTTTGAATATAGAAGTTTCATGCGTTATAATAAGATCAAAGGTTCAAAATTGATGTTAATAATTCATAACAAGAATTCAAATCAAAGATGGTTAAGAAAACCAACACTTTTTTGTAATAATGAAATATAATTTATGGTGATGAAGTTAAAAAGGTATAAAATTAATGAAAAGATATATTTAAATTTTTAAAGATCAAAAACAATTTATAAATATGAAATGTCTTGAGATTAAGATAAAATTGAAAAGTTTTGAAACTAATCAAGATAATTTTTCATAAAAAAACTAAGATAATAGTTTCTACCACATGTATTATCACGGTGGAATATAATATTAAAATACCTTTATCTTTAGTAAATAAGAGTATGATATCATCTGATGGTCATTCTCTGTAAAGATATAAGAATAAGTTACCATCCATTTTAGAAAATATCTTTAATGCTAAAGCTATTTCTCTTAAAATTTCAGTTTATAAATAACAATTAGTGTAAAATGGATGAGGAAAATGGTGAGAATCCCATTACCAAATCTAAGATGGTTAGAAGAATGTGTAGAAGAAGTTTTTACACAAAATAAGACTTTATATTAAATGATAAATAATAAAGATAAAAAATGCATCAATTATTCCAGACTATTATATAAATGAAAATATCAAGATTTTTTGTTTACTTTTAATGTTGTAATATATTTAGGAATATGGTTATGGTTGTTGGAATAATATTTCAACCAATTGATTTCAAAGTAATATTACATTAAGGGAGGTTAAATATAAACTAAATCAAAGTATATATGGAATGATATAAATTTGTTAGTCTTGAATAGATTTGAAATTTTAAAGTGTGATGTTTTGAAAAATATTTGATAGAAGTGGATCACGCTTTCTCAATTAAATAAATCATGTATCGAAATAACTTGATACGAGGATACCACAAAAGATAATAAGAGGATGAAAATCATCCTTGGTAATGAATCAAGATAAAAAATCTTAAAATAGTATTCCCAATAATTTAATGAATAAGACAAGTCTTTTATCATTGGAAGATAATAAAAAGAATAAATTTTTTCAATAATTTATCGAAAAAACTTGAGACGAGGATACCACAAAAGATAATAAAAGGATTAAAATAATCCTTGGTAATGAGTCAAGATAAAAATATAAAAATAATATTTCCAATAATTAAATGAAGAAGACAAGTATTTTATCATTGGAATATAAGAAATAGAATAAATTTTCTCAAATAAAACCCATGAACACTAAGAATGTTGTAACACGAAAATCATAAGTTTCTACTTTTATAGAAAAATATCAAAAAACATGTATTTTTAAAAAAAAATACATGAGTTTTAATACTGTTGGAAGAAATTTGGAGCAATAAAGTAAATTATTCCAAGATAAAAACAAAGAGAATGATTTTGTGAAGAATATTTATGAGAATACATGTTGAATAACCTAGAATTATATGAAAATTCCTAATGAATATATGATCATTTTTCTATCTGATTTAGAGAAGGAAAGAAAAATTAAATAAGCACAAGAAAGTAGTAGCACAAAATCGAAAGAATTAATTCCATATATAGAAGTATAATTTCATGATAGGTTTTCAGAAAATGGTGAACAAATAAATTCAAATATGTTCTGTGGAAGGTGAAAGAAGGTTGGAAATATCTAAGAAGATTTCTTGTTAATATTTTTACTTCAAGGAGAAATATTAAGAAAGTCTCAATAATAACTAGGAAATACATGGTCATTGATCGATAATGTATAGAGGAATTTTTCACATAAAGATATTATTAAAAGAAGTAAAGAATCCATGATGTCCAGACTAATTTGAAACCTATAAAATTTAATATGAGGATTTCATCTAGATATGGAGTTGAAAATAAAATATTATATTGGTTGAGAAGAAATTTTAAACCCTTTTTCTCCCATTAAAGGTAAAATAACTGCCACCTCATTCCCATACATATTGTGATTATTATTTTGATGCGGTGAATTCAACGTGATGCAAGTTTTCTGGGGAAGAACTATTAAATATTATAATCCTTCAAAAATAAGATATAAAATTGAATAATTCTCTATCCTTGTATGATATATCATTTGGAAACTTGAAGCCTATTTTCTTATCAAACTTGATGAATTAGATTAGGTGTGTCTCGTTGAGGTAGAGACAAATGAATAAGTTTGAGAAGTTTCCTGACTTATCAAAATATGAAAATATCTAATTCTATATGGTGATTTAAAATATTTCATTGGAGAGGGTATTTATTGATATTCTCTCACCCTTTCTTTGGAAAATAAATGTTTTCCATTATTTGGGAGAAATTAAACAGATCAATGATATAAAAAATAAGAAAAGTCAAAGATATTCCTTGGATTATTTCTAAAAACTATATCTAGTTGGTTATATTTGAATGTTTTAATCCATATTCTAATATGATTTTAGGAATTCAAGTTGGTAAAACCTCATTTTAATAAAATCTATCAATTTGTATTATCTTGAAATCACTTGGATAAACTCAAGAGAAAGAAATATCAAAGTGATATTAAATTCAATTAATTTATGGACATTTTTTTATATTAGAACCTCTTGTTCTATACACTAACCATGGATCAATTAAATTAATAGTTTAATAATTTATGGAATGTTTCTTTAAGATTTAATTGTTATCGTCATCTCTCTTAATATATTTTCATTTATTAAAAATAAGGGGAAGAGAATAAAACTAAATAAGAAAATGTGAATGGTTTAAAAGATAAATAAATTTAATAATATATTGAAATGTGATTATGTATAGTTGTTATTGAAAAAAATACAATAAGGTATATTGTTGAACCCGGTTTTTGTTTTTGTTGTATTTTTATTCAATAAGTACATGTTACAATGAGCATGTGGTCTATATGAATGATGTCAATATCTAAATAAGAATAATATCTTGGAAGTTTAATTGAGATCCCAAGTATGTTAATGGGAAAAAGGATATAGTTCCGAAGAAAATGTGTAATTATGTGTTGAGTTATGAATATTACATGATGAGTTGGTGAAACACTTGAAACTTAGAATTGTGAGATAGTATCACCATTTATGTAGGAAAGGGTCATGTAATGAAGTAAAAATTACAATTGGATATTATTTGAGACCCATTCACAAGTAAATTATGTTTAATGAATTAGATTTGAGTTAGATTAATAGAATTGTGATTGAAATATTTTAAGGAACATTTACATACTGAATTGTGATTTTGAATTATAACAGTTTTTATTAGAGAATATTTGAAATTATTCTTATGTAATTTGACATCTGATGATTGGTGAGATGATATTCAATGTGAAGAGTATCGAATTCTAAAAATTATGAATGCACTAATGGTAAAAAAATGGTGTTGGATTCTATATTAAAAGAGGCATTAGTGTTTGTGGAAATAATCAGACAAGATAAAGAATAATTTGGAAGGTTTAGAATAATTTTTATATGAAATGAAGAATATTTTAATTGAGTGGAGAATTCTAAGAGTTCTATGGTGGAGAGTTATATGATTTATTTTTGGATAAGGAAAATGATATATGTTCAAAAGAAATATGTATTATGTATTGTCTAAGGAAACAAGTGAAGGAAATAAATGATCAGTTTATTGAAAAATAACCTACCCTAAAACTAGAATCCCTCAAGTTGTCAGTCATCATAGGGATTAAAACCAAACTCAAAGTTATCTCTAGTTGAGAGAGTCTATGAATAAGTAGGGATACCTTAGTCCCAGAACTAAATTAGTTATATATAGCTAGCGTAGAGTTTCATAGTGAGTAGAGGACCAATGGTCATGGTATAAGATGGTTCCATGGGAGTTTAATGGAATATTGTGTGGTATTCATAGTAATAAAATTGCACCCTCCCATAGTGAAGTCAGGTGTAGAAATCATGAATAGTATGCATTGTTCATCTTTTAAATGATTATGTGGTTTTAAAAGAAATTATGACATCACTATCAACTTAAACCTCCGGTGCTAGGGTTTATTTTTATGAGGATTTTTTATGAGCCTTCAGGTTTTTAGTATAACTTGAAAAAGTTAACATTACTCATCCACATCCTTGAACATTACATATAAGGTTTTCGTGAAAAAATTACTCCATGTTAATGAATTTTATGCTATTCCTTTTACAATTTACTCAATGCAATGAATATCCAGAAAATAATCTAGATAGTAATATAAATATTCTTTATATAGTTCCTTAAATATAAAAACATCATGACAATTTATTTATCATGGTTCATGATAATTTTATTTTATGTGAAGGTTACATGTTGAATAAATTATGAATCTCTACATAATTTCACCACACTTTTTGAAGAGTGTGTGTTCATAATAAACACAGGATCTCATGCATGAATAGATGGGGATCACAAGAATGTAGTGGATGCATCTAATGATTTTTTTGAAATGGAGTTTTGGATAATTTGAGATAGAAAAATGTATGAAATGTAAAAAGATATACTTTTTTGAAATATAGGTGGAATTTTTTTAGCATCTCAAAGGAATAAATAGTTCACCAGGTTTTTCAAAAGCACTATAGGCAGTGTTATTATTTGATATTTTTATATAAATATCACCTTTCCATATCATTTATAGTGAATTTAATTGAGAATAAACATAGAAATGAATTAATGGATAGATGTATATATGAATAAAAACTCTCTATATTTTCATAAGTATTTTCCCAGGTAATTTCTTATGCGATATACTTCTGTGAATTATCAAGTTACATCAATACCATGAAAATCATTCTACTTATATGAAGTGAGTTATGTGTAGTTTTATTTTTGTGTAGTATAGTTGATAAAAACACATGAAGTAGACCCTTGTATGAGGACATACCCTTGAGATAATAAGTTCATGAAGTTAACTCTTGTATGAGAGAAGTTATATGATCTAATATTTTCATGAGGTTTATGCAAGGTTTTATATTTACATGATGATAGTTACACATAAAATACTTTACAAAAGGAAGTATTGTGAAGAGTGAGTCTGGCTATTTTTTAGTGTATTATTATTTTTTCTAGAGAATTAACAGATACATCAAACAATATTCATATATTATAAAGTTTTACATAGTGTGTGGTGGCCCAAGATATTCTTGAAACTAAGGAATATCTTGATATTATATTCATGTTCATTATTTGTGTATCAAATAGAGAGAGTGACAATATCTTCCATCATGTATACTCCATGTGTTGAAGTAAAGAGTTCCAACAATAATGAAAAATCATTGTGCCACCGGTACACTATGCACTGTGTAGGTACTATAGCAGAATGTATACTGTGCAGGTAATGTAGTAGGCACTATTCGGTACTGTAGCAGCTGGAACTATTCACCTTGGGCCACCAGTTTGGGCTTGGAGACCTTAAGGATTTCGGGACACCCAAGACTTCTAGTCAGTAGATATTTCAGGCTACCTTTATGGCCTTTGGGCCACCTCAAGGCCTTCAGGCCACAAGCAATTTCTCCAGACAGACTCTACAAAAAAGGAGCATCCCCAGAAGAGGATTCAAAGTAGGTGCACTCACCAGAGTAGAGCCAAATGGATTTTTCATAATGAGATGGTATGGCTATGCCATCGGGACTAGCCTGTGCTTGCACAGGAATCCTAGCCAAATGGCCATGCGAAGTTGGAGAGCTACTATCATGATGCAGATGCTGGGGAGGGGCAATTCATTGTAGATAGTCTGTTTGAATTCCCTAAGACCTTCAGGTCATGTATTCTCCAAAGCCTATGGGCCATGTAATCTCTGAGCCTATGGGCCTTGTAAGAGTTCCCCCTCATCCCTTGAAAGGTGGGGTTATCAAAATTCAATAAAAATTACTGCCTTCGGGCCATTCGGGCTATTAAAGAAGAAAATGAATATATATCCAAGTCTTATACTTGTTTATTACTATTTAAGTTGAAATAGTAAGAATACTATGTTATGATATTCTATATTATCCTTTAAGATTACTATAGTAAAAGATAGTATAGAATATTTCTTTGATTGTGGAGATGTTTTTGATTGATGTGGTTTAAGAAAGAAGATCAAATATATACTAAATAGAAGGGACACAGTCCTATACCATCAAATGACTTTGAGATGTTACATGAAAATTCTTATAAACTAAGATCTTAAATTTGGTAGTTTCATTATGTATAATTGATTGAAATATTATAAGTACAATTTTATACACTTTATTTAGTTCCACATAATAATAAAAGAGGAATTCTGTGTGAGTGGGATAACAACCATCGTACATAGGGTGTGTAGCCATCCACATTAGTGGTGGGCTTGTCAAAAATCTTGGTGTATTTTGTTGTTGTTCTTTATTAATTTATTTAAAATCACGAAAAAAGAAGTTTCGGATTTAGTGAGATATAACCATTCACTAAATAAGTGAAAATTTAAATAAGGGATAAAGTTTTATTTGTTGAAACTCATCCCACATTGATTCACACCCCCCCCCCCCCCATCTTAATGTGGCCATATCCCATAGTGATTCTTGTAGTGCCTCATTTATAGATTTGATACCACTTTTTCATGACTCCCCTCCACTGGTTACAATTCCTGTACATATAGTGATGAGGAGAATGACCCTTGAAGCTTGGATCTAATAGGCCAGGGGTTGGAAACTTTCACTAAGGGAATCAATCACAAAAATGGGAGAAATTTCTCTAATAAGTCATAAGAATATAAAAACGGACCACCTATAAACACTATAATATAAATAAAACCAATATACCATAATAATCAAAATGCATGAAAATGTTATAGAAATAAAATTGCCCAAGGTAAAATACAAAAATAAAACTCCTAAGGCAGTAATAGAAATAATAGCTCTGAGCTCCATGTTCGTGAGGTTCTACTCTACTTTCAAATCCCTCATCAAAACCTATAAAATTGATTCATATATAGGGGTTATCATACATTTATACTCAATAGTTTCCTCCTAAATACCTCCCATGTAAATGTTGAATAATCATACTTATGTGTCAGTGAATAAATATAAGAACCAACATAAACCTAAACTAGGTAAACTATACCAACCTCATTAAGGACCTCTCACTGAATAGTGCATCAAAATTTAATAGAATAATATTAAAGTATATAGAAAAAGGGTACCCTACATGATTTACCCATTGGGTTTTCTCTCTCAACCCCCCCCCCCACCCCCAACCCCACAACAAATGTCTTGGAACTCCCATCCCTTCCAAATACTCATAATCATATCCACATAGTTTTATATCACATATGAACATCATAACTACATAAAAATATATCCTTAACATATATCACATATTCATTTCTCAACTACACATTGCATTTACATCATAGTAGTATGTTGTGAATATGAAATACATACACCTTATGCCCTCCTCCTACCGTGCATGACCCCCACTATATACTACATAATCATCCATTCATCTTACATCATTTCACTTTTAAATTCTAACCATCATATCCTATACATATAAACCTCTATTCATCACATTCGTACCAAATTTGGAAGATAGATAAGTGAAGATGGACTATTTATCCCTTTTTTCCCTCACCAACCTAGAAATTTGAGGCAGACACCCAAAGCACAAAACATTTGGGCATTGGTATAGTTACCCAACTCAGGTGAGGTGCATATCAAAGTACATGAAAAAAAAAATATATATCATTGTCACACACACAATTAGAACTACAGGTTCTTATTAAACCATATTTTTACAAATCCTAACCATCACCACACCTCCACAAATGTTCTCTAACATCTAGTACAACTTTTATAATATAAACCATTAACTTTATTAAACACAAAATAGCAACAAAAAAACCATATATTCTCTTTTAAATATAATAATTAATAATTTAAAGATTTACCATTTACCATCCATATTGTATTCATTATTCCATTCATTAATCATATTTAATAGAAAATCATTCATAAACCAACACCCACTTTCGTACAGATTTTATCTTTCCATTTCATATTATATCAATTTTATTATTAAATTCCAGACCATTGTCTAACTTTTAATTTAGAAATTTTCCATTATATTCTATTACATTACACTCCACAATTTATCTTACTATCATATCCTCACATCATACAACCATACTTCACAAAAAAACACTATGAAAACCATGTCAACATCCACCACAATTTCCCCAAACTTGATCCCTTTCCAAAAATCTAGCCTTACATTCACCATCACAAAAAAAACCATATCTTATCTTTCTAACCATGGCAGGAAGTCACAATTCCAAAATCAAAATCAACACCAACATCACAAAACAAACCCAATAAATCAACCAAAAAACAAAAAAAAAAATCATAACATCAACACTAAACATACCAATCATATATTTGGTCTGAATGGACTAAAGGCCATTGTTTTTTTTATTATTTTTGATAATCCGCATTTCAAGGGGTGAGGTGGAACTCTTATAATTATAATGGAAAAAAACATTATATATTTACTTTTTATAATATTTCTTCATATTAGTTTCGCATCTCTTACATGGATTAAAAAAATACAAATTTCACATTCTGGGTACATTACCATATTTAAATATTTAACCTTTTATGAAATGTGATTACAATAATAAAATAATAGTAATAGTACATATATCTCAGTAGAAAAAAATTATCAATAGTAACCATAAATAGTTATCACTCATAAGAAATATCAAGAAATCATGGAAAACATATGAATCACACCATTCCCTTCAATTTATTTTTTATTAAAATTCATTATCATTATATTTTTAATACTTACCATCTACACTAAGTAATAAAATCATGTTACTTATACATTATACACAAAATAAAAAAGTTTTTTTGAATCCCATGCCTCAACAAAAGCCTCAAAACTGATGCACAAGAACAAGGTGAGGAAGAGACTATCACAAGACATAAATACCAAGGAAAGCATAAACAGCCTATATAAAAAAATTATCCCATAATTCCATGACCTAACATCACACAAATCAAATCACCACTACTAACATGAACTCCCAAGAAGGAAAAAATTATAGAGAACTAATAAAACTATAGGAGAGAATAAAATAGGATCACAATAATTTGATCTCTCAAATACATGGCCTAAAGAAAATCATGGGTGATCAAAATCATCCAAGGACACACCTATAGTCATCTAGGGTTTGAGTAAAATGAATGAAATATGAATATTCCATAGAGAATTTTGAATTTATACCTGAACTAAACACATGGTTTAGCGGTAATGGATAACCCATGATAGGAATAGGTAGAAACAACCTCTAAAAACCACACTGTTATTTCCCTGTAAACTTTCCAATATTATATATATGAGGAAGGTTTGTGATGAAACTAAGAAACCATGATATTATGACCCCAAAAATTATAGAACCAAGGAACTTAACCTCTGATAATCCAAGGTGTGACTCAAGAACTATATCACAATAACCCAAAGAAAGGAAGTATTAAAACCCCATCCATCCATGGTTCTATACTATGTCATCCATGACCACAACATAAAGGAATTTCATGGAAGAATAACCATACTCACTAAAAATATTCTATTCTACAAATAAACTAACAACATCAAACTAAAATAATAGAAAATGCAATGCATAATATTATTAAATACATATATAGCGTTTTATTCAAAATGTATGATTTTACACTTTTCAAAAATTCACTTTAAAACTACCATGTCACAACACCCATAGACACGCAATAATATCTTCACTCAAGCTAAAGTTTTAGCTCTAGCAGCACCTCCCTTCCTATGTACTTCTTCACACACCTCCAACACCTGCAATATATAATGTAATGGTTAAGGAATGTCCATTACATTAAAATATGGCAAGATACTTTTATTGGTAATGAAAATCATCCATAGTTTTTGTCATCAGTGTGATATGAATTAATTGAGGTTTTCTTGGGATCTATCCATGGTGGAGTGAGGCCCTGTGATGATGTTTTTTGGAGTTTAATGATCAACCACATTCCAAGTTCAGGTGGATGATCATCCTTGTGGAACATTTTTTTATTGAGTAAATGAATCGTAATAATCTTTCATTAGGAATTGAGACACCTTAAATGAGTAGAGCCAACCATTATGAGACTAAAATTGGTTTCTTAAATAATTAAAGATATTTTATTCACACATTGTAGTTATTTCAATGTAATATTTATATAGTAATAGTTCAGGGGATGGCCCTTTTCATAGGGATATGCCTCCTATTGAGATTGGGGAGAAAGATACAAAGCTTATGAAAATGTACAACTTTATTTGTTTCAATGGAGTTGAAATAGATATTTTTTAATGCTATTGATGTGAATTTTCTAGAGGAAGGAGTATTTTAGGTTTTTCTACATGAATTATTTAGAAATATTCTTATCTATTTGCTAAGGTATAGGTGGGATAGACATTGTGAGTTGGGATGCTTCAAGTATATGACTAATTAATAATCAATTGTATTTTCTATGTGTCATGATGGGTGGTGTGGTGATACTTTTAGTGGGATATCTCTTATGACATATCCATATGATTTATGAGGAATAATGTTCTAAAAAATGGCGGTTATGGATGTTTTAGTTTTAGATATATGTCTACCTTGAATCCTAAAGTAGATGGATTAGGTCATATATGGTAGATGACAACTTAAATGAGTTCACTAGTGTAGGAATTTTTTTCTTTCTATTATTAAAAATGAAAGGATAAAAGGAATGATGTTATCCTCATTCCCTATGATTGAAATAATAAAGGTGTAGAATCATTATCTATTGATGAGTATGGGTGATGAGATCTCATGTTGAGGTGTGGTGATCTTGTTGAGGCACTGGATATTGGATATTGGTATGATTAGATGGAATCTGCCTGAAAATATCTAAGGTTAACCTTTTTGAATTTGGGAGCATGATATCCTCAAGAAAAATTGTAATGTTTTTTACATTATTAAACTATTTAATAGTGATATTTGAGTTAAATGGGTGTTGGGAGGAGGTTTGAGGAAATTTTGGTGGGGTCAAAGATGAAATTTTATCTAAGGAATTGGTTCTACATGTGAAAAGTGTCTGGGCAGAACTGGTGAATTTTTTTAGAGGCACAGTTCATGGGATTAATCATGCTTCATGTTATGAAGGTTGGTTCATAGAGTAAAACCTTATTAAATGGGATGAAGTTGATGGTATGGATTTTGGTGGCCCTATCTCTATGTGGTTCAAAGAGAGAAAGGCCTCATTCATAGCATGAATGTTTTCCTAGTTTATAAGATCTTGTGCTATAATTTTTTATAGAATTTTGACTTGAAATGTTCATGGAATTAAGACTCTAATCATGTTTTGAATTATTGGTTCCCTTATTCATTCACATAATGTATTAATATATCACAAATTGAATGGAGTTTTTTCTACCCTACCTAAAAAATTTAGTTTTCCTTTTATTTTCATTGGACTTCCTTCATTCCTACTGATTTTATATTGATACTAGGGTGATTTTGGGATAAATACCATCCCCACATTATTGTATTTAAAGCTTGGTATTAGGATATCAGTTTCCAAAAAACATATGAATATACCCTTCTTTCTTTCTCCTTCGTTCTTCATTTGAATAAAATTTTAATTGAGAGATATGGATAGTCTGGGTGATGTTGTGCCTAAAGAGTGATAGAAAAAATTATTTCCAAGGTTGAGGATACCTTCTTGGTGTTCCCTTGAGTTATTTCAATCCAATTATCATCTTCCCATTTCATGAATATGCACAGTGAATCATAAATTCTTATTCAACATAGGGGATCATTATTCTATATTTATTTTATGCATTAATGGATTTAGCATTATTTTGTTTTACTTTGGGTGGATTATACAGATTTGATTAACAATATAATAAACCATATTAGGTTTTAACTTAATGGAATGAGGGATGTGTTCACATGTGTTTAATTATTCCCATGTTATTACCATTTGATTCTCCCTTGAGTATTGATGCTGTTGTGATTATAAATTTTTGAAGATTTTCTAAATGTGTTCATATATGGAATGATAACCCTTTCTATGACTGGTCGTTAAACACATCATCCATAAAATATTAAACAATTATTTAGGGATATAAACCAGTTTATGTGAAAACCTAGAAATTTTGTGATGTTACCCATGCTAGAGTTAATGAGATTTTATGTATGACCTATTTAAAGATTAAATTTAATTATGATGATTTGTGTTAATTTTAAATATTTTCTTGTGCCCTTCCAGTGTGTTTTATGTTATTATGATGATTTTTTTAATCTTTTGGGGTTACACGGTGATGGTGGTGGCCATTTTATGTATGGAATATGATTGGAATTAGGGTTGCGGATGGTTTTGGAATTGGATGTGTGGAGGGATGATTTATAGTGGATGGTTGGTGGAAATTGTTATATGTAGTTAAGGTGATGAAATGATTTTGGTATAGAATATGATAGAGGTTATTGTAATATGGTTGTGTTGTTATGTGGTAGCTTTATAATAGCTGTTTAGTGGTTATGGGACATGCTAATAATGATAAAATAGAATTAAATTAGCGTGGCGTGGAATTAAATATATAGAAATTGATTTATGGATTGAATGATAATAAATTGGTTATAAAGAAATGATAAATGGATGAATTAAACATGTTGTTTTCTTGAATGTGTTTTGTCATTAAATATGTAATTGAATGGATTATTAAATGGTTCTTGGTAATTAAAAGTTAAAATTTGAATAATGGTTAAAATTTTAATGAAAAAATAATTATGGACTGTGTGTGGCTATGTGGTGTGGTGAGTTACATTTAGTTGTGGTGGAAATTTTTGGCGGATGTTATAAGGTAATATGGTAGTATTTTGGTTTATACTAGTGTTGTTTGATGTGAGCCTCTAGATAAATATTTTGTGCTATTTAATATAATTTTATTTTATTATTACTTCTATACTCACCCAACCCACTTTGAGTACTGCATATCAGCACCTAAATGTGTTGGGGTGTGTTTTACCCAACATATATGATGGATAATGAATAGATGGATGATTACACCCCACTCTCCCACTCTATCTTCATCAGTATTACATAGTTGTGGTACCCTATTGGTGGTGAGTACCTATGGATGATAGCACGGTTGGAGGTGATACTTGATGATGAGAGGAAATTGTATATGGTGGGGGTTATTTTTGGTAGGAGGAAGGCATGAGGTTTATTTCATTAATGTTCATGATACCCTACTACTCTCTTTATGAGGTTTCAGTTAGGTAAATTTTGGTATTAATGATGATATCAAACTAGTAGACGATATAAGAATATTTACTGATGGCATCATAAGATATTAGGATTTGTAGAAGACTTGGGTAGGCAGGGTTATGACCCAATGCACATCAAACTAAGAATGATATGTGATCATTGGTATACAAAAGGGATAGGAGAATTGGAAATTTAAAATTAGGCTATTATAGAAGAAACTCTATCAATAATTTGATGTGGGTGCCTTTATCTATGATAAATTGATTTTATTTTACTACTTATTATGGTTAGTAGACTCATTTAGGTGAATATTAGTTCTACTATTTATTCACTACAAAATTGGGATGCCATTTTCAGATTTTAATGAAAAATATTAGCTATGATTATACTAATTATACATGTTATGCTCACCTTACATATATATAAACTATTTCTCAGGTTTCTAATATGGTTCTAGAGACCGAGTTGTAAATTATTTTCTTAGAGGTTGGATATGCTGGGAAGTTACTGCCTTAGGATTTACCTTATTACTATTATTAGATATTTTTATGTTTTTTTTACATGAATTGTGGCATGTTGATTATTTTATATATACATAAATATATGTGTGTGTTTTTTAATGGTTTTTTTTTATGGTTTTTGTATTATGATCCTAGTTTTATTGATAGTAATTACTTCCATCATTATGTTCTACACGCTTAGTGATAGGCGTTAACCCAGGGCCTATTAGAGGTAGACCTCGAGGGTCACTCCTCTTGTATGAAAGACCAAGAGAGGTACCAGTAGAGGGAGGTCATGACAGAGTGGTATTAGAGATTTTTCTTGAGAAATATAATCCATCTTGGGGTTATACACTTGAGAGGTTTATATGGTTTGGTAGGGAAACAATGTAACCTAAGATTAGATTATGATGTAAGAAAGGGAGAATGACCATAATACTAGATTTTAGGGGCCCTTGTGATATGATTTAATGACTATAATAATTTAATACATTCTAAGTTAAATGAATCTACTTGTGGGGTAGATACCTTAGAGAGGTATATATATAATACTTGGTTGAATATTTTATTGAATGTGGTGATGTCATGAAATTAAAATAAATTTAAACAAATGAACCCAAATAAATTTCATGTCATAGGGATTAGGTTTCCCCTTGTCTTCATTTTAAAAAATGGTTTTAAGTCACCACCCACATGAAGTTCAGGGAGGAGAGGTTCAACAGGCTGATCCAGTTGGTTTTTTTTGGATCAATATGAATTAGAAGGATGAGTTGTGGAATAAGATTTTATGAGATTTCTAGTGACATAGTCTAGTTAAGTACAAGGGGGGATTTTTCAATCTAGAGATGAATCACAGGATTGAGGATACAGGGATAACCTTCAATAAGATATTTTCTAGAGATGAGTACTTGGTTCTACTTGTGATTGGTCAGATGTGAGGGGTATCAACTTGGTGGTGGACATTGTATCTTGTATAGTGGAATGAGGTGGATTTTTCTTGGGTTGAATTATAGAGGGATTTTCTTTTGGAGTTATGTTAATTGATGAAGAAGGTATTAATGAGGTGAGAGCTATACTCCCTTCAGTAAGGGAGACTAAATGTGAAATAGCTTTGGAATAGTTTCAAGGACCTCCTATGTTTCACTCCCCATCTCTTTATAGATGAGGATTCTTGTACATGTAATTTTGAGGAGGCTTTTTATCTAGTGATATGATATGTATTCACCCCATTTACACTCCCTTTTTACTTATAGGTGTATAATAATGTAGAAGTGATCATGTGGATGCATTTTCAGGTAGGATTGTCTAAGGTTGAACCAGGGAACAATTAATAACAGTATCCCTTTTCTAAGGATAGATGATCTATTCATAAAATTCAAAGGGTCTAGTTTGTTTTCAAAGGTTTTTTGCATTTTAGATATCACTAAATGAGGGTAAAGGAGAAGGATATCCCATATAATACCATCAAATGAAGGTATTGACATTTTGAGTTCATAATCATGTAGTTTGGCATCATGAACACATCGGTTATGTTTATGGGACTCATGAACTATGTATTCCATGAGTTTTTAGACTAGTTCAGGGTTATGTTCATCGATGAAATCCTCATATACTCAAAGTCGGAGAAGGAGTATGTTAAGAAAATTATATCTATCTTATGGGTTATTTGACTCTATCCACTCAATGGGAATATTTACAATAATATATTTTGGATATATGATGTACACTTACTTGGGAAAGCGATATCTCAGTAGAGTGTGTCTATAGACCTATAGAAGACTCAGGTAATTGTTTCTTAGTCAATACAAAATAATGTGGTGTACTTTCATAGTTTATTTTCTCTTAAAGGATATTATTGGAGGTTTGTGTCTAAATTCTCTCAAATTATGGTCACGTTAATGGATATGATCAAGAATGACCAAGCCCTTATCTAGAATGATCAGTTTTAGGAAGTATTTTATTACCTGAAGGAGAGGCTGATTAGTTCCCCATTTCGTTGGTTGCTAGAGAAAGGGTTGATATTAAAGGAATTTTGTGATGATTATTATATAACTTTGTGATCAATGTTGATATATTATAGGGAAGTAATCTCTTATGGGTCTAGGAAGTTATTCCCCCATGAGCGTAACTATTCCCCCCCTGAATTGAAGTTGGAATAAGTAATGATTCCCTAAATCAGTGGATACATTACCTCATCAGTAAGTGATCTATGGTTTTCAAAAATAAAAAGAGTATAGGGAATGTTTTCATTCAATAAGATAATAATCTACTTATGTAAAGGTGTATATAGTTTTTTTTTATTTTGAGATCTCTTATACCCCAGGAAAGGGTAATGTTGTGGATAACATGTTGATCAAGAAATCATATGGAGATGTTATTAGAGAGTCTAAGGATTCTTAGGGGAAACGGAGGAAACTAAACTTATAAATCATTAATAAAAGGTGATTTATGGAAAAATGTGCTTATGAAAAATGATAGTGGAACATTTCTTATTGAAGTGGGTGGAGGATTCTTCATGGGGGAACTCAGAGGTGAAGGTGATACGATGTTATGTTGTCTAGATTGATTCTTCATAGGGGTGGTCAGAGGATGGTAAAAATTGGATGTTGTTTTAGGAGTCTTTTTATTCTTTTGTCCATGCATGAGGGATTTATTTGTGAGTTTTATGGATCAACCTTGGTGGTCATTTAAGTAGGTATAATATGTATTGTCTTTTGAGGATATATTTTTTTGGCTATTAATGAAGTAGTTAGTGGTGGAGTTTTTGGAATGGTGTTTTGTCTTATAATATATGAAAGTAGATCACCAAGTTCCTATAGTGTTTTTGAAAACTTTATATGCACCTATGTGTAAGTGGGATGAAATATAAATGGATTTCATCACTTGGTTACCCCAATCCCATGGGGTTTAGATTTTATTTGGGTGGTTATGGATCAAATGATGAATTTGACCCGTTTTATAGTGATTCAAGAGTTAGTACTATGGATTTTCTAATAAGGTGATATGTGGAAGAAGTGGGGATCCATAGGGTACCTAGGACCCTCATATTTTATCATGATACTTGATTAACCTTGTGAATATGGAGAGGTTTATAATATGATTTTGGCTCTCAAATGTAGCTATGTACTACTTTTCTTCCCCAGATAGATGAGTAGGTGGAGTGTACCATCCAGACATTGGAGTATATGTTTCATATTTTTATTCTCGAATTTTGTAAATCATGGGTGATTCACTTGCCCTTGGTATAGTTTTCTTACAATAATAGTTATCATTCATCTATCGATATGGCTCTATTTAAGTAATTTTATAAATATATGTTTCAATGTCTATTGTGTTAGACTAAGGTATAGGAGTCAATGGTTCCTGGTCTATATGTGGTGTAGAGTATAATGGAAAAGATCTATATGATTTTGGAGCAGATAAAGGTGGATCAAGACTGTCAGAATGATTATGTACATCATAGGAAAATACCCCATCTTTTGAGCTTGGTAACCATATGTTCCTGATGGTTTCTCCTCACTAAGGGAAACATAAGTTTTTTCCAGATATTATGCTTTATCCTCAAGTTTTTTAGCCTATTAAGGTGTTGGAGAACATTAATAAGGTGGATTTTTTGTTATAACTTCTACCATATATATAAAAGATTAAAAATTTCATCTATGTATCCCATATTTGATAGTATATTCATGATAAATCTCCTATTATTGAATTGGTAGAGATGGATAATGAGGATGATGTGACATTCATAGAGAATACAAATGAGATCCAGGATCTTCAAGAAAAGGATTTGTGTGGGAATTCCATTCCCCTAGTTCATATGTTTTACATGCAAGATGGTTTAGAGGAGAGTACATGGTAATGTGTGACAAGGATGTGGGATTAGTAACCCATGTTGTTTTAAACCTTATTTATTTAATTTTTCTTTTATTGGGTGACATAATGCTCAAATTTTTATTGATTCATGAAATCTATTTGTTTTTTAACTATTCGTGTTTGGTTGGGTGTTGTGTTTCGACTCTAATGATGTTCTTAAGTGGTATCTCATAGGATGGTTTAGGAAACCTTCCCCATTTTATTACTTTTCTGGACTTGTTTTTTATTATAGGGTATGAGAATAATTTGATAGGTATCTAATTTAATGGTACAAACCTTCCTGATCCTTTATTTAGTGAGATTTGGGTGTTTAAGGTGTTAGGATGAGGATTAATGAGAATCTTTTGGGGTTGGAGATGAAATTTTAGTTGGGGAAGTCATTCCCATCCTTAACCTTGATTCTTAATGTGAAAAGTTTCTAGGAGGAATCAGTTAATTTCTCTAGAGGCATGGTTCATGATATGAAGAACCACTCATGGCATGAAGTTTTGTTCACATCATAAACCCTTAGTTAATGATGTGAAGTTGTCGAAATGGTTTTGGGATTGTCCTATATCAATGTGGTTCTTAGTGTAAATGCCTTATTCATGGAATGAATGGTTTCTGGGATTATAGGATCTAGATACATGATTTTTAATGGAAGTTTGATTCATAAGTTTTTCATCCTGAAGACTCTTTTCATGCTGTGAATTAGTGGTTCCCTTATTTGTTCACATGGTGAAGTAGTATGTCACATTATGAATTTTTATTCATATTTAGATATAAATTTATTCCCCCTGTTTCATTATCACTATCCTTATTTCATTCCTCTCAATTTATGGTATATTCCTGGGAAATTTTGAGAGAAATTTCATCCCCCTTCATCGCCTTTGAACCTTGTTTTTAGGAGATTTTTTTCAGTAATCTTCGGTGAGTTACCTCTATCTTCATGTTGTCACCTTCATTTTATATCCATATGAAGTTTTTATTGATAGATATATATTGTTTTTTAAATTTTGTTACTAAATTTTGATCGGGAATGTTATGTCCTAGGTTGTAGATGCCTTCTTGGGGTTCCCTTGATTGATTTTAGCCTAGTGATCATATTATCTTTTCTTGGGTTTGTGCAATTAATTGGAATGAATTATTTGAGGTAGGGTATTTTTGTTTACTCATTATATTTTTCCTCTATAGTATTAGTATTATTATTTTTCTTTTGTTTGGATAGTACATATTGACTTAAAAAGATAATTAATCAGGTTAAATTTGAACTGAAGGGAAGGGGTTATGTTCACATGTTTTTAACTAGTTACTTTACATTTTTCATTAATCATCCCTTGAGGATTGATTCTATTATGATTACAAATTCTTTCATCTTTTATATGTTTTTTTATTTGTGAAATGTAAACCCCTGATGTGGCATTACTTCATGCTACCATTGATTGTAATCACGTAGTTGGAGGAAAAAGGAATTGGGTAGAAATCCTTAATAGAATTCATGAGATACGGGTGGATCATATGTTGAAATATTCCCTTGTGATGGGTAAAGGCTTTTGAATTCTTAGACGAATGAGAATATCATATGTAGTATCCCTAATCTAAGTAATATAGAAGGGATCTATTCCTAAGTGGGGTTTCATTTTGGGTCCTTTCAGATATAAGCACCATCATAATATAGAATATGTCATGTGTAGGTGTCTTATCTTATTGTATGATGATGGTTTATGGGATTCTTATAGATCCATCAGGACTGTTTTCTTTTCAAGGATGAAAAGCATCAATTGTAGGGATAATGTACCAACCCTGATTTCGCCATATGAAATAAATAGCAGATTTTTTGAGTTTTGGAGCCTCAGGCCCTTAATAGCGGTAAAATGGTAATTTCCCATATCAATCAACCCTAGAAATATTGTATTATGGTCCATTTTCCTTGAGATGTGAAATTTACCGTTGCACTAGAATTTGGTGGAATGCCAAGCCTAGTGTATTTTTTATGATATTTAATATTTATTAAGTAAATATTATTCATTCATTCATGTGTGCGCATATATATCTCCAAAATAGAGCTCTGTATGGGATTTTTAACTTTATAGTTGAGTTTAAAATGGACAATTTTAGCCAAGATGCGTATAAACTTTGTCTGGGTTTTAAGTCCTGAGTTGGACCCTTAAATTGGGGTTTATTTTCATTTAATTTTTTAATTCCACCCCCCAATATTCTATACCTCGTTATCATGAGGATAATGGGAAATCCTCCCAATTTTAACATTTTTGAACCAAGAGGAGCAAGAGGGAGAGGTGAGAGGAGCTTTGTTAGAGGAGGCTGTTGGACTCACCTATTTGGATAATCCCAAATCATGTTTAAATATTGATCATGATATATTAAGTCATTTTCTAACCCTTTTTAATCTGTATTTATATTTTTTATCCAGAAAAATTTATATTCTTAGTCTCATGACCTTGTTGCATCAGCTTACAGTCTACATTTACCTAAATATAAGTTCACTATTAAAGGCTACTGGTAAGAGTCTTTTGTTCAAGGTCACCATTATAGCTCACTGTTACTCTAGGTCATTGATCCTAGAAGGTTACTATTAAAGATATACTGTCACTGATATAAGATACCGGTACAAGGTTACTATCACAAGTCTACCATTGATCTGCTTATCAAAGCTCACGGACAAAGAGTCATCGTCACAAAGTCACTACTGTGACAAGGCTTCTGTTATAAGTTCACTATTAGAATCTTTCTCACGTATTCTGTTGAGAGCTTCACTGTTCAATTCTACAGCTGGACATGACTACCGTTAGTATAAGGCTACCACTAGACAACTCCTACTGTCGAGATAGTCAACTGTTGTTCAAAGTGTACTGATGGATATACTCCACCGTTAATGAAGTTACCTGTTAAGGTAGTCTACCGTTGGAAAGGTTAATATTGAAGTAGTCTGAAGTTACAAAGATACCGTTAGAAGCTTACTATTGAAGTCTACCACTGATCAACCCAACTAATGAATCCCACAGTTGAATAGCCTACCGATTAAGTCCACAGTTGAAGAGACTATTGTTAAAGTCTACCGCATGACATGCATCTGCTACCAGTCTAATGATATTCTATTATTTTCTTTAAAATTTTTATTAATACTATCATAATGGTCATGTCTGGACAAATTAATACACCTGAAATTATTTAATGATATTTGCAGGAATATCAGGAAATAGTATGATGTACGAGGAAGACCACACATGGTTGAAACATTTCTCTTGTCAGCCCTTGCTGAACCAAATGAGAAAAATCTCAGCTGGAAAAGAGTATATATATATATATATATATATATGAGTAGAGACAGAAAAACAAGAAAATTGTGGACATGTTGAATATACACACATAAGAGAGAAATATACAGCATCTGAAGAAGAACACTCAAGCACTCATTTTGAAGAACACAGAGATTCAAGAAGATCTATTAAAAGAACCTTTTTCAAGCTGTAGTGGTGTGCTACAAAGATCTTTAAACCCAAGAAGCTGATCATCTCTACATCTGGAAGTTAGAACCTATAAGTTGCAACACTCTTTTTTGGGGACAACTTGCAGAGAAGGACCAAAACTTCATTTCCTTCATTCCAACGAGTTCAGAGCTGATCTACCAACATATAGAGCTTTCTAAACTTCTTTCAAATATCTATCACTCTATTGTGTTTTATTATTTTACATTTGTGAGCAGTGTGTCTGTGTTACACACACTAACTCTTATACTTGAACTGAGGGATACTGAAAATCCTCATACCAAACTCTATTTAAATTTGTTCCCACATATAACTATGGAATAAGCCTAGTGTGTCTTGGTAGTTTTCTTTTCCCACGTATAACTGTGGTAGAGGTTGCAAAACCTGGACAGTTTTTGAAAACTGTTGTAAAGCCCGATACAGGCTGTGTATCACTTTTTAATATAATTGCTTAGTGGAAGTTGATCACTAAGTGGAGAGGACTAAGTCTTTACTTAAGACTGAACCTCTTGTTTAAATTGTTGTGTTCATCTTTCCATTACTCTGTTTTACATTTATTCGCTGCTTACATTTCTAAAGACATAAATTTGTCTTTTTCACTCTTATAGTTAGTTTTGGTTAGTGTGTATTTGTTATTCTTTTAGTAAAATTATTTCAAAAGTTGAATTAGTTCTCATACTGATTCAATTGAGGATTAATCAACCTTTAAGAAACCTATTGAACAATAAGTCACTTATATCTCTATTGCCTTAATTGACTGGGTTGTTTTAATTTGGGGGATTCTAATCCTAAAAGTTTTTAACAGAAATTTTAATTGGAACTCAATTCACCCCCCCCCCCCCTCTTGAGTATCCACTTCGACCAACATTTGTTATCAGAGGAGGTTTGTTCAAACCATCAAACCAGTTTTTTTAAGCGTTTCAATTTCTTTTCAACTGTGATTTTAGTTATATCTTAAAGATCTCAAAAAAAAATTTATATCTAAATTTTCAGTTCTTTAAACCTCTAATTTTCTATGGATAACCGAGTTGAGGGTGTTGCTACTAAAAAACCACCTTTCTTTAATGGTAATAATTATGGTCAGTGGAAATTGAAAATGAAAATGTATCTTGAAAGCTTATGACCTGAAATCTGGGACACTGTTGAAGAACAACATGTATTACCTGCTACTTCTAGGGACACATGGTCTCAATAAACTAAAACTACTTATAATAATAATTTTAAAGCAATGAATTCCTTATATTGTGCTTTGGGTGATGAAGAATTTAATAGAATATCTGCCCGTAAGACTGCTTATAAAATTTGGGATACTTTGGCTGTTTATCATGAAGGAACAACCAATGTCAAAGAAATGAGATTAAATACCTATACTATTAAATATGAAAATTTTAAGATAAAGCCTGATGAATCTATCTCTGAAATGTATCTCAGGTTCAATGAGATAGTAAACACCATGAATCAGTTTGGTAAACCAGTGGCCACCAAAGACCAAATCATGAGGCTGCTTAGATGCCTGCCTGACAGATAGAGAGGAACTTCTGTATCAATCCAAGAATCATGTGACATCAGCAAGCTACTTGTAAAGGAGCTCATTGGAAAACTGATGATGTATGAGGAAGAGCTTAAGGTGAATCAAGAAATAGAAGAAGAACCAAGAAACAAGTTAGTAGCATTCAAGACTTCTACCTCCAAAGGAAAAGACAAAGAAAAAATCCAAGTACCTGTAGATAGTTCCACAAGTGAAGAGTCAAACTCAGACAGTGATGAGGAGATGGCCCAACTCGCCAAAAGATTCAAAAGATTCTACCTAAAGAATAAATTCTTTAGGAAGTCAAACTTCAAAGGAAAATATGATCATAAAAGACAATGGAAGAAAGTTAGGAAGTGGAATGAGAACACAAGTGAAATAGTATGCTATGAATGTAAACGAAAAGGTCATGTGAAAGCAAACTGCCCCAAGTTGAAATTCAAGAGAAAATATGAGGATAAGGGCAAAAGTTATAAAATGGATATGAAATCAACCTGGAGTGCTTCGGAAGAGAGTTTGAGTGAATCTGATGCTTTAGACTTAGAATAGAACAAACATGCCTATCTATGTTTTATGACAGAGACATCTGAGGTAACAATTAATTCCCCTGTGCATAATACTTATTATTTTGGGAATGAAAGTGACTCTCATGATAATGAAGATATGAATAAGGAAGAATTATTTGAGTTTTGTGAAATTCTTGAGGACACTTTTAATGAGCTCAGGGACAAATATAAGTCATTAAAAAGACAGCATACTTTAAATGCGAATTACAAGTCAAATCTGGACATAGAAAAAGAGAAATTTGCTAAACTGCTAAAGGAAAATATAGATTTAAAATTATCTAATGAACAATTAAGAAAGGATATTGAGAAGTTCACTGTTGGTAGGGATACCTTGAAACAGTTTCTAGGAAAACATATTGCTCCAAAATATACAACTGGTCTAGGATATCAGCCTGGACAGAGACAAATTAGAAAAACCAAATTTGTTTCAAAATCTAGACAGTTCACTACTAGTTCTGGACCATCTTTTGAGAAACAATTTTCTAATGGACATAACAAAGTACTTATGTCTCAAAATATGTTTATTGATTTTAGAAAACCTATAAAGCAAATATTGGTTCCCAAAGTTTTACTGGCTAACCTTTCTGGACCCAAGAAGATCTGGGTACCAAAATTACCCAATGTTTAATCTATTTTGCAGGGAAGTTGTTTAAAGAGTTCCTATAATACTCTATGGTACTTGGTTAGTGGATGTTCAAGATATATGACAGGAGACTATTCTTGCTTCAAAATTATAATTAAATTTAATGGTGTGCATGTCACCTTTGGTGACAATTCAGAAGGGAAAATCATCAGCTTAGGCCAGATTGGTAACCCTGATATAATATTAATATCTAAAGTACTTTTTGTTGATGGATTAAAGTATAATTTACTTAGAATATCTCAGTTATGTGATGATGTCTTTAATGTTAAATTTTAAAATGATTCGTGCAATTTTTTTAATTTAAAAAATGATTTAGATTTCACTGCATGTAGAAATGAGAATATATATGTTGTTGATTTAAATTCCTTATCTAAACAAAATGTTTCTTGCTTAAATGCTTTTCATAAAGACTCTTGGTTGTGGCATAGAAGGTTAGGACACTGTAATGTGCACTCACTTAGGAATCTATCTAAGAAAAGTTTAGTTAGAGACTTACCTAAATTATAATTCCTGCTTAATAAAGTATGTAATCCCTGTCAAAAAGGAAAACTACACAAAGTTTCTTTCAAACCAAAGAAATAAGTTTCAACTTCTCAACCACTTGAGTTGGTTCACATGGATTTTTTTGGACCATCAAGAGTTTCAAGTTTAAATGGTAAGCACTATGTTTATGTTCTTGTAGATGACTTTTCTAGGTATACTTGGGTATACTTTCCATATCACAAAAGTGAAGCTTATTCCTATTTTGTCAATTATTCGAAGTCTATATAAAACCTTAGTGAACTTAAGATTAAAACCTTGAAAAGTGATCATGGCTGTGAGTTTGAGAATCATGAGTTTGAATATTAATTCTTACATAATGGCTATAGTCACAATTTCTCTGCCCCTAGGACACCTCAACAAAATGAAGTTGTAGAAAGAAAAAATAGGACCCTTCAAGAAATTTCAAGGACTATGCTTAATGATTATGAATTACCTGTTTATTTTTGGGATGAAGTTGTAAATACAGCTTGTTATATTATCAATAGATTTTTAATTAGACCTGTTCTAAAAATGACCCCTTATGAACTTTTGAATAATAGGAAGCCTAAGGTTAATTACTTTAGATTTTTTTGTTTCAAATTCTCTATTCTTAATACAAAAGATAATCTTGGAAAATTTTCTCCGAAAAGTGATAAAGGACTTTTCCTTGGTTACTCTATCTCAAGTAAAGCCTATATAGTGTTCAATAATAAAACCAAATGTGTGGAAGAATCAGTTCATGTCAAATTCGATGAGAATGATCCACATGAGCCTAAAACCTCTCTTGAAAACCTTGAGGAATATTTGTCAAATCTGAACATTAATGATAAGGATAGTGAATCCCCTATAAAAGTATCCAATTATGGAAATTTTCTAGAATCTACACCTACTGATTCTGAACCAACAGACAACAATGAAGAATCTAGTTCAAAACTTCCTAGAGGTATTAGGACTCTCAAGAATCATCCTCTAGATGTTGTTCTAGGAAATTTAAATAGAGGAACACAAACTAGAGCTTCTCTAAGAAACTAGGTTGAACATCAAGCTTTTAATTCACAGATTGAACCCAAAAATTTTAATGATGCTATCAATGATGAATTTTGGGTAATGGATATGCAAGAATAACTAAATCAGTTCGAAAGAAACAAAGTTTGGGAATTAGTGGAAAGGCCTAAGGACACTTTGACCATAGGCACTAAATGGGTGTTTAGGAACAAAGTTGATGAGTCTGGGAATATAGTTAGAAAAAAAGATAGGCTAGTTGCACAAGGGTATAGTCAAGAGGAAGGAATAGACTATGAGGAAAACTTTGCACCTATAGCTTGACTAGAAGCTATTAGGATTATACTTGCCTATGTAGCTCATCTAAATTTTAAACTTTATCAAATGGATGTTAAAAGTGATTTTCTGAATGGGTATATAGTTGAGGATGTGTTTGTTGAACAACCCCCTGGTTTTACAAATCCCTATTTTTACAATCATGTTTTTAAACTATCTAAAGCTTTATATGTCTTAAAACAAGCTCCAAGAGCGTGGTATGATAGGCTTAGCTCTTTTCTTATTTCAAAAGGTTTTACCGAAGGGATAGTTGATCCTACTCTTTTAATTAAATGGATTTCTAAAGATTTTTTGATAGTACAAATTTATGTGGATGATATTATTTTTGGATCTTCTAAAAATTCATTATGTATAGATTTTTCAAAAATGATGCAAAATGAGTTTTAAATGAGTTTCATGGGAGAACTCAAACTTTTCCTTGGATTTCAGATTTTTCAAAATAAAAATGGCATTGTTTTAAATCAGAGTAAATATATTAAGGATCTTTTAAAACGTTTTTCTTTGGATGGTAATAAACATAGTGACACACCTATGAGTACCACTTGTAAGTTGGATACTGATGAAGCTGGAGAACTAGTGGATCAAACCAACTATAGAGGTATGATAGGGAGTCTACTCTATCTTACAGCTAGCAGACCTGACATCATGTTTAGTGTATGCATGTGTGCTCTCTTTCAAGACAATCCAAAAGAGTCTCATTTAACTACTGTAAAAAGGATTTTTAAATATCTCAAACATACTCCCAACTTAGTATTATTTTATCCAAAAGGACAATCATTTGATTTGTTGAGTTATTCTGATGCTGATTTTTCCAGTTGCAAGTTATATAAAAAAATAACCTCTGAGACATGTCACATTTTAGGCAAGTCACTAGTATCTTGGTGTAGTAAGAATCATAACTTTGTTGCATTATCTACTGCTGAAGCTGAGTACATAGTTGATGGTAATTTTTGTGCTCAAATTCTATGGATACAAAACACTTTACTAGACTATGGATATCAATTCAAGCATGTCTCTATAAAGTGTGACAATACAAGTGCAATTAACATTTCCAAAAATCCAGTATCTCATGCTAGGACAAAGCATATTGATGTGATACATCACTTTTTGAGGGATCATTATCAAAAGGGTGATATCACTCTTGAATTCGTTGGCACTGAACATCAATTGGCTGATATATTCACAAATCCTTTGAATTCTGAGAGGTTAAATTAAATCAAACATGAGTTAGGTATGATTAAATTTAGCATAGGAGACGTCATAGTCAGATCTCACTGTTAGAACTCACAGTTGGACCTCACAGTCAAAAATCTCTGGAACTCACCGTTGGACCTCACAGTCAGACCCCTTTGTTAGAACTCACTTTTGTACCTCACAGTCAGACCTCACTGATAAACCTAACTATTACACCTCACTGTTGCACCTTACTGGTGTACCTCACTGGTACATCTCACTGTTGGGTACCTCGCTGTTTAATTTTATTTTATGCGGGAATCCGAATCGTTTTTATCCCTATTCATTATTTCTATTTTATTTTGTTTTAATCCCTAAATGATAAAACTAAAGGATATGAACATATATCAATCCACCTTCCTCTCTCAATATCGAACCCTTCCCTCAAAATCTCTAAACCCTAACTCTTCATTTCAACCCTCAAACCTCCTTCAATTTCCATGGACAGAACCAAGCAACCTCCGACTATCAGTGAAGATGCGCCAAGGCCAAAGAGGACTCTGGCCGAATCCAGTAGCACCAGTAATACCCCGATGGGACCTTTCAACCCGTATCTGTCCAAGAGAGAAATATTTTTTGAGAAGGAGTTAAGTGGAGAATGGATGTTGTCGAGCAAGTCATTAGTGCTGGAAGCACTAGATGCCCAAGGATGGACCGAATGTTTTGCCAACAACAATAGACCATACTACCCAAATATTGTGAAATAATTCTATGAATATTTGAAGTTCGAAGAGGAAGATGATGTGCATAGGATAATATCCAGAGTCAATGGCAAAGAAGTCAGTTTTTCATCTGCTGAGTAGGCTGCCTGTCTGAGAGTTCCTCATGAAGGAGTATATGATTACTACTCTGGAGTGGCTCCTCCAGACAGTGATGTTTTTGAGTATGAAAAAGCTTTGGAAGAACTAACAGGAAATAGAAAATCAAGGAATATCATTGCAGTTGTGATGAATGGAGAAGACAGGCTTTTTTTCAAATATATTCAGCATGTAATTAGTCACATGAGAGGAGATTTTGCAGTGCTAAAGTATCAGGACATGTTCCTGATGTACTTACTAAAGCATGAAAAGAAGATTAACCTATGTAGGTTACTGATGGTACAATTGGAGGATATGACTAAGGAAATATCAAAATCCAATTCCCTATTCCATGCCAATCTAATTTCAGTAATGCTAAAGGTAAAGGGTGTGGCTGGAAATCAAGAAGAGATGATAATGGCCAAGAACAGTGTTTGTATCTCCAAGGTTATTTGAAAATTCATGAAAATTAGCTAGAATCCCTGGAAGAAGGCATGGGTGAATGATGAAGGAAAGGTATATGAAAAGTTTGACCCTACTACACACCCATCTAGGCTAAAAGACAAGAGAGATCCAGTCCTAAAACCTGATGAGCCAGAACCGGCTTATTCAGATGAGGAGGAGGAAGTTGAAGGTGTTATGGACCCTGAAAGAGAGAACACACCCATTGATGATGGGAGTGATCCTGATTTCCCTAACAGTCCTATAAAGAAAATAGCTTTCGAAGCAGTTATCCCTCTAAAAGAACTGCCAAGAAGAGAGAATGTTCTGAAGGACAGTGATACTGAGACCACTGAAGAAGAAGAAGCATCTCAGAATATTGTCAAGGACACCTCTGAAGAGGATGAGGCTACTGAGTCAGATCATTCTACTCATGAGGCAGAGGAGGCTTGTGATAAGGATGAAGGAAATAAGATTGTTGTTGAAGCTGATGATGAGGACAATGAAGAAGAAGAGCTCAGTTTGAGCCCTTTGATAGATAATACAGACAAAAAAATGTCATATCAGAAAGTAGGAGTGTCATCTACTTCCATTGATATGGAAGTAATTGATGACTCATTGGAGGATGTGACTCACCCCACTGTTGAACCAATAGAGCAGAGTGTTGTTGAATCTGCTGGAGTTGAAGAGGAGATTGGGGAGTTACTTAGAGCAGAACAAGTAGAGGAGAATACCCAGGAGAGAGCTCTAAGTGAGGGGGAGCATTTTGGTTCTGTATCTGTTCTTCATGACATTGAAAAATGGTTAGAAGATCTTGGATACCTGGTACTTGGGATAGATTATGATTATTCAGATTGTGATATGTCAAGCAAAAGACATCTTGTACCTACAGTTTTAGAACCTGTCGCAATATCTCCAGTGGTTCCCCTTCCTGAGAACCTTTTCACTAAGTATGATCTAGAAAAACTGAAAACAGATCTGCACCAGATGTTTGATACCAGGGCCTCTGAAATGGAAAAGGCAATGAGCCTAATTCAAGAAATGATTGTCTCTGAGATGACAAAAGTTCAATCTTCCATTCAAGCCAGTTTTTCCCAAGAAATGTGTCAATGTCAAAATCAACTCAAGGATGTGTCTCAATATTTGGAACGTCTATAATAGTCAGTGGTAAGACTGACTGCTCTTATGGATTCTAAGGGCCAAAAAGACAAAGACATTCACTACATCAAAAGTGTGGTGCAACATATGGTTGCAGTGTTTGAATTCGTTAAAGAATCCATGAAGGATCATGTGAAGGTCCGTGATGAAGATGTGAAGAATCTCATCAGTGGATTGACCAAGTCTTTTAAGGAAACTGTTGCTTTCTTTATAAAACTTGTGTCTTCCTCTGCCTCTGATTCAACCTCCAGTGCACCACCTGTAGACTTGTCAGTATTTAGGACAGTGGTCACTGAAGAATTAGCAAAGATTTATGGTGTCAGTGCACCTAATCCTCACTCTGTGACTCAAATTCTCTCCACTACCAAAGAAGTTCATAAGGTTGTTAGTGACTTCATGTGAGAGGCTGCCCAGGACCAAAAGAGTATAAAGGAACAAATTAATTTTTATTATAAAAGGATTTACTCCAAGCATCATATGGATGCTCATTTCAAGATTCTGTTGGAAAACCTCAAGATTCCACCAGTCACCAGAGCCTTCAAGGAACAAGTCACTCAGCTGGGCCAGTTGACTCCAACCTTGGAAAAATTTATGGAGAACAAGGATGATTTCATATCAGCTATGGAAAGGGGAGGCAGCATTATTATGAATTTCAGAAACCTTCTTCTACCCTTTCTCCATGTGGATTGTACCCCTGTTATCATACCTCCTGCCTTACCAGTATCTCAACCCAGCAGTTCCTCTATGATGTCTCCGGTTGAAGCCATCAAAATCCTTACTCCACTGATACCTCAGCAAGCTACTCACTACAGACCCATAGGAGCTTCTGTTGCTACCCCTCCAGTCATTCCTTCAGCATTTCCTAAACCTATTGATCCACCAGCTCATCCTTTATCTTCTTCTTCCAAAGGGAAAGACCCCTTACCTATAGATGATGTGTATTGAGTCTGTTTATGTCTTTTGATAGGGACTATGTATTATTTTTGGATCATTTAATACACTTTCATTAATACAAGATTTCTCTGTTATCTCTATTTGTGTTTCTTTTTTCTAATCACAAAGGGGGAGAAATATTGTGCTAATTCTAGACAAATCATGCGATTGGGGAGAAATGTGACAATATGATCCTATGTTGAATCTTTTCTGCCTTTCTCTTTGATACCATGTACCAATATTTTCTGGTTTTACACTCTTATTAATCTTTGATACTTGAGACATTTTTTATCTATGTTTTGTAACTATATTATATGTGATATATATATTTAATACATACTGGCATAATTTGTGATTATCAAAAAGGGGGAGATTGTTGGACTCACCTGTTTTGATAATCCCAAATCATGTTTAAATATTGATCATGATATATTAAGCCATTTTCTAACCCTTTCTAATCTATATTTATATTGTTTATCCTGAACAATTTATATTATTAGTCTCATGACCTTGTTGCATCAACATACAGTTTACATTTACCGAAATATAAGTTCACTATTAAAGGATACGAGTAAGAGTCTTCTGTTCAAGGTCACCAGTATAGCTCATTGTTACTCTAGGTCACTGATCATAGAAGGTTACTGTTGAAGATCTACTATCACTGATATAAGCAACCGGTACAAGGTTACTGTCACAAGTCTACCATTGATCTGCTTATCAAAGCTCACATACAAAGAGTCATTGTCACAAGGTCACTACTATGACAAGGCTTCTGTTAGAAGTTCACTGTTAGACTCTTTCTCAAGTCTTCTGTTGAGAGCTTCACTATTCAAGTCTACAGTTGGACATGCCTACTATTAGTATAAGGCTACCACTAGACAACTCCTACTATCGAGATAGTCGACTGTTGTTCAAAGTCTACTGATGGACATACTCCACTGTTAATGACGTTACCTGTTGAGGTAGTCTACCAATGGAAAGGTCACTGTTGAATTAGTCTGATGTCACAAAGGTACCATTAGAAGCTTACTGTTGAAGTATACTATTGATCAAGCCTACTGATGGAGCCCACAGTTGAATAGCCTACCGATGAAGTCCACATTTTAAGAGACTACCGTTGAAGTCTACCGTGTGACATGCATCTACTACCAGTCTAATGATATTCTATTATTTTATTTACCAATTTTATTAATAATATCATAACGTTCATGTCTGAACAAATTAATTCACCTGACATTATTTAATGATATTTTCAGGCATATCAGGAAACAATACGATGTACGAGGAAGACCACACATGGTTGAAACATTTCTCTATTTGGCCCATGCTGAACCAAATGAGAAAAAACTCAGCTAGAAAAGTGTATATATATATATATGAGTAGAGACAGACAAACAAGAAAAGTGTGGAAATGTTGAATATACACACATAAGAGAGAAACATACAGCATCTGAAGAAGAACACTCAAGCACTCATTTTGAAGAATATAGAGCTTCACAAATATCTATTGAAAGAACCATTTTCAAGCTGTAGTGGTCTGATACAAAGAGCTTTAAACCCAAGAATTTGATCATCTCTACATCTGGAAGTCAGAACCTAGAAGTTGCGACACTCTGTTTTGGAGGCAACTTGTAGAGAAGGACCAAAAATTCATTTCTTTCATTCCAACGAGTCTAGAGATGATCTTCCAACATATAGAGCTTTCTAAACTTCTTTCAAATATCTCTCAATATATTGTGTTTTAGTATTTTACATTTGTGAGTAGTGTGTCTGTGTTACACACACTGACTCTTGTGCTTGAACTGAGGTATATTGAAATTCCTCATACCAAACTCTCTTTACATTTGTTTCCCACGTATAACTATAGAAGAAGCCTAGTGTGGCATGGTAGTTTAATTTTTCCATGTATAACTATGGTAGAGGTTGAAAAACCTGGACAGTTTTTGAAAACTATTCTAAACCCAATACAGGAATTGTATCACTTTTTAATATAATTTCTTGGTGGCAGGTGATCACCAAGTGGAAAGGACTAAATCTTGACTGAAGACTGAACCTCTTGTTTAAATTGTTGTGTTCATCTTTCCATTACTCAATTTTAAATTTATCCGCTACTTACATTTTCAAAGACAGAAATCTATCTTTTTCACTCTGATAGTTAGTTTTGGTTACTGTGTATTTGTAATTACTTTAGTAAACTTGTTTCAAATGTTGAATTAGTTCTCATACTGATTCAATTGAGGAGTAATAAACCTTTGAGAAACCTGTTGAACAATAATTCACTTATATCTCTACTCCCTTAATTGACTGGGCTGTTTTAATTTGGGGGATTCTAATCCTAAAAGTTTTTAATAGAAATTTTAATTGGAACTCAATTCATCCCCCATATTGAGTATCCACTCTGACCAATGGAGGCTAATTGGAGCTAGATTGGGATGCAGTGACCATGGAGCAAAAATACGACCTCAAAGATTTGATGATTCACCATGAGTTAGGGATTTTTATTTTAATCCTGAATATAATTTGTTTTGGGTTTTTTCAATACACTTTTTTGGTGTTTTGTATACTGCAGGGATGATAAACTCTTGTAAGGATAATATTGTGAAGGAATTGGAAGATTTAGGTAGTTCATAGGAATTTTGTATCTAGAAATCCCAATCACATGGTGTGTAGTTAATGAACACATTTCATCTTGTTCATCTATGATATGAAGGGTGAAGAATTTTTCAATATTGAATATTTTATATATAGTCATGTCATGTAATTCCTTTGGTTATACGACCTTGGGTGTGGTCAAGTACATGATTGGACACCCCGTGTGAGGTATATGGTGTGTATTAGTACACATCATTTTAGGTTACATGACACTACTTGATCTAATATACAAAAATCAGTATCTCATGTGGATTATATGCCATGTATCCCTTAATACACATTATCTATTTTGGAAATACATTATCAAATGGGTTGACATACACACCTAAGTGGAATCCTTGAGTATATACACCATGTGTTCTCTAGTTCATACTCTGTACTTAGAAAATAGATGATGTGACTGTGTTGGTAAATGTAGTTTATACATCAGTATACATAATGTATTTTCCCTAGGATGGGATTTTGTATGTTTTCTGTCCCTATAGCTAGATGCGGACAAATATTCCATTCTGGGTATCTTTCAACATAGAATGTGATGGTGGGGTCTTATTCACTACTAGAGGCCATTGGAGAGATGATTTAGGGCTAGTTACAGATCTTATCCCTTTGAATATCATGGTTATATAAAAGTGATGATCCAATGTAGTTACAAGGATGATGAGCCCCTAGTTACATCTAGATACTGAGGCATGTAACCCTCTCATGTATTCCTAGATATATGTTCTCTAGACAATTATTGGTGTTTGTGGATCCCTGAAGGATGGAGGTTCTCGAACGCAATAGTTAGAGAAAGTATAAAGTGGTTCCATATATATAGTAGGTTGTTCTAATATAGAATATATATTTAAATGGAACTCAATTATATTCCCTCCTTCCCATGAACCCTAGAGTTAGAGTCAATGCATGTAGTTTGTATTGGGGGATGGAGAGTTTACCATCTGATCTCATTTCATATTGGACATCAGGGTCGGTCTGTGTGGAAGATGGTAGATATATTTTATCACCCATTATTCACCCTTGGTGGTGGTTGTGGAATATATAAAGTAGTTTTAACACCCTCAATATTTTAAAAAACTATGTTGGATAGAATATACGACACATAAAACAGAGCCTAAATTAACCGTGAAATATTATTATTTAAATACGATCATTATAACCTAGATGTTAAATTAGTAGGTATGAATAGGATTAACAAAATTATGAAATATATAAAATATTACTATATAATAAAAAATTTTGATGAATTATTAGTAATCACTTGGTTTTCCAGTAAATACATTTTATGCTTCAAAAATACATTTTCTTCAAAAATGATTTTATTTCTTTTTTTGAGAAACTATTATAATTAATTTATGGAACTCTAATAAAATTTACTTGAAAAAATTAACCTAATTTTTTAAATTAGATTATAAAAATTAACTTAGGGTGACCTTTTTTTATTTTTTAGAAAATAATGTATTTTGGTGAATAGTGAAAAATACGGATTTTTGAAAAACTATCGTCTATTTTCAATAAATTAAGTTATTTAAAAGTTTTATTATTCTTTGAATTTTATTTAAAAATAATATAATTATTATTTTTTATATTTAATCTAATTAATTAAATTTAAATCATCTTTATACTATATCTTAGAATAATCTTATTTTTAAGCTTAAAATGCATTTTTCTGAAAATAGTTTTAATGTGCGTAATGTTTCTCCATTTTAATTAGTTAAAATAAACCATAATTTGGAATTATTTAAATTAAATTTATAAATTATATTTCTATATATATGGATTTAAATTCATATAATTTTGATTACTAGTGATATATTTAATATAAGATCTTATTATTCTTGAAAAATACATTTCTTTAAAAAACATGTTTTCCAACACGTTTTGTGGGTCCATTTTTTTAAATAAAATCTAAAAATTTTGTGAATTGAATTTAATAAAATGGATTAAAAATAATTAATTTAAAAATTAATATTATATAATAATTTATAATTTATTTTTATTCATACTGAAAAGTAAAAATAGTAAAAATTAATTAACACGGTTAAGGTTAAAACAGGTTTATCGGGGGTAAAACCAAAAGATAATGGTAATTTTGCCAATTAAACTTGTATAAATACTATTTCATAGGAGTATTTAAAACTTATACTATACAACCTTTGAATTTATTTCCATTTAGAATCATTTTTATTGGGAATGACTTTATCATTTTGTATTCTTTTAAACAATTTTCTAGTGGGTCCTCTACCCCACTTATAAAATGGAACCTCCTCTTCTATCCCATACACACATAAATATACTTTTGGTTAGGAAAATACATAAAATATTAATTAATTAAAACCCTTACCATGTCATATATTCCTTGTTTTGATCATAAATCCATCCCAAGAAATCTTTGGTGCGAATCTTAAGAGGTTTTCCGACTAAGAGGTATAGTTATTAATCAAGCATTTTTGTTTTCTTTCTTCTTCCACCTCCTTCAAATATTATTAAAAAATTATAATATAAAAACACTAGTACCTAAATAATAAAAATATTTTATTATGTTAATTTCATAACCTAAATCCATATCATATTTCATAAAATGCGAAATGAATCCATCGTTCATGTGTACAATGGATTACCACCTCATAAACCGTTGTAATTCGTTTTGCATCATTAACTCTCATGAATGTTATGATGTTGTATTAAATATATATATATATATATATATATATATATATTTATATATATATTATTCATGAAATATTTATCATTCTATAAAATTAATATATCATATATATTTTTACCTTTCCGTTTATATAAAAATAATAACGTCGTCCGTACGTACATGTGGATTACCAACTACGATTAATGATGTGATTAATTTTTCAATACTGAAACACATGGATGGTATATATAAGTGATATTTATGATATAATTATAATTATCTAAAGATAAAAATAACATTAACCTTATTTTCATCATGATCATTGAAAAATGAAATTTTTACTCATGCGTATGTATGGTCAACTGTCTACATGATTGTAACATAGTTAATTTTCTATAACTGTATCTCATGATTGTCTTTAAAAGTATTATTAATTTAAAAATTATAATTATTTAATGATTATTATTTTGGATATGATTAATTAATTTTCTCTTTTACCTTGGTCAAATTTCTAAAGTAGTTTTGGGAATATGATCCAAACATCGTCTGAAGATCCGAATTAAACTTAAATGATTAATCAATTGAATATAAAATTATAAATAGATAAAATGAAAGGAAAAAAATAAATTTAAAAAGTTTACTAATCAACTAAATATTTAAAATAATTTTATTATTCAAAAATATAAATAATTTATATGATGAATCAGGCTCGAGGTAAGTGATCTCTCTAAATAACCCTTTTTCTTTATATTATGACCAATTTCTCTCAAACTCACTTTATCACTCTCTTTAAATTTATGGAATGCTTCTAAATTATATTGATATTTCTCTCACATATATACCTATCTTATTATACCTTAATTTTATTGTTTAATACATGAATTTTTTTTATTTCTTAAATTCCTTCTAATGAAATTTCATTTGACTATGATATGAGGAAAGATTATACAACCCATTTTATTTACATGGGTAATTATTATGTTTATCCAATTTGATTGATTTCCTTTTTATGGAACACATAAATCATTAACATGTAATGATGTTTTTCCCAAATAGGGATCTAATATTTTGGGTAAATATTTTTTATCATGAGATATTATACATGAGATTAGGGAGTAAATCAAATCCATTATGGTACTTTGTCCACCGTGTTATATTGTCTTGACAGTTGGCATTGACTCATGTTTATTTCATTTTATATTTTTTTTCATATTTACTATGTTTCCATGATCTTATGTCACCATGTTATTTATGTTATAATTCCATATGAATACTCATGAGCCTTCTCTTTTATGATATCATGTAATAACTTTGACTCACACATTATGTTTCCTTATCATGTTTATTCCCATACTAGTGTTTTTACCTCACCCATTTATTTTATTTATTCTTCAAGTTATCCTATTTAGTTTTAGAAGATAAAATTTATTTATGATCTCATTATGGAGAATAAATAAAATATTTCATGTTTTAGTTTCCTTTCGATGTATTATGAACCTAGTATTCTAAAGACACTAGGTATCATGATCTTTGGGTTGTACTTATTGGATTTTTATGTTAAAAAATCATGTAATAAAATGTGTAAAAGAACTATGTGAGTATAGTTAGTAGCAGAGAAATTTCTAGTTATTTTTTTTGGATTAGGACTAGAATACTTAATTGAAAACCCTAGGGATAATTATAAGTATAGGAAAATATCCTAGAATTTTGGTTAAGGATATAGAAATTAGTTTCTAAGAAATTAAATCCCAATATGGATACTACATGTGGATGTGTCTCTCAAACAATTAAACTTAAGGGTAATAACTCTAAAAATGGTGCATTGGGAATTAACTCTATTTTCATCTGGTGCACGACAATGGGCCTTACTACAACCCTGGTTTGAAACTCTTAGAGGAAATTTTTTCAAAATTCAAAAACTCTTTATGAACCATCATGATGGACTTAAACAAATTGTTAGGTCATAAAACCTAATAGAAACCATCACAATGGATAACTAAGATTGAAACATAAAGAATCATAAGTCAGTATATACTTATCATTTATAAGTTATTTCTTCTAGGTTTATTAGTTTTCCTTTTGAATGTTAATGTATTCTCACATTGATTTTTTATCATTTTTAGTTACTGGTGGGAATTAGAGAAACTGTTACAATAACCAACAAGATAGGAAATGTGATGATTTCTCCAATAATATTCCTAACCTTATAGTAGTGGGAACTGAGAACTTCATGGAAGTACTAGCTCGACTATATCAAGTTATGAATAATAAATTGAATCATATAGAACACCCTCCTCCTCCTAATTAAGAGAAAGTTATGGTCGCGTCTTTTGTGTGATAAAGGACTACTACATTAATTGGATCTTCTAAACCCCTCATCATGAAATAATGGATTAAATCCATTTAGAATATAATATTTATCCTCTAATACATAGATAAAGATAAATTTTTTGTGTTCTTTTATCACATTGATGGAGAAGATGATTAGTGGTGGACACTAATCAAGAAAAAAAGTCCAAAGAGGATATTGATTCCATGGAATGAGAATACTTCATGAAAATATTTTTCAACAAATATTTTCCCTGATATATTTTTATAAAAATGGAGAGGTAATTCCTAAAACTATAGAAAAATGAATATGAGTTTATAGACATGTATGATTAAAACTTTATAGGGCGTGCATGGAATGCCTATGGCTTTATCATCAACACCAAAAGTAAGGTGGACCATTTATTTAGTGGTTTATAGTTGAGTCAATGAAAATCATTATGTATTTGGTAATTTAATAAATATGAAGAGATTTTTTGTTGTTCCCTCAATGTTTATATGGAGATATGTGACTCTCAGTGGTCTCATGGGAATGGAGACAAAAAAAATGTAATATTGATTTTTATTATGGAGTATCATAGATAAATCTCATGGAAGAAATAAAACCCAACATCCCACATTACAAAGTTGTTGGAAGAATAAAAATTGAAATTATCTCATGGGAACTAAAATATGTTTCAAATGTGGAAAAGAGGGGTATCAGGCTAATCAGTGCCAAAGGGAAATGAATAAACTTGCTAATATAGAAGAATAAGAAAAGGTTCAAATAAACACTCATCTTACGGTACAGTGTATCAACTTCAATGAACATAACTGTTATGAAAGAAAATTATTTAAGCCAAGGGTTGTTAGAGACAATCAATGAAAAAAAACCTCTAAGGACTATAGAACAAGGAAGGGAATAAGATATCACTACTGTTGAGGTGGATCCCAACAATGATGTGGTGATAGGTACGTTGGTTATTCATTCAATAATAGAGAGTGCACTTTTTGATTTTGGTACTGTGTATTATTTTATATATTTAAATTTTAGTAAAACTATTCAAATACCACCTAAAAACATGGGTTTGAGCTATCTGTGAGAACATAAAATGGAGAAATCATTGTATCCCAAGTATATAACTCCTCCCTAATCAATGTTTTTGGACTAAATCTTCCAAAAAATATAATCTTACTTACTTTAGTGGAGTTTGATTCTATATTGTGCATTAATTGGATATATTTATATAAATCCAAAAATAACTGTCAAGAGAGGGAGATCACACTACATGTCCCAAGTCATTCTCCAATTCTATACAAGTGTAAGGAGAAGGATGAATATTTCCTATAATCTTCAGTTTGGTAATGGATATTATTACCTTATTCTCAAGAATATATTTCCAAAATGATTGAGAAAATGTTGAGAATTGGGCTTCAAGACATAGCCATTTTGAGGGATTATACTAATGTATTCCCTGAAGAGTTTCCTAGTCATCATCCTAATTGATAGATTGAGTTCTCAGATAGACATATACCTGTATCACTACCCATATTAAATAATTTATACAGAATAACCACCATTGAGTTGAAAGATTTGAAAAATCAGTTATAAGAGAATATGTAAAAGGTTTCTATACATTTAAGTGCTTCATCATGGGGTACATTGGTCCTCTTCATCGAGAAGAAGGATGGGTAAATGCAACTCTTCATTGATTATCACAAACTCAAAAAAATCATGATAAATAACAAGTATCAACCACTATAGATAGATGAATTATTCGATCAACTATGTGGGGCCCAGTATTTCTCTAAGTTGGACCATCGGTCGAGATATCACCAATTAAAAGTAAATAAGAAAAGTTTCCTCAAAAAATTTATTCTAAACAAGGTATGGAAACTATGAGTTCATAATGATTCCTTTCGAACTCACTAATTCTCTATAAATATTTATATACTTAATGAATATAGTATTTAGTGATTACCTCAAACAAATTGGTAGTCTTTATAGATGATATTATGATATACTTCAAAAGAAAATAGGAGCATAAGGATCATTTGAATATTGTGTTAAATAATTTTTGAAAATATAATATATATGAAAAGTATAATAAATTTGAGTAATGGATGAATAAGTATCATTATTATGGAATAATATCACTAGAAAAGGGATATTTGTGGACCCTTCTAAGACAAGCAAAATTGACAAGTGGCCTAAACCAACATCTATAGTAGAGATCTGTATTTTTCTTTTGACTAGTTGGATATTATTGATGATTGGTGAGAAAATTTTCATGATTTTAAAATATAATTTCCAATATAACTAGAAAGGGGTTAAAGTTTTTCTAGACTAGTTAATGTGTAGAGATATTTAAGGTTTTAAAAAATATTCTTATTAGTACACCATTCCTCACACTTCCCTAAAGTGGGAAATGTTTTGGGGTATTTAATGATTCTTAAAAGAAGGTATTGGGTTGTGTACTGATGTAGAATGAGAAATTGATTTCCTGCACATCAAGGTAGATATAAGTTTATTTGAAAAAATATCCAACACATGATCTAGAATTGGATGCAGTGATCTATGCATTAAAAATATGGAGACATTATCTATATGGACAGAAGTGTGATATATATATATGGACCATAAGATACTCAAATACATATTCACATAGAATTATATTAATATTATCCAATAAATATGGTTAAATTTGATCAATAACTATTACATCTCAATCTATTACCATCTGAGGAAATAAAACAAAGAAGAAGATACTCTATGTATAAAGGATATGAAACCCATTTCATTGATTAGAATTGATTAGGATCCAATATTCATAGAATTTAAAAGGATAAAAATGGGAATAATAAATGAACATCATAATTCCTTTCTCAAATAATTTTTCAACCATCCCTTATAGACAAGATAAAGGATGCTCAAAAAGATAATGTCAAAATTTGGAATAAGGTGGAATCTTTAAAAAAATGTAATTACTCAGAGTTTAAAATTGATGAAGAAGTAGTTGAAAGATTTTATTCATGACTATGTATACCATAAAATATTGAAATAAATAAATTTCTATTAAATTATTTAAATAACTCAACCTTCCCCATCCACCCAGGGATTAGGAAGGTGTATTGAGATCTCTGAGTGCACTATTGGTGAGGCAATATGAAGAAGGAGATCATGGAGTATACATCAAGGTGTATGGTATGTCAGGAAGTTAATTCTAAAAGGAAAAAAGTCTAAGGGGGTCATGATTTGATTTCCCATACCTATATGGAAATGGTAAAACATCACCATGGAAGTTTTCACTAGACTTCCAAATACATAAAGAGTAAATAATTCTATATGGGTTATAGTGTATCTTCTTAAAAATACTCCTCACTTCATTTAAATTCGAAAGGACTGATCACTCAATCACTTTAAAGGATATACATAAATTAAGCGGTGAATATACATGTAACACCAATTTAAATTATATCTAACTGAGATCCTAGATTTACCTCTATTCTAGAAGAGCCTCCAACATGCTCTAAATATTGAGTTAAACTTAAATATACCTCATCACCCCCAAAATGATGGCCAATATGATCAGATTATTTAAAAACTATAAGAAATGTTTAGAGCATGATCTATGGACTTAAAAGGAGGATGGGATCAGTATCTTCCTCTGATCAAGTTCTCATATAATAACATCTTTCACTTAAGCATCAAAATGGATCCTTATGAATCCATTTATGGGAAGAGATACATAACACCTATTTTTTTGGATGAAGTTTGTGAACACATGTTTTTGGGACATGAAATGGTTTAGGAAATGGAATAAAAGAACAATATTATTCATTGACACATCAAGACTGCTCAGAGTCAATAGGAGTGTTATGCTAAAAATCATCGATGAGACCTAGAGTTTCAGGTCGGGGAAAAGTGTTTGTCCACATATATTCATAGAAATAAGTCATTAGATTTTTGAATAAGAGAAAGCTAATCCCCAGTTACATCGTCCCCATTGAGATTCTTAATCATATCATAGTTGTGTATTATGGACTAGAACTCCCACAAACCCTCTCTCAAGTACATGATGTATTCCATCTATCCCTTTTGAGGAAATACATACCAAACCCCTCACAAGAAATAATTTCATAGGTGGTAAAATAGGAAAATGATCTCTATTATGATGAGAATTAAGTGAAGATATTGTACTATGGAGATAAATTCATATTCAACAAGAAATCTCACCTGGTCAATGTACTATGGAAGAACCACAAATATGAAGAAATAACCTGGGAACCATAAGAAGATATGAAGAAATATTACCCTCACCTATTTTGACACTAATATGTAATATAAATTTTTCAGGGTGAAATTTATTAAGGGGGAAGAATGTATTTCTTCATTTTTTTTAAAAGAAAACTATGTTTGATAGTGTATATAACATGCATCATAAATCCAAAACGAACCATGAAATATTATTATTTAAATATGACCATTATAACATAGCTATTAAATTGATGAGTATAAGTATGATTAAACCAATTATGAAATATATATATAGTTATTATTCAATAAAAATGTTTTGATAATTTTTTAGTAATTAATAACTCAATTTTTAAGTGAGGATATTTTATGCTTAAAAAATACATTTTCTTCAAAAATGATTTTATTAATTTTTCTGATAAAATATTATAATTAATTTATGAAAATTTTAGAAAATTTATTTTATAAAATTAAATTAATTTTTTAAATAATAATATAAAAATTAACTTTGGGATAAATTTTAGTATTTTTTAGAAAATATTGATTTTTTAGTGAATAGTGAAAAAACAAATCTTTGTAAAAACAAACATTTCTTTTCAATAAATTAAGTAATTTAAAAGTCCCGTTATTATTTGAATTTTATTTAAAAATAACATAAGTATTATTTATTTATATTTAATTCAATTAATAATCTTTGAATAATCTGTATACCATTTTTTTAGAATAAGTTTATTTTTAGGCTTAAATCGCACTTTTCGAAAAACTAATTTTAATTGAATAATATTTCTCCATATTAATTAATTAAAATAACCCCTAATGATGACCAATTTAAATTAAATTTACAGACTATATATATTTATGTGTGAATTTAAATTCATATAAGGATGATTACTAGTCATAAAGTTAATATAAGATCATCTTATGTTTGAAAAATACATTTCTTAAAAAAATCGTTTTTCGACACCTTTTGCGGGTTCATTTTTTAAATTAAAATATTAAAATCCTTTGAATTTTATTTTATAAAATTTATTATATATTATAAATCATCATAATTAAAATTATTTAATAAGTTAAACATAATCTTTGGTCATAATGAATATTAAAAATAGTAAAAATTAATTACTGCATTTAGTGTTAAAACAGGTTTACCGGAGTGTTAAACCAAAATATATGGGTATTTTTGAAACTTAAACATGTATAAATACTATTTTATGAACATGTTTAAACCTTATATTATAAAAACTTCAAATATAAATCTATTTTGATTTATTTTTCTTGGGAATGACTTTATCATTTTGTATTCATATAAGAAATTTCCTAGTGGGTCCTCTCCCCTACATATAAATAGACACCTCCTCTCCTATCCTCTAAAAACTTAAAGATACTTTTGATTCTTGGAAGGACTAACCAAATAACTTACTTAAATACAACCCCATTTCCTATATTCCTTTTTCTAATCATAAAAACAACCAACTATAGCTTTTGGTGTAAACCTTAAGAGGTTGTCCGAAGAAGATGTATAGTTCTTAATCAAGTGTTTTTGTTTTCTTTCTTCGTACACCTCATTAATATATTATTAAACCATTATAATATAATATATATACTATATACTAATATTAAATTATGTTAATTTCATAACCTAAATCTATATCCTCTTCCATAAAATTCAAAATGAATTTTTCGTTCATTTGTACAGCAGACTACCGCCTCGCAAACCAATGTAATTTGTTATCCATCATCGACTCTCATAGATATTTATGATTATGGATTTAATGTATATATATATATATTATTCATGATTATAATTATATAAAATTAATATTTCATGTATTTTCAAACCTTTCTATTCATTGAAAAATGATAACATTGTTCGTGGATATGTGTGGATTACCGCCCCCACAAAGTGAAGTGATTCGTTTTTAATTACTGTATCACATGTATGGTATATATAAGTTTATTTAAATAAATAATATAATATTTATGATATAATTATCATTTAAAAATATAAAATAACACTTACCTTTTTCCAATCATGGTCAATGAAAAATGGAAACCATAATTTTGGGTACTTACGGCCTACTGTCTCCATGATTGTAATGAAATTCATTTTTCATAACCATATTTAATGATTTATTTTAAAATTATAATATATGTATAAAAATTATAATTATTTTATTATTATTATTATTATTATTTAGATTTTGAAATAATAATCTCTTTGTCCTTAATCAACTTTCCAAAGAGATTTTGGACATATGAGTCTAACATCATCAAAACATCTGACTTGAACTTAAATGATTAAGTCATTGAATATAACATGATAAATAAATATAATAAAATTAGTAAAATACTTGATATAGGTTCTTAAACAATTAAATAATTAACATAAGTTTATTATTCAGGAATATAAATAGTTCACGTGATGAATCAGGCTTGAGGTAAGGGATCTCTCTAAACAGCCCTTTTTCAGGTTATGACCTTTTTCACTCTAAATAAATTTCTATCTATATATAACATTATGGGATTCCTATAAATTATATAAATATATATATATATATTTCTCTAACATATATTCCAATATTATTATATTTTCTTTTTATGGGGTAACACATGCCTTTTATTTATTTTTAAAATTCTTTCATTATGAAATTTCCTTTGATTATGATATGAAGTAAGATTATGAAACCCATTTTCATTCAATGGGTAATTATTAAATTTATACCTTATGATTTATTTTACTACTCTGACACACATAAATCATTAACATGTTATGATGGGTTCACCCAGATAGTTCTCTGATGCATTAGATAAATCTTTTATCTTATGAGATGTTATGTATGGGATTAGGGAGTAAACCTAATCCACTATAGGACTTTGTCCACCATGTGATATTGTCAAGAAATTTAATCTTGAATCATGTTTATGTGATGTTATGTGTTTTTTCACATTTCATATGTTTCCATGATATTATGATACCATGTTCTTTATATTATGCTTCCATGTGGTTACTCATGATACTTCTCTTTTATGATATCATTGTATACCTTTGAATCACATTTTATGTTTCCTTATCATGCTAATTCTCTTATTATGATTTTCATATCACCTATTAATTTAATGTAATCCCAAGTTTATACTAAGTATTTTTAGGATCTAAAATGGATTTAGGATCACATTATGGAGAATAAAATAAATATATAATGTTTTAGTTTCCTTTATATGTATTATAAACCTAATATTCCATAGAAAATAGGACTCATGATATTTGGTTTGTACTTTTGGGGTGTTTATGTTAAGAAAAATCATGTAATAATATGTGTAGAATGATCAGGTTGATATAGTAGTGAGTGTGGATTATTCTTATTGATCCCTTCATCATAACATTGGTCCCTATGATTTTGAGATGAAAACATTATAGATATTGGATATGGGCACTCCCTTTATCCTATATCATGTGATGTGGTGTGGATCATATCTTATATTGATAGAGTTGATAATCCCCTAGAGATGTGAGTTGTGGGTTCTCTATACTAGGATATGCTTTATCATAGCTCCCTATTTGAGGTGTAAGATAACCCATATATATAGAACGTATTATTCATGGTTGATCTTGGAATTTTATGAGGCACAAGGTCCTTCATGGGTTTATATTCCATTGGATAGTTTAAACACTTAGAAAAGGAATGGGTTCCCCCATTGTGATTTTGGATCGATGGTGTGGTGATTGTGGTATCCGTACAAAATAGATAGGTTCAGTTGTTTTGGGACTTATGCTCCACATAACTATATATGTACTCTATTTTTATATCACTCTAGTGGAGCTAGGATGAGTGGGTGAGGATCCACATTGCGGTTGGTTGATCCCCCTTTTATCTAGCTTAGTTCATAGGATTTCCTTTAGTCCTAGAATAGTTATAGAGCTATGTGTTCCCTCACATAGGATTGGGTGGTGAACTCCCTCATGGAATGGAGTATGGGTCACCCATCCATGGGGTAATTATCCCCTTGGACATTGTATCACTATTTATGTTTTAGTTCCCAACTTTTATCAAGATTCAGATTATGGGATATGAGGGTGATGTATAGAGATATGAATTTGAGGAATAATTCATTATTCTAAGAACAAAAATACACTAACGATTTCTATTGTTTTCCCTGAGTGACTGGTGGTTGGTGATGACAATTCATGTGGGTGGATCATGGTTGATGAGTATATTTAGTTTGAGATTTTTTTCAATTAGATATTAGGTTATATCATAGTCATTTGGGTGGTAGTTCCCATTTTGTGGACATATTCAGTTTGATCACTCCTATAATAGATGATTAGGGAGTATTTTTGTCCCTGAGGAAGATGAGTAAGAAGGTGTTTTCTCCTAAGTAAGATGGGTATGGAGGTGTTTTCCATTAGATTGTTAAGAAGGGAGTTGTTTTCTCCTAGGGTGTGAGGTGTATTTATGGAGTCCTCATTTTATAGGTCAAGCAGAATAATAGGGAATCCTTTGTTCCTTTTTGGACTTGTGTTGATGTATTATTAGGAAGTAATTCCATAACTTCTTCCATGTCATTTGAAATCCCCCACTACCTTGAGTTGGGATATTGTAAGATTTATCCCTCAATTGTGAGTTGACCTAAAATATGAGGCCATTTATATTTTTTAGAGTGTTCTAAAGATAATTTATCATAATCATCTTAGCACGGGACTTGTTCCTACACATGTTGTGTCTATGAAGATGGCATACAGGTTAGTGGCAATTTCGGTGGGCATAAAGCAAGCAAAGTCAAAGCTTAGTGGTGGTTGGTGGGATTAATAGTTGTGAATTCATGGGTTTAAAGTTAGTGTGACATGGTGATTCCCTTATTCCTAGTCACATGAGTTAAATTTTATTTTGGGTTATTGGGCCATATATTATTTTTTCTATTCTTTACTATAATTTATATTTTATTCTTTTGGGATGTATATCAAGTTTGAATGAATTTTAAATATTAGATAGCAATGGGTCCATGAATATATGTGATGTAATGGATTATTGGTGATGTATATGTGTGTATTATTTATATTTTAGGGCCTCTCATATGTAATTTATGCCTTTTTGGTGCAATTCACCAGCCCCTGGCCTATTGGAGGTTGTCTTGGAGTATCACACTCAAATCATCGCTGGCTGAGGAGGGGCTTGATGGGTCGAGTCATGTCATCAACCTTCCCTACAATACTACACTCACCCCCCCCCCCCTCAATCCCATTACCCCCTGATAACCCCTAACACATCCTGACCATCCCCCCCCCACCGAATACCCTCAACATTCTCCTAGTGGTCCACCAATTTCCCCCGGATGCCCCTGTTGATCCTCAATCACCCTTAGGATACCCAACCACCCTCTGGCCACAATGAATCTTACATGGACAAGTAGTAGGAGATTCTGAATCACCCCCTCATACCCTCATGTCACCCATTGTGTTAAGAATATGGATCAATGCATTTAAGGATAAGAACTTTAGCATCCACCAAATGCAAATCACTAAAGGTTTTAACTACTAGCCAAAAGAGACCATTTTTTGATAGTTGATAAATCCCTTCTAGTAGTGTTATTTATGTAAGTAATTAATTCCCTCACAATAGGATCACACTATCTATAAGTAACCCACATTATATTGAGATGGTCTATGTCATCAAAAATATCAACACATGAATATATTAGTTATTTATTTAATACTATTATTATTTTCATCAATAACTAATCACTTCACCATAAATAGGTTTTTACATCACTATAAGAGGTCAAAGACAACATCATGACATGTACATGTACCCAATGAATGTATTTCATTGAACTTTTTCACAAGAATAGCTTAATAAAAGCATGCAGATTATGATAAGGCATCACTACTATAGATTTCTCCTTATTAAACACTACCCATTTTTAGTTCTAAAAAATTAACTAAAAAATGGTTCATTTTGTCAGAGATTTTTTTTACCCCTAAAAAAGGACCCTTTTTGTGCTGAAAAAAAGCATCCTTTTTCAGTGCTATTTTTAGCTTTGACAAAAGGCACCCATTTTTAGTACTTTTGTTTATCGTTGATAAAAGGTACTATTCTCAATGCTTTTCTTACCACTAATAGAATCAATATTTAATAAAAAAATAAATAATATTAAATATCCTATTTTAGTATATAAATATATTTATATTAAAATAGATATAAAATATTTAATTAAATATGATTTATATAATACTAAATATGTATTTTCCCTTAATATATAATAGATTTAGTGAAAATATTTTATAAAATATTTAAAAATTAATACGAATAAAAAATTGATTAAATAGTATTGAGTAATAGACAATTAATAACATTTTGGTGATATAAAAAATTGATAAATTAATTAATCACTTAAGATAAGTTGAAAATGGGTCTTGAACTTGAAATGGTCATAACTTTTAATCTGAGGGTCTGTTTAGTCTATAAGATATGTAAAATCAATTAGGGTGAAGAGATATACCTTGTTTAGACTAAAAGGGATGTTATTACCTATATTTTAGTTTTCAAAAAATCATTTAATTCCTATAAAATTGAGTTTTTAGTTGGAAAAATATAGAGACCCTATACTTTTACACATATTAATGCATAATTAACCACTAATTACAAGCTAAGGATCGTAAAGTCTAATGTCTTTGGGAGATTAGGTGTATAATTAAATATCATGAAACCCAAAATAAAAATGTCTTTTATTTAATCTCTATAGTGATATCCTAAATTTCATTGCACTCATACATCTTCATGGGATAATCTGGGCAATACATGAACAAAAGGGATGAGCTAAAAATCCTTGTAAGGGAATAAGAATAGGAATAAACATAACACTTGGGTTAAAATGAATAACATGATGATATAAAGGCATAAAACATGAATAAACGTAAAAAAGTATAACATTTATAACATGGTAACATATAATCATGGAATAATAAGAATTTGGAAACAACATATAACATGACATAAACATGAGTCAAGGCTAACTGCAAAGACTATATAACATGGTGGAAAAAGTCCTATAAAAGAATCATGTTCACTTCCATTCCAAAAAAGACATATCCTGAGACTAAACACTGCCCAATTAGTTTTAGAACTATCGGGGTGAACTCATCATAACATGTTCATGAATATGTGTTCCACATGAAGAATCATACATAAGGAATCAGAAATAAACCTAAGGGTTACCCATGATAATAATTGGATATCATGATAATGTCAAAAGTAATAACAAAAGGGAATATCATAATGGTGTACATAAAGGATATTATTTAAACCATACATAAAAATTAATACGGTAAATAGGCATAGATCATGATAAGTGATGTCAAACTGAAGTAAATACATGTAAAAATATTGTTTAAAAAACTTTTGAAGTAAAACATTTTAGTGCGATTTAAGGAGGATATTAAAGATTGTTTAAAATAGACAAGTAATAATTGTTTGTATAAAACCAGAATTGAAACAATATATTTTTTCATGATAAATTTTTTTTATTTTATAAAAATAATGGTGGCTTAAAAATTTATGAAATGCACTTGAAAATAGGTAAGATTCGGGAAGTTCCCTTGAATGAGGATTTCTTATCGGGAAGAATAGAGAATGAAACATTTTAAAAAAAATGTATTTTTTTATCAAATAAGGATGAAATGACATGTATACATGATTTTAGAACATATAAAAAGAATACAAAATAATTACATAAAAATAAATAAGAGTTACATTAGGTAAATAGTGAGAAAGTGTAACCTGAAGGAAATATAGACGTCTGGAAAGGATCCCTTACCTTATGTCCGAAACGATTGTGCACTAGATCTTAATATCCTGAATAAAAAAAACTAAATCCATTAATTAATTAATTAAGAACCTTTTATACATTTATTTGATTTATTATAATTTTATTAAGTTTATATATTTCAGTTTTGATGGGTTATGAGATTCAATTTCATCATTCAGGAGTGTTAGTTTCCTTGGATTTCATGATTAGTTTACTTGTATATATGTATGGAGAATATTTTATAATGAGGATAGTTATCCAAATATAAAATTATATGTTATTAATGAACTTATATAATATTAAAATACTGTTTTTTCCATAATTGATGATGATTCTTTAGATAAATTATTAATGATAATCGTTTAAATAAATTTAGCATTTTTTAATCTTCACATACAATTTTTGTTATATTATTAAATATCATGTATATATACTATTTCTAGAATATTAAATAGGTTTTAATACATATAATATAATCTGGTTCAACCATAAAAATAGTTTCATTACCAACCTTTAATGTGGAATTAAAATATGAAAGCACATCGTCCATGAAGGTGGTAAATCGGCACCTCACGGACAATGTTTTGATAAAAGAGAGAGGATAAGATATTTGGTGAATAATTATTCCATAAAAATGATAAAATTAAAGTATATTTAAGATTTTTGAGCTTTCATGTCACTTGTACAATGGGAAGTGAGGTGAAGATAAGAAGATAAAAGAACTTGAAAAGAAATTGAAGGAAAACGGAAGAGGGTTTTACCTCTTGATTCCTTCTACTTTAGAACTTCCTTAAGTGGATTTGTTTTGGTATTTTTTTATGAACAAAAACTCCTAGATGTGGGGGAGGTTCTTGGGAATATATTTGAGTAGAATTTGGACAAGTTACAATGTTTTATGGGTGTGAGGAGAAGAGGTGGTGAGGGATCGTATTTAAAGTGGATGAGAGGGGTTATTTCTCATTATTTAATTCATTAGTTTATTATTTTTCTCAAGAAAAGAAATAGTGATGATTATTGAGACTAAATACATTAATTAGATCATGTTAGTTTGAACCAATGGTGATTACGTCATCCATGACTCAAGGAATAGTGTATTTAACTTACAATGAGTATATACCGTAAATTGTCGTATTTTACTATTAATTATAAATTCACCCTAATCATTTTTTGACACATAGAATTCAAAAAATGAACTCCATTTATTAATATTAATTTTCTAAATATGAGAAATTTAATTTTTAATTAAAATCATCATTTATTTGGAAAATGCAAATTTTAAAATTAAAATTGGTTTTCTAATACTTTGAAAACTTAATTAAGGTCTCAAAAAAATTATCTTATCATCATAAGATAATAAAATATTAATTTGTGAATAAAATTTAATGAAAATAAATTTTCTTTTAATTTATTAAATTAATAAAAAAAATTATAATTAAACATTTATGACTTACAAAAATACCAACACTTAATTAATAATTTATAAAATATTTATTTACTTATACTATGATATAATTATATCATACTGTCAATTATAATATAGCTAAATTTTATTTATAATTTCATGGGTGATTTTACTATTCTATTGCCTTATTTACTATTTTTAAGGGTCACAATACTATTCCAAAGGTAGAGTTACTATTTCATCATTATAGGTTCCTTAAATTCTAGAAATACTTCTTATTGTATTCATTAATTATTTATAAAGTTTGTATTGTGTTCTCAAAGTGATTTTATGTGGTTTATAGTATGTGACATATATATAATAAGGGAATTTTCAGTTTATAAAAGTTTGGGTCGTTACATTCTTCCCCCTTATGAAATTTCTCCCTTGAAATTGTGTTTTATATTCTAAGTTGAAAATATGGGTGGGTAATTCTCCTTCATTGCTTCCTCAAGTTCCCATGTTGACTCTTCATACTTATGGTTCCACCATAGTACTATGAACAAGTGAGTAGTCATGTTGTGTAGAACTTTATCTCTATGATCCAATATCTTCATTGGATACTCCACTATGGGAGATCACTTTACAACTGTACCACTTATGAATTCAGTACATGTGAAGGATCTAGAATGTACTTCCTCAAGAGGGATACATGGAATACATATTGTAATCAAGACATGGTTGGTGGAAGTGCTAGTTTATATTTCATAGCTCCAACACAATCAATAGTTTAGAAAGGGTCGATGTACCTAGGACTTAGCTTCCCTTTATTACAAAATCTCATGATCCTCTTCTATGGAGATATGCGAAGGAATATCAGATCTTCAAACATAAACTCAAGGTCTCGTCGATGATTTTTTACATAGCTCTTTTGTCAAATTTGAGCTTCCTTGATGTGTTGTTGAATGGTTTTCACCTTCTCCACCATTTCTTCAACAATTTTAGGTACTAGCACCTAACGTTCACCAACTTCATCCCAACATGGCAGTGTTCTGCATCTTTTCCCATAAAGTGATTCATATGGAGCCATTTGGATGATCAAGTGGAAACTATTGTTGTATGAGAGTTAAACTGGTGGAAAGTGTTGGTCATATCTTCCTTTGAAGTCCATAAAATATGATCTCAACATGTCTTCCAGTGTCTAAATTTTTCGATCAAATTGGCCATTAGTTTGAGGATGACAGGTTGTACTAAGGTTCAACTCAATGTTCAGATCATGTTTGAGACTTTTCCAGAACTAGTAGGTGAATCCTATATTTCGATTAGATACAGTTGATAGTGGTACTCCATGCAGCCTTACCACTTATCTGATATATATATATATATATTTTCAAATTGATCCAGTGATAATTCCTCTCAAATTGTGATAAAGTGAGTTTTCTTGGTAATAATATCCTCAATGACCCATATATCATAGTTTCCTTTGGATTTTCTTTGAAGTTCAACGAAAAGTTCCATGGTAATGTTCTCCCACTTCTATATTGGTATAAGTAGTGTTTGCATCATCCCCATAGACTTTTCTCTTTCAGCCTTCACTTGTTGACATACCAGGAACTTTTCCATATATTCATTGATCTCCTTTTTCATATTTTCCCACCAATAGTTCTCTCATAGATCTCGATACATATTTGTTCTCCCTAGGTGAATAGATAAGGTTGGGCTATGTGCATCATTTAGAAGCTCCTTTTTTATCTCTGGATTGGATGGTACACATAGTCATGACCCAAATATCATGACTCTTTCCTCGTCTATTTTTAACTCTATGAATTTTCATTTTCTCATGGAATCCACCTTCTTCAGAATTTATACATCATTTCTTTGAGAATCCTTTATTTTCTCCATGAGGGATGGTTGAGAAATCATTTAAGAAAGGATTGATGTTATTCCATCCTTAACGATTCCCAATTCCATCCTTTGAAAGTCTACGAAGATTTTATCCTTATAAATTCTCATCATTGATAAAGATACAATATCTATTCTACTTAGAGAATCCTTATCCTTGTTTTATTTATCATGATGGTAATGGATTGATTAGTCATAATCCTAAATGATCTCTAAACATATTCACCGGAACATATTAAGCTCCCTCTGTGTGAATATATATTTGAGACTCTTGTGATCAGTATATATTTCACACTTCTCCCCATATAGATAATTCTACCTGATTTTCAACACAAATATCACAGATTCCAACTCCAGATCATGTGTGGGATAGTTTTTCTCATGGATTTTCAACTATCTTGAGGCATAGGCTATCACTTTATAATTTATTATCAGTAAAAAACCTAATACCTTCTTTGAAGAATCATTTCTAACCACAAATAGTTCCCCACTTGTTGGTAGTGTGATCACTGGTGCAGTGATAAGCCTCTTTTTCAACTCCTTTAAGCAGTCTTCACATTCACCAGTCTAGAAAAAAAATTTCTCCCTTCCGATTCAACTTGGTTAGTGGGTTCGAAAATCATGAGAAGTTCTTCACAAATCATTGTTAATACCTAGATAGACAAATTTAACTATGGATCTCTATTATAGATATTGTCACAGGCCACTCTTCAATTTCCTTTGTCTTGGAAGGGTCCACAGGTATCCCTTTTTAGGTGATACATTTTCCAAGAATGATACTTTATTCATCTATAACTCACATTTACTCTACTTTTCAGATAGTTTCTCCTTTCACAAAGTCTTCAATATAGTATTCAAATTCTCCTCGTGTTCCTCCTTTCTCTTGGAGTATATCACAATATCGTTAATAAAGACTACCAAAAATTGGTCAAGGTAATATCTAAAGACTCTATTCATTAAGTCCATGAAAATTGATGGACCATTAGTGAGTTTAAAGGTAATCACTATGAACTAATAGTGTAAAAACTCATTCGAAATTCATTCATGGGAATATCTTCCTTCCTTACCTTTAATTGGTGATATCCCAACCAAAGGTCCACCATATAGAAAGAAATGGTCCCATGTAGCTGATCAAACAAGTTATCTGTCCATGGTAGGGGATACTTGTTCTTTATCGTGATTTTATTGATCTCATGATAATCAATGTATAGGCACATTACTCCTTCTTTCTTCTTAATGAAGAGGACTAGAACACACCCATGGTGAAGAACTCAGTCGTATAAAACCCTTATCCAAATTCTCTTGCAACTACTTCTTCAGTTCTTCCAGCTCAATGGCGGCCATTCTATATAGTGTCTTTGATATAGGTAGATATCTATGAATATTCTCAATTTAGAACTCAACCTCTCAATCAAGAGTAAGATCATGAAACTCTTTAGGTAATACATCAGTGTAATCCCTCATGATAGGCATTCCATTGAGCATTATTTCCTCCTTTTACTTAATCATTTGAGCTAGATATGCTTTCTTATAAGGAAACAATATCCACACTAGAGATTATGATTCTGAATGAGATTCATCCTCCTCCTTACACTTTTACAAAATTGGATGAATTTTTGGGATGTGAAGAGTGATCTCCTTTTATCGACATTCAATGTTGTATTTTTATAAAGATAGACAATCCATGCCCAATATAGCTTCAAAATCTACCAAAGGTAGTATGAAAAGATTTTCTAGGAGGATCAGTCCACAAACATTAATCGAGGAGTTATAAAAATTGTATGTAATAATTTCCCCATTCATTGTTCTCACTGATAACTTAACCTCCATATTTTGGCGTGGTGTTTTAATAGTTCTACTAAACTTGTGATATATAAAAGAATGCATAGAACCATAATCAAATAGGACATTTTCTATTCAAGAATGAATAACCAACATAAATTTCACCACTTCATTATTAGGCTCAACCTCAACAGTAGTGATAGCATATGTCCTTCCTTGCTGCCTTGGAGGTTTTTGTTGATTTCCTCTGAAACCCTTAGGCTTAGTGCATTGGTCTGCAAAATTCTCATGTTCCTTACATTTGAAATATTGCACTACTGGATGAGAATTTATATGAACCCTCCTTTATTCTTCCAAGTAAGTAGAATTATTCATGTACCTTCGGTAGTTATTATTCATATGCCCATCTCTTCCACATTTGAATCATCTCTTGGTTCCCTTTAAATAGTTCCCATGATGCTTCGTCCCATACCTTTGACATGTGGGATGTTGGGAGTTCTTTCCAACATGGGATTTATCACCCATATTAAACTCCATTTTTCTCTTTTTTCATTGTTTTCACAAGACCACAGAGAGTCTCCGATCTCTATTTTAACCTTAAAGAGACAATGGAAAATCTCCTCATAGTTGTCAAAGTCTCAAATCACCAATTATTTTTGTAGACACAGCTTTAGTTTTCTAAATAAGTGATTCACCATTCTTTTAGTGTTCATGACAAAACCAGAGGCATATCTTGAAATCCTTGTGAAGTTTTCTTCATACACCCCGATAGAGGCATCTTCCTTTTTCCTCAGTCCAAGTAATTATATTTCCATCTTGACATGAAGCGTTTATGGAAAATATTTAATGAAAAATATTTTCTTGAACTCTTCCCATTCCATGGAATAAATTTTCTCCTTGGACTTTGTATTCTTGATTAGTTTCTACCACTAATCACATTCCCCATAAAAATGATAAACTACTAGAAAAAATTTCTATTCTTCTAAGCACTATATGATAGATAATATCTTATCAATGGTGTTAATCCATTGTTATGTGAGGAGGGGATCATAATATTCACTAAACTTGGGAGGCCTTTTCCATATGAAGAATTTTACAACAACTTTATCTTTATTCGGATAAAGAGGGTGTTTCACATGATTCATGTTTTTATTCATAACTTGGGTCAGTTGAGCAAGTACGGTCATGATGGTTTGATATTCCACTCCCATTATATTTGGAATTTCATTAAGTAAATCAATGCATTTCATATCATAATGATTATTGTCAGGTGTTCTTCTATTTCCCTCCATTAAATAAGAAAAATAAAGAACAATTATGGGGCTTCAATAGTTATATAATAAGAATAAAAATGAAAATTTAAACGTAAAAGGATAAATTCATAAAGGAAAATTATATCCTAACTTGTGATTCCCAAGGTTTAAATCTAGGTTATCCATGATCTATTTCCTAACATATATTCTTATGGTAATTTTTTTGTTCCCTGAATAATGGTTCATAATAAGATTATGAATTTACCAAATCATATCCCCCGAGAGTGAAAAACCAAGTGCACAGTAAGGCCCATTGTTATGTACCAGGTTACCCTGAGTCAGGCCCAAAACACCTTGTTAGAGTTGTTACTCCGAGGTACATCTATGACATAACCATGTCAACTTATAGTATCTAGACAGGGATGTATTTTTTTGATAAACCACTTACTCAATACTAAAAAAATTGGGATGTTTTCTCAAACTTAGTATTATCCCTCATATAATTACTCAAGTGATTTATTCATAATCTCTATTAATAAATAGACCTTTCCTTTGATACCAACTATAAAAACCCTAGCCTTTTACAATATTAATTCATAATTAAAAAATAATTACAAACCAAGGATCATAAAGTCTAGTTTCTTTGGAAGATTAGGTATATAATTAAACATCGTGAAACCCAAAATAAAAATTTATTTTATTTAATCTCTATAATGATATAATAACTTTAATTATGCTTATAAAACTACATAGGATAACCTGGGGAATACATGAACAAAAGGGGTGAGCTAAAAATCCCAGTAAGGGAATAAGCATTGGAATAAACATATCACATGGGTTAAAAGGAATAAAATGATGATATAAAGGTATATAACATGAATAAACATAAGAAAGTATAAAATGTATAACATGGGAACATATTATCAGGAAATCATAGGAATGTGGAAACAATATATAAGATGACATAAACACGATTGAAGGCTAATTTACAAGACTATATAACATGGGGGACAAATTCCCATAAACCAATCTGGTTCACTCCCTATCCCAACATGACATATTATGAGACTAAACATTACCCAATTAATTCGAGTGATATCTAGGTACACCCATATTAACATGTTCATGAATATGTTTTCCACATGAAGAATCATACATAAGGAATCAAACATAAACTGAAGGGTTACCCATGGTAAGAATTGGGTATCATAATCATGTTAAAAGGCATAAAATAAGGGAATATCATAATGGTGTCAATGAAAGAAAAGATTTAAACCATAAATGAGGCATATATCATGATAAGTGATGTCAAATATAAGTAAATACATGTAAAAAATCATTTTAGAAACTTTAGAAATAAAACTTTTTAGTGTGGTTTAAGGATAATATTAAAGATTATTTAAAATGAAAAAGGAATAATTGATGGTATAAAAACAGAATTGAACCAATATATTTTTTCATGATAAAATGTGTGATTTTATAAAAATAATTTTGGATTAAAATAGATTATGAATTGCACTTGAAAATGGGTAAGAAATCATTAATTTCTCTTGATTTAGGCTTGCTTGTCGGAAAGAATTAAAAAGGGAACCTTTTTAAAATATGTATTTCCCCATAAACTGACGATGATATGACATGGATAAATGATTTTAGGACATATAAAAAGAATTTATAATAATTTAATAAAAATAAATAAGAGTTACATTGGGTAAATAGATAGAAAACATAGCTTGAAGGTAATATAGAGGTTCTGAAAGGATCAATTACCTTATGTCTGAAACGATTATTCAATTGATCTTAATATCCCGAATAATCAAATTAAATCCATTAATTAATTAATTAATAACCTTTTATACATTTAATTGATTTAGTTAATTTTATTAAGTTCATTTATGTCCCTTTTTATGGGTTATGAGATTAAATTTCATCATTCTGGAGCATTAGTTTCTTTGGTTTTCATGATTGGTTTACTTGTATATGTGTATGGAAAATCATGTAGAATGAGGATAGTGGTCCAAAACTGAACTTAAATATTATTAATGAACTTATATAATTTTAAAATACCATTTTTTCCCAAGTTAGGGTGATTAATTAGATAAATCATTAATGATAATTATTTAGATTAATTTAGCATTTTTTTATCATCACAAACTAGTTTTTTTATATTATTAAATATCATATATATCTACTAGTTCAATAACATTAAATAGGTTTTAATTAATATAATATAATATAATATGTTTCAACCATAAAAATAATTTTATGATCAGCTTTTATTGGAACAACCCGATGTTTTTCAATAGAAATTCCCTTCTTATATTTATGTCATAAAATAACATGAATACACAACATAATGAACTACTAAGTTATAAGTGACCTTTAAACATAAGTTTTTCACTTCTGTGTTTGGAATTTTGAAAATCCGACACACACGATTGTGTTCAAGATGATTTTTGGAGTCAAATGAAACAAAAATAATTTTTAGTGAATAGTAACGTACCCTTAAGAATAGTAACATACCCTTATGAATAGTAATATGACCCTTATGAATATTAAATCATCCAACATAAGAGTAACCTTACCCATTAATAATTAAATAAAATTTAGACATCTTAGAAAGTGACAATTTGACCTTAGTAAATATTTTGGTATTTTATAATTCATAAATAATTAATTATAATTAATTAATTAATTTAAAAGAAAGTGTATTTTCCTAAAATGTATTCATAAATTATTGAATCAATGTCTTATAGTTTTTAGATGATTTTATAAGACCCTACGTAATTTTTGAAAGCACTATAAAATCAGTTTTAATCTTAAAAACTTTTTTTAAGTAAATTATGATTTTAATTAAATATTAAATTAATAATATTTATAAAATTATTTTTGAAAAATGTACTTTATTTTTGGATTCAACACATCGAAAAATGGCTGGGGTAAATTTTTGGGATTTTTCTGAGATACTTGATTTTTTTATGAATAGTGAAATACCGTAATTTACAAAAAATAAGCTAAATAAGCTAATTATAGAGTCATGTGTGATGTTCTACTGATGTAATCCAACTTTTTACGGGATCACATGATAAAATTACTATTCTTAGTCTTTCAAGACTCACTATTCCTTGTCTTAGGGAAAATTAATAAACTAATGAATTTTATATTAAGGAAACCCCTCTCCCCTCCATTATAAAAGCCACCCTTCACACCCTCATTTCCTCACACCTCTCAAGCTCCAAGACTTATCTAAAATCTACCCAAACACCTTTCCTATACCCTTACCCAATTCCAAGATCTAATGGTCTCATCAAAAGACCAAGCTTAGGCCCTTAAGGAGGTTCTCAAGAGAAGGATTCAAGAGGTAATTTCTCTCCCTCTTCTCCTTTAATTTCCATTCAAGTTCAAGTTCATTTCTCGATCTCTCCCCACATATCTTCATACAAATGGTATTGTAACTCCATTATTATACATATAATATAATTTTAGGATTCAAATGGGATATTATATCATCCAACCCTCTTTCCCTCTTCCTTTTATTTTATTAAAGAGAACGTTGTTCGTGAGGTGTTAATTTATCTCCTTCAAAAACGAAATGCTTTCTTCTTCCATTTCTACCTTCAGATATGGTCATAAAACCATTTTTACGGTTGAAAAATAATATTTTATATGTATTATTTCCTATTTAATGTTCTATAAATGACTTATGAACATATTACTAAGTGATAAATTAAAACAAGTTCATTGTGATCGAAATACCGCCCAAATTAACCCAAACAATCATCATTTAATTATTATCTAAAGATTCATCCACATTGATATAATATCATTCATTATAAGATCATTCAAACTCCTGTAATCTCATTAATAACATGTCATATCGTTTCTGTATGTTTACCCATGTTCTTCCCAAACTTCAATTTAAGAATACAAGTGAACCACTCAAGAAAACCATAAAAACAAACATTCTTGAACAATGTTTTTAAACTCTATAACTCATCCAAAGGAACATAAAATCACTTAATGGAACCATAATGAACCATATTAATGTATAAAAGGTTCTATAATTTCTAATTAATTAATATAATGTCATTATACAGGACATTAAAGAGAAGGAAGCATTCGGATAAAAGGTAAGGGGAAATCTCGAATCCAAGTTTCTTCCTTCGGGTTCTCCCTCTTTCACTCCATTTTTGATATGTTTACTCCATAAATATAATTTTTTCATCATTGTATTTACTTTTCTGGGATATAAATGTCTGTCACTGGTTTTTATGTCCAACAAAATGTTTTCCAAGATAACTCTTCTTTTAAGAACGCCCCTTTTACTTCTCACTCAAAGTGGACAGTTCTTGTAACATGTATATTATTCCCTATTTCTTTTGGGAACCCAAAGCTTATTAATGTGTTATTATGAGATGAAACCCATTCCTTTCCATGGGTTAGTTATTTAAATTTCTGATATGTGTTCTATGTGGAAAGCACGATGATGATAATGTTATGATGTGACGGGTGCGCCCAGAATTATATAGCGCAATGTGAATGTTTGAATGTGACAGGTGCGCCCGGAATTATACAGCGTTCCAATGCATTGGGTAAAGTGATGAATCTCATGAGAAAATGTGAAATGATGTGTGAAAAATATTTAAGCTTGGTTTAAAAGTATGTGTGGTATTTAACCACTAAGACATGATGCTTCATTTTTATGCATTTCCACATTTCAAGTATTTTATTTATGTTCCTCTCATGTTCATGATCTTTTTCCTATGTTATGATTATGCTCACCTCATTCTATATGGTTCTTATCTATCCTCTTACTGGACTTATAGCTCATCCCTTTTGATGTATATCCTCATGTGGCATGTACTATGGAGTGGAAAAGTTCCAATAAGAAGCTATAGAAGAAGAAATTAAATAAATGTTTATGCTTAATGTTGTATTTGTTATGTATGCTCCTACTTTTCCCAAGACACTAAAACTTTGGATTCTCTATGTGTAATACAATTATGTTTTTTATATTTGAAATGATGTAATAGTAATTTAAGAAAAGGCAGGGTCGCTATAGTTGGTATGAGAGGAAAGGTTTAGTTAATTTGGGAATTCATATTAGTGAACCCTAGAGAAAACCACTAGCATGATACTAAGTACAAATATGCACACAAGAATATTTACATAGGGATCCCATATGTTATGTTTTTGGTATAAATTGTTTAAATTAATAAGTTATTCTTGACTTGTTTACTTATGTTTTGTTCTAACCTTTTCTATTTTAGAAAATGGTGGGAACCAGGAGAAATCAGACCAACAACTCGTACGACGGCCAATGCAACGATTGCCCAAACAACATCCCCAATAATTTGGGAGGTGGAGTTCAGAACTTCATGGCGATTCTTACCCAATTATCTCAGGTTATGAACAATAACCATAATAATGGGGAGCTTCCTCCTTCACCTAATAGGGAGCAACTGGTTATCGAATGTTTTATGCGGAAACGACCACCGACGTTTTGTGGATCTTCTGATCCACTAGTTGTGGAATAGTGGGTCAAATTCATGGAGAAGATATTTTTTGTTCTTCACTATTCTGAGACGGATAAGGTGACCTTAGTCGTTTATCGCCTAGATGGAGAAGCCGATCAATGGTGGGCTTTGATTAAGAACACCAAGCTAAGGGAGGAAATTGAAGAGATGGAATGGTAAGACTTTAAGATAATGTTTCTTAATATGTACTTCCCATGAACTCTTCGCACGCAGATGGAGAGAGAATTTATAGAGATCAAGAAAAAAATAAAACATATGACGTGAATTTCACAAGGCTTTCATGGTAATCTTTGGGTTTTGTTATAAAAAATGATAGAAAAATTGATAGATTCTTTATTGGATTAAAACCACACCTTCGATAGGCACTTGCAATTCAAGACTTTGAGAGTTATGAAGAAGTTGTTCGGTGTGCTCTCAAAGTGGATATGGAGTTTGGATAATGGTCTCATTTCTATGGGGATAAGAAAAGAAAGATGGAGTTTCAAGCCGGTGGATCTAATGATAATGGTGGGAAGAAAACTCAATGACCCACATGCCAAAAATGTGGAAAGTTGCACCATGGGAACTGCCTCAAAGGGACGGGGAAATGCTTCAAGTGTGGGAAAGAAGGACATCATGCTCAAGAGTGTCGAAAAGACACGAAAAGGAAGGATAATGTATCCGATGAAAGGATAGAACCACTCATGGTTCAATGCTACAACTATAGGGAGCTAGGGAACTATGAAAACCAGTGTACTAAACCTCGAGTTCTCGAGGGTAATCAACATCAGCAACCACCAAAGCCAATGGAATAGGTGAAGGATTTTTCCATCACTATTGCGGAGGTGGACCATGATAATGAAGTCGTACAAGGTACACTTCCTATTCACTCAAGAATGGAAAAATTCTTATTTGATTCTGGTTCAACACATTCCTTTATAACTTGCAAGTTTGATAGAACTATAGAATCGAAGCCCCGAAACCTTGAAGTAGAGATATCTGTAAAAACACCAAGTGGTGAAATCATTGCAACCCAAGTGTTTTAATCTTCTCCTATTGACGTATGTGGGAAGATTCTTCCGGAAAATCATGCAATACTTCCCTTGGTGGAATTCGACGCTATAATGGGAATGGATTGGCTCTAGTTATATAGAGCACATATCAACTGTCGGGAAAAGGAAATATATTTTCATATTCCGAACCATCCCATGCTCCTATACAAATGAAAGGAAGATCATGAATCTCCTTTGAAAAATCCTGCAATGGTGTGGATGTTGATTCCCTATGAAGAAGCATACCTCTCCCAAATTGTTGAGTTAAAGGAAAGTGCAAACCTTGAGAAAATTCCCATAGTTAAGGAATACATAGATGTATTTCCCAAAGAGTTACCTGGAATTCCCCCGGATCGTGAGGTAGAGTTATGAATTGAACTCATACCTAGAGCTACTCCTATCTCGAAGTGTCCCTATATGATGTCTCCTATCGAACTGGACGAGTTAAAGAATCACCTGAAAGAGCATCTAGACAAAGGGTTCATATGCCCAATTGCATCACCTTAGGGTGCACCAGTGCTCTTTGTCAAGAAGGATAGAACAATGTGGATGTGTATCAATTATCGGGAACTCAACAAGATCACCATAAAGAAAAAGTATCCACTTCCAAGGATTGATGACCTGTTCGATTAGTTAATATGTTATCAATACTTCTCAAAGGTGGATCTTCGTTTTGGATATCATCAGGTAAAGGTGAAGAAGGAATATATTCAGAAGATTGCCTTCCGTACAAGGTATGGGCATTATGAGTTTTTGGTGATGCCCATCGGACTTACTAATGCCCCAAAAATATTCATGGATTTGATGAATAGAGTCTTTAGACATTACCTCGACAAATTTGTGGTAGTTTTTATCGATTATATTCTCATCTACCCCAAGATAAAGGAGGAACATGAAGAACATATAAGACTTGTGTTGGCAACATTGAGGAAGGATAAGCCGTACGCGAAGTTCATAAAGTGTGAATTTTGGACAAATCAAGTCACATTCTTGGGACATGTGATCACAAGTGAGGGAATTTATGTGGATCCTTAAAAAACAAAGGCGATTTAGGAATGGACCAGGCCCTCTAGTGTCACAGAAATCCGTAGTTTTCTTGGATTAGTTGGGTACTACCGACGTTTTGTGAGAAACGTCTCACGATTGTCAATCCCGCTAATTAAGTTAACAAGTAAAGGGGTAAAGTATGTCTGGACGGAAGAATGTGAGAGAAGTTTCAAGGAGATAAAGAGAAGGGTGATCATTGCACATGTACTCACACTACCAAAAATTGGAGAAAGTTTTGTGATATACAACGATTCTTCAAAGAAAGGCTTGGGTTGTGTACTCATGAAAAATGATAATGTGATAGCCTATGCCTCACGACAGTTTAAGGTCCATGATCAAAACTACCCAACGCATGATCTAGAGCTGGCAGTTGTGATTTTTGCCTTGAAAATCTGGTGGCACTACCTTTATGGTGAGAAGTCTGACATATACACCGACCAAAAGAGCCAAAAGTACATATTCACACAAAATGAGCTCAACATACATCAAAAGAGATGGTTAGAGCTAATCAAGGATTACGATTGCTCTATTCACTATCATCCTGGAAAGGAAAACGAGATAGTTGATGCTCTAAGCAAAAAATAACCCGCTACTCTATCCATGTTACAGATTGAGAAAGACCCTATCTTCTTAGATATGTAAAGGATGGATTTGGAAATCATAAGGGTAGGGGATACATCCTACATTTCCTAAATGATTGTGCAACCATTCATCTAGGAGAAGATTAAGGAAGCACAAAGGGATGATGTGGAGATACAAAAGAGGTTGAATTCATTGAAGGAAGGGAAGCGGCAAGAGTTCCATATTGACGATGATGGTGTGATTTAGTTTTGAAGGAGGCTTTGTGTGCCTTCATCACATGGGATAAAGAAGGAGCTATTGGAAAATGCACATAGCTCAAGTTTCTCTATCCATCCTAGGAGTACCAAGATGTATCATGATCTCCAAGAATACTTCTGGTGGGATAACATGAAGAAAGAGATTGCGGAATATATATCAAAGTGTTTGGTATGTCAGCAAGTTAAAGCTGAGTGAAAAAAGTCCAAAGGTATGATGCAGTCATTGCCTATACCCATGTGGAAATGAGAAAATGTTACTATGGACTTTGTCATGGGTCTCCTGAGGACATCAAAGGGAAATAATGCGATATGGGTTGTGGTTGACCGACTCACCAAGACTGCCCATTTTATCGCTATTTGGGAATATCTCTCGCTTGAACAACTTCCAAAGATATATGTGAAGGAAGTTGCGAGACTTCACGGTGTTCCACTCTCAATTGTCTCTGAACGTGATCCAAGGTTCACATCTAAATTCTGGAGGAGCCTCCAACATTCCTTGAGTACTAAATTAATTTCAGCACGGCCTATCACCCCTAAACTGATGGTCAATCTGAAAGGACTATTCAGACACTTGAAGATATGCTAAGAGCCTACTCTCTAGAATTCAAAGGTGGATAGGATCAACATCTCCCATTGGTTGAGTTCTCATACAACAATAGCTTCCACTCGAGTATCCAGATGGCTCCATATGAAGCTCTGTATGGAAAGTGATGTAGAACTCCAACCTGTTGGGATGAAGTTGGAGAAAGAAAGCTACTTGGACCCGATCTTGTTCAAGAGATGACAGAGAAGGTTCAAGTCATCCAGAAACACATCAAAGCTGCTCAAAGTCAGCAAAAGATCTATGCTAATAAACATTGAAGGGACTTATAGTTCGACGTTGGAGACAAAGTCTTTCTTCGTATATCTCTATGGAAGAGATTCATGTGATTCGGGAAGAAAGGGAATCTAAGCCCAAGGTATATTGGCCCCTTTGAAATCATTGACCGCATAGGAGCCGTAGCCTATCGTCTTGCACTTCCACTAAATATTTCTCAAGTTCATGATGTGTTTCATGTATCACTACTGAGGAAGTACATACCATACCCCTCACATGTACTAAACTCAGGGGCGGTACAACTGGAAGATGATATATCCTATGAAGAGCAGCCAATAAAGATTCTGGATCGGAGAGAAAAGGTTCTACGCAACAAGAAAACCCATCTTGTCAAAGTGTTTTGGAGGAACCATAAGTTTGAGGAAGCAACTTGTGAACCAGAAGAGGCAATAAAGGAGAAGTACCCTCACCTGTTTGTGTAAAGTGAAATTTCGGGGGCGATATTTCTTAAGGGGGGAAGAATTTAACAACCCAATGTTTTTCAATGGAAATTATCTTCTTATATTTATGTCATAAAATAACATGAATACACAACATAATGAACTACTAAGTGATAAGTGACCTTTAACATAATTTTTTCACTTCTGTGTTTGGAATTTTGAAAATCCGACATAAACGGTTGTGTTCAAAATGATTTTTGGAGTCTAATGAAACAAAAATAATTTTTGGTGAATAGTAACGTACCCTTAGGAATAGTAACATACCCTTATGAATAGTAATATGACCCTTATGAATAGTAAATCATCCAACATAAGAGTAACCTTACCCATGAATAATTAAATAAAATTTAGACATCTTAGAAAGTGAAAATTTGACCTTAGTAAACATTTTGGTATTTTGTAAGTCATAAATAATTAATTATAATTAATTAATTAATTTAAAAGAAAGTTTATTTTCATAAAATGTATTTTTAAATTATTTAATCAATGTATTATAGTTTTTATATAATTTTATAAGACCCTACGTAATTTTTGAAAGCACTATAAAATCATTTTTAATCATAAAACTTTTTTTAAGTAAATTATGATTTTAATTAAATATTAAATTAATAACATTTAGAAAATTATTTTTGAAAAATGGACTTCGTTTTTGGATTCTACACATCGAAAAATTGTAGGGGTAAATTTTTGGGATTTTTCTGAGTTACTTGAATTTTTATGAATAGTGAAATACCGTGATTTACAAAATTAAGCTAAATAAGCTAATTATAGATTCATGTGTGATGTTCTACTGTTGTAATACCACTTGGTTTGGGATCACATGATAAAATTACTATTCTTGTTCATTCAAGACTCACTATTCCTTGTCTTAGGGGAAATTAATAAAATAATGAATTTTATATTAAGGAAACCCCTCTCCCCTCCACTATAAAAGCCACCCTTCACACCCTCATTTCCTCACACCTCTCAAGCTCCAATACTTCTCTAAAATCTTCCCAAACAACTTCCCTAGCCCCTTCCCCACATCCAAGAGCTTTTGGTCTCATCAAAAGACCAATATTAGTCCCTTAAAGAGGTTCTCAAGAGAAGGATTCAAGAGGTAATTTCTCTCCCTCTTCTCCTTTAATTTCCTTTCAAGTTCAAGTTCATTTCTTGATCTCTCCCCACATATCTTCATCCAAATGGTATTGTAACACCATTATTATACATATAATTTAATTTTATGATTCTAATGGGATATTATACCATCCAACTCCCTTTCCCTCTTCCTTTTATTTTATTAAAGAGAACGTTGTTCGTGAGGTGTTAATTTATCACCTTCAAGAACGACATGCCTTCTTCTTCCATTTATACCTTCATATCTGGTCATGAAACTATTTTTACAGTTGAACCAGAATATTTTATATGTATTATGTCCTATTTAATGTTCTGGAACTGACTTATGAACATATTACTAAGTGATAAATTAAAACAACTTCATTGTGATTGAAAAACCACCCAAATTAACCCAAACAATCATCATTTAATTCTTATCTAATGATTTATCCACATGGATATAATATGATTCATTATAAGATAATTCAAACTCTTTTAATATCATTAATAACATGTGATATAATTTTTGGATGTTTACCCATGTTCTTCCCAAACTTCAATTTAAGAATACAAGTGAACCACTCAAGAAAACCATAAAAACAAACATTCCCGAATAATGTTTTTTAACTCTATAACTCATCCAAAGGCACATAAAGTCACTTAATGGAACCATAATGAACCATATTAATGTATAAAAGTTTCTTTAATTTCTAATTAATGAATATAATGTCATTATACAGTACATTAAATAAAAGGAATAATTCGGATACAAGGTAAGGGGAAATCTCAAACCCAATTTTCTTCCTTCGGGTTCTCCCTCTTTCAATCCATTTCTGATATGGTTTCTACATAAAGATCATTTGTTCATAATTTTATTTAATTTTCTGGGATATACATGTTTTTAACTGGTTTCTATGTCCAACAAAATATTTTCCAAAAGAACTCTTCTTTTAAGAACACCCCTTTTACTTCTCACTCAAAGTGGACGGTTCTTGTAACATGTATGTTATTCCATCTTTCTTTTGGGAACCCAAAGCTTATGAATATGTTATTATGAGATGAAAACCATTCCTTTACATGGTTTAGTTATGTAAATTTTTTATATGTGTTCTATGTTGCAATCATGATGATGATAATGTTATGATGTGACAGGTGCCCCCAGAATTATATAGCGCAATGTGAATGTTTGAATGTGATGGGTGCGCCCAGAATTATACAGCACTCCAATACTTTGAGTAAAGTGATGAATCTCATGAATAAGTGTGAAATGATGTGTGAACAAGATTCTATATTGGTTCACAATTATTTGTGTTAGTTAACCACTAAGACATGATGTTTCATTTTTATGCATTGCCACATTTCAAGTCTTTTATTTATGCTCCTCTCATGTTCATGATCTTTTGCCTATGTTAGGATTATGCACACCTCATGCTATATGGTTCTTATATATCCTCTTACTAGGATTCTATATCACCAATTTTGATTTATATCCTTAGGAAGCTACATGTACTAAAGATAGGACAAGTGCCAATAAGAATCTAGAGAAGAAGAAATTAAATAAATGTTTATGCTTGATGTTGTATTTGTTTTGTATGGTCCTAGTTTGACCAAGACACTAAACCTTTGGATCCTCAATGTGTAATACTATTATGTTTTTTATCTTTGAAATTATGTAATAGTAATGTAAGAAAAGGCAAGGTCACTATATTTATGGTATAATTAATATATGAAAGCTCGTCGTCTATGAAGGTGGTAAATCAGCACCTCACAAACAATGTTTTCATAAAAGAGAGAGAAGAAGAGATTTGATGAATAATTGTTCTATTAAAATGATAACATTATAGTATATGTAAGATAATTTATTTTTCATGCCACTTGGACTAGGGTATGTGATGATAATATAATAAAATAAAATAAAATAACTTGAAAAGAAATTGAAGGAAAATGGAAGATGGTTTTACCTCTTGATTCTATCTTCTTGAGAACTTCCTTAGGGGGATTGGTTTTGGTCTTTTGTTAAGAAAAAAGTGCCTGGAAATGGGGGAGGGTCTTGGGAAGATATTTGAGTCTAATGTTTACAAGGATCAAGGATTTATAGGTGGTGAGGGGTGGTATTTAAAGTGCAGGGGAGGGGTGTTTTCTCAGTATTTAATTCATTAGTTTATTATTTTGCCCAAGACAAGAAATAGTGTTGATTATTGAGACTAAATACAGTAATTATATCATGTGAGTTCAAAAAAATGGTTATTAAATCATCTATGACTCATAGAATATTGTATTTAACTTGTAATGTAAATATACCGTAAATTACTGTATTTTACTATTCACAAAAAAATCAAGTATTTCAGAAAAAGCACAAAAATTAACCCTAACCATTTTTTGACACGTAGAATTCAAAAATTAACTCCATTTTATGAAAATAATTTTCTAAATATGATAAATTTAATTTTTAATTATAATCATCATTTACTTGGAAGATACAAATTTTAAAATTAAAACTGTTTTTCTAACACTTTCAAATCTTAATTAAGGTCTCATAGAATTATGTTATAATCATAAGAAAACAAAATATTAATTTATGAATACATTTTATGAAAATAAATTTTATGTAAATTTATTAAATTAATCATAAAATTATAATTAAATATTTACGGCTTATAAAAAATACCAACACTTAATTAATATTTTTTAAAATATTAATTTTCTTATACTGTGATATAATTATATCATATTGTCACTAATAAGATGAATAAATTTTATTTATAATTTCATGGGTGAGGTTACTATTATATTGTCCAATTTACTATTCATAAGGGTCACAATATTATTACCATGGTCAAGTTACAATTTTATCGATATAGATTTCTTAACTTCTTGAAATAGTTCTTATTTCATTCATTATTTATTTATAAAGTTTTTATTGTGTTCTCAAAGTGATTTTATGTTGTTTATAGTATGTGACATATATATAAGAAGAGAATTTTAAGTTTGGGTCGTTACAGACACCCTAATTTTTGAACATTTGATGAAATTTATGTTTTGTTTAAGAGGGTCTTCTTATCTTTTCTCGATGGAGACTGAATTTATTCTATGGGATTACATTCATATGGATGTTATGATGTTTAAATTTGATAATTGTTCCTATTTTGTGTTATTTATAACTATATATATATATGCATATTTTCATATATGTATATATAAATTTAGTTATATGAATATATATTTAAATATATTTACATATTAATTATATTTTAAAAAATATTAACCATATGGTAAATTAATTTTATTATCCATTTTATTTAAAATGAGAAATTATCCCTTTTAGTTACCTTATAAAAATTTATGAATATATATATACTATGTAATGTTTATATTTAAATATATATGGGTAAGTATGTATTATTGAACAAATATATATTTATGTATATTTTCTCATATATGTATATATATATATATATTAAAATAAGTATATATGGAAATATATATATATATATATTCATATAGATAAATATTTCAATATATGACAACTAAAATCTTCAAAGATTGTTGTAAGCGTGATTATTGTGTGTCTATATAAATGTATGTGTCTTTATACAATGAAAAAAATATTAAAATATATATGCATTCATATATATTGATACACACACACATATACAAATATAGACACACTCACAAATATATATATATATATATATATCAATAGATATATAATATATATATATACATAAACATAAATGAATTTCCAAAATATTCATTTTATAAATACATTATAAAAAAATATTAAAATATATAAATATATATGTAAATATTTTATAAATGTATTTCAAAATAATTATATAATTATAAATAATTATATGAATAAATATATAAATAAATAATATGTATATAAATAGATATAAATAAATAGATATATCATAAAATAAAGATGACAACAATATCGAGAAGTGGTAAGGGAATCTACTTTTCACAAGGAGGCCACAGGTTTGAATCCTTCTAAATGTGCATGGGCTAGTGGGGGAAAGGTTTTGAAAAAATTGGGGTCATTTGCTGATAAAAGGGGGTGAGGTCGGTGGGGTGAAAAGTCGTGACAAAAGGGGAGGTGCTGATAAAAGTGGGTTATGGGGGCTCGTAACATTGGTGTACGAGAACATAAATAATTTAAAAAATATATTTTTTGAGTTTTAACTGGGCTTTTTTAGTTCTCATAAAATCCTATTTTATCAACGCTAAAAAGCCGCTCATAAAATCAACATTTATCATCTTTAAAAAACTGATAACTCTACTACAAAAACTGCCTTTATCATCCCCATAAAGGGGATTTTTAAATGCTAAAAAGAACTAACATGCTAAGAATCATTAAAAGTGTGTAGCCTTTATCAGTGCTATAAAAAAGGCTGATAAAGGCCCCCTTTATCAGTGCTAAGAAAAGATGATAAAGGCACTATTTATTAGCACTTTATTTTAAAGCTGATAAAGGGGGCCTTTATCAGCACCTTCTTTTAGTGCTGATAAAGGTTTCTTTTATCAGAGCTTTTTTTAGACCTAATAAATGTGTTATTTATTAGTTATTTTATTAGCACTGATAAATTCAATAGTAGATACTACAAAGTTGTAGCCCTACAATATCCCTATAACTGCCTGACTGCCTGAATGGCCCAAAGGCCTTCATTTTTTTTATTATTTTTGATAATCCAGCTTTCAAGGGGTGAAGTGGAACCCTTACAAGGCTTGAAGGCTTAAAGAGAAAATTACATGACTTGTACGTCTTAAGGGAATCACCCATACAAGACAACTTGGAACTAATCCTCCCCAAAAAATGTCATGATATCAGCACTCCACCTTTACAAGGCTTGTCCGTTAGTTGTCATGAGTAGAGTTGCACAGGCACAGACCTGATGGCAATGTCATACCCTCTCATATTTCCAATTCCGATTAGCTCTTCTCAGGTCAATATATTTACATTGATATCATATTTAAAATTAATCAAAAAAGTTACAACCCAATATAAAAATACTCTTATATCAGTCTTTTTTCAAGGAACAACCTCTATATAAAAGTTTATCCCTACAATAAAACCAATGATTATTTTAGTAACAGTACATAAAAAACAAAAAAAAATATAATTTTAAAGTTATGTAATCTACATACGATAAATTATATTTTTAATTACTAAATATTTTAATGATATTATTAGTTATACAATCAATTATATTATTAAGGATTATATTGTTAATTATATATTAATTATTAATTATACTTTTAATTAATAATTATATTATGAATTATTAATAAAAATTATAATTAAAAATCTATATAAATTAAATTATTAATTAATTAATATATTAGTGATATTATTAGTTATTAATTATCTTAATTACTTAAATAGTTGTTAATAATTATATCATTATACTAAAATGACATTTTTATATTGAAAACAATCACTTTGAGTTATACCACCACATTATTTTTTAGATTAACATGAGATTATTTTATACAAATCACACATGAATTATGGATATTTTTCATAAATTTTCAAGATAATCATAACTCATTTACTCAGTTTTGGATATGTTTTATCTGTTTTAGACTTAAATGACAATTTTAATGTGAAAACATGCACTTTGAGTCATGTTGTCCACATCATGTGTTGGATTGACATGAGGTAAATTCCTACATGTCAAAAATGAATTATGGATCTTTATCCTAATGTTTTAAAACAATTTTATCTTGTTTTCTTGGTTTTGACAATGTGGCATGTGTTTTAAACTAAAATGACACTTATATTGAAAACACACACATTGAGTCATATCATCCACATCATGTGTTCAATTGACGTATGGTCAATTCCTATATATAAAAAATTAATTATATATTTTTTAATAAGGATTAAATAAAATATGATCGTTTTTACTTGGTTTTATCTATGTGTCACATGTTTTAGAGTAAAATGATACTTTTAATGTGAAAATGCACATTTTTAGTCATACCGACCACATCGTCTATCATATTGATGTGTGATATATTTTTACACATCACACATGAATTATACATCATATTTTAAAACTATCAAGTCAGTCTAAGACAATTTTCTTGGTTTTGATAATGTGGTGCTTGTTTTAAACTAAAATGACACATTAAAAGTGAAAATATTCACTTTGAGTCATACCAAACATATCTTGTGTCAGATTTATGTGAGATCAATTCCTAAATATCAAAAATTAATTTTGGATATTTTTTATAATTTTTGAAAATAATCAAATATTATTTTTTTAGTTTTGAAAATGTGATCTATGTTTAAAATTAAAATGGAACCTTTATATTGATGCCTAATTTGAGTTGAACCGAACATATCTTGTGTCGTGTTCATGTGAAATAAATTCCTTTACATCAAAAATTAATTATGGGTCATTTTCCTAAATTTTCAAGGCAATATGATCTCATTTACATAGTTTTGGCTATGTGATGCTTGTTTTAGAGTAAAATGACACTTTTAATTTGAAAAGACACACTTTGAGTCACACTGGAAACATCATTTGTTAGATTGATGTGTTGTGGATTACTAAATGTCACACATGAATTATGGATCATTTTCCTAAAGTTTTAAAATAATACAATCTTGTTTTCATTATTTCTACAATGTGACATGTGTTTAAAAATAAAATGAAAATTTTATATTGAAAACATGCACATTGAGTCATATTGGCCACGTCATGTATCAGAATAGTGTGTATTTTACAAAATTTTGAAGTAATAAAATTTTGTTTTCTCAGTTTTGACAATGTGATGCACATTTTAAACAAAAATAGCTCTTTTATATTGAAAAAAATGCACTTTGATTTATACCGGACACATTGTGTGTTGTATTAACATGAAATTGATTTATACATGTAAAAAATAAAAACAATGGATAATTTTAATAAAATTCGAAAAAAAAAAATTAGCTTGTTTGATGAGTTTTGATAATGTGATGCATGTTTTAAACTAAATTGATGCTTATATTGAAAACATGAACTTTAAGTCATAATAGCCACATCATGTCTCTGATTAACATGTGGTAAATTCATATATGTAAAAAATTAATTATGTGTTTTTCCCAAATATTCAAGACAATACAATCTCTTTTACCTTTTTTGTTTATGTGATACATGTTTTAGAGTAAAATGACACTTTTAATGTGAAAATGCACACTTTGAGTTATACCAACCACATCATATGTCAGATTGACTTATAGTAAATTACTATATGTAAAAATGAATTATGGATCATTTTAAAAAATTATCATGAAAACATGATCTCGTTTTCTCAGTTTTCACAATGTAACATGTGTTTCAAACTAAAATTTTCACATTTAATGTGAAAACATGCACTTTGAGTCATGACAGTCACATCATGTGTCAGATTGACATAAGGTCAATTCTTACATGTCAAAAATGAATTATGGAATGTTATTCTAAATTTTGAAAAAAAAATATGAGATAATTTTCTTAGTTTTGGCAAAGTGATGTGCCTTTTAAACTAAAATGTCACTTTTATATTGAAAAAACATTCTTTGAGTCATATCAGCCACATCATGTGTTGGATTGACATTTATTCAATTACTACAGATCAAAAATTAATTATGGATCATTTTCTTTAATTTTAAATACAATATAAGATCATTTATGTGGTTTTGGATATGTAACATTTTTTTAGAGTAAAAAGTCACTTTTAATGTAAAAACACACATTTGGAGTCATATCGTCTTCATCATGTGTCATATTGATGTTAGTTCGAATCCTACACATCAAAAATGAATTATGGATCATTTTTCTAATTTTTTAAATAATACAAGATCTTTTTATAATTTTTGACAATGTGAAGCATGTTTTAAACTAAAATGAAAATTTTATATTAAAAACATGCACTTTGACTCATATCAGACACATCATGTGTTTAATTGAAATGTAGTCAATTACTACTTATCATAAATGAATTATGTATTGATGTCATAAAATTTAAAAACAATATGAGATCATTTTTTGGTTTTGAAAATGTGATGTGTGTTTTAAACTAAAATGACACTTATATTGAAAACACAAACTTTGAGTCATATGGGCCAAATTGTGAATCTGATTAACATGAAGTCTATTCTTACATGTCATAAATTAAATATACATTATTTTGATAGGGTTTTAAAACAATATGATTTTTTTACTCGGATTTGAAAATTTAGCATGTGCTTTAAACTAAATCACTTTGTATAGATCTTCTAACCTATCAACATCTTATACTTCCAACCCTAGTTCAACTTCCTTCATAGTTAATTCCTTATTTCTATTTTGAGAATTAGGTCAGGATATTTATAAGTCATCTCTATTATTATTTACAGTATCTTTAATTATCATGTTTTTAGTTGAATCAGACATTAAATTAAAGGAATCCTTATTGCTTCTCCATCATATAGGTGGAAGTGACTGTAATAGGGCTTAGACCATTTTTAAAAACTTATTAAAATCCTACAAGATAAAAAATTTAAACGATGATTCTAAAACCATGAAAGTACCTTACCCATATAAGGGTTACTAATATCAAATCACTTTCATAAAATAGGAGTAGGATTCCACTGAAACTCCTCCCATTTAGGGTATGGTTTCATAATTGCAAATTATTCATCCATGTTAACCTAGAGTGCTTGGAAACAAGGACCACTATCTTGAATATAGTACTAAAATATGATGAAAAAAAATGAATATTCCTTTCTTAAAATGAATAAAAACCCTAAGGGACACACTATTGCACTTTCAGTGGTAAACTTCATCCCAGTAATTAGTAATATGTCTTTAGATTTTTGGTATAAGGATCCTTAACCTATTTATCTCTCTCTATTATCTCACATATACCCTCAAATGTTAACCTATAATGAGAATGAGCATCTTTGGACATGTTACTATAGCTTCTAGAAAAAATATATAATAACCCTCGGTGATAATTATCCTTAAGAAACATCTCAATTTTTTCTTGCTTTGCAGGGTCATCGCTAAAAGGTTTTGAATTTTATAGAAACTCATATTAACCCTCATAGTAATGAAATTATGTAATGGATTAAAATAAATTCATTTTTATTTAGGGAATGAGTATATATCCTTTATAAGAATTTAAAGATTATTGTAATAATAGGAAAATTGAATTACTCACATGATATGTAGGTTTAGTAAATGTATCTGAATGGTTCAGTTGAAGCTGGACTACATCCATAAAATAAGTGAATAAATTTGAATGTTTGGAATATTTTATAATGATTTCCCATAAAATTGTGGCCTATTATCGAGGTTATTTTTTTACTTCTCTTAGATATTCCTTACATAATAATCATGGTTATATCACTTATAAGAAAACAAAATAAAGGGTTTAACAGGTGTTTTTTCTAGTATCAGGGTGTGCAGTGGAAGCCATTGGGCTAGGGATTTAAAAATTTTCAACACCAAAGCAATGAAACTACATCATCTCTAATTATAAAAGCCCCAATATAGGTTTAAGTATATTTAGTGGATTTAATAATAAAAAAATTAAAATAATGAATACCTCATTCAAATCAGTGGCGTGTTTGACTGCTGTTTGTTGCAAACAATCATTTCTTGAAGGATCCAAGAAAAAAACCATATAGATCATCCACACACACTTCAAGAATCTGCATGGCTTCTGATCATTTAATTTAAGTTGATAGCATGGAGATATGATGATTCCTTCAGTGTCATGATGATCACCTTGACTTCATTCCTATGATCTATGAAGTAATTCTTGGATCGATCACTCAGACTGATCCTTTATATCTTTAGGATGTGGTAGGAGAGATAAACTATCAATTTCGAATGAATGAATGTTCCTTTTAATGAGAGTCTCACCACTACTTCTATAGTGGGTGGTAAAATACTCGGTAAGGGTTCCCCGGTCCCATATATCCAACACCCACTAAATAAGTGATAAATGACTCGTTATGAAGAAATAACTACATCATAAACATTATTTATATTTTATCACCTGATTTTAATATATAATAAATATCTTATGTGATAAAATGGAGTCATTAAATCGACTCATAATTCTTGTTAATATTAAACCAACCTTGCATATTAAAATAATTTGTGTGTATAATATTTTTCCATACATTCACTAAATACATGGTGAATAATTTGGGTAAATAATTTCAAACCAATTATTCTATACTCAAATAATAATAAATTTATTTATTAATTAGTGATTGATAACACTTGGACATCTCTTGGACCCCTTGGTGGGGCCCACAATGTTTTATATACTTATTTACCAGAATAGAGAAGACTCTTGAATATTCTATTGTCTGTGGCCCTCTAGGACCTTATCTCGATAGTAGTTAATACTATTCATAGACTATGAGTGGGGTACAGAAACCCATCAGGGCCCCTCAAGAGAAAAGGAATGTTCATAGCAATGACAACCTTTCCTACAAACACGCACTATGTAATATGATCTATTTGTCTTGTAATATCTCATAAAGAAATAGTCATATCTTTTTTCATCATCCATTATTGATTTATTATTTGTTGATCTTCCTGGATAGACTTACCTTTGAATACCCTATCCAAGGATTTGTGAAGTTATTACCATCCTAATCAACTAGGTCTGAGATGTCACTTCTTCAACTCAAAAGAGGCAAATCCCATCTTGATCATTCAACCAATGTCACCCCACCAATGATGCACCTAATACAATATACCTCTCCACAACTTCAATTTCATAGTTTTTTACTTGTATCAAAGTATGCAATCAAATTGTACACATTGATAATTATCTCAATTCAGGGGACCAATACACATGTTCATAGATATGAACAACCAATGACACATAAAACATATGGTGTTCATATTGGAGGATTTTTCCTCATGATCTCACCTTCTATAAATCACTGATTACAAACTTCATGTGAATAAGTTTCAATGATTATGGTCCCTAGTCACCTGATATTCATACATCAACTATTTCTAATTAGTATGGCATATCTAGACCATAGGAAATATGTTTAAGATTAATTTCATAGTATCTCTAGGTTCTCATTATAGTCCAGGAACGACTATAACCTTTTGATATGAAAACTAACTTGTGTATATTACTATGTAAATAGTGGACACATAAACATCTACGCTATTATTATAAGTTTACATCATTAATAACTCATTATATGAATTATATAGAAATATTAAATTACTAATAAAGTTAGGTCTAGGGAACCCACTTTTATAACACTCCCACTTTAACTAGAGCCAACTTGATAACCATCCTTGTTAGCTATCACATGATAAGATCATATTTCTACTGAGTTATAGATTTATTCATGAGTTTTCCATATATTTTCTATATAGCTATTCTGATATCTATAACATATCCTTCTTAAGTAAGACTCCTCAAGAGATGTAAACCCCAAGTATATATCCTTATATCCACTATATGAACTTGAAATATTGGATAGCTGGTAGAATAATTATCATCATGATAAAACTTTACTTACTAGGTGAGATTCCTAGAATGGGAACAAATCCTTGCATATTTAACACTTCTTTTTTATCTACCTTAGAAGCCACAACGTAATCGGTTAACATGGATAAAACTAGATTTAATGATCTTGTATTTATCATTACATTATCCTAACTATGATATTAGATCATATTGATCTATAGGAAGACTAGTTTTTGTATCCTTATAACTAATATCCATTCCTCTCCACATACTAGGTTCCTATCCTTTATACTTTGTTAAGTACAATTGGATAGATATAATTGTTTTCCATGAAATTATCCTGGATATAACTAATATTTTACTACCATAAATTAAATTTTGTCAATGTAAAATTTAGTATATAGTATGGAATATGTGATTCATCTATCCTAGTAGCTTATGGAATTCAACTCACCATATTAATCTCCTACTATTCCCCATGCATGTATTCTTGGAGAGATGTATGTCATATGAAATTTGTAACAATTCTATCTCGAATTGTGCCAACTTGTATTTTTTCAATACCTTATCAGTATATATATTATTTACTAGGTATAAGTAATCATTAGATCTACCTCAGTATATCTCATTCCCTAGAACATAGGTTGCTACTTTAATTCAATATCTGCAGAATTACTTTCATTCTAGTATTAAATAACTTTAAGGCCAATATATGTTTTCCATATGTTATCAAATATGTTTCGCTTGTAAAACAATGGTTCTCTAACTAACCTCTTATAGACACATGTAAAATATTCATTCCAAATTAATATTCTATTATCTTTTTTCTTACATCAATCCAAAACTGGATTTTAGTAAATTTTACTCCTTATTGAAATTTTACGGTGTCATCAACCCTTTCTGGTTGCATCATATAGACACATTCTATTATTAGGGGTCTTAACATATAATTTCCACTTTAATTATCATAGAAAGTATCTATGACAAGTAAAATTATAATTTATTTAGGCATAATGACTTGGTACTTCCAATCAATCCTTATTGGTACCATTCTTGTACCATCCATGTATTGTCTCAGTTGAATACGCACCATTATATTCAATATAATAATCCCCTAAACATTGATACATGGAATCCATTATTAAAGTTTAATTGGTCTTTTCAGTATTATTTGGTTTACATATACTTCTTACATGCGGGATTTATTATTCTCAAATAATAATGTATCACTAACCATGGTGAATGTAAAACCATTACCATGGTTTTAACCTTCCTACCCAATATGTGTCTCTGGAACATTCCCTTTCCACATGCGCTTGTGGAACTTGTTCCAATGTCAACTATTTGTGCATATTTGGCATTGAGTAAACCCAATTCAATCTTACTTCCACTATATAAAATATAGATGTTCACCCTTTTATAAAAATATAGTCTATAACTTGACTCTCTATTTTCTATCTTAGGGGTTTAAGTAATATCCTTATTAAACTTTAGGATAACTACTTTGGATACACAATGTGTTTATTTTGGTGCAAGTTTGTTTATATCCTATCAAGCACTTTGCATCTAAGCACATGATTTTATGACATAATGGATTTATGATATATTGTTACTCATATGATATCCATTTTTTATAATAGTTGTCATATGATTATGGGATAAATTCTTTATTTTATAATCATGTCTCAAATTATAATAGAAGTTTCCTCAATGTATATAAGTTTCAGAATTGATGCTCTTTTACTTACATCATGACTCTGATGTGTATAAGAAAATGTGCATTTAGATACTAATCCCTGATAAATTTTCATGATTAATTTTTTCATGTAAGACTCATCATTGATCCACCTTATTTGCATCATATATTTGATGTAATAAGGTTATGTGTGTTGAAGAATTACTTCATTCCACATTATAGTGATCAATGAATTCTTGGTCAAGATATTCTTACACTCAAGGGCACTAAGCTACTCATATATTATAAACATGCATATTCCATACTTCACATTGACATTCATTAAAAATATTATAGGAATATCATGAAGCATATAAGTTTGCCTCTAGATTCCCTTGGAATACTTCACACTCTTTATCTGAATAAATTTTGAAAGATTTGTAAACAACCTTTATTTATAAAGGTTTCTTTTTCCAAAAATAAATAATTACATGTGTTAAAAATACCTAAGGTTTTTATCTATTTAGAGTCTAAGACCATACTATGTATATTCTTGAAAATTAATTTTAGTTTTACTAGAAACAAGGACTATCTTTTATCAACTAGGTATTAATGTCTTATAATTTATATTCATCATCTATTTACCATGATTCATGTATTACATAACTATTAATTGTGTATGAAATTCAATAAACAAAATTCATTACTAAATGTTTTAGTATCTTTCAAAACACAATTATAATTTTACAAGAACCATTCATTTGTAAATGAAATCATGTGATTCTCACCATTGATGTAGGTATCACAATTCCTCATATTCTTAGAGAATACACCTTGACTTCTAGTAATGTTTATTGACTTCCTTAGTTCCTAAATTTAGAAACAAGTATATAAGGACATATTATATCTAATAAATAAGGATCATAAATGAAATTATATATCTGATTATGAATATACTTGAAGTATAAGCTCATGATTGTTTCTCATTCAATTCATTGTAATTCCTCTTCCAGTGACCTATCTTGCCACATGAAAAGTAAATAGTATTATATTTAATGCTCTCCCTCTTTATCTTTGGTTTTTTAGAAATAAATTTCCAAGGTGCCTTTATCAGTGTCCTTACATTCGGCCTTTTTCAATGTCTTTATTTTTTTCACCTTAGGAATTAAATATTTAACTAAATTTAAACTCTCATCTTCTTGGTGAACCTATCCCAAAATATATTGAAGTGTTTTTTTCAAACTATTAATTATATAATTCTCAATGAAAATGGAAAGACTAGGTGGTAAGGATGAGAGAATGATATGAACTGAAATGTATTGATTTGACTTGAAACCCAATTCCTATAGTCGTTCAATGTACTTTATTATCCTAAGTATATGAGGAACAGCTTGAGTTCCATCATTCAATCAATGTGTATTGATTTCTCACTTCACATTATCCTTAAAAACTTCTAGGAGATGAGGCAACATGGTATATGCATCCATGTCCTTATATTTCACCTACAACTCTTTGGAAATTGATTTTATAATTATGATATAAACATAAAATGAATCATCAATGATTCTCTAGTAAGAATATTTCTTATCCTTACTAGCTCCCCATGGAGGCTAATCGGGTTGTGGGGACTTCAAGAAATATAATTTCATTTTGTGTTGTGGTACTATGTGCTAGTGCCTATACCACTCTTAAAAAATTTTGTTGGTGAGGAAATAATTTTTTTCCATTATGGGTCGCATAGTATCTGTGGTTTTACTTTCCATCTTCTGTAAAATAAACACTAGAATATTATTACTTTCATCATGATTACTGATTAGACATTACTAAGTAATTTAATCATCAAATGTCTCCCATTATTTTATCAAACTCTAGTATCCCTCAATACTAGACTCGGAATACTATATCCCTTGAGAATTCTGGTGTCAAGGATCCTTGAAACCTCTCCTCATAGTCTACATGTTATGGTTATTCCACTACTTGTAGAGTTCCTAGGCATGAACTGAGTTGGATAACCACATTCACTTGTGGCTCCTTAATCTGCTAAGTAAAGTCTCGACTTCTAAAAATTATAAATATTATTTAATCAACTCTTTTCTTTAAATATTAAAATAGATATCATTGGAAAATTATTTTCTTCCAAATTTAGTTAGGTCAACCCATAACTCTCATATGAACTCCTCGATAATAGGAGGCACCCTGAACTTTGGCTGACAAGAACCCCATACACTTGGTTTTGTTCAAATTTGAGCAATGTAAGATGTTAATGACTTAATACTCCTTTGAGGGGTTTTTAAAATAAAAAATTGACAAATTTAATCCATTTCTATTATTTATGTTCATATTATGTTGTCACACTCACAACTGAACATGTATTAATAGGAAAAAAAAATCATCGCATCTTTATATATTTTTCTACTTATTATTTTACGTGTTCCCATAGTAAACATGCACATACATAAAAATAAACAATGCATAAAGGATATAAATTATCTGAATAGACTTTAGAATCTAATATTGGTTGATCCATTTAAACATAATGGACCAACCATGACCTAGGGGAATCATACCTAAGTGAGCTATTGAATCATGGTACGACTCACCCCCAGTCTAGTTTTTTAACTTCTCATATGGTATAAGTCCTTATCTTAGTGTGGTCCATATCCTACAATGTCATTATCGATAGTAAAAATCTACTCATGCATATGTGAGGGGTTCTCAGGAAGTTCCAAATATATAAAGAAAAACTGATGGATGCATAGACCCTTATACATATTGAATAAAAAGGATGATGCATAGACTATCAATAAATAAATAATTATTACATACATCGCACACTTGTAAAAAATGTTTAAATAAAATATCCCAGACAAACACAGGCCCAATCACTACTCAAGATTAGCCTACGGGTAGATTAAAAACATGATAAAAATTAAATTTCAAAAATTTTAAGTCGAGTTCAATTAATAAACTAAATGAAATATAATTTTTAAATATTTTAATTTTATTCAATCCCATAATTAATGTAACTTTTAATCCAAAATAAAATTAATAAATTAATCTTATTTTATTCAAAAATTAAATTAATTTACAAATATTAAAAATATTTTTTGATATTTATAATTTTCACTAGCCCTAAAACCAGCCCAGATTCATTGTGGGATGGGTTGAACCCATAAATGTCCATACCAGACTAGAGAAACCCCATGCAGGGCTGTTCTAGGATGGGAAGAGGCGCCCTAACCCATTCCAAGTCAGGAATAACCACTCAGGCCCATCATGGGGGGGTGGGGTCAAATAGGACATGCAGTTGGCCGATATGGGTAGAGGAACCACCATAAAGGTGGGGTTACCACGTGGCAAGGGGGCTGTTCATGGTGGTGGTGGAATGGGGTCCGTTCGATGGCAGGGTTGGCCTGTTGATGAAGTAGAGCATGACATGAATGACCAGATATGGTCAGGAAGTGGCATAGACAATGAGAAATGGGTTCGTTGGGGTTTGTGCACGCCCGGGAGGAGGGACATCTTCTGAAGAGGGGAGCCTCCACTAGATCTAGCGGGCAAGGAAGGGGTTGACGACGGTGCGGGTGGATTTATTAGGAATCTAGGGTCCACTTTACCTTATTTTTAATAAAAAGTAATATTTTTTTAATGTAACCAATAGTTCCATTTATATGGAAAGAACATATGCCCACCGCCCCACGTTTTTGGGTTTGTAATGTTTTCAAAAATCCTATTTATTTAGACTTTTTGATAAATAACCATTTTTTCTATATATTTACCCACCATCCACCATTGATCCTAATGTATTTTTTTTATTTAATTAATTAAGCCTAATTAAATAAGGTTTTTATTATTAGGGTTGTCCACAAACGTGTGGAAAAACATGCCACTGTTCATATTTACCATGCCAAAAAAATTCACTAAGAATGCCACCAAAACCAAAATCAGGTTAATTTTAACACATGTAAGCATATACATTTTCAAAATTTTAATACCCATAGTATGTAATAATTTTTTTGAATGATAATAACTTTATCGTCTAAGATAAAATTGAAGCATGGTCAAATCTATTGGGGATATATTAAATATATCTACTTAATTTAACGTAATTTTAATTTTTCTTAGCTAAAACAATTCAGTTGATCCCTCTTATACCAATTGATGGTATCGGGGTGCACAGATAAAGATAGAGGTTTGGGGATTTAAAAATTTTCATCACTGAAGTGATAAACCTACATCTTCTTTGGTGATTTGATCCCCGGTAGAGGTCCGAAGATCTCACATGAATTTAATAAGCACAAAATTAAAAGAACAAATACCTTGTTTGAATCGGTAGCATGTTCGACTCAAGCTCATCGCCAATCATTGTTTCTTGAAGGATTTGAGCTTTAACCCCACTAGATCATCTGCACATGCTTCAAGAATCTGTACAAATTCTAATCATTGAATTTTAGGTGCTAAAACATATCTACAGTGATTCATTCGGCGTCATGAGGATCACATCAACTCCATTCCTATGATCCACGAAGACAATCTTGGATCTATCACTTGGACATAGCCCTTCTATCTATAGGATATGGGATGATAAAGAATCTCTCAATTTTGAATTAATGAATATTCCTTGGAATGAGTGTCTCTCCTCTACTTATATAATGGGAGGTAAAATACCCAGCAAGGGTTCCCCGACCCCCATATATCCAACTCCCACTAAAGAAGTTATAAATGACTCGTTATTCCAAACTATGTCCTAAACATCATTTATATTTTATCACCTACTTGTAATTTATAAAAAAATATATTATGTGATAAAACTCAGTAAGTAACTCGACTCATAATTTCCGCTAATATTAAAAGAACCATGGATATTAAAATAATATTCGCTCGCATGATATTTTTCCATTTATTCACTGAATACCTTGTGAATAATTGTAATAAATAAATTTAACCTAATCATTCTATACTCAAATAATAATTAATTAATTTATTCTTTGGTGATCAATAACACTTGGACATCTCTCAGATCCTATGGTGGGGTTCACCATGTTTTATACACTTATTCCCCTAAATAGGGTAAACTATTGAATACACTATTATGTGTGACCCTCTAGGCCCTTATCTTGATAGTAGTGAAAACTATTCAAAAACCAATAGAAGATTCTAGAAACCAATCAAGACCCCTAAATAGATAAGGAATAACCATAGCAATGATAACCTTTCTATGAACACGTATTGTGGAATATAATCTCTTTGTCTCGTGATATCTCATAAAGAAGGATGTACTGATTATGTCATCATCCAATCTTGCTTTATTATTTGTTGATAAAACTGGACAAACTTACCTTAGACTACCTTGGACAAGGATTTATGAAGGTACTACCATTCTAATCAACTAGGATTGAGATATCACTTCTTAAACTCAAAAGTGACACATTCTATCTTGACAATTCAACCAATTCTATATAGTCTATGACATACCCAATATAATCTACCTCTCAATGAATTCAATGTCATGGTTTCTTCCTCGCATCAAATTACACAACCAAATGGTACACATTGACAAAGATCTCATGTCATGAGACCAATACACATTTTCATAGATAAAACAACCAATGGCACCTGAAATATGTAGTTTTATTATTGTTGGGTTTGTCCTCATGATCTCACCAACTAGAAATCACCAAATGCAAACTTCATGACAATAAGTCTCAATGTTTATAAGCCCCCAACGCCTGATAGTCAGACATCAACTATTTCCAGTCAGTATGATGTATCTAGACTATAGGACATATATTGAATATAAATTTTATAGTATCTCAAGATTCTCATTATATCATGGGAACTAATATCACCTTTTGATGTGAAAAATACTATATGGATATTATCATGTAAATAGTGGGTGTGAAAATCTAAACACTATTATGGTAAGTTTACACCTGGAATAACTCATTGTATGCATGATACGGTAATCTAAAAGTACTGATAAATATATGACTAGTATAGCTACCCTAGGCTTTTACATATATTAATTCATAATTAACCAGTAATTACAAGCTAAGGATCGTAAAGTCTAGTGTCTTTGGAAGATTAGGTGAAAAATTAAACATCATGAAACCCAAAATAAAAACATCTTTTATTTAATCTTCATAATGAGATCATAACTTCCATTGCACTCATAAATCTATATAGGATAACGTGGGGAATACATGAACAAAATTTATGAGATAAAAATCCATGTAAGGGAACAATCACAGGAATAAACATAACACATGGGTTAAAAGTCATAACATTTTGATATAAAGGCATAGAACATGAATAAACATAAGTATAACATGTATAACATGGGAACACATATTTATGGAATCATAGGAATATGGAAACAACATATGACATGACATAAGTATGATTCAATGCTAACTACCAAGACTATATAACATAGTGGACAAAGTCCCATAAAGGAATCAGGTTCACTCCATGTCCCAACATGACGTCTCATGAGACTAAACATTACCCAATGCATTGGAGCACTATTTGGGTGCACCATCATAACGTGTTCATGAATATGTGTACCACATGAAGAATCATGCATAAGGAATCAAACATAAACCTAAGGGTAACCCATGGTATGAATTGGGTATCATAATCATGTTAAAAGGTATGACATAAGGAAATTTCATAATGGTGTCCATGAAATCGGGAAGTTCCTTTGAATCAGACTTGCTTTTCAGGAAGAATTGATAAGGGAACCTTTTTAAAACATGTATTTCCTTATCAAATAAGGTTGATAAAAAATGGATACATGATTTTGGAACATATAAACCAAATTTTTAATAATTAAATAAATATAAATAATAGCTACATTGGGTAAATATAGAGAAAACATAACCCAAAGGAAATATGAAGGTTAGGAAAGGATCTCTTACCTTATGTCTAAAACGATTATGAACTTGATATTGATATCGTGAATAATAAAATAAAATACATTAATTAATTAATTCATAACCTTTTATACATGTATTTTATTTAGTATAATTTTATTAAGTTCATTTATGTCCCTTTTGATGGGTTATGAGATTCAATTTCATCATTTGGAAGCGTTAGTTTCCTTGGTTTTCATGATCGGTTAACTTGTATGTGTATGAAAAATTGTGTATAATGAGGATCGTTGTCTAGAACTGAACTTATATGTTATTAATTAACTTATAGAATATAAAGATAACATTTTCTTCAGAAGTGAGGATGATTCATTAGATAAATCATTAATGATAATCATTTAGATTAATTTAGCATTTTTATCATCACAAACTATGTTTGTTATATTATTAAATATAATGTATATATACTAGTTAAAGAACATTAAATAGGTTTTAATACATATAATATAATCTTTTTCAACCATAAAAATTATTCCATGACCATCTTTGAAGGTGGAACTAAAATATGAAAGCACGTCATCCACGAAGGTGGTAAATCGGCACCTCACGGACAATGTTTTCATAAAAGAGAGAGGAGAAGAGCTTTGATGAAGAAATATTCCATCAACATGATAAAATTACAGTATATTTAATGTAATGTATTTTTCATGCCACTTGGATAAGAGGAAGTTGGGGGGAATATAATAAAAGAAAAGAACTTGAAAAGAAATTTAAGGAACATAGAAGAGGGTTTTACCTCTTGATTCCTTCTTCTTGAGAACCACCTTAGATGGATTGGTTTAGGTCTTTTATTAAGAAAAAATGATCATGGATGTGGGGGAGGATATTGGGAATATATTTGAGTATAATTTGGATAATACTCAAGGATTGACATGTGTGAGGAGAAGAGGTGGTCAGGGGTTGTATTTAAAGTGGAGGAGAGGGGTGTTTTCTCATTATTTAATTCATTAGTTTATTATTTTGATCAAGACAAGAAATAGTGTTAATTATTGAGACTAAATATATTAATTAGATCATGTGAGTTCTAACCAAGGATTATTACATCATCCATGACTCAATGAATATTTTATTTAACTTATAATGTATATATACCGTAAATTTCCATATTTTATTATCCACAAAAAGATCAATTATTTCAGAAAAATACCAAAAATTCACCCTCACCGTTTTTTGATGTGTAGAATTAAAAGATGAACTCAATTTTATGAAATTAATTTTCTAAATTTGATAAATTAAATTTTAAATTAAAATCATCATTTACTTGGAAAATACAAATTTTAAAATTAAAACTTCTTTTCTAACACTTTGAAAACTTAATTAAGGTCTCATAAAGTTATTATATAATAATAAGGAAACAAAATAATAATTTATGAATTCATTTTATGAAAATAAATTTTCTTTTAATTTATTAAATTAATCAAAAAACTATAATTAAATATTTATGACTTACAAAAATACCAACACTTAATTAATAATTTTTAAAATAATTATTTAATTAAACTATGATATAATTATATCATATTGTCACTTATAATATGGATAAATTTTATTTATACTTTCATGGGTGAGGTTACTATTTTATTTTTTGGTTTACTATTCATAAGGTCTAAATGACTATTCCAAAGTTCAGGTTACTATTTCATTATTATAGGTTCCTTAACTTCTATAAATACTTCTTATTTCATTCATTATTTATTTATAATTTTTTTATTGTGTTCTCAAAGTGATTTTATGTGGTTTATTGTATGTGAAATATATATAAGAAGGTAATTTTCAATTGATAAAAGTTTCGGTCGTTATATTCTTTCCCCCTTATGAAATTTCTCCCTTAAAATTTCATTTTATATTCTAAGTTGAAAATAGGTGTGGGTACTTCTCCTTCATTTCTTCCTTAGGTTTCCATGTTGCCTCTTCATAATTATGGTTCTTCCATATTACTTTGACTAGGTGGGTAGTCTTATTGCATAGAACATTATCTCTATGATCCAAGATTTTTACTAGACACTCCTCGTATGAGAGATCACTTTCCAATTATACCACCTCTGAATTTAGTACATGTCAAGGATCTGGTATGTACTTCCTCAATAGGGATATGTGGAATACATCAGGTACTCGAGACATGGTTGGTGTAATTTCTATTTGATAGGACATGGCACTAACATGATCAAGAATATTAAAGGGGTGATGTACCAAGGTCTAAGCTTCCCTTCCTAAGTCTCATGATCCTCTTCTATGGAGATATGTAGAGGAATACCATGTCTCTAACCTTAAACTCAAGGTCTCATAAAATATTGTTTGCATAGCTCTTTTGTCGACTTTGGGATACCTTGATCTGTTTCTAGATGGATTTCACCTTATCCTCCATTTATTCAACCATTTTAGGTCCTAACAACTTGCGTTCACTAAACTCATCCCATCATGATAGTGTTATTCATATTTTCCCATAAAGTTCTTCATATGGATCTATTTGGTTGGTCGAGTGGAAACTATTATTGTAGGAGAATTCAAATAGTTGCAGATGTTGGTCCCATACTCTTTTGAAGTCCATAGAATACGCTCTGAACATGTCTTCTAGTTTCTGAATAGTTTTCTCAGATTGGAAATCAGTTTGAGGATGATAATCCGTACTGAAGTTTAACTCAGTGTTCAGAGCATGTTAGAGAATTTTCTAGAATTTGGAGGTGAATCTCAGTTATCGATCAGATACAATTGATAGTGGTAATCCATGTATCCTTACCACTTATCTAATATATATATATACACAATTTGATCCAGTGAGAATTCCTCTTGAATTGTAATAAATTGATTTGTCTTTGTAAGATGATCCACAATGACCCATATAACATTGTTTCCTCTCGATGTCCTTGGATGTCTAGTGAAAAAGTACATGGTAATGTTATCTCACTTCTATATTGTTATGGGTAGTGGTTTCATCATCCCCTTAGACTTTTTTTGTTTCATCCTTCACTTTCTCACATACCATGCACTTTGACATATATTAAATGATTCCCTTTTTCATATTGTCCCACAAATAGTTCTCTCATAGATGTCGATACATCTTTGTGCTCCCTAGGTGAATAGAGAAGGTTGAGTTATGTGCAACATTTAGAAGATCCTTACTTATATCTGGATTATACGGTACACATATCCATGACCCAAATCTCATTACTCCTGACTCATCCATTTTAAACTATGAGTATTTTACTTTTCTCATGGCTTCCACCTTCTTCTGAATTTTCACATCTTTTCTTTGAGAATCCTTTATTTTATCCACAAGGAATGGTTAATAAATCATTTGAGAAAGGATTTATGATGTTCCTTAATTAATAATTCCCATGTCTATCCTTTTCAAGTCTAAGAATATTGTATCCTTCTCAATTATCATCATTGATAAAGATAAAGGATCCTTTCTATATAGATAATATGGTATCTTGTTTGCCTTACCAGGATGGGAGTGGATTGAGAAGTCATAATCCTTACTGATCTATAACCATATTTTATGATTTATATTAATCTTCTTCGGTGTGAATATATATGTGAGACTCTTTTTATCATTATATATCTCACACTTCTCCACATAGAGATAATGCTTCCAGATTTTCAACACAAAAATCCCAACAACTAACTCTAGATCATGTGTGGGATAGTTTTTCTTGTGGATTTTCAAATTCCTTGAGGAATAGGTTGTCACTCTATCATTTTTTATTAGTACACATCCTAACCCCTTTTTTAAGCATAAATTTACACCACAAAGAGTTCCCCACTTTTTCATAGTGTGGGAACTAGTGCAGTGATAATCCTCTTTTTATACTCCTTGAAGCATTCTTCAGATTCACTGGTCCAGAAAAATCTTTCTCCCTTATGATCCATCTTGGTTAGTGGGTTCAAAAATCATGATAAGTTCTTCATAAATCACCGGTAATACCTAGATAGACCATGGAAACTACGGATCTCCATTACATATATTGGCATGGGCCACTCTTCAATTGCCTTTATCTTGGAAGGGTCCATAGATATCCCTTTTCTAGTGGTAAAATGATTCATATAGAACTCATATTTGTCATACCTTGAATATAGTCTCTCCCTTATTGAAGTATTCAAAACAGTATTCAAATTATCCTCATGTTTCTCATTGCTCTTAAAGTATATCAAAATATCGTTAATAAATACTACCACAAATTGGTCAAGGTAATCTCTAAAGACTCTATTCATTAAGTCCACAAAAATTTCTGGAGCATTAGTGAGTCTAATGGGAGTCACTGAGAACTCATAGTGTTCGTACCTCATTTGAAATACAGTATTGGGAATATCTTATTTCCTTACATTTAATTGGTGATATCTCGACCGAAGGTCCATCTTAGAGAAATAACTTTCCCCACATAGCTGATCAGATGAGATATATATCTGTGACAAGGGATACTTTTTCTTTATTGTGATTTTATTGAGCTCACAATAATCAATGTAGAAGTGCATTGACCCATCCTTATTATTAATTAAGATGATTAGTTCACTCCATGGTGAAGCACTTGGGTGTATAAAAACCTTATTCAAATTCTCCTGCAACTACTTCTTCAGTTGTTCCAGCTCAATGGTGGTCATTCTATAAGGTGTCTTTGATAAAGGTAGAGATCTAGAAATAATCTCAATTGAGAAATCAGCCTCTTAGTCTATATGAAGATCGGCAAACTTTTCAGGGAATACATAAGTGTAATCCATCATTATGGTCATGTCTTCGAGCATTATTTTCTCTTTCATATCAATCATTTGAGATATATATGCTTTCTCATAAGGCAACAATATCCAAAATTTATATGATAATTTGAAGTAGATTCAAACTCCTCATTACACTTGTATATAATTTGAGGATACTTTGGGATGTGAAGAGTGATCTCACTTTCCCAAAGTCGATGTTGGATCTGTACAAAGATATCCAATCCATGCCCAATATAGCATCAAACTCTACCAAATATAGCACGATAATATTTTCTAGGAGGTTCAATCCAAAATCATTAACTGATGATGATTTATAAACTTTGGATGCAATAACTGCCCCATTCTCTCTTCTTATAGATAAATCAACCTCCATATTTTGAGGTGATGTTTGAACAATTCTAATAAACTTGCAAAATATGAAAGAATGCGTAGAACCATAATCAAATAGTATGTTCTCTATTCTTGAATGAATAACCAGTGTACTTATCACCACATCATTGTGAGGCTCCACCTCACTAATAGTGATAGAATATGCCATTCCTTGCTATCTTGGAGGTTGTTGTTGATTCCCACCGAAAACCCTAGGCTTGGGTCATTGGTTTTCTAAATTCCCATGTTCATTGTAGTTTAAACACAACATTATTGGATGATCATTGATATGAACCTTCTTTTCTTCTTCCACATTAGTGGGATTCTTCATGTACCTTCTATAGTTATTAGCCATATTCCCTTCTCTTCCATATTTGAAGCATCTCTTTATTTCCTTTAAATAGTTTCTAGGATGCTTACTACCATACTTTTAACACATGGGATGTTGGGACTTCTTTCCATCATGGGATTTATCACCCATATTAAACTCCATTTTCCACTTTTTTAACCGGAACCATGATACCACTGAGAGTCTCTGATCTCTAATTAAACCTTAAGGACACAATGGATGATCTTCTCATAGTTTTCAAAGTCTCAAATCACTAATTATTTTCATAGAATTAGATTTATTCTGCTAAAGAATTTCTCTACCTTGATTTCAGTGTTTATGAAAAAGCGAGAGGTGTATATTTCAAGCCTTGAGAAGTTTTCTTCATACGCCCTGATAGACTCATCTTCCATTTTCTTTAGTTATAGGAATTCCCTTTCCATCTTGAGATGGAGGGTTTGGAAAAAATATTTTTTGAAAAAATATTATCTTGAAATCTTCTCATCCCATGGAATAAATTTCCCCCTTAGAATTTGTGTTCTTGATCAGTTTCCACCACTGATCATCTTCCCCATCAAAATGAAAAACTTCCATCACAAGTTTCTCTTCATCTGAGCATTGGAGAAAATTGAATATCTTATCAATGGAGTTAATCAATTATTATACAAGGATGGGATCAAAAGATACACTAAACATGGGAGGACTTTTCCACATGAAGGATTTGATTTCAACTTACTCTTTATTAGGAAAAGGAGGGTGTTCCACATGATTCAAGTTATTATTCATAACTTGGGCCAGTTGAGAAAGTACTATAATAAAGTTTTGATCTTTCATTCCCATCATATTTACCATTTAATTAAGTAAATTGTTGCATTTCTTATCACATTTATTTTTGGAATATATTCTTCTATTTACCTCCATTAAGTACTAAAAGTAAAGAACAATTAGGGGGATTAAATACTTAGCTAATAAGGATAAAAAAGTAAACTTTAAACATAAAATGATAAAATCAAAAAGGAAAAGTATATCCTAACATTTGATTCTCTAGGTTTCAATCTAGGTTATGGATGATCTATTTCCTAACATATATTATTATGGGAATTTTCTTTGTTCCCTTAATAATGGTTCATAATGAGCTTTTGAATTTACCAAAGCATATTATTTGGGAGTTTCAAACCATGTGCGAAGTAAGGCCCATTTTTTTGTACCAGGATACCCTGAGTTAGGCCCAAAACACCTTGTCGGAGTTGTTTCTCCTAGGCATATCTATGCTAGAACCACGTCCACTTATAGTACCAAAATAGGGATATATTTTCTTGATAAACCACTTACTCTATACTAACCAAAATTTTTGGATGCTTTCTCAAACTTAGTCTTATCCCAAAGGTTATAACTAAGTGATTTATTCATAATCTCCAAACATAAATAGACCCTGCCTATAATACCATATAGAAACCCTATCCTTTGACACATATTAATGAATAATTAACCAACAATTATATGCCAAGGATCATAAAGTCTAGTGTCTTTGGAAGATTATGTACATAATTAAACATCATGAAACCAAAAATAAAAATGGATTTTATTTAATCTCCACAATAAGATACTAAATTCCATTTCACTCATACATCTTTATAGGATAATCTAGTGAATACATGAACAAAATTTATGAGTGAAAACTCCCAGTAAGGGAATAAGTATAGGAGTAAACAGAGCACATGGGTTAAAAGGCATAACATGATGATATAAAGGCATGAAAAATGAATAAATGTAAGGAATTATAACTTTTATAACATGGAAAAATATAATAATGGCATCATAGGAATGTGGAAACAACATATGACAAGACATAAACATGATTCAAGGCAAACTTCCATGACTATATAACATGATGGACAAAGTACCATAAAGGAGTCAGGTTCACTCCCTATCCAAACATGACGTATCATGAGACTAAACATTACCCAATAAATTAGAGAACTATCTGGACACACCCATAATAACATGTCTATTAATATATGTTCCACATGAAGAATTATATATAAGGAATCAAACATAAACCTAAGGGTTACCCATGGTAAAAATTGGGTATCATAATCATGTCAAAAAACATAAAATAAGATAATATCATAATGGTGTCCATGAAATAAATGATTTAAACCATGAATGGACATTCATAAGGAAAAATAGGCATATAAAATGATAATTTATCTCAAACTAAAGTAAATACATGTAAAAATGGTGTTGAAGAAACTTCAGAAATAAAACATTTTAGTACGGTTTAAGGAGAATATTGAAGATTATTTAAACAGAAAATGAATGATTGTTTATATAAAACCAAAATTTATCCAATATAGTTTTTCATTATAAAAATTTTTTATTCAGAAAAATAATGGTGGCTGAAAATATATTATGAATTTAACTTTAAAATGGGTATGAAACTGGGAAGTTCCCTTGAATCTGGCTTGCTTATCAGGAAGAATTGAGAAAGGATCCTTTTTAAAACATGTATTTCCCCATAAAAAAGGATGATATGACATGGATACATGATTTTGGAACATATAATCATAATTTAGAATAAATAAATAAAAATAAAGAATATTTACATTGGGTAAATAGAGAGAAAATGTAACCCGAAGGAAATATGGAGGTTCTGAAAGGATCTTTTACCTTATGTCCAAAATGATTCTCCGCTTGATCTTAATATCTTAAATAATAAAATTAAATACATTAATTAATTAATTATTAACCCTTTATAAAATTATTATATTTAATATAATTTAATTAAGTTCATTTATTTCCCTTTTTATTGGTTATTAGATTCAACTTCATCATTTGGGAGCGTTAGTTTTCTTGGTTTTCATGATCATTTTACTTGTATATGTCTATGGAAAATCATGTAGAATGAGGATAGTTGTCTAGAAATGAAATTATATGTTATTAATGAAATTATATAATATTAAAATAACATTTTTTTCCATAATTGAGGATGATTAGTTAGATAAATCATTAATGATAATCGTTTAGATTAATTTAGCATTTTTTATCATCATAAACTAGTTTTTCTATATTATTAAATATCATGTATATATAATGGTTACAGAACATTAAATAGGTTTAAATAAATAAAATATATTTTTTCTCAACCATAAAAATGGTTCCATGACCATCCTTCAAGGTACAATTAAAATATGAAAGCACGTCATCCATAAAGGTGGTAAACCGGCACCTCACAGACAATGTTTTCATAAAAGAGAGAGGAGAAGATATTTGATGAATAATTATTCCATAAACAAGAAACAATTATATTATATGTATGGTTATGGATTTTTAATTATACTTGGACAAGGGTAAGTTAGGATAAAATAATAAAGTAAAATAACTTTAAAATAAATTGAAGGAAAAAGAAAGAGAGTTTTACCTCTTGATTCCTTCTTCTTGAGAACCTCCTTAAGGGGATTGGTTTTGGACCTTTGTTAAGAACAAAATCTCCTGGATGTGGGGGAGGGTATTGGGAAGATATTTGAGTATAATTTAGACAAGTCTCAAGGCTTTAGAGATGTCAGGATAATAGGTGGTGATGGGTGGTATTTAAAGTGGGGGAGAGGGGTGTTTTCTCATTATTTAATTCATTAGTTTATTATTCTTCTCAAGACAAGAAATAATGTTGATTATAGAGAATAAATATAATAATTAGATCATGTGACTTAAAACCAATGGTTCTTACATCATCCATGACTCAATTAACAGTGTATTTAACTTATAATGTATATATACTGTAAATTACTGTATTTTACAATTCACTAAAAATTAAAGTATTTCTGAAAAATCCCAAAAAATCACCCTAAATTTTTTTCAACATATAGAATTATAAAATTAACTCCATTTTATGAAAATAATTTTATAAATATAATAAATTCATTTTTTAATCAAAATCATCATTTACTTGGAAAATACAAATTTTAAAATTAAAACTACTTTTCTAACACTTTGAAAACTTAATTAAGGTCTCATAAACTTATCTTATAATCATAAGAAAAATATATATTAATTTATGAATAAATTTTATGAAAATAAATTTTCTTTTAATTTATTAAATTATTCTTAAAATTATAATTAAATATGTATGACTTACAAAAATACCAAAACTTAATTAATAATTTTTAAAATATTTAGTAACTTATACTATTATATAATTAGATCATATTGTCACTTATAATATGGATAAATTTTATTTATAAATTAATGGGTGAGGTTACTATTCTATTTTCTGTTTTACTATTCATAAGGGTTATAATACTATTCCAAAGGTCAAGTTACTATTTCATCAGTATAGGTTCTTTAACTTCTAGAAATACTTATTATTTCATTCATTCTCTAATTATAAAATTTTTATTGTATTCTCAAAGTGATTTTATGTGGTTTATATTATTTGAAATATATATAATAAGGGAATTTTCAATTGATAAAATTTTGGGTTGTAACATCTAGGTAACCCACTTTTACAATAGTTTTTTCTCAAAGTGGTCCTGAAGTAGTTTACCACAATAAGATACTAAATTTACAATACCCTCAATCAAAAATTTCATACTATTTTAATTAGGTGGAGGAACCACAGGTGAAGGAGTATCATCAACTCTATAGACTCACTTAATAGGGTTAGAAAATATATGTTGGGGTTTAAATTCCTATGGAATGATAGGAGAAGAAAATCTGCTAAAACAATTTGATGGTAATTGAAAATGTAGGATTAGAATAAAACTTTAACCAATAGATTTCCAATACTACAAGAATTTATTTTAGAAAAATTAATATATAATTATTATAATATTAATGACTCATATCCCAAATGTATCTCTAAGGTCATAATCATTACTAGATCATAAATATAATAGATAACCACCTCAACTTGATGTTATAAAACATTATTACATCATGTACTCTGACCACTCATCCTAAACAAATCTATTTCATCTTTGGAGTTTGTAGAATTTTTGCGGTCCTGATAATATTGAGAAAATATATAAAAATAAAAAATTAACAAATATTTTAAATGAATTTGTAATTAACTTTGGAAATACCTATTCAGGGATTCTAGTTTATTAATATTATATGATATATTTGACAAATTTAAAAACATAATATTCATAATCATGGTCATTATTTTATTTTTTTCATTTTAAAAACATTGAATGAAATAATTAAATTTCTGTGAAATATGTTTTAATAGGTAGATATTATAGTATATGACTTAATCTGTCTCTATTTGAAGAAATTTATAGGCTTATTATGTCTAGTCACTGACCTCATACAACGATTTAGATGATATTTATAAATAATCCTATCCTAAAAAATTCTTATTAAAAAATAAAATAAATGTATAATTTGAATACTATCTATAAATTGTTTATTGTAGTGAATTATAATTTTACAATAGACATTTATTGTTACAAATCCATGATTTGGATCCAAAAAATAAACATTTGGGTATCCAAATTGGTTGTGATGAGAATTTGGTGCTTCATAAAAAAACAAAAACAAATAAGTAATAAAGGAAGAAAGAAAATATATTGTATATGATTAGATTATATAGTTTTACCCCTTCATTGTAATAATTAATAGGTATCTTTTATCTGTTATTTTTTCAAATGCTGAACTTAGTTCATCATTTTTTATTAATTTATTCCACATTCAAATAAATTTATATGATGAAATTATAGTGGGATTAATGATTCGAAACTTTGTCTCTCATGGTTTTACCTTTATATAGTAGTGATATATACACCTATAAAAATATTAATAGTAATTAACTATAATGAACATTATAGATAAATTTTTGGATAAACAGACTATAACAATTTATTACATGTATGCATTAAAAAATGAGACTCCCAACCATTCAAACATGATAATTTCATTTATACTTTTGAGATGAATCATGTCTGAAATGAACTCTCCAAATATTTCTTATTCATATTCAATATATGACAAATTTTCATCTTTGAATGTTGTACACACATTAAATTGAAATATTAATATATGTGGAGATGGAAATAGTGGGGTGAAGGTACTCTCAGAAGGTCTTTTTGACTCCTTGTTTGATACATTAGATTTTCTTGATCTAAACATCATTTTTACCATTTTTTCATATATAATACCATACCTTATTTTATAACTTTTTGCATCAACTATTATTTTTTTTATTTGAAAAAAATATAAAAGGAATACCTCATCATCACCATGTATCTTTACAAGATTAAATAACCATGGTATGAAAGTTAAAATAGAATTATCTACCATGGTGACATCCATAAAGAGAAATAGGAAAATCAGTGGTCATATCATGAACTACTTTAATCCCCACTATCATGTTATCTATTGGGAGTTTTTTGTTATATAGAATGTCTCCTTAGATATTGTGAACTGTACCCCTCACAACAAGGTTATGGGTGGGTGATGATAGATATAAATCGCATAAAATTTCACCCCATATAATTTTAGTAATATAAAGGTATTGATAATTTTTTAATTCACATTTAGTAAAAAGAATTATGAAAAAAAATTATTACCATGGGTAAGGTAGGTGGTTAAGGTGAATGGTTGGCCTCGTAGTTAGTGGGGTCTGGTGGATCTTAATTTACTAATCATTGTTTAATTATTGGTTCTCTTTGACCCTTTCATATATATTGGTTCTCCAAACCAGACCAGATAATAATATATTTTAAAGAATATAATTTTTTCTTTCATATAGAAACCAAACTTTTCATGCATAGATATTAAACCTTTTTAGATGAATATTCAAATAATAACATAATGATCCGTGATATAATCATATAGTTATAGTACTTTGTAAACTTGTATACATAAACAACTGGTTTATAAGTATAATATATCACCTCCCACTAAAATCTACATAACTATCACTTTTCTAAGACATGTCATACTCAGTACCTTTCTTCATAACATAGGTAAAGGAAACAAAAGAAAGTGTGAGATTACATTCTTACTAAGGATAAACAAGAGAGATAACAATATAACATGAGAATTAGGGTATGAGAATATAATCATAACATTCGAAAAACCATACTCTATATATCATAGCTCATAATCTTGAGTCATGGAATAAATATTGGAAGTTCATAAGATATAAATCATAAAGTAATCAAATAATATGATCTATGAGGGAATAACATTGTCATAAGACATAACTTTGTGTCATGCACATAACCATAGAAAATAATTTCAATAATATTCAAGGCTCACTATAAATATTATCATAGTGGACTAGGTTCACTCCCCAAAACATTATAGTAGTCAATTTTCACTCTCAAGACTATTATAGTGGATAGAGACCGTTAATAAACTAGGTTCACTCCCCATTCTAGTGCTTTTTTCTCATGAGATACCTATCTTTACCCAATGAATTAGAGGGATATATAATTTCATTCCCTCCCATCACATAATGAAAATCATACATATGTTTGCCAAAAAATCCTAAAACATTCATCATATATTAACCCATGAAAATAAATGGGTTTCATAAACATTTCATCATATCATATCCCATAGAAAAAAATGGTCTTTGTAAACATTCCATCATTTCATTATAGCATAACCCATGGAAAAGGAATGGGTTACATAAACATTTCATCATTTCATTATAATAACCCAATGAAAAAGAATGGGTTTCATAAAAATAATTTCATCATAAATATAAACCATCTGGATAAAAATAAGGATGGTAGCCTTGGATCATATACCAAGTGAATACTAAGTGAAATCAAGGTTTGTTTACTTTATTGAATAGAAATACCTTTACAAGATTATTAAAACATTTTTGAGGAAAATATCATTTTCACTTTGAAAATAACTTTTCAAAAACTATAAATTTAAAAAATATTGTGAAAATAATTTTCTTAAAAAATATACTTGGAAAATTATAAATTAATATGTACTGTATGACGACAAGAAATTCTTTTCATATAATATAAGTTGAAAGAAAACATTCCTTTCACATTTTTATAAAAAGTCAAAAGGCACCTCATTCATAAAATGGAAATAATATTTATTTTAAACCATTTTATAAAAAGATTCAGTAATGGGTAAAAATTAATTTAAAAAATCATTAGAGAAGAGTAAAAAAAATCTTGAATATATATTCAGAAAACATGGACATGGAAGAGATAGTATTTTCAAATGGAGAGGGAAATAAATTCAATTTTCCTTAAAAAAATTATTTTATTCTATTGAGTACATAAAGAGAGAAAAATTAAATGAAAGAATATATTCTATATAAATAACCATATAAAAATAAAATCCATGAGGTTATTTAGATATCTATTATGAAATTTCTTTAGTATAAGCATAATCATAAACAATCTCGATAAACAACAAGATTGAAACATAAAACCCTTATCGCTTTAGTAACATTTGAATCATAAGACCCATGAAATAAAGAACCCTATATGGATATTTAAATACATATAAGTTTCATAAGATGTATCATAAATGAAATTTATGGGAATTATATACACTATATAAATGAAACAAGTATTGAATATGGCATGTCTCACAAAAGTAAAATTGGGATGAAAATCCATTATCTCAGGTCTAAATTAGTTTGTATGTGTTCAAAACTCCTATATAATAAATATATATTTATTATACATATATTAAAAAACTATTTTCAAATATATCATACCGTATATGATTTACTTATAACCTATTATCACCGTTTTATTAATAATACTTTATTAAAATCACTATTTTGAGTGATATCTGCTTCATTTTTCATGTATATTTTGGTTTGGTAGTTTTTACCCTTATAATTTGATCATGGTTCCATCATATCCAGAATTTTAATCATGATATAATCATCCTATATATCCATTATATACATATTCATAATCATTCATAAAATATATAGATAGAAAAATTAAATACATTGTTCATGGAGTTGGTAGGTTGCAAGTACGCATGAAAGATGATTTAACTTTTTAAAGGACGGAATGAAAGAAAGATAAATAATAATTAAAATTTTTAGAATCATTATTATATCATATATATTCATTAAATACATCCTTATTACCATCTATATAAAAATGGAAACAAATCACATTGCTTCGTGGAGGTGGTAGTCCACATGTGTGCATGAGTCATGTTATCATTTTTTAATAGTTCGGATAATAAAAATGGAGATATGATATTATAATTAAAAAATAAACATTATTTCAAAAATATAATATATAAACCTTAAACTCATCATAATAACCATCGTTGAAATATGGTGATGTAAAATTAATTGTAACGCTACATGAAGATGGTAAGCCGAACAGACGCATGAGCGATACTTTCACTTCCCATTTGATGTAAAGTGGGTGGATAATGGTGATTACATAAAAATAATAAAATTTCAGTATATTTATTATACTAAAGTTATTATTTAATGGTAAAAACCAAATATTTATAGGAGGAAAATAATAAGTAAAAAATAAAGTGATCGGTTAAGGTGAGTACCTCTTCTTTGAAAGAAATCCTTTAGATCTCCTATTAAGGATCCGAGAGTTGGTCTTTTGGGATTAAAATAACCTCTAGAATTTGGATAAGGATGTTGAGAATTTATTTTTATAGGGTATGGTTTAGATGGAAGGCTCAAAGTGGTGTGAGGAAGAAAAAGGATGGGTTTCTTTTTATAATTTAGGGGAGGGGAACTCTTGGCTTGAATGCCTGAAGGCTTATATTATTTATTTATTTTTTGTAATCATATTTTATAGTTTGAGGGGTAACCTTAACATAGTCCATATACCTAGAGGATGTCACACCCCGACCGCAGATGTCCGTAATTGTTCTTCTTTCTTGGTCCTGATTTAAATTTTTTTTCAGAGATTAATTTCATTGGCGGTTTCGCGCCGGTGCGCGGTCACCGCATCATTAGCGGTGACCGTGCGTTCAGTCCGGGTGACAATGTGTTCACCTGGTGATTTAAATATTATAATTTTTAAGATTGGTATTTTATTATTAATACCTTTTCATATGTGTTATTGTTCTTGTATATATGTTTATATACGTTTATATATATATATATGCGTAATAATGTATGTATATGTAAAGATCTATATGTGTACAAATATATATATATATGTGTAACATCTTTAAATTATTTTATAATTATTATTGTAAATACGTGATCAAAATAATTTTTATTTGAATTAACTAATTTATTATTTATTATTACTGTAAGTTTTATTATTATTATCTAAGTTTTATTATTATTAATATTATAAGTTTTATTATTATTATTATAAGTTCTATTATTAATATTATGATAAATTTTATTATTATTAAAAGGTTTTATTATGATTATACATTTTATTATTGTTGTTATGATGTTTTACTATTATTATTATTATAATTATTAACAATATTAAAATGTTATTATTATTATTATTATTATTATTATAATCATTAATATTATTATTTTTATCATATATATATATATAAACCAACCCCACCCTAACCCTAACCTATTCCCCTACCCAGCCGCCACCCAATCCCTCTCTTCTCCTCTTTTCTCTCCCCCGTTTTCTTTTCTCCTTCTCCCCCGTGCAACCCCCGGCCTTCCGCTCCTGCGCACCGTCCCACGCCGGCCTCCCTGTCTCGGCCTCCTCCGCGCGCCCCGACATCGTCGCGCCCTGCCTCCTCCACCCCATCCGGCCTCGCCGTCCTCTCCTCTTCTCACCCCGTTCCCCGCTCCTCTCCTCCGCCTCGCTTCGTCCCGGCGTCCCGAGGCCGCACCCAGCCGCGCCTCCTCCTTCCTCTCAGCCGCGCCCGGCCATCCCGATCTATCGCCTCTCCCGCTCACCCCCCCCCCCCCCCCCTCCGCACAGCCGCGCCGTCCCCGCTCCCCACCCCTTCCGTCTCCCTCGCGCGACCTGCGCGCCGTCCCGGCCTCCGCCATCCGGGCTCACTCGCCGCTCCCTGCTCCCGCACCGGTGCGACCAACCTCCGGCGCCCACGGCCCTCCCCCGCGCCGTCCTCTTCTCACCGCACAGCCCGTCGGCCTCCTCCTCCTCCTATCCAACCTGCCCCGCTCCCGCACCATCCTGTCTCTCCGGCGGCTTCCCCATCCGACGTTGCCGCTCCCAGCCCCGGCGTACCCCTGCCCTCTCCGTCACCGTCCCAGCGACCCGACCCCCCTGCACCGCCTCCCTCCTCCGCCTTGCGCCGACCCCGCGCCTCCTGCTCCTCCCGTCGCCGACCCGTTTCCCCCCCCCCCTGCTCGTGAGTTCTCTACTTTTTTATTTTTGTTTGTTTCGTTTTATTATAATCATTATTACTATGTTACCATTAATACTACTATACTATTATTATTATTGTGATTATTATGTTAATATTATCATTAATATTATTATATCATTATTAAAATTTTTATTATGTTATTGTTATTAATTCTATATTATTATTATTATTATTATTATTATTATTATTATTATATTTATTATCATTTTAATTATTAACATCTTATTATTATTATTATTATTATTATTATTTATTAATTGATTAATTAATTAATTATCTATCTATTTATTCACTCTTTTAAGTGTTTGTTAATCAATCAATTATTTAGTCATTTACTTATTTGTTTATTAATTAATTGAGTGATTAATTAATTATTTATTTATTTATTCATTTAAGTATTTGTTAATTAATTAGTTATTTAATTATTTACTTATTCACTCTTTCTTTCATTTATTGATTTACCTATTTAATTATTTGTTTAATTATTTAATTATTCATTCAATTATGTATTATTTTAGTTATTTACCTATTTGTTTATTCATTTGTTCATTATTTTATTCTTTTGATTATTTATTTATTATTGTATTTATGTCTTATTGTTTATTTAATTTTCTCTTTATTCAACATCGGTGTTTTATTTAATTTGGATAAATCCTTATTCTTTCACAGGATGTGTTTTGAAAAAAAATATATCAAGCTGGTTCCTTTGCTTTGGTTGTTCGTTTGTTTTGTTCTGAGTCAGTGGCTTCGTGTTCTTAGTTACCATGCGTTTGTTTCAGCGTGTTGGCGAGGTAACCCTATGACACCGCAAACATCGGCTTGCGCGTGCTTGTGCGCCAGTGCGAGGTATACTGTGTCGTCATATCCGAGCTGCGTCCTGAGGTAGGTCTCCCTATGCACTTGCCTCTAAATTAAGAATTTATTTATTCCTTGTCCTTTTATTGAATTTCAGTAAATTTAAAGAAAAATAATATTAAGTAGTTTTTATAGTGTGGTGATTTGCTGATAAGGCAAACTGTTTAATTCTAACATTTCATTAAAAGTGTTTTCTTGGTTTTAAATTGTGGGATTTCATAGTAATGTCGCTAAATGGTTCTTCCTGAGTAACGAAAGACATGTTGAATTGGATTTTGAAATGTTTTTGGCATGTGTAAATTAGTAAATGTACTGTTTATGGAAAATGATGTTTTCTTGTAACCTTGATTAGTGAAAACGTCGTGTGACCCTTTGAAATTGTTTTTGGAAACTTTACGTGTGGTTCTTGGTTGACGAAATATGTTTTCCCTTGTTGTGTTATTAAAAATAATGCTTTCTGGGTTGTGAAAGTTGTTTATGTTCTTGTTTGGGTGTTTCCAAAAAGGGGTTTTTGCGAAATGATTAGGTAATGACATTTATATTTTCAGAAAGGTATTTTTGACGTGCGTGAGTTTTGAAATATTGTTTGGGTGTGGAAATGGTGACATTTGTGTGCGATATCTTGTTTGGACTGCGATATGAGGAAGAAATATACTATGTGAATGTGAAGCTTGTTTGAGCACACGGGGAAACCCTGGGTATCTAGGTGGGCGGACTAGAACTAGTGTGCTAGTGAGCCGGATGGGTGTCGTCCCTGTTTCACTTAGCTGGATTGACGATTGCAACACTAACTAAACATATGAGATCTGAGGGTCGTGGCCTTCTAAGCCACGTGTTCTGAGGGTCGTGGCCTTCTAAGCCACGTTTTCTGAGGGTCGTTGCCTTCTAAGCCACGTTTCACCGAGACACGAGGTTCTAGGGTCCCACGTGAGCTAGATGAACCTTAGGGGATTTACCCATAGTGCTCTACCATCTCTGGCGTGGTGCCTTCCGTCGGCATACGGGGGACCACTTGGGTGTGAGTGTGTGCGTGTGTGAGTATGTGTGTGTGTGTGTGAGTGTGTGAGTGTGTGTGTGTGCCCATGGTTATTGCTGATAACGTCTGGTTCATTTTTACTTGCACTTGGTTTTTCCTTGCCTGTTTACTTCTACTTGCACTTGTTTTCTTTCCTGCTTGTTTACTTTCAGTTCTTCTTTACCGCTTGTACTGGTTGCTTTGCGAAAATGGTTCTCAAATAAAAATGCGTTTTTCTCTTGTGTAGTAAAACTGAAAATGTAACACTTCTTTGTCGTTCAGAACGAATTTAGAACCAATGAAAAGAAATTCAACTTTTGAAAAGGAATAAGGGTAATGGCTCGTGTTTAGTTTTTCAAGTGAAACGTTATAAAAGCATACTTTTATACATTGTAGTTCAAACCTGAAATAGGTAGATTCTTTATTTACTGGCAGTGCATTGGGATTTGTTGTGGGGCTCACCTACTGAGTACTTTTGTGCTCACGCCTATCCTTTTACCTTTTCAGTTGCAGGTTCCTTGTGTTCAGGTTTTCCTGGCTTGAGTCGCTCAGTGTGGGAGCGACGTTGGTTGTAGTTGGGTGGTGACCGTGAGGTCACGTGGAGGTATATCGTGGTATAGTTTGTTTATGTCTTTAGTGTTTGTTTGTTGGTTTAAGTTGTATTCATTCTTTTGATCATGTTTCTGGTTTGGGCTGAAATCGTTCCCAACGATTCAAATTTTAATGCCCGGCACTTGTTGCCATCCCGGGGGGATCGGGAACGCCCCTCGGGACTTGCCGCGGACCGGCTCGGGTGACCGGTTCAGGGTCGACCCGGGCTGGTTCGTGACAAAATGGTATCAAAGGCAGGTTCTTGTTATTTGGGTTGTCCGGTAGAAGGAGATTAGGACTGTCAGAACTCGAAGGGTAGGTACGGGAAGAGCGTCGCGAACTCTTTCTCGCACTGATCTTCGAGTTACCAGGGGTAGTTCGGGAATTGTGTCCTTGTCTTTTCTGGTTTGTCTTGGATTGAGAGATGACAATGGAGGCAAGCCGATGTTACGTCGTGATTTCACATGGAGTAGTGACCCATGTGGAGTCTGAGTACACGGTTTGAATTCCTCCTAGTGGTCGACGCTGACTTGGGACATGGCCCACTACCATGTCGCCAGGTCGAGCGTGACTACTAGTCCCTCACTTCAGCGATTGATGCAAATTTGGATGTTGTTTTCATTTTGTTCTGTGTGAGTGCGTAGTTGGAAATGAAAAAAAAAGTTTTTGAAAATTAGACTGGTTTCTTTTAAAGGACTTTAAATGTATAAAATGGGTTTTGAAACTGAAATCTCTTGATTTGAAAATCTGTTGTTTGCTTGGAATTAGATAAGAATGATTTGGGTTGAAACCTCGGTTCCTCTTTATGAATGTTTTCACATGTGTGAGAATGCATGGAAAGTGTGTGTTGATGCACGTATGAATGGAATGTGGATGAAGACATGTGCAACGGTTCATGAGATTACCTGGGTGTGTATTTGAAGTTAAAGGCTTGACTTTGTTTTCTAAATTGGTTTTAAAGGGGAAACGGTTTTGGAAAGTTTTGGTTTGAAAGTGGATTGGTTTTTGGAAAGTGATCTTGAGAAAGGGTGGTTTTGAAATCTAAAATAAAAAGGGGATTTTGAAAAGGAGATTTTATTTTGGATTGTGTTCGTATTTGTTTGGTCCTTGTGCTGACTGTTTTTGATGAAGGCGCTTTTATTGATGTTGCTTCGATTTGATGTTGGTTTTGGCTTTGAGTTTTATATATCGCTCAGGAAATGCCGCCCAGAAAGGTCTCTAAGGATTCGGATATGTCATGCCCAGTTTTTGGTCCTCCTTAGACTTTGCCTATTCTCCATGGTGATCAGGGTCCGTTAGAAGCAGTAAAATGGCTCGAGGAAGTGGAACGTGTCTTTAGAATGTTGGGAACTCCCGATAATGTTAAGGTTCGTGAAATTATGAAGTTGTTCAAGGGTCCAGCTCTGGACCAGTGGAAGGTGGTTGCCCCACCATCGACGCAAGTTGAAATGACGTGGAATGTGTTTAGAATTGTTTTCATCCAATGGTTTGTACCTGAAGAAGAGAAGTTAGAGAAAAAGAGAGGGCTTGTGCATATTCAACAAGGCCAACGGACTGTGAAGGCATATGTTGACCATTTCAAGGAACTAATTCTCTTTTCTCCAGATGTAGCGTCGCATGAGCTCATGAAGGTCTCTTTTTTTCATTGGGGGTCTTCGTCCAGAGATCAAGGAGCGGGTCCTCCCTTCTAAAGACCTTTGTTTTGAGAAACTGGTAGAGGAAGCATTCTTGACTGAGTTGGTTCCCAGTGTGCGGGTGGTTAATACTTCAGTGTCCCCTGTTGTTGTTCGTAAGAGTTCCCCCTCTGGTGAGGAAGAGGCGCCAGAGATACCTGTTCCTAAGGAGTTATCCCCTTTGGTTCCAGCTTCCAGTTCATCAGAACGTTCGATGGTATGCTTTCAGTGTGGTCGTTTCGGGCATTTAAAGTCGTCGTGTCGCAACCCTCCGAAGACGTGTCATCGATGCGGCCGTCTGGGTCATCTGGAGAAGTTTTGCAAGAAGCGTCACTTGAAGAGGAAGCTGTGATGGGAGAATGTCAGTACCTGACTGTGAGGCAGAAGATGCTTCAGCCATCAGAGCCCCATCCACAAGTCTCGGGGTGAAGCTCGCGCACAGTCAGGAGTCCCCAGGGTTGTGAAGCCTTGGTCCAAGTTCTGTATTCCATGTGGATGGTGGAGCAATTAGAAACCTTTTCATGTTAGTTTTCCCTGCTATTGAGGTCCCAACAACGTTGTAAATGCGTTGTTTTTCTATAAAGTGGTGATGGACTTGTTCTATGATAAATCTAGGTGGACTTGTCGTGTGAATGTAATATTCTAAATCGTGTGTTCTTCGTAAAAGTGTGTTTGACTCTCGTGTGGGTTGACCTCGTTTTAGTTAGGTTGTCGATGTGGTTATGTTTGTGGACTTCGGTGGATCATGTCTCCAATTTGATAATGGTTAAATGTTTTTCTATGGTTTTTCCTAGGTGTTGAAGGTTGTTGACTCTAGTCGTGGGTTCAAGGTTTCGACAGAGGTGTTGTAGTAATCGTGTTATAAGAGTTGGTTTGAATTGGTTGGGAGTTCCCGCGTCGACCCCCTTCCCGGGGTTTTCTATTTAAATGGTCATCTTTTATGCACTAGTTAAATTCTTGTGGTGGGGAGAACCCCTTCGTGTTCTCCCCTCAATCTCAGACCCCAGATCTCTCTTGAATCGGTTGGGTGTGACCTGTGCTGAGTAAGGTCATCCCCGAGATTCTCAGTTCTCTCTGGTTCCTTTAGTTCCATTGGGGCATGGACTTAAATCTTGACCGACTTTTGGGCCTGGTGACTTTCTGGGGGCAGAAAGTGTCTGTGGTGGGGAGAATTGTCACACCCCGACCGCAGATGTCCGTAATTGTTCTTCTTTCTTGGTCCTGATTTAAATTTTTCTTTCGGAGATTAATTTCATTGGCGGTTTCGCGCCGGTGCGCGGTCACCGCATCATTAGCGGTGACCGTGCGTTCAGCCCGGGTGACAATGTGTTCACCTGGTGATTTAAATATTATAATTTTTAAGATTGGTATTTTATTATTAATACCTTTTCATATGTGTTATTGTTCTTGTATATATGTTTATATACGTTTATATATATATATATGCGTAATAATGTATGTATATGTAAAGATCTATATGTGTACAAATATATATATATATGTGTAACATCTTTAAATTATTTTATAATTATTATTGTAAATACGTGATCAAAATAATTTTTATTTGAATTAACTAATTTATTATTTATTATTACTGTAAGTTTTATTATTATTATCTAAGTTTTATTATTATTAATATTATAAGTTTTATTATTATTATTATAAGTTCTATTATTAATATTATGATAAATTTTATTATTATTAAAAGGTTTTATTATGATTATACATTTTATTATTGTTGTTATGATGTTTTACTATTATTATTATTATAATTATTAACAATATTAAAATGTTATTATTATTATTATTATTATTATCATTAATATTATTATTTTTATCATATATATATATATATATAAACCTACCCCACCCTAACCCAAACCTATTCCCCTACCCAGCCGCCACCCAATCCCTCTCTTCTCCTCTTTTCTCTCCCCCGTTTTCTTTTCTCCTTCTCCCCCGTGCAACCCCCGGCCTTCCGCTCCTGCGCACCGTCCCGCGCCGGCCTCCATGTCTCGGCCTCCTCCGCGCGCCCCGACATCGCCGCGCCCTGCCGCCTCCACCCCATCCGGCCTCGCCGTCCTCTCCTCTTCTCACCCCGTTCCCCGCTCCTCTCCTCCGCCTCGCTTCGTCCCGGCGTCCCGAGGCCGCACCCAGCCGCGCCTCCTCCTTCCTCTCAGCCGCGCCCGGCCATCCCGATCCGTCGCCTCTCCCGCTCACCCCCCCTCCGCACAGCCGCGCCGTCCCCGCTCCCCACCCCTTCTGTCTCCCTCGCGCGACCTGCGCGCCGTCCCGGCCTCCGCCATCCGGGCTCACTCGCCGCTCCCTGCTCCCGCACCGGTGCGACTAACCTCCGGCGCCCGCGGCCCTCCCCCGCGCCGTCCTCTTCTCACCGCACAGCCCGTCGGCCTCCTCCTCCTCCTATCCAACCTGCCCCGCTCCCGCACCATCCTGTCTCTCCGGCGGCTTCCCCATCCGACGTTGTCGCTCCCAGCCCCGGCGTACCCCTGCCCTCTCCGTCGCCGTCCCAGCGACCCGACCCCCCTACACCGCCTCCCTCCTCCGCCTTGCGCCGACCCCGCGCCGCCTGCTCCTCCCGTCGCCGACCCGTTTCCCCCCCCCCCTGCTCGTGAGTTCTCTTCTTTTTTATTTTTGTTTGTTTCGTTTTATTATAATCATTATTACTATGTTACCATTAATACTATTATACTATTATTATTATTGTGATTATTATGTTAATATTATCATTAATATTATTATATCATTATTAAAAATTTTATTATGTTATTGTTATTAATTCTATATTATTATTATTATTATTATTATTATTATTATATTTATTATCATTTTAATTATTAACATCTTATTATTATTATTATTATTATTTATTAATTGATTAATTAATTAATTATCTATCTATTTATTTACTCTTTTAAGTGTTTGTTAATCAATCAATTATTTAGTCATTTATTTATTTGTTTCTTAATTAATTGAGTGATTAATTAATTATTTATTTATTTATTCATTTAAGTATTTGTTAATTAATTAGTTATTTAATTATTTACTTATTCACTCTTTCTTTCATTTATTGATTTACCTATTTAATTATTTGTTTAATTATTTAATTATTCATTCAATTATGTATTATTTTAGTTATTTACCTATTTGTTTATTCATTTGTTCATTATTTTATTCTTTTGATTATTTATTTATTATTGTATTTATGTCTTATTGTTTATTTAATTTTCTCTTTATTCAACATCGGTGTTTTATTTAATTTGGATAAATCCTTATTCTTTCGCGGGATGTGTTTTGAAAAAAAAAATATCAAGCTGGTTCCTTTGCTTTGGTTGTTCGTTTGTTTTGTTCTGAGTCAGTGGCTTCGTGTTCTTAGTTACCATGCGTTTGTTTTAGCGTGTTGGCGAGGTAACCCTATGACACCGCAAACATCGGCTTGCGCGTGCTTGTGCGCCAGTGCGAGGTATACTGTGTCGTCATATCCGAGCTGCGTCCTGAGGTAGGTCTCCCTATGCACTTGCCTCTAAATTAATAATTTATTTATTCCTTTTCCTTTTATTGAATTTCAGTAAATTTAAAGAAAAATAATATTAAGTAGTTTTTATAGTGTGGTGATTTGCTGATAAGGCAAACTGTTTAATTCTAACATTTCATTAAAAGTGTTTTCTTGGTTTTAAATTGTGGGATTTCATAGTAATGTCGCTAAATGGTTCTTCCTGAGTAACGAAAGACATGTTGAATTGGATTTTGAAATGTTTTTGGCATGTGTAAATTAGTAAATGTACTGTTTATGGAAAATGATGTTTTCTTGTAACCTTGATTAGTGAAAACGTCGTGTGACCCTTTGAAATTGTTTTTGGAAACTTTATGTGTGGTTCTTGGTTGACGAAAGATGTTTTCCCTTGTTGTGTTATTAAAAATAATGCTTTCTGGGTTGTGAAAGTTGTTTATGTTCTTGTTTGAGTGTTTCCAAAAAGGGGGTTTTGCGAAATGATTAGGTAATGACATTTATATTTTCAAAAAGGTATTTTTGATGAGCGTGAGTTTTGAAATATTGTTTGGGTGTGTAAATGGTGACATTTGTGTGCGATATCTTGTTTGGCCTGCGATATGAGGAAGAAATATACTATGTGAATGTGAAGCTTGTTTGAGCACACGGGGAAACCCTGGGTATCTAGGTGGGCGGACTAGAACTAGTGTGCTAGTGAGCCGGATGGGTGTCGTCCCTGTTTCACTTAGCTGGATTGACGATTGCAACACTAACTAAACATATGAGATCTGAGGGTCGTGGCCTTCTAAGCCACGTGTTCTGAGGGTCGTGGCCTTCTAAGCCACGTTTTCTGAGGGTCGTGGCCTTCTAAGCCACGTTTCACCGAGACACGAGGTTCTAGGGTCCCACGCAAGCTAGATGAACCTTAGGGGATTTACCCATAGTGCTCTACCATCTCTGGCATGGTGCCTTCCGTCGGCATACGGGGGACCACTTGGGTGTGAGTGTGTGCGTGTGTGAGTATGTGTGTGTGTGTGTGTGAGTGTGTGAGTGTGTGTGTGTGCCCATGGTTATTGCTGATAACGTCTGGTTCATTTTTACTTACACTTGGTTTTTCCTTGCCTGTTTACTTCTACTTGCACTTGTTTTCTTTCCTGCTTGTTTACTTTCAGTTCTTCTTTACCGCTTGTACTGGTTGCTTTGCGAAAATGGTTCTCAAATAAAAATGCGTTTTTCTCTTGTGTAGTAAAACTGAAAATGTAACACTTCTTTGTCGTTCAGAACGAATTTAGAACCAATGAAAAGAAATTCAACTTTTGAAAAGGAATAAGGGTAATGGCTCATGTTTAGTTTTTCAAGTGAAACGTTATAAAAGCATACTTTTATACATTGTAGTTCAAACCTGAAATAGGTAGATTCTTTATTTACTGGCAGTGCATTGGGATTTGTTGTGGGGCTCACCTACTGAGTACTTTTGTGCTCACGCCTATCCTTTTACCTTTTCAGTTGCAGGTTCCTTGTGTTCAGGTTTTCCTGGCTTGAGTCGCTCAGTGTGGGAGCGACGTTGGTTGTAGTTGGGTGGTGACCGCGAGGTCACGTGGAGGTATGTCATGGTATAGTTTGTTTATGTCTTTAGTGTTTGTTTGTTGGTTTAAGTTGTATTCGTTCTTTTGATCTTGTTTCTGGTTTGGGCTGAAATCGTTCCCAACGATTCAAATTTTAATGCCCGGCACTTGTTGCCATCCCGGGGGGATCGGGAACGCCCCTCGGGACTTGCCGCGGACCGGCTTGGGTGACCGGTTCAGGGTCGACCCGGGCTGGTTCGTGAAAGAGGAACTATGTTTTAGTACATTTCCATTGTAGTCAAAATGATCAACCAACCAATAAAAATCCCCACCCAGCTGATACAAAATTTTGGACCGCAACAACCGACCTGCAAAGCTGCATGGAAAGAAATCCCAATGCATGACTACATGGGCCCAATACCAATAGAAAATACATACCCTCTCATTCATAAAAATCTGGGATCATTGTTGGTGGTTTCTTTATTCTTTGACCTCATCTGGGACTGCACCTCGGTATATAACCCAAAAAATGTTGTAGTCATTTGTTCATCTGCTCCATAACTGCAACATCCAACCCTCCCAGTCAACCATAATAATGGATGTTCACTGCACCACCCTATAATTTCCTATATAGACATCCATGGAGGACCCACCATTTCCCCCTCCACCATTATCTTCTAGACCCCCGTCGAACCTCCCGCACTGGGGTTGTCGTGTGCCCTAACTGTCGATGAAGCTCACCACCGTTCGCATTCACGCCTCCACCCAACCACTGATCTCCCTAACAAAGTCCACCTATGAGGATCCCCTTCCCCATGCCTCGAAGTGCCACTGAACTCCCCCCCCCCTGTACCCTAGAACCTCCACCCATGACCTACTGTGAAACCCGCACGAACTCCACATCAGCTACCTACATCCCCCAATGCATACCAATAAATCCCAAAATATTGGGCAACCATGAATTGAAATTTGGTTAATGAAGACTTATGGGATAGCCTTAACTACTAGTCTAGGACCCCAACTACAGAGGGGGGAACTCTTGTGATTTCTTAAAAGATTGATATACATCCTAAATGCTTGGTGTTTCAATATAATATATTATTTGGTTGAAATAAGATCAATCAATAAAATTTTTATATGTTTATGTAGTGTTCTAAACATTGTCTTTTAGTTTGACCCCTTAGTTAACCTATTTTAACCATAACCATGATAACATCTTTTGCACTCTTAAAGGGTTATAATTTTTATTATAAGTTAATAATTGTATCATAAATGGAAAATATATTACATTTTAGACCATATATTATCCTTCTTACCCTCTTCCAAGATTTTTATGATTTTCATAAAATTTAATAAAATGTTATTTCTATAAAATATCATTAATGTCAATTTTGACACTATTCATTTAATTTGTCTTAAAAGACATAAAAATAATATTTTAATTCTAATATAATAATTTTACACAATATTAAATTGTCATATTAATCTATAAAATTATTTAAACAATATAAATCATTCAAATTATATTACTTTTAATATTTTCAAAATAATTTATTTTACTTTTCTATTAATTGAAGAATTACCATGTCTGCATTGCATAATAATTTAAGGTAATTATATCATTAATAAAAATCATAAAAACATACATCATGAAAATAATTTCATTATTCTCAAAATATAAATTTATATTATTTTATAACTTTATATTTTCTCTATGTGTACAAAAAATATATATTTAAAAGTAAGAGAGTGGAATTTTGTATTTTTCTTTTCCTTAAAAAGTATATCGATCATTTTCCTGGAAAAGTTTTTATTAAACAAAATAATTAGACCCTAAGGTTATAATAATCTAATTTTATTTATCTAATAAGAATTAATATAAATAATTATGACCTTATTAATTTGTTTAAACTATATTAACACGATTTATCCTTTACCGAGGTGATAAATTTTACCATGATTACTATTCATAATGCATAAAAATAAAAGGGAACTATTTACCAAATTTTGACCACCAAAATAAAAAATATAGAATTCATTTTTTGAGATTAAATTTCTATAAGTGGTATAAATTAATTTAAAAACAAGCATTCAAAACAGGATGAAAACCACTTTTTATAAAAATACTTTTTTAAGAATGAAACTTGGTTTATTCGTATCTAATTATTAGTAAAATTTTAAATAAATTTTAGAAAATTTAATTCAATATATAAGTTTCCGACGCTTTCGTCAGGGCGCGCGCATCCGTCCGTCTGCGGAGGAGGACGCGCGGCGCTTGTTTCCCTGCATTCCCGCTTTCCAAAGGCGGGCGGCATTTGCTCCTTATTCAGGGACTTCTGCTCCTTGATCGAAACGGGATGATGGGATGTCAGTTCTTCCTTCTGTGGATTCCTCCTCAGAACTCATCACCTAGTTCGGGTCTCCCTCATAGATTTAATACGTAGTTCGTGAAACTCTTCCCAGTTCCATGTTTCCATGGATGCCGGTTAATTACACTGCTTCTGTCGGGACATTCCAAAGGGTCCAGTCAGGGTAGCAACCTTCAGTCGGGGGAGTAGTCACGTTGAGGCATCAGTAGCGTGTCTGGATGCTGGGGAACCTGGCATGTCTATCTATTATCCCTGGTCATAGGGCTTCTCGAGGGCGTGGAAGCCTGAGGCATCCCACATCGAATGCGGGGAATTATGTTCTATAGACACATATCTGAGGTTTTCCTCAGCTTCCCGTGTTTAGCATAGGGTACGCCGCGGGTTTAACGTCTAGCGGAGACGGGTCAATCCGATCAGAACATTAGCTAGAACAGATTGGATTGAGGGATTTCCCTTTAAGGGATGCTGATACCGAGGCCATCCCATGGGCGGCTGTGAAGAGGAGCGTACCGACATGGTCTCACTGGGGTATGACGGTCCGAGCGAGGATCGGGGTGGATGGTGGATGGATGAATGAATTGGAGGGTGGAATGGCAAGGAACCATCGCAAGGGCAATGGTGAAGTTGGGCTTGAGCTTTAAAGGGTCTTCCTACGTATCCCCGTGACAGGGTATCAAAGTCCGCGTAGTTCGGGATGGTGTCGGTGGACCGACACGAGGGTGGACCTTGGTCCGACGGGCATCATCAGCGAGCTGATGTGAATGGGGAGGACCAGGAGGGTCCTAGTGGTGGTGGGCTTGGACCTCGTGGAGGCTTCCTACGTACCATGCCTTGACATGGATCAAAGACCTCGTAGTTCAAAGGGTTTCATCGGTGAACCGACGTGAAAGTAGACCCGTGGGTCCACTAGTGGTGGGCTTGAACCTTGGGAAGGTTTCCTACGTACCATGCCTTGACATGGATCAAAGTCCTCATAGTTCAAGGGATTGATGGAATACAGTTTAACGTCATGCAGGACAGTAGTGAACCATGTCGTGAATGAACGACAGGTGGTGGGTGTCGGCGAACCGATGTAAATGAGGGACCTTGGTCCGATGGGAGATGGGCTTGAACCTCTGGGAGGCTTCCTACGTACCATGCCTTGACATAGATCAAAGTCTTCGTAGTTTGGGTTGGTCACAATGGCTTTCCGTCGGACTGGAATGCAGTTTAAAGTCATGCTGGACGAAGGTGTGCAGTTTAACGTCATGCTGGACAAGGGCGTGCAGTTTAACGTCATGCTGGATGAGGACATGCAGTTTATCATCATGTTGGACGAGGGAAAAACTCGATGTGAATGAATGACTGAGTAATGTGGCTTGAACCTCATGGAGGCTTCCTACGTACCATTCCTTGACATGGATCAAAGTGCTCGTAGTTCGCTGAGGGTGGGGGTCAGGTTCGATGCTCACTCTAAGCCCACATGAGTCATGCTCGGTGTGAGAAACAAGAGGTTGCAAGGACCTGACGATCACGTCGTGAAGGATGCGTCCGTGAGAAGCGAACAGGGGCTTATGCATTAGGTGACCCACGGTGCTGGGACTTACTCCAGGATGGAGGCCCGAAGTGCGGCAAAGCGCAGTGAAAGAGGGACTTGGGACCAATGATGGGGGGTGACTCGTCCCTATCACGCCCTCCACTGACCTTTGTAGTGGGGAAGTATGGAGATGCAGGGGTGCAGCCATCCGTTGGAGAACTAGGGTCGCCCTTCTCCTGAGAACATACGCCTCTCCAATAAGGAGGATATCATCCCTTGTGGATGGGTGATTCCACTCCTATGGAGACGAGTGGCGTAAAAAATGTTCGAGCTGGGGGACCCTTAGTGAGAGGCACGAGGTCAGGTCACAGTTTAACATCATGTGTTGAGGACGTGATGCTTAGCAGTTTAACGTCCTGCAGCTCGGACGAGGTGGGTTCACTCCGCACCCCTAGGACTTACATAACCAGTACCCTCTGGTCCTTGGGGAAGGGAAGTTACCAGTAAGGTCGTGGTCAAGGGGGGTGTGGAGTGAACCATCGAGGGGTCCATGTTAGCGTGGCTATGCGAAGAAGCAATAGTCGTTAGTGTGCCTATGCGAAGAAGTATTAGGCGAAGCAACGCTACGAGTGGTATTGTCCATGGGAATTTAAAATCACATCGTGCAAACCTGGAGGGTCGCACGGGAAGAGTAATTTCCAAGCAAAGGAGTGTGCTTTGCGAAGCAGAGTGCCTTGGCCTTAGTACGGGGCATAGGTGTGAGTGGAGGGTGCTTCACGAAGTGGAACAGTATTCACGGAGCACAGCCTCGCGAAGAAGGGGTGCCACGCAAAGCAGGGTGCTGCGAAGCAGTGTGCTTCACGATGTGTAGAGATCCTGCCTTAGCATAGGGATCACTAGTATGGGTTGGGTGTTTCGCGAAGCATAAACGCTCCGCGGCTGCCCGAGTTCCCTTGGGAATCCCCTTCCTTCGCGAATGCCCTTGAGCTTCGCGAAGGGCATCCCTCTCGGAAGAGGGGGTCAAAACGAGACCAAGCAAAGGCATCTCGCGAAGTAGAAGTACCTCCCGGAGCTCATGATTCCCAGGGGAAAAGGGTGCTTCACGATTCGGGAGAGGAGAAGCTGAAAGGTCGGATCATCCGTCCCCAGGACTCAGGGGGAGTCCAGTATTTATAGGCAAGGGGAGCCGTGAAGCAGAACTCGCTCTCCGCCTCAGGTGATTCACGGCGCGCTCGCGAACGTCAACGGCATCCATGGAGAGTTACCACCTCTGGAGATTCGTGGCGTGCTCGCGAACGTCAAATGCGTTCGTGGAGAGTTACTGCCTCTCGAGCTTCGTGAGACCGCGATGCTCAGGGTTCTTCGCGTCGGTGCTTCGCGACATTGCTTCGCGACGGTGCTTCGTGAGGCAGCGTGCCATCCTTCTTTTTTGTCCCTCCCTTTCATGCAATATTTTGGCACCAAAAAATGCCCCCCCCCCCTCAGACTTGGAGCCGCGGAGGGCGAAGGGTCTAAGTCTGAGGGAAAATCGCCAAAATTGTCGGCGGTTCGCGATGCGGATTCGCGAAGGGGGCCCGCGGTGCTGACCGGGGCCACGGATCCGGACGTGCCACGATGCTCCGCGTGGGTGAGGCGTGCCGTGATGCTCTGCGGTCACCACCTATAAATAGGGGGGTCGACCTCCTTTGTCTTCACGCGACTTTCTTGTCTTTTTGTGCTCTCAACTTCATGAAGCTCCGCGTACTCCGCGATAGCCCTCCACGAATCGAGCTTCGCGGCGAACCGCGGGTCTCCGACTCCGCGTCCGCTCCAAGCGAACTTCTGCTTGTCGGCCTGGGCCAGACTTCGCAGCTTGGTCTTGCGACCAACCTTCGCGATCGGGCTTCGCGATCCAGCTTCGCGATCCATCTTCGCGATCTGTTCTGAAAAAAAAATCTTTTCTGAGGGCCGGAATCAAAATGGCCCATCAAGAGGCTGTATTGGGGGTGCTTGCAGATGCTGCCCGTCGGGATGAGATCGCCAACCGTCTTGGCCTTGGGGAGATGGTCCGAAGCCATTCGGACCATAGTTCTTTGATAGATCTGCTATCGGAGGGTCAAAAGGATTATCTGCAGTGCAAGAAGCTGCCATTGTACGGCTTCAGGTTGACGGATGATGTCTTCATCCCAGAGGTGACTAGGGACGAACCAGCCTGCTGGTTCAGGAGCACACCATGCCAGCACCAATGGTTCAGGGCGTCCGATGGTCATGCACAGGAGAACTTCACACCCGTCACCACTGACTGTCTCTACAACCATGTGAACGATATCGACGAGAGGCCACTGCAACCGGAGATGTCCCCTCCTATCTATCGTACCATGCTGAAGGCGGCTTTGCAGGATTCGAAGAAGGGATGGTCCGATGAGTGGGACCTGCGCCAGGGTGGAAACTTCACTGATGACTAGGCCTGGGCCTACTGGGTAGGCGCCTCATGCGAGGAGTTTGGGGTTGTTCTGAGGAGAGTGGGGTTGTATGAGGCGGCATGGGCCTCCCAATTCCACATTTACCAACCGAAGCAACTGATGCCGGAATTGCTGAGCAGATGGTCGTCTAGGACCAATACTTTTCACCTGCATCACGGGGAGGTGGGAATCAGCCTATGGGATGTCCACCAGATTTCTGGGGTTCCGATCTTGGGGGCCATGTATGATGAATTCCTCCCCGTCATCAGCACGTGGGAGGATACAGAGCAAATGACGCGACTGGCGTCAGCACTGATGGCACTCGTCCCTGGAGAGGACAAGGAGGTAGTGAGAGATGTCCACTTTAGGAGATGGTTCAAATGCTTCCTGAATTTCCCAGAGAATCGAGAGTTCCCTCCGAGGCCTCGAACTTGTCCGAGGGCGGCCCAACGGGGTAAGGGGCACTCGTATTGGCGGGTCTTAGAGGACAGCCAATGGAAGACTTGGGGTTTCAGTGTCAGCACTCAACAATAGCCGATAGTCAGGCTGGCGGCATTCATCGCGGCTCTCATCTGTGGTTGGATCCTACCAGTGAGGGATACAAGCATGGGGGTGTGGCTCAGCTCGTTTATTATGGCGTCCATGTTGGCCATGGGGCAGTGGATCAATCTGGGGATTCCAATGCTCGCCAAAATGTACAGAATGTTGCGGCACATTAGCAAGGGCAAGAAGCCTCCAAGGATATGTGGGCCCTTCCACCTTCTTTATGGGTGGATCGCAGCGCACATCAGGGGGATTTATGAGTATCCAAACCCCATTTTGCCGCCGGGATCGAACTTCCGCCCCTCCATCCTGAACGTGGTCGGGAGCTTCCCGTTCAAACTAGCCGTTCCGATGGTGTTGAATCGGGTGTGGAGGGAGGATGAGTTTAATATCCATCCCTTCCCATTGCCGACGGGGATACTTACTGATGACGGGTGGGGAACGGAAGAACATCGGGATTACCTCCTGGCCTTTCGAGGTGGAGTTTTGGTGGCACGGATAGATCATGAGCCACTCTACGAACCGTACACCCTGCATCGGTTTGTGGGGCAGTTCTGGTGCCTCCAGCGGCTGACCCCATAGGTCTACTGGGAGGTTCATCTCGAGGAGCACCCGTGTGTGATGAGGCAGTTGTGGCTCATGTTCACATGGGAAGATGGGAAGATGCGGATTGCATTGCCTCCATCCACCGCCTCTTTCGGAATGGTGAGGGAGTATGCCATTAGTTGGGAGGTTGCTTACCCAGGGGAGATGCTGAAGCAACCAACTATTTGGGTAGGTGACGGTGGGCCTCCCCTATCCCGAGGTCGGGGTCGGAGGGCAGCTAGGGCCGCTCGCGGTAGCGGGGCTGCCATGGCGGCGAGACCCACACCGACCGAGGGTATGGCAGCAGCGGTGGATCCGGTGATTCCGAAAGAGCAAGGCCATCCGGAGGGGCATCCACCGAGGGGATTTCGTAGGATATCCACTCAGGCTCCGGGGAAGCGGCTGTGTCACATCGACATGGCAGAGGATACTATCTTCCTGGAAGCCTGGGACATTTGGGATGTCAACCGGCAATTCCTCATCCCACCCGAGATATGGGCCCACCTGAATTGCCTCGGGATGGAATTACTAGGAATAGGCCCAGTCCGGGATGGATTCATGGCATCTTCGGTGGAGGTAGAGCAATACCTGGACGAGCTGGAGGATTACGTTCATTCCAGTGGTGTCCCTCACCCAATGACAGACTGGGTGAAGGTACTGCTTAATCGAACGGTCCCCCCACAGTTATCAGCTGCTGATCTAAGGGAGCGCTTCCCCCTACCGAAAGAATCAGAGGACTCCTCTCGGTAGGATGAGGCTAGAGGAGGGATCCCGTTGGAGGAAGGCGAGGTCGGAGATCAAGGCCCAGATTCCGACGATTTCGCGGAGGCTCTCGAGGTAGCATTCTGAACTTCTTTCCTTACGATCTGTTCTTGGGTCACTATGGACTTCTCACTGATGTTTGAGCCATGCAGGAGGAACTTGTTCGCAGGCCTCGTTCTTGCCCCTTGGCGGGTGATGATACGGGACCTTCAGAACCTGCGCCTATGGCTGCGTCTAGTTCTGTGTCTGGTGGGACCAAAGCACCCGAGGTGGCTCCTCCGGAATCTCCAGACCTTCCGACAGTATACGAAGGGCCTCACCTCGGGGTCCCGTCAGTACCGGCTCAAGAGCAGCGCCAGGAGGTCGATCTCCATAAGTCTCCTCTACCAGTTTCCCTGTCGTCATATGTAGACTATGCCTGCCAACTAACGTTTACGTCCCTCCCTCTCGTACAGTTCTCCGACTGGCATGGGCTACTGCGGCAAGACTGGTCGGGATGTCTGGTGGCGCCCCCCTAGGGGCATGCCGGTGATGGTGGTGATATTCCCCCCATCTCCTCAAGCTACGACGCACATCATCACTGGCGGGACCAGCAGTAGAGTCGTACCCAAAGTCATTGAGGTGGACTCCGAGGAAGAGGATCAACTGGTCGGTCCCAGTCTTGTCACGCCTGCTTCGGCGCCAGGTGTCGTACTGGATTCAACACCAGATGTTGATCCTACCGAGGATTTTCTGCGGGTTTATCCCATGTACGAGCCTGCCAATCGCGCAGACTGGGACAAAACGCCCTCCGATGAGGAAGACAGCAGCATAGTATGTCGCTGGTCGTGGAAGTTGATCCCGCGTTTCATCAAGGACACCCCCCAAGCGCAATGGCTGGCCGAAATGGATAGACTCTGCTCGCGGTTGTGCGAACTGTGCGCTGGGGGAGTGGATGCCCAACATCCTCACGCACTCATCCGAGATCTTATGGCTGAGAAGATCTGGGAGCATGATCGTGGGCTCAGCGTGGGCTGGCAGCGGAGGAAGGAGACCAACATCAAGAAACTCCAGGAGGCTGAAGGCGAGGTCCAACAGATGTAGACCCGGGAAGATGAGCTTTCAGCCTCTCTTAATGCAAAATCTGAGCTGGTCTCACAGCTGAAGGCCCAGGTGGAAGAGGCAGAAGAGCATATGAGGCAGGCCTCTGGAAAGATGGTTGGCGTTCAAGTTGGAGTAGAGAGGGCCAAAGCCAAGGCTGACGAACTGTGCCCCGCTGCTGCTGAGGAGGAGTGGGAGCTGAGTCAGTGGTAGCAAGCCTTGGATGCCACAAGCCAACGGGTGGCGGACCTGCAATGCTCTTTTGATGGGGTCAACCCGTCCATGGGGGGAGTCGACCCCCAGGTATTGTAACAAACCAAAAACCTTTTATTGGTACTTTCGTGCTTCAATTTTCCTTTCTTTGTTTTGAATGTCTTAGCGCGCACGATTTCCTCTGTTTGAATCACCTTGTTACATCCCTACAATGTTTGCGGGACGTTCGGCGACAATTCCCCAAGCCCACGTGGGTCGAGCCCGATGTGAGAAACAGGAGATAGTGGCCTTCTCATCCCACCTAACATAGGAGTGGGGACCACGCTCCGGGCATCCGGGATTCAGATTACCAGTCCAGATTCCCGAAAGATGGGAGAGGCTTGACCGGAGAAGGAACTTTCAGGACATCCGAATTATCGTTTCTTCAGCGTGCTATTATGCACGAACGGTGCAATGCCAGGGGCACTGAAATCGGTCCAAACAGATGAAAATGTGAAGTGTGAATCTCGATACCCAATATTCGGAACACTGTGGGGATGGCGTGACAATAAGGGACAACCGTTAACCATGGAGGAGAAGCGGTATCCTTACTGCATTAGCCTGTAATGGGGACAACAAATGAGGGTCGACCGTTGACCATGTTCGAAACACGAGACCATGTCACAAATGTTGTTGATCAATCCTTCGGGACAATGGCTCAGGACAGTTGGCGAACCATAGGTCAAAAATCCATACTGTTAGGGGGTCCTTCCAAACATGACCAGTCTTCCGGAACGTTGGCCCAGGATGGTAGGTGAGCTGATGCGGCATGGGACCAGGCCGTTAGGGGGTCCCTTTAGACATGAAAGGGGACGAGGGTCTGAATAAGGGGCACGCAAAGCGTGGAATATGGAGGGATGGTTTGTCTGAACAGAATCCAGCACTTAGGTAGTTACACCACCGTGGTGGGAGTATGCCAGATGGGCGCGTTGGCTTGGCCATGGATCCTTCCTTCTTTGGGACAGGGCCTCTCCGGAGAGGGGTCCTGCCGCTTCCCAATGGGATCTTGGGGCATCCTGAACTAGTTCAGGGTAGAACCGTAGTTTAGTGTCATGCTTTGAGGACACATGGACTCCTGTAGTTTAACGTCATACGATAGGACGCGGAATAAAAGGGAAGATCCCAGGGAACGTGTGGTGCGGTAGATATGAAACCGACGTGAATGAGGACTTGGAGTCCAAATCACACCACGTACTCCCGGAGGAAACTCTTCAGGTCGAGGGACCAAGAGTGAGGATTAGGCTGGGCCTGAAACAGAGTGTTTGGGCATTCCTACGTACCCCATGAGGATGGGAATCAAGCCATACGTAGTTCTGGAAGTGCAGTTTAACGTCATACGGGATGAGGAGCAGCCCGACTGTGTTGGTACACATCATGCCAAAACTACTAAGCCCACGTGAGTCGTGCTCGGTGTGGGAAACAAGCAGTAGTGGTGGGAATTTCCTGACACAAAAAGGGGCAGGTTAGGGCAAAGGTATGCTCAGTAAATACAAGCCCAATGACACTAACACGACCATTTAGCGTACCTAGATGCGCGAAGAGAAAGAGCCGAGTATGATGGAATTCCACTTGAACATGAGGAAGTGGAAATGTGTGAATCATGGCACTTGAGATTCAGATCACGATGATGGCGGCATGACGATGGAGGATAACTGTTGACCGTGGCAGAAACCCAGCATCCATATCGCGTTAGCCTAGAATGGGGACAAAAAAATGAGGGTTGACCGTTGACCATGTTCGAAACACGGGACCATGTCACAAATGTTGTCAAATATCCATAGGGATGTTGGCCCGAAACGATTGGAGGCCCCTTAGGTCAAGCATTCATGGAGATCCCTTAAGCCTAGTATCCATGTCGTCCAAGGGTCCTTTTGGATGTGGAAGACGATGAGGATCCAAATAGCAAGCTCATGAAGCTTGGTCGTGGGATAAAGGGAATGTTCATATGAAAGTCCCACACTTCGGGCTCTTTGTTGAAACACATCTGAATACGACAATGAGACGTATTAGATGGAGGGAGCAGATTCCTTTCCCATATGGAGATCTTAGTTTAGGGTCGTAGAATTCGGACCATGGATGAGAGGAGACATAAGAGGCACATGGTGGAGTAACTCAAACACCTGGAGTGAATGGGAATAGGGGGCGTGTACGGTGCGATGAACAACCTGACATGAATGAGGACGTAATCCCATATCACACTGCCTGACCCCCTTAGGAGAGGTTTTTGGTCAAGGGAACGAAAGCGAAAGTTAGGCTGGGCCCGGGAAGAAGTGCTCGGGCACTCCTACGTATCTCATAAGGATGAGAATCAAGCCTTACGTAGTTCTTGACGGACCTTAGACCACAAATGGGTAAAGGGAGCAGGGGACACACGGCAACAAAACCCGACGTAAAGGAGGGTCTAAGCTCTACTTACCATGCATTCTCTGGGGAAATGATCGAGTCGAGGGACCGAACAAAAAGGTTAGGTTGGGCCCGCGGGGAAGTACCCGGGCACTCCTACGTATCTCATAAGGATGAGAATAAAGCCATACGTAGTTCTGAAAGGCGACATGGTAAGGTACCATTGCCAGGGGAAAAGGGGAATGCAGTCGTGCCCCTTGCACTAAAAGAAGCGAAATTTGATAAATCTTGTTTGTTTTCTAAGGTGAATGGTTTTTTTTTTGTGAAGCGACAGTCAAAGAATAGTAGGTCGTGATGTCGCCACAAGGATCACGCTGTGATGGGCGTTGACAAATGGCATGGCACATGACCAATACCCAACGTGATGTCCTCTACAACGAGGTCACCACAATGCAGTGTCGTTTTTCATCGTGCGGCCAGGACGATAATGTCCCAGTTTAGGGTCATATGATAGGACCAAGCATGCATTTTATCATCATGTAGCGCAGACGTAGCAGAGACGATGCTAGGCGGGGAACGTGCGTAGTGTTATAAAACACAATTGATGGAGACATGATCCCACATCACATTGTACGCCATTCGGAGAGGGAGACCTTAGGCCGAGGGGCCTATATAGAGGTAATAGGTGAAACAGGGGGAGATACTGGCTCCCTAAATGGTTTGTACCCGAAGACAGGGTGTCCGGGCGGTCCTATGTATCCCATGAGGATGGGAATCAAGCCACACGTAGTTCTTAAGGGTGCCTTTTAATGTCATGATGGACAAGGAATGGGAGGGATAACTCTCAGAATGGGGGTGTGCGTGGTGCAGCTATTGGAAACCCGACGTGAATGAGGACATAATCCCGCACTACGCCACGTGGTCCCATAGTCGGGGTCCTTAAGGCAGGACCAGAGAGGTGAATTTGCGGAACTCAAGCTGGTCCCAAAGACAAGGGGTCTGGGCATTCCTACATATCCCATTAAGATGGGAATCCAGCTGAACGTAGTTCCAGATGAGAATCTTAGTTTAAGGTCTTAGAGCTCGGACCGCGGATGGTGACAACTTCCCGAGTAATCACAGATGTAAATCTGATCCCTAAGCCCACGTGAGTTAAACTCGGTGTGGGAAACAAGGGGGGGAATCCTTATCGCAATACTTGGGGCATCCATAAAGGGGGAGTCGGCAGAGAGCCCCGAAGGACACCTTTGATGTGGATTGTTCCCCCAATGCGTGGACGTGCACGGAGGAAAAGTACCAAGAGTTCTGAGACTCTACTTGTATATGATGAAGTGATGAAGGGTGTGAACTGTGTACCTGGAATTTTGGGCTTAATGGGTTGGTGCGGCGATAGAGGAAAACTGTTAACCATGGTGGAAACACAGCGTCCATATCGCGTTTGCCTAAGGTGGGAACAAAAAAACGAGCATCGACCGCTGACCATATTCGCAATGCAGGATTTTATCGATTTGTTGTCTGAAACCTTTGGGGGGGTTGGCCCGTAATGGTAGGAGAGCCCTTGGGCGTAGTATCCAGGCCGTTCTTGGGGGTCCCTCCGGGTGTGAAAGATGATGGAAGCCCTGACGCATGGATACACAAAGCCTGGAAAGCGCGTGTGGACGTGTCTGAGTAAAGCTTGGCATTCCAGGTAATAAACCAGAGTACTCTTAGGCACATTGGTGAACCGCCGAAGAGGGGTCGACGAAACAACTTAGTAGGGAGAGGTACATGGCGTGGTCATTACGAGACCGACGTGAATGAGGACATAATCCCACACCATGCCATATAATCCTCTCATGGAGGAAGGGTAGGCCAAGGGGCCAAGATGGGATGAAGATTCCTGAGAGATGGGGTTGGACCCGAATCCTAGACATTCAGGTGGTCCTACGTATCTCATGAGGATGGGAATCAAGCACGCCACACCATACACTCCTATAAGAGAAGACCTGGGCCGGGGCCCGGAAAGGCCAAGGGGCCTGGTGGTTAGGCATTGGTCAGGAAGGCCTGACCTGCTCGCAATTTATCGTCTTGCAGTGAGGATGAGGGTCGGGGACTCGAGGAGGCCAAGGGGCCTAAGGTCAGGCATCAGTCAGGAAGGCCTGACTGATCTGCAGTTTAACGTCTTACATGAGGACAGGGGTCGGGGACCCGAAGAGGCCAAGGGGCCTGAGGCTAGGCCTCGTAAGGGGAGACGTACAGCGTGGCACATTATCCCGACGTGAATGAGGGTGTATTCCCACACCACACCATACACCCCTATGGGGAATCAGGGCTGTGGGCCCGATCTCTAGCACCACCCGGGAAGAAATCCGTCACTTCGGGATGGGGTAGAATGAATCACTGCACTCGATGTCTGGGATATCTCGGGGTGGAATCAAAGATCCAGGACGATGTTGACCATGTTCGAAACACAGCGTTCCCATGGTGACCCGATATGGGAGCAACAAATGAGCGTCAACTGCTGACCAAACTCGCAATGCAGGACTTGTATCGGCTTGTTGCTTGAAAACCCTTGGGGGCGTTGGCCCGTATCGGTAGGAGATCCCTTGGGCGTAGTATCCAAGCCGTTCTTGGGGGTCCCTCTGGGTGTGAAAAATTATGGAATCCCAGTCAAAGAGTGGGTGAAGCATAGCTGTATCCATCCATGAAAGAGGCAAACATCTCCAGGGGGGATGTGCAGCCGGGTCGAGGCTTTCTCGATGTGAGTTGGGGAAAAAGTGTGCACCCTGCCATGTCTTGACCCGAGGGGAAGATTTTGGTTTTTGGGTTGGGCCAACGGACGAAATGCCTGGGCGTTCCTACGTATCCCATTAGGATGGGAATCAAGCCATACGTAGTTCTCGAAGGCCATGCAGTTTAGCGTCATGCGGTGAGGATGTGGGAGGATAGAAGAACGGGAGTGGGCACATGGTGCGACTCTTAAGATCCTTGTGTGAGCGGGGTTGTATGAGCGGGGCTAAGAAAGCCTACCCCCCCGCTACACAAAGATCCTCAAAGGAAACTATTCCCAGGGGGGATAGTGGAAGAGAAAATCTTGGGGCTGGGCTCAAGACGAGGCGTCCGAGCGTTCCTACGTATCCCATGAAGATGAGAATTAAGCCACACGTAGTTCTTAAGATGCAGTTTAACGTCATGCGGGATGAGGAGCATCTCATTTGGGGATATGTAAGGTACGAAGAGCAATCCGACGTGAATGAGGATGTAGTCCCACACCATACCGTACAATCCCGCAAGAGGGTAATTCGAGGAAAACCAAGGGGCCTGAGGCCAGACCGCGGTCAGGGAGACCTGACCAGCATGCGGTTTAATGTCTCGCGGTGAAGACGAGGGGCCGGGGCCCAAGGAGGACAAGGGGCCTAAGGATGAGCCTCAGTCAGGAAGGCCTGACTAGATTGCAGTTTAACGTCTTGCAGTAAGGACGGGGGGCCAGGGGCCCAAGGAGGCCAAGGGGCCTAAGGCTGAGCCTCGGTCAGGAAGGCCTGACTGGCTTGCAGTTTAACGTCTTGCAGTAATGACGGGGGGAGATCTTAGTTTAAAGTCATAGAGCACGGACCATTTTGCAGTTTATCGTCCTGCAGGACAAAGATTCAGTTTAAGGTCGTCCAGGACCTTACATTTTAAGGTCGTGTTGGACCATAATGTGTAGTTTAAAGTCATGCGGGACCATTTTTGCAGTTTATCGTCTTTCAGGACGAAGATGCAGTTTAAGGTCATGCAGGACCATAACGTGCAGTTTAAGGTCATACGGGACCCTTTCGCATTTTAGGGTCATGTGGGACCCTTTTTCCCTAGGCAAAGTATCTCTTGAGGAATTTGGCATTGGTGGGAGGGGTTATAAGCTCTCCATCCATGGTCACCAAGGAGTATGCTCCATTTGGGTAAACCTTATGGATGATATAAGGCCCTTCCCATTTGGGTTCTAATTTGGGCGGTTTCCTACCGGGAATCATTGGCGCTCGAAGGGCCAGTACCAGGTCGCCCTGTAGAAAAGAGCAGAGACGAACCTTCTTGTTGAAGGCCCTCTCTATCTTATCCTGATGCCTTTCCAGATTGTGCAGGGCATGAAGCCGGTTCTCGTCTAGTGCTTCTAATTCAGCTAGACAGATTTCGGCTACCTCATCTGATGTCTGGTGATCATAAACTGCAGTGCGTAACGATGGCAGCTGGATCTCAATGGGTAGGACGGCCTCAGCTTCATACACCAGGGAATATGGGGTCACATGTGTAGAGTTGCGAGTCGTCGTCCGATAAGCCCAGAGGGCGTTGGGGAGCTTGTCCGGCCAACTTTTCTTGTTCTGACCAACCATCTTCCGCAAAATGTTAGAGAGGGTTTTGTTGAACGCCTCGATCTGTCTGTTTGCCTGCGCGTGGTAGAGGGAGGTATGGTTCAAACGGATGTCGTACTTGGCATACAATTTCTTCAGTTCAGCCGCTCGGAAGTTGGTGTCGTTATCGGTGAGGACGGCGTGAGGGAATCCAAACCGGTGGATAATATTGGAGCTCACAAAGTCAACGATGGAACGGGCCTTGACCTCTTTGAGCAGAACTGCTTCTGCCCACTTGGAGAAGAAATCTGTAGCAGTCAGGATGAACCTATACTGGCGGGCTGTTGTCGGTGGATATGGTCCCACTACATCAAGTCCCCATACCGCAAATGGACAAGAGTACTTGGTGGGGTGGAGGGGCTCCGGCGGCTGATGCAGGAAGTTGGCGTGAACTTGGCATGTGTGGCATCTCTTGGCATACCCAATACAATCGTGGATCATAGAGGGCCAGAAGTACCCCAACCTCCGGATTTGAGGGTACAGCTTCGGCCCAGCTTGATGGGCGCCACAGGAACCGGCATGAACCTCTTGCATAACTTGAGGTATCTCTACTCCTTGGATGCAACGGAGGAGAATACCATTGAAACTCCACTTATAAAGGATCTGTTCAAGACTGGGGCCGCTCTAGAGGGTAAATTGCAGCGTGCGATGTCGAATTCGCTCGCGCTCGGCCTGGTTGTCCTGGAGGAGACCATTTTGGAGATACTCGACAAAAGGTGCCCTCCAGTCGGGAGTGGCTTCAACCACTGCGTCTGACGAACCCGGGACCCCTGACGTGGAGGGTCCGGCAGTGAGATGACTTACCCGCAGGCCATCATTGTCCTCTTGGGTGACGGGGGAAATGACTCTCTGGTGTGCCACATGTATGATCAAATCATCTTGCTCGGGTTCTGCGAGTGACGCGGCTAAGCCAGCCAAGGCGTCTGCTTGACCGTTCTGTGACCGTGGGACATGGGTAACCTCTGGTCGAGAAGAGAACTGGGCCATTAGGCGGAGGGTGTACTCTAGCAACGGTACAAGCTCCGGCTTCCTGACGACGTAGTATCCATTAACCTGTTTGATTACCAGCTCGGAATCTCCTTTGACATGTAGATGGGGCACATGGATTTCAAGGGCCAACTCGAGGCCGGTGATGAGAGCCTGGTACTCTGCCTCATTGTTCATACAGCCTTCTGACAACAGGAACGAGTATGGCAGGACGACTTGCGCCGGGGTAATGAAGACAATACCCAGACCCACTCTGTTGAGCTTGGGATCGTTGATCCGCTTACCGATGGGGCTCCGGGAGGCGCCGTCAAAATGCATTTTCCAACACGGGATGACATGATCGACTGAGAGGATCGTCTCATCAGGAAAATCCAGGTCCAGGGATTGATCTGCGGAGGTTGGATGGGAAGCTCAAAAGTCTTCCAACGCCTGTCCCTTAGTGGCCTTCTGAGGTATGAACCTGCTATCAAACTGCTGGAGAATCACCGCCCACCGTGCTAGTCGGCCAATCAGCATGGGGCGGTTCAGGGTGTACTTCAGTGGGTCTAACCGGGAGATCAATTGCACCTCATGGTGCTGCAGGTAATGTCGCAGCTTCTGCATGGTGAAGACGAGCTCAAGGCAGCTCTTTTCGATAGGGGAGTATCTGACCTCCGTATCGAGAAGTATGCGGTTGAGATAGTAGAGACTGTTCTCAGTACCCTCGTTATTCTTCTGGGTGAGCATTGCACCAAGGGATCTTTCTAGGGCGGTCACGTAAAGGACCAACAGCTTTCCGGAGACGGGTGGCATCAAAACCGGAGGTTGGAGCAGATACTGCTTGATTTCCTCGAAGGCAGTCTGACACTCCTCATCGCATTCGAAGGTAGCGCCCTTCTTCATGAGCTAGGAAAAGGGCTTACACTTGATGGCTAGATTCGCGATGAATCGGCGTATATAGGATAAGTGGCCTTGGAGGCCTCGAAGCTCCCGAATGTTGCTCGGGGGAGGCATTTGGCTGATGGCCTTGATCTTCTCCGAGTCGATCTCGATACCTCGGTATCTGACAACAAAGCCTAGAAACTTTCCAGAGGTGACCCCGAAGGCACACTTCAACGGGTTCATCTTTAGGTGATGGGAACGGAGGAAACCGAACACTTTCTCTAGGTATTTTAGATGGTCCTGGCGCTGACATGATTTCACTACGAGGTCATCCACGTAGCATTCCACCAATTTCCCGAGAATCGGCTTGAATATGCAATGCACGGCCCTCTGATAAGTGGAACCTGCATTTTTCAAATCGAATGGCATAACCTGGTAGCAAAAGGTAACTTGGGGAGCCCTGAAGGCAGTGGACTCCTCGTCTTCGGGGGCCATCTGGATCTGTTTGTACCCGGAATACCCATCCATGAAAGAGAGAGCTTGGAACCCATCTGTGGCGTCAATCAATAACTTTGTCACTGGGAGTGGGAAGTCATCCTATGGGCAGTGGCGATTAAGATCGCGTAAGTCGATGCAGACTCTAATCTGCCCATTATTCTTCCTGACTGTCACAATGTTGGCAAGCCATTTGGGGTACTGGACTTCTTTAACGAAGTTGGATTTGATAAGCTTGTCAACTTCGACCTCAACCATAGCACCATGAGAAGGGTGCATCTTCCTGGGAGGCTGCTTAAACCCACGATGTTTCGCCGGGAGGCCCAAATGGTGAACAGATACCTGGGTATCTAGTCCTGGAATCTTATTGTAACTCCAAGCAAACACATCACGGTGTTGTTTGACGAAGTCTACATACTGTTGCCGCTCTTTAGGGAACATGGCTGCACTAATCAATGTGGGTTTCGGATCTGCCTCGCTACCAAGTTTCACCTGTACCAGTTCATCAACCGTGGTAGAGACGCCCTCTTCAAAGGCGGTAGGATCATCCTCCAGGTCTTCCTCTCCACCCGTGGGGGGATTTCCCGCAACGGGAGGTACTTCTGGGCTATCAAAGCCTGAGGGGCAGCTGGTGCCGGCTCGAGTAGCAGTGGTCAACATATCAGGAGAGTCACTTTCCATTGAGACTGTAGCAATGAAGGTAGTCGACCCTATCCCATCTGGCCTTCGGCCTAAGGGGCCACGTTTGATGATATCAAAGAAGTGGTGACGTGTCGGCCTGAGTCGGTTAATTCCAACCTGGCGAAAGAGACACGTATGGCGCACCGTCGTTGTCATAATCTTGACGTCCCGATACTGTACAGGGGTAGGAGGTTCCAGGATCACCTGGGCCTGGTTGATGTAGGAGTATGAGGTGATTCTCCATCGTCACTTGGACAGGAGAACATGCCTTCCTTGTGTACCCGAAACAACGAAAAATTGCCCCATGTCGGGGGTCGTGGCCTCCAATCGGTGGATCGGGAGGATGTAGGCATCATCCATGCTTTCCCAGGGATCACTTGTGACCGGGGCGGTTTCATCCTCACTTACTAGGATTTTCTTATCCTTACTTTTGTAATAACCCGCATCCAGATAGCGGGCCTCACAAGAAGCGAATGGAGACGCATCTCCTTGGAGCACGCCTACTCGACCATTGAGCGAGTACTTGAGGCACTGGTGATACGACGAAGGGACCACTACATGCAGATGGAGCCATGGCCTACCCATCAACACGTTGTAGGCGGTGTCATGGGAGACAAACATGAACTCGGTGCTGGAAACTAAGCCACCGAACTGAGTCTTCAGGCGGATCTTGGCTACTGGGGTTTGCTCGGTCTTGTCGTACCCCTGGATTCTAAGGTCAGAGGGAGTTAAATCACCTTCAGATAGACCTAGCTTTCGCAACGTCTGAGTTGGAATTATATTGATTCCGGAACCCGTGTCAACGAGACAGCGGCGGACTTCCACTCCATTGAAGTGTCCAGTGATGTACAGCGGGCAAATGTTCCCCTGTAGAGGAGGGTCCTCATCTTCATCAGAGAACAAGATAACCGCCTGACATTCGGCATTTTCACTCGTCTCGGTATGGAAGGCTTCTGCAGCTTCTACCTCTGTTTCAAACTGGAGGGGGCTCCTTAGGGCCTCGGCAAGTGCCTCGCGCATTTCGGATGACAGGCGGAGGGCCTCAAGGATAGAAAGCCTTGCCGGAATGCCATCCAGGTGCTTCAGGACATCATACTTTCGTGCCAAGCATGAACCTCTACCTACAGGAGGTCGTTCGGCATTTGGAGGCATAGCGGGTCCTGCTGGTTGAACCGGTGATCGGCTAGTACTGGGTACATCTTGCTGCCTACTATTAGAATCTTGGAGAGTAGTTGCCGGACTAGGATTGGGCAGCGGAGGCTGGCATGTAGCCGGTCAAGACTGACTGTGATACGAACGAGGAAGCTCTCCCCGATCTAGTAGCACAAACGGCGGTGGAGGTAGAGCTGAGGGCGTTAGACGGGGTTGCGCATGCTGAGCTCTGCGCTGAGCCTACTGTCTGGTCTCAGTAGCGTGCACGGCTTGGCTGAAAGTGCCTACTGACATACCTCGATGACTTGCACAGTTGCGATTCCGCTGACGTTGACGTCGGCTAGAAACATTGGGGAGGTTCGCCTGGCACTCCCCCTCATCGGGAGTCATATAGGGCTTTACCAGCTCCACGGTGTTAACCGAAGCGTACCCCTGGCTGTCACTCGAGGAGTCATCCAGTACTCGGCATATTCTGGGAGGAATCCCCATTTCAGGGGGCATAAAGTTGTCGAGAATGCGGGATGACGGCAGCGGCGGCGGTGCGCGTCGCTACTTCTTGCGTCGTCGCTGCTTGCCCTTTTGGGAAGAGGTCGACTGTGAAGACGATGCGGAGGTACCGGCTACTTCTTCTAAAGGTTTTGGCTGCCTCAGGTGCGCCTGAATGATACCATGGGCACGGACAACGGTTTTTCGAGCCATCCAGTCGTCGTATTTCCGGGATCCTCGGTTGGGAACCTGCTGCCACTCGCCTTTGCTGTCGCTACCGATCTCTGACCCTGCAAAGACACCCTCCACTTGCGCTGGTGTTGGTCCCAACTTGACTATGTTGTTGTTGACCTGGTCTTGAATCCAGTCTTTAAACACATAGCATTTCTTGAGGGTGTGCCCCAGAAACCGATGATAAGGGCAGTAGTTGGGGTGATCGGTGAGATTAGCCTCTGTCGGCCTTCTACACTCGGGTAGATGCACAATCCCTTTCTCTAGATCACTTCGGAAGTAGCCAGGGACATGATTTTCGTTGAACGAATAATTCTGGTGCCTTCTTTCCGGATAGGGGGCCCTGGGGGCCTGGCCCTGACGAGGGGCCAGAGGGTCCTGTCGAGGAGGCAGCACCTGATTGTCTCGCCTAGGTGGCGGTGGCGCATTGCGCGGGGGAACCTGTCAATTCTGAGGCAGTCGCTGCTGGGCAGGAGCCTGTGCTTGAGGTGGAGGACCTCTGCGGGGTTGCGGGGATGGTGCCACTGGCAGTAATTCCAGCTGCCTAGGGGCTTCTATTTGGGCCACCGTGGCGAGTTCATCCCTGGCGGTCCTCCTGGCCGGGATCATGGGGGGCAACAAACATGCCTGACTAGCCTGTTGCAGGGCTTCCTCAAGGAGATGAGCCTTATCTGAGAAATCTCTTAACCCTCCAGGGTAGTTCTGGGTAATTAGGTAGGGTACCAGCTCTGTCTTGACGTTCCCCACACACATCGTCAGTAATTTCTCCTGAGTCAATAGCATATCGAGGGAATATGTAAGTCCCTTCCACCAGGCGATGAAATCTGTGACTCGCTCATTAGGCCTCTGCTTGCACTTGAAGAGGTCCTCAATGCTGGTCTTCCGCGTGGTGGAGCCGAACTGGTATAAGAACTGCCGGCGAAGATCCTCCCAACCGGTCACCGATCCGATAGGGAGCTGGCTGTACCAGACGAATGTCAGGCCTTCCAATGTCTGTACGAAACATCGAAGCTTGGCGGCTTCTTACTGAGCCGGGGTCCCCAGCATGGGGCCACACCTGGAAGAAAAATGATCCAAGTGTTGCAGCGGGTCCCCTGTCCCGTTGAAGGGATAGAAGGTGGGGTTCCCAAGACCCGGAGGTGTGGGCATATCACCCACCCACACGGGATACGGCTTGCCATCTGGTGGGACCGCCACCTGCCGCGTTTCCAACGCTTTGAGGCGGGCTGTGAGCGCCGCTATAAGATCATCCAGGTGGGGGTCCCTATATTGATGGGGATCCCTAACCACAAGTGCATTTCCAGGTTCCTCAACACGGTAGATGGCTTCGGCAGCTCGTGGATCAACTGGCGGAACAACCTGCGGGGCGACTGGGGGAACTCGGACTGGATTATTCAGATTGCCCTGTCGCTCGGGAGGGTTTGGCGAGACGTATCGTGCCCTCTTGCTGTAAGTTCCACCTTCTACCCTGTCTTCAGAAGTAGCATGATCAGGGTTTCCCATAGGCATCTCACCGGGGGGAATTGTTCTTGCCCCTACTGCCCCGGCCTGGGATTACCATAGTCGGGTCACCGCTCTGCAGCGCGCTCAGCCAAGAGTTCGTCAACCAGCCTCTTCTTCTCAGAAAGCTGTCGGCGTAACGTGGCCTTCTCAGGATCTTCGTCCGTTTTCTACACCGAGGCAGACGGGTCGGAGTGCTTGACAATTCTGACGTGCTCCTTACCCTTGCCGGTATTTCGACCGAGTACCAGTGACTCGATGGGTACGGGGAGGCCTAGTAGCTTCCTCTGCTGACGGGTAACCCTACCTGATGGGTCCAGCAGTGGTGGTACGCCCTCTGGGGGTAAGTCTCCATCAAGGAATTCAAGCTCGTCTTCCTTGTCCACGACGTCAGCTATGTGAATTGCGACCCCTCTCGAGGGCATGTCCTCAATGTCACATAATGAATCGGGCTGCCTCCGGATAGGGTCGAAGAGGAGAGAGGCAGAGTGTCCCCAACCACGGACTTGCACATGGGGGGTATCTTCCCTGATGATTATGCGGAGTACTTTGAAACTCTGAACGCATTTCCGTTGAAGGGTGCTCTGGCGGCCTGGCGACTCAGGGTGCTAGGCCACAAGGAGTGTGGCCGAATCGATCAGGCGACATTGATCTCAGATTTCTTCGAAGTGCTCTTGACTTCTGGGGTACACCACCCGTTCGTAATGAAGGCGGAAGTGTGTCACCCATAGGGTTTGAAAAAAGCATCCCACTTCTTCAAGGGTAAGAGACTCTGGTACGCGAAAATTCAGCGCCGTCATCGGCCAGAACTTCTCTGGGAAGTAATCTGCTGCAAGAATACTCCAGAAGCTCCTGGGCTTGGACTCAGGGTCTAGCCCTATGTTGCCCCACTCATCAACCGGGGGCGGCTGAGGGACCGGTAGTGGTACCGAGGCGGACCTCTGGCATAGTAAACTCGGCAGTGGAGAATACGGCGAACGAGCTGACTGGCCGCTGAATTTCGAGCCACCCTCTGAAGAGTGAGGTGACCTAGCCATGATGTCACGATACGACGGGCTGATAGCCACAGCTTCCAGCACAGAATTCATGGCTACCGGAAACAGGTCGTGTCGTCGCTCTACTGCCGTTGGCCCCCAAAATAACTCTCTGTGATCTCTGGTAGAGGTAGAGGGCGCTTCTGGTGATGATGGAGGTGATTGTGCAGTCGAGACCTGCAGAATTCCCAAGACTTCTTCCTCCTGGATGTACCTGCGGAGAGAGATGGGAATCTAGTGGACCTCATATTCCGGGAGAATGAGGCTAACGCGCCTGGTTCCTGCCCCAGTCCTTGATACGGAGGAGCAGGGAGAAGGTTCCATTGCTGATTCGCATTCCGCTTCCGAGTCGGAGAAGCGGGCAGGTTTGATCTCCACCCGGGCCTTCACAGGACTCTTCTTGTGGCGGCGACAACCCGCTCTCCTGCCCCGGGGTGGCTCTTCGGGACAGGGTTGATCCCGATCATGTAGTCTCGGGGTGGTGTTGGCGTCGTGGCGGAGAGGACCCCCACTCGAGATGGCCGAGGTGCGAGGGGCACCGGGGAAAATGTCGAAGGGTACATGGGGAGGACCTCCATGGACAACACCCATGTGGGCGGAGCCTCTGTTGGAATTGGCAGGAGCATGGGGAGGACCTCCATGGTCTATGTGGGCGGAGCGAGGCTAACCTTCACTCCTTGAGTTGCTGGGGTGAGGAGGACATTCACCGGTTGCAGAGAGAACGTAGGGAGGACCCCCACGTTGGAGAAGGACCGGATGGATGGTTCCTTCAGATCGGTAGTCGGGGGAAGGAGGATGGACTACATACCCTGTATAGTGGGCGCGGGAAAGGTTTTCGCACTGAGCATCACTGCCGCTGGGCAGGTCTTCCATCGGGATGGGGGTAGCACGAGGCGTACCTCCATGACGAGCTTCGGAGCGGGGAAGGCCCACACTCTGTGGAGTAGTGGTATTGGGAGGGCCTCCGTACGGGGTGACATCGCCGCGGGTTAGTTCGCGGCGATCACCACTCAGGCCTGCCACCCGGAGAGTCAACCCAGCCTGCCCATGGGACGGTTGGGGTCTCGATCTTGGTTGGGAGAAGGAGTGCCCCTGCTCAGCGTATGCAGGGGCCCCATGATGCACGTCGGCGGTGGCTCGGGCCACTGTAGCTGTTGACCTTGACGCACCTGGGCGGGCGTCCTCAGTCCGGGCCCGGCGCTGACGTCGGGTCAGACGAGCTGGTGCAGGTGGTGCAGGGGCATAGCCTGCCTGCTCTTCCTGCGGAGCCGGATGGCGGCGCTGACATGGCCGGGCGAGAGCTCTTTCCTGGAGCCCTTGGGTCGGGACCCTGAGTGGGCTGAGCCGGACGGCGCCCGCCTCATCAGCGTAAGGCGAGGAGTCTTCAAGGCATTCCAGGGACAGGCTCCCGAAACGGTTGAACGTTGGGGTGGGGAGCAGGGGCTCCTTGCGCGGCCTATTAGGGCGGCGTTGACGGCGGGGCCTGGAGGCCTCCAGGTCCAAGCGGGCCATATCCCTAGTTGGGATGACCCCTTCCTCCTCGTACCTGCGCACGAGTGTGTTGATCACCCTTCGCTGGATGACCTCTGATGGGGAAAGGGGACGTGGGCGCCCTGTATTCTGTGATGTGGTGGCCGTCGTGGAGGTAGCGGCACCATGCAGGGTGGCTCTGGCAGAGTTTCCCCTGCCCCTGCGTAGGCGGGTGGGCGGTGATCGCATCTCTGTAACAGCAACCTAGTTCCTGTGAAATGAAGGGATCAACTCATCAGCACTGAGAGGAAAAGAATCGACAGCCAGTGCCCCAACGTCCTTCCATTATCCACATTTGTAAGAAGGATCCACGCCAACTCGCTGCAGAACGGGGTGACCCACGTTCTACTGCCCCGACTTCTGGTGAGTTTCACGACATGCCCGCTATTTGCTTGGCAGGACCAGGCGCCGATATCTGGATCCGGTGACACGTCAATCTACTGGTGTCTCGAATGCTACTAATCTCCACATTATGGAGAAGGATTTCACGTCGGGTTCACCATTTCTATTTCTGATGCTTTCGCCGGGGCGTGCACATCCGTCCGTCCGTGGAGGAGGACGCGCGGTGCTTGTTGCCCCACATTCACACTTTCCAAAGGAAGGCAGCATTCGCTCCTTATTCAGGGACGTCTGCTCCTTGATCGAAACGGGATGATAGGATATCGGTTCTTCCTTCTGTGGATTCCTCCTCAGAACTCATCACCTAGTCTGGGTCTCCCTCATAGATTTAATACGTAGTTCGTGAAACTATTCCCAGTGCCATGTTTCCATGGACGCCGGTTAATTACACTGCTTCTGTCGGGACATTCCAAAGGGTCCAGTCAGGGCAGCAACCTTCAGTCGGGGGAGTAGTCACGTTGAGGCATCAGTAGCGTGTCTGGATGCTGGGGAACCTGGCATGTCTGTCTATTATCCCTGGTCATAGGGCTTCTTGAGGGCGTGGAAGCCCGAGGCATCCCACATGGAACGCGGGGAATAATGTGCCATAGACACATATCTGAGGTTTTCCTCAGCTTCCCGTGTTTAGAACAAGGTACGCCGCGAGTTTAACGTCTAGCGGAGACGGTTCAATCCGATCAGAACATTAGCTTGAACAAATTGGATTGAGGGATTTCCCTTGAAGGGATGCCGATACTGAGGCCAGCCCATGGGCGACTATGAAGAGGAGCATACCGACATGGTCTCACCAGGGTATGACGGTCCGGGCAAGGATCGGGGTGGATGGTGGATGGATGAATGAAGTGGAGGGTGGAATGGCAAGGAACCATCGCAAGGGAAACGGTGAAGTTGGGCTTGAGCCTTAAAGGGGCTTCCTACGTATCCCTGTGACAGGGAATCAAAGTCCGCATAGTTCGGGATGGTGTCGGTGGACCGACACAAGGGTGGACCTTGGTCCGACGGGCATCATAAGCGAGCTGATGTGAATGGGGAGGACCAGGAGGGTCCTAGTGGTGGTGGGATTGGACCTCGTGGAGGCTTCCTACGTACCATGCCTTCACATGGATCAAAGACCTTGTAGTTTAAAGGGTTTCATCGGTGAACCGACGTGAAAGTAGACACGTGGGTCCACTAGTGGTGGGATTGAACCTTGGGAAGGTTTCCTACGTACCATGCCTTGACATGGATCAAAGTCCTCGTAGTTCAAGGGATTGATGGAATACAGTTTAACGTCATGCGGGATGGTAGTGAACCCTGTCGTGAATGAATGAGGGGCGGTGGGTGTCGGCGAACCGACGTAAATGAGGTACCTTGGTCCGATGGGAGATGTTCTTGAACCTCTGGGTGGCTTCCTACGTACCATGCCTTGACATAGATCAAAGTCTTCGTAGTTCGGGTTGGTCACAACAGCTTGCCATCGGACTGGAATGCAGTTTAAATTCATGCTGGACGAGGGTGTGCAGTTTAACGTCATGTTGGACGAGGGAGTGTAGTTTAACTTCATGCTGGACGAGGACATGCATTTTATCGTCATGCTGGACGAGGTAAAAACTCGACGTGAATGAATGACCGAGTAATGTTGCTTGAACCTCATGGAGGCTTCCTACGTACCATGCCTTGACATGGATCAAAGTCCTCATAGTTCGCTGAGGGTGGGGGTCAGGGTCGGTGCTCACTCTAAGCCCACGTGAGTCATGCTCGGTGTGAGAAACAAGAGGTTGCAAGGACCTGACGATCACGTCGCGAAGGATGCGTCCGTGAGAAGTGAAGAGGGGCTTATGCATTAGGCGGCCCACGGTGCTGGGACTTACTCCAGGATGGAGGCCCGAAGTGAGGCAAAGCGTAGCGAAAGAGGGACTTGGGACCAATGATGGGGGGTGCCTCATCCCTATCACACCCTCCACTGACCTTTGTAGTGGGGAAGTACGGAGATGCAGGGGTGCAGCCATCCGTTGGGGAACTAGGGTCGCCCTTCTCCTGAGAACATACGCCACTCCAATAAGGAGGATATCATCCCTTGTGGATGGGTGATTCCACTCCTGTGGAGACGAGTGGCATAAAAAATGTTCGAGCTGGGGGGACCCTTCGTGAGAGGCATGAGGTCGGGTCACAGTTTAACATCATGTGTTGAGGATGTGATGCTTAGCAGTTTAACGTCCTGCAGCTCGAACGAGGTGGGTTCACTCCGCACCCCTAGGACTTACATAACCGGAACCCTATGGTCCTTGGGTAAGGGAAGGTACCAGTAAGGCCGTGGTCAAGGGGGGGTGTGGAGCGAACCATCGAGGGGTCCATGTTAGTGTGGCTATGCGAAGAAGCAATAACAGTTAGCGTACCTATGAGAAGAAGCATTAGGCGAAGCAACGCTACGAGTGTTATTATCCATGGGACTTTGAAATCACATCGTGCAAACCTGGAGGGTCTCACGGGAAGAGGAATTGCCAAGAATAGGAGTGTGCTTCGTGAATCATAGTACCTTGGCCTTAGTACGGGGCATAGGTGTGAGTGGAGGGTGATTCGAGAAGTGGAACAATATTCGCGGAGCACTGCCTCGCGAAGAAGGGGTGCCTCGCGAAGCAGGGTGCTGCGAAGCAGTGTGCTTCGCGATGTGTAGAGATCCTTCCTTAGCATAGGGATCACTAGTATGGGTTGGGAGTTTCGCGAAGCATAAACGCTCTGCGGCTTCCCGGGTTCCCTTGGGAATCCCCTTCCTTCGCGAATGCCCTTGAGCTTCGTGAAGGGCATCCCTCTCGGAAGAGGGGGTCAAAACGAGACCAAGCAAAGGCGTCTCGCGAAGTAGAAGTACCTCGCGGAGCTCATGATTCCCGGGGGAAAAGGGTGCTTCACGATTCGTGAGAGGAGAAGCCGAAAGGTTGGATCGTCCGTCCCCGGGACTCAGGGGAAGTCCAGTATTTATAGGCAAGGGGCGCTGCGAAGCAGAACTCGCGCGCTGCCTCAGGTGCTTCGTGGCGCACTCGCGAACGTCAATGGCGTCTGCGGAGAGTTACCGCCTCTGGAGCTTCACGGCGCGCTCGCGAACGTCAAATGCGTTCGCGGAGAGTTACCACCTCTGGAGCTTCACGAGACAGCGATGCTCGGGGTTCTTCACGTTAGTTCTCCGTGACGTTGCTTCACGGTGGTGCTTCGCGAGGCAGCGTGCCATCCTTCTTTTTCGTCCCTCCCTTTCGTGCAATATTTTGGCGCCAACAATATAATATATATATTTCATGAAAATAATTCAGTAATAGTTTTTAATTTAGTTTATTGATAAAAAATACATTTCACGCATAAAAATTGTTTTAGAAAAACATATTTTTTATTTTCAAAAGATTTTTATTCATATTTCTAATTAATTGATAACCAATGAATTCATTTTATACATACATTACCATAAATGTTTCATAATTTATTTAGTACTATTCATAATTTTCAATCCAATGACTAGGTGATAACCATCACATTAAATGATAATATTTTAATATTATATCATGATTCGTTTAAACTAGGTGTTGTGTGTAATAAAAGATATCAAAAAAAATATTTAAAGAGAAATATTTCATAAAATATCGTTGTGTTACATTATACCCTTATTCATGATTGGAAACTTCACTAGATCTATAAATTTACTACATATATCTGACAAATAAGAAAATTCTTGTTAATTTATGCCATACATATTTAACCAGAATGAAATGTAAATCTACAGGCATTAAAGTTTGCATCAAAGCATGATATTCATGTGATTCTAGAGCCTATAACTTTAAAATAGTTATTGACATGAAATTATTGATATTTGATGAGTACCCTAATTAACCTTTACACCATTAAGGATGTTTTAAAATTGAAATTTTTATTATCTAGATAGATTTTAAGTAGTTAGAGAAAGAAAATTTCATCTTTCACTCATCATCGGTGCCAACTCTTACCTTATCCCCAAGCCAACCATGTCCAACCTAGCCTTAATGAAATCTTTTTTTTATAGTGTATTTACTAATATTCCAATAACATTATCACATACATTCACATGCATGTCATCAATATAATTTCTTATGTATAAACAATTCCAGTACAGTAATTTAAAGAAAACTGATATCTTTTTCCAACCTAGTTTCATAAGGGTTGTTCAAAAAAGTTTTACTGAAAATAGTTTGAATATAGCTTACATTCTCAAATATTTGATCACATGTTAATGGAGACAGTCACTAGTGAAAGAAAATGATTTAACATTGATTTTTTTTACATCGGTTTTTAACTGTAATTTATAAATATGATGTAAAAAATATTATTTTCATCATCAGTTTTCAAAAAACGAATGCCAAAAATCATTTTCATTAAGCATTTCGATGTCAGTTTTTATACAAATCGATGCTGAAAATCGAGCAGAGGAGGGTTTTCGGTGTCTGATTTCTACGAATCGATGCTAAAACCCCTCTTTGAGTATGTTTTGGCTTTGGTTTCTTTAAAAACGGATTTTGAAAACTGAATATTTTTTTAAAAAAATTTGGTGTCAGTTTTTAAATAAAATGACGCTGAAAGTTAAAAAAAATTAAAAAAAAATCATAATATTACACTTCCAAAATAATCAAAACCCTTGTAATAAAAACACAATATACAACAATCAAACATTATTTATCATTGACTAAAACTATATGACTTACATGATTTTATGTAGTTAATCAAAAAAATATCTACGCATTTGTATTATAAAGTAAAATAAAAAAACACGTACCTGAAATTTACAACATGATCATTGTTGGTTATTGTTGAAGAATTAATTTTATTATCAGTATGTTCAAAAACCTATTATATCAAAATAGTTAGGTTTTTGAACCCATATGTAATATTATTCATAAACATTATAATATACATACCTCAAGTCCTAATCAAACTTGACAAATAGTTTTCAAAAATAGTTTGAATATTGGTAAGTTTAGTTTGGGAATAAGGCTGGTAATCATTGAATGCCTACAATAACAGTGAATTATATGAGATTAAAAAATAAAATAATATGCCATAAAATATAAAAAAATTAATATAACTAACCTTATCAAAATATGTAGTTTTCCCAATTGTGATTATCTCATACATGAATCATATAATATAATCACCACATTCAATATGTCATTTTTTATGATGACATTGTAGCTATAAAACATTAAATTGATGATAAAAAATAATATATATCAAAAAATTAGAATAAAATTTAATATAAAAACTAATTACCTTTACTTCCACATATTGGATTGCATTTGGTTTCTTTATCGACATGTGTTCTTCGTTAAATTTTTTCCATGAACTGCATTTTTATATATATGAACTAATAATACATTTCTAAATAATGATAATTAAACATAATTATCATATAAAAAACAAAAAAAAACTTACCTATCTAATAAGGGGGAAAATATTTTACAAACATTCCCTGATAAAGAGAGAAATAAATATAAGGTGCATTAACTTGGGAAAAATATGCCTAACATCAAATTCTCCCTACAATACAAAAAGTTCATAATTAATTAAATTATAATGATCATTAGTTCATAATTATGTTTCTGTTCTTACTTATCCAGAAATGGAAAAACCAACAATCAATCTTCGTATGTGATAATCTCTCACATATATAAATAACTCGATCAAAATTATTCACATATTGAACTTCCATGGAAATAAATTCTAGATCTATAATACCATAAATGTATATTCTTTCATTTTTTAGAAGAAGCATGTGAAGATACCTAATTTAAAAAGAAAATATAGTTAGTCAATTTAAAACCATATTTTATTGAAGAAATAAAAATTCAAATGTCAATTTACTTACATGGAAAATAACTACACCACATTCAGGCTAAGCTCTTCAAAATCAAATAAATGCATGATATCTTCTTTGAGTAATCTAAATTTATATTCTCTTCCACATATATTGTCCATTATCTAAAACTCATAGATATAATTCGATGAAGAATAATTCTGAGATAATCTTTGTATCTTATAAGAAATATCAGAAGTATCTATAGTCGATTTTTCCTGAACATTTTGTTTCATTTGTGTAGATTATTTTTCTTTTAAATAATCCTATATAATTTAAATGTAAAAAAAATTATAAATAATTTTCAATCATTTTTAATTAATATTTAAAAAAATTCACACCTTATATGAAATATAATGAAGAATACCAGTTTTCCAAAGTAAAAAATGACCCAGACAATCCCTAACTCTGGTGATCTCCTTGGTAGGAAATGGTAGTTGAGCATTAAGATCTATAATATCAATTGTTGATACTCTAACCTGACCCATCTTCATAGGATGGTGATGTATAGAATCCCACAAAAAATTCATGAGTCCAAACGCAACAATATGTATATGAGGATCTCTAGAAAACAACTCATAGTATACAGTTTGGTCCGAGCGAGGAGGTGGAGGATCAAAGTAGGCAGATGGGGCAGGGTAGTTCGGGTAAGTAGGCTGGGAAGTCTGAAAAATGAAATATTTATATTAGTGTTTATAGCTTGTAAAATAAAAAAATTGATGAAAAATAATTAATATACGGTTTGGTTTGAGCGAGGAGGTGGAGGATCGAAGTAGGCATATGGGGTAGGGTAGTCCGGGTGAGTAGGTTGGGAAGACTGAAAAATAAAATAGTTATATTAGTGTAAATAATTTATAAAATAGAAAAATTGATGACAAATAATTAATATACAGTTTGGTATAAGCGAGAAGGTGGAGGATCGAAGTAGGCGGATGGGGCAGGGTTGTCTGGGTGAGCATGCTGGGAAGGATGAAAAATGAAAAAGTTATATTAGTGTGTATAATTTATAAAAAAAAGAAAAATTGATGAAAATAAATAATATACCTATAAATATTGCACAGATGGGGCAGGATAGGCATATGGGGTAGGGTAGTCCGAGTGAGCAGGCTGTGAAGGATTAAAAAAGAAAAGGTTTTATTAGTATTTATAATTTATAAAATAAAAAATTTTATGAAAAATAAATAATATAACTGGGAAGGTTGTACAGACTGCGACTATCTTTATAAGTGTTCTAACAAATCCTTATTCACTGCTGCTTGAATTTTATCACCCATAGACTATTTTATATCTTTTATCTCAACTTTTAAGGATTCTAGTTTCGGGTCCCTTGATTACTTACTCGGACCAAAAACCTTCTGAATACTAACACCCGCCTGATATCCTCTAACATAGACGGGGTTTTTTTCCTTTCCCAAAGTAGTGGCTAGGATTTCCATCGTACCCTCAGGGATAAAAGAGCCTTGTGTCTCTTTCTCCTGAAGTTCAACCTGAAATAAAAAATGAAAAATTTATATTAGTGTTTAAAATTTATAAAATAGAAAAATTTATGACAAATAAATAATATTTACTTATATTTTTATCAACTACTTACTTAGCTTCCTCTATAAGATACTATTCATTTTTCCTTCTTCTTGCTCATTTCCATTTTTCATGTTGAGTGGGAGGATATGGAGGATCAAACTGGACCTCTTTTGAACCACTAATAGATCAAGCTCTTAATGATTCAAATTTTTCTTCAATCATTTTTTACTCCAAATATAGATACCCTCCACATGATAAATTACGAGGGTATACATTTCTCAAATAGATCTCTTGATGAGATATCTTGAAGGCTTGTTATATAAAAATAAACTACTAAGTAATTAAAAAAATATATAATAAATTTTACATTATAAAATAATTATCATACCTAGAATTTTTCTTCATTATGACTGTTAACAAATCACTTCCATATATCTTCATCTATAAACTGATACTTAAGGCATGGTTTTTCAAACCTTCTCTTTCCAAGAACATAATTTTTTGTCAATTTTGTTTTAAAATCTCTCCATCGAACTACCGCTAAAAATAGATGTCTTTTCTCAATTTCTTTTGTTTCCTCAAAATTTAATGTCATCTATAATTAAATAAATTAAATATGTCATTTAAAATATTTAATATTAAAAAAATGAGATAAAAGAAATAAATTAAGATATTTTACCATCACTACCTCCCAAAGTTGTTGCTTCACCATCCTGTCCATTGACTTTCATTTAGGTTATAAAATTTTAATCCGGCAATGGCTCTCCATCGATATATAACTGATAAACTGAACTGCATTTGGGACAGTTGCATTATTATTATCATCAAAACGGATGTGTAATCTGTCATCATCATGAGCAAGTGATAATTTTGTTAAATTTGTAATACCGTGTTTACCAACTTGAGAACTTTATTTTTTTAGTAGTAATAGGATAAGTCTCCTCCTCTGAGGATGCATCAGTAGTCCTGCAAAAAAAATTGTAAATTAAAAGTTTTATTTCATTAAATAATTATATTACTGAATATTTAATAATATGAAAAAATAGATATACTTTAGTAACTGCTCCTCTCTATCTTTATCTAACATTGATACTAGAAAGTGTAATGAAATTTTTTGTACCTGCATATCATTAGAAAACTAAATATTTAGAAACAAGGAAGACAAAAATAAGTAAGTAAAAAAAGAGGCATGCATTTGTAAGTTTAAAAAAAGAAAAAAATATAAATATTTACCAAAAAAATAGGAGACTAATTTAGTGTTTTACCTCATTCCTTCATCAGGATCATTACGTACTTAATGCACTATGTCTGTCTTATACTCATTGTAATCATCAGGAAATAGCGTAATAGATGAATAAGGCTCATGTAAATCAATAACATCATCATCATCATCCTCATCACTGAAATGGTATCATTTTCCTTGCAAAACGATGGACCACTGATCATTTTCTAGATCAAGGACATAAAATACTTGCTTTCCATGTGTCTCCATGATAAATGGTTCCTCATTGTAATTAAATCTTTTCAAATCAACCAATTTAAACCCATATTCATCATGTTTAACACCACTATTACTATCAAACCAATTACAATTAATAATGGTGACTTGAAATTTAATATAATCAATTTACCATATGTATTCAAGAACTCCAAAATATGGCGTTGATGTAGAAATTGGGTTTTTATATTTGGCACTCGAAAAATGCACTGCTTGAGCAAAAACAATCACGCCACTATTCTGAATGGTACTGTTTTCATCCAGATTTTTTGTGTAAAATTTTTATCCCTTAATATCAAAACTAGAACATGTGATCAAATTAAGAGATGGTCCCCCTACTAACCACTTCAATGTTTCTGATGCAGATATATCTATGGTGACTTTCTCTTTAAACCAGGAAACAAATGTCTTCTCATGCTCAATCATCAACCACTTTTCATTTCATTTCTGATATTGTAACTTTAATTCAATAATATGTGAGGATATATATGATTAAACCTCATCTATGTTTTCTAAAATGTATAAATGTCCATGCATCACTTCATCATGTGGAATGAACTTTACCTTTAATCCTCAAACCCTTCTACCTTCGCAATCAACTGTCATATGTGAAGATATAGAGAGACCAATATGCTCTACCTCATACAAATAATCAATACAGAACTAAATCACCTCTTTCGATACATATTTTTGAACAATTGAGGCTTCTGGTTGGTAAGTATTTTTAACAAATCCCTTCAAAATTTTCATATATCTTTCAAAAGGATACATCCATCATAAATAAAAAAGACCACATATTATTATCTCACACACCAAATGAATCAGCAGATTAACCATTAAATCAAAAAATGTAGGTGGGAAATACATTTCTAGTTGAAAAATAATAAGAGTTGATTCATTCTCCAATACATCTAACAAATTTGGATCAATGACTTTGCTACAAATGGATTTGAAAAAATTACATAACCTGATGATAGTCTTTCTAACCATTGTTGAAAAAATACCACGCACTTCTACTGGTATAAGTTGTTGCATCAATACATGGAAATAATTAGATTTCACACCTATTAATTTACAACATTTCAATGACACCAAATTATTCAAATTTGAAGAAAAATCACTGGGTACTATAATACCATGAAAACACTAACAAAAATTCATCTTTTCAATCTTTCTTAATGTGTGACAATCCAGAGGAAAATATGTTCTGTTTATTTTCACAGTGGGAGCTAAGTCCAAATGTATTCTCATTAATATCAATTCCAATCTAGCATGTAATAAATATTTTTTCTTTCCTTTTAGTTCTAAAAAAGTTCCAATCAAATATTCACATATGTTTTTCTCAACATCCATAACATTGATGTTGTGTTTTATCTCTAAAAATCTCCCATAAGGTAGTTCGGAAAAATAGACTACTTATTCCAAATATTTCCATGATGACCAAAACTTTTATTCTTTCCAAATGTCAAATAAATATTTTTCACATTGTCATAATATTCTTAAGATGACAATGGCCACAGGGGAAGGTTTTATTCTTTTAAACCGTTAAATTCTTTTTTCAATCTACGATAAGGATGACCAATTCACAAAAATCTTCAATGTCCCATGTACACTTTATTTCTTCCATTTTGTAATTGATAATATGAAGTCTGTTCTTCACAAATTGGACATGATTTATGTTCCTTAACACTATATTTGGCTGCAGGAAATTCATTTATAGTAAAAATTATTATAGGATGCAAAATAAAATACTCTTTATTTTATGCATCAAAAACTTTAACACCTGCCTCCCATAGCAGTTTCAAATCATCAATCAATAGTGAAAGATACACATTAAAATCATTTCCTAGTTGTTTTGGTCCAAAAATAATCAAGCTCAACATAACATATTTTTTCTTCATAAATAGATGTGGGGACAAGTTGTAAACTACCAGAAAAATAGGGAATGAACTATGTTGTTTACTAAGGCTCCAATATGGATTCATTCCATCAGTACACAATCTCATTCTAATATTTATAACTTCACTTCCAAAATCATGATTTTTTATCAAAACTCTTCCAATGTGGTGAATAAGCAGGGTGATTTAAGTTATCATCAAAGATGCACTCATCTGAATGTCATCTTAACCTTTTTACATCAATTGAATTTGAAAATAGACGCTTCAAATGAGGAATTATTAGAAGGTACCAAATTTCTTTTGCAGGAGTTTTGATTTTGGTACCAAAGAATGAATCACAGTTGAATTATAATAATTGAATGCAAAAAATATTGGATGATATCATTAGAAAGTACAAAATTGATTTTTCATGATGTTAGATGACAATATCTAAGAATGAATTTGAGTTGACTTTCCCATATATCTTATAGCATGATGTCCCACTTGTATGACAACTTGATAAATCTTCAAATTATTTCCTATAAAGAACACAATAATTGGGGAAAGCATGTATTTTTTTATACCCCAATCCCATTGGTCATAATATTTTCTTCGCCACATAATTGGAATTTGGAAGCCCATTTCCTTCTGGAAGTTGCTCTTTTAAAATCTCAAGTAAGCTGGAGAAACTTTTATCACTCCACCCATTTTTTTTAAGTTAACTAATCTCAAAACTACTGATAACAATATATATTTACTGCAACCTAAGAATAACGGTTTCTCAAAATCTCCATACAATCATTCAATAGTTGATATTTTATCAATTGTTTTAGCAACTAAATCATGAATTAATTATTCAATACAATCATCTGCCTCATTATGAATATCGTCAACAACATTGGATGTTGAATTTTCAATTCTTTCACTATGTCAGATCCAAAGTGTATAATTAAGACTAAAACTATAACAAATGAGATAATCCTTGATTTCTCTGGAGTTTAACTTTCTCATATTCAAACACTTCACACATGGACAGAAAATAAAATCATTGTTTTGAAGATGTTTCTTAGAAAATTATAAGAATTAATCAACTTCTTTTCCATATTCACTAGTGGTTCTTTGTAAATGTATCTAATTACGATCCATTCAATACCTGATATCGTAATATAATTGGTGAATATATTAAAACATATAAACATTTAAATATATATATACAGATAAATTGTAAACATAAACACATTTTAAAAAAACTATTGATAATCAAATAGAAAAAATCATATATGAAATACATTTACAAATAGTAAACTTTTTATTTTCATATTATATACATGTGTTATATTGATATTATAATTTAATTATAATATCAATATTCTAAAATTTATTAGTTAATTTTACAAAGTTGTTTCATTATTTTGATGTTTCATGTGTCAAAAGTATTGAATATTGCATTAATTTAAAGGGAAAAAATTTGTTATTATTAGTAATATGAAATAATAATTAGAGTAAATGTTCACATTATAAGTAAAATCAATCCTAATACTCCCAAAATTATGATAGATGAAATTAAATACATAACTAAATTGTTATATCATACAACACATTTGATTCATTATTTTTTTTATTATATCCTGAAATTATCATTATTATAATAAAAAAATAAGAAAGAGAACATTTATACCAACTGAGGAAACCCGATAAAAAAATACATTCATTTTTAAATGATTTTATATCAATATGAAATAAATCTCCTAGTAAAATACACCATTGAATATATAGATTTTCTATCATTGGATGCTAAATTATAAATTTACTTCAATTAGATTGATTCCAGCATTTATTTGATGCAACAGTGCATGGAAATTATATCAGGTCCTGAGATCACAAGTAATAAATAAAAGAAAACATGATGTATAAGTATAGATACATAGAATACAAACATGGATTACTAATTAATCACCAGACTATGTACAAAACATGGGAACCATTAATAAATATACAGGAATCATGCACACTACAATAAGTATAGGTATACATGCTTGAGAAGCACCAGCATAAAAAATATGCATTGAAAGTGACTACATAAGTAAGAAACACCCTAGTATAGAATATATTCAAATCATGATAATTATATAGTAGAATCATGCTGTGAAAACAGGAATACGTATCAAATACCTAAAAAGGATAATATTGTTTTTTTCTTATAAAAATCCTATCATGGTATGTAAAAGGCACTCTAATGAAACATACAAGGTATATCAGTAAATTGAAAATAGTATAGTAATGTTACCTACATGGAATTTTATATGCAGTACAAGTCAATATATATATTCCTATAAAAATTCTTGAAATTATACATCCTTCCTATACCAGGCCAAGTGTAAATACCATAAATTTCATAAATCAGTAAGAATAAGAATATACTCACATCAGTCAAGGTGAAACCATAATAAACCATAACAAAAATCTACATGAACAACAATCACATCCCTGTCCACTTAGAGTTTTCACCATATATGGGATGATCACTCTTAGGGATAACTATTAACCATGTTCCAACACATTTATAATAAACTATAAACTAATAATTTAAGAAAATAAAAAACATAATTAAATGATAAATAATTTATCATCAAAATTAAAAAAAATCATACAAAATTTGGAGTTTAACACAAAAATAGATCCTCAATACAAACTTTTCTCCATAGAATGATTTGGAAAATTAAACACTACAAGATCTATATAAAAATTATTGTACAACTGAAAAATAAAGATGAATAAAAAACTAAAATCAAACCATGATTGAATGTCACCGAAAATAGGTTTCGAAAGAAAAAATAATCCGTAGATGATGAAATAAGGGGAGATAATGAATAACATAGACTGAAGATTATTAAAATGGAAGAAAATTGACAGTAATGGCCATTAGAGATCAAAAATGCATATTTTAATTCATCATGAGTTGAGAGGATTCGCTGCGGGTTTAGCTTTTGAAGATTAAAAAACATGAGGGTTTCCCAATCCTGACTATTTTTAAAAGATTTTTAGCATCGGTTTTTACAAAAATTGACACCAAAGAGTCCGAAAAATATTTTTGGTGTCTTTTTTTGTGAAAACTGACACCCAAAATTTATTTTTTAATATATGGTGTCAGTTTCCATAAAAAATGATGCTGAAAGATCTCGAGTTACCAATTTATGGGGTCAGTTTTTGTAAAAATGGACGCCCAAACTTTTTTTATTTATGGCATCAGTTTTTCTAAAAACTGATGCAATAAATCATTCCTTTTGTGTTTTTTGGTGTCGTCTTTTAGTATAACTAACACCGAAAACCACTTATAAAGATTTTTGGCTTTGGTTTTACTAAAACCCACACAAAAAATTTCTTGCACATACTATTGGCATCGGTTTAGAATAAACTGACGTCATTACTTCGATGTTAAATATGGTATTTCTACTAGTGGGTGTTTTACCTTGTTTTTTCTTTACATTGAATGATGTCATCCATGATCAGTATTTATATATATGGGGTAAAATTTTGTGATTTCCTAAAAACAAAATCTTCATGGAATGCTTCAACCAAACTAAGTGTATACCTTATTTACAAATGGTACACCCCAATGTTCATTTAATTTTATAGACTGAAAAATTTCCATAAGTAATAAAATAATTTATCATACTATAAAAAATGGATCTAAATATAAACTCTTTACTTATATGAGTTTATTATAATTTAATACCCATATCCCACATCAATTTCATATCTTTAATCATTGTATCCAAATAAACATCAATGTCATTGCCCGGTTTTTTTTGTCCAAGTATAAGGAGAGAATATAATGTATTTGTGCTTTATGCATAACCAATGTGGAAAGTTATAATTTACTAACATAATTGACCATGTACTATGAGTACTAATTTATACAAAAAATGGATTTATTCCATCTATAGATAACTATAAATAGGGGATTATCAACTTGTTTCCAAATTTAGGATACTTGTGATCAATTTTCTTTTACTGAGGATAGTCCACAAGGTGACATAGTTATTATTTTAAATTCATACATATATGTTACATGTAAAATTTCTAGAAGTTTTTTAAAATATATATAGTCATCTAAAACTTGTAATGAAAGGATAGTACCATATGTAACACCCTGACCCGAACCACTAGGTTTGATTCGGATGCTATGTGACCTCATGTGCACCTCCCCGTACGCAAGAGGATTCCAACTAGCAGAAAGGGTCTAAATATGATAGTGGGGATATTATACCCTCCATATCATGTCATCGATCAAGAAAATAAAGAAAAATAAAAAAAACAATGAATAAATAATTAGAGTAAAATGTGTAAAATGATAAATGACAAACATATAAAAGTAACTCCCAAAGTTGTAAGATTGTCTGTAGTGTAAGTAGTGGGTAAATACAAGATAAGCAAATAAATAAACATATGTGGGGTACTCCGGTGTCTTTCCCAGTCTTCTCCATCACCATGATCCACCGCACAAGTATACACCATATGGACTTTTCCCTTCATCGGATCTCTAGTCATGAAATCTAAAATTTTACTGAAATGTATGAACCGGGTGTGAGTACAATACTCAATAAGAAACTACCAATGCATCCTTACCATAAGTGTAAAATATATATAAAACAGTTTATATCGTGACATAAGTAAATTCTCAGCAAACATACATATGTCGAGTCATCATGCACTAACCAAGATTCCATGAACCTCGTCCCCAACTGCTTTGGCTTGTTTCTGATAAGAATTTCAAGAACACATGTACCACCATCAAGGTTACATAGCTCACCCCACCCATTTGGTGGTTGTTACAGGAACACTGCATGTTCTGTCGGGGTATCTCAGTATCTACCAGCTAGCCACTATGCTTTCCCCTCTATAGGGGTATCCATGCCCACCATTAAGGATGTTAGGACCACATCAGGTTGGGTAACCTCATAAACCCAACCTCAAGGATGCACCCGAGTATCTCAGTACCTTCCAGCTAGTCACTATGCTTTACCCTCTACAGGGGTATCCATTCTCACCATTAAGGATGTTATGATCGTGTCAAGTTTGGTAACCTTACACACCCAGACTCAAGGCTCCACCTGATTATATTGGTACTTTCAAAAAAATTCCATAGGTTATGCACCACACAAACAAAATGTGTCATAGTAAGGAATAATAAGTTACACCAAGATAAAATTCGGGATTATCACATATAAATAAGAGATAGAGTAAGATATATAGGATAGGTATGATAAATAATAATCTTCCAACCCATTTCATTACCACCACCCCAAATCCTATTTATAATAACATTTCATCAATTAATAACATTTATTATTTGCATCACTTATTTATTAATCTCCCATATTAATTTCATATATCAACCCCATCATCAAATTCGGTGATTTTTGGACCTACATCACAAGCTCAAATTAAATATCCAATATATGTCTTTAAATGACCACCTCAATTTCAAGGTCATGTTACCGTAGACGGCGTGTCAATCTAACACCGTATGAATGATTTATGATATAAATGGTGTTTTGACAATAAATAAAATATTTTTTTCACAACTTAATAATAATAAAAACAATTATTATTATTATTATTAAATATCTCATATTGATAAAAATTATTATAACGAAATTATATTATCAAATAACTTTCATCATTTCCACCATTAATATTATTTTTCATATTTAGTAATAATAATAACAAAAACAATATTTACTATTATTATTAAATATCTCACTTTAGTTACACCACTAAAATTTTAAATAAAAAAAACCAATAAAAATCTAGTGGTTAATAAATTTATACTAACTACACAATTGTATTTATGTGACACAATTAATAATATCACTACTATTATTTTCTCCTCGAAATAAATATTCACCCATGGTGAAACGCCATTCATTAATTAAGTGAATTTAATTACACATGTAATTTCGATTTTAATTTATTGATGAAAAATAATAATTATAATAATATATTAAAAACATGTTATGATTATTTTAATTATTTTAACTTCCCAATAAAAAATTTAAATTCCAAATAACTTAAACATTCGACGTCCAAAAAATTTATACCCCGCCTAGGGTAAACCTCAGATTCTGAACTTAGTAATGGTCTCAGATTTCTCATAAAACACACTGTTTGGAAGATATTAATTATTTATTAATTAAAATTGGAATAAGTATTTAATTAAATATAAAATAGGTTTTTATCGCCTGTGATGTTGTCAAATACCCCATGCACATAAAATTTATATCTCGCCTAGGGTAAATCTCACATTCTAAACCCAACGGTGGTCTCATATTTCTCATACGATGCACCATTTAGGAGATATTAATTATTTTAAAAAATAATATAATACAAATTATTAAATAATTTATTCTCATGAGTGACCCATCCAAACGTTCGATGCTTACAAATGTTATACCTCACCTAGGGTAAAAAACACGTCCTAGACCTGATGGTGGTCTTGGTTTTATCATATGACACACTGTTTTAGAGTCATTAAATTATTTTCAATAAATCAAGCGCGCATAATATAATATATTTAATATTTTTATTCCATTTATACCTAGGCTTTGCGGGCCTCAGAATATCACACTAACTCAACTTCTGACTCTGAAAATATTCTGTAGAATATTCCAAGGTCTTAACTAGGCTTTTACCATTACACAAGATCTTTAAAACATTTATTAATTATTTTTTTTGAATAATTTCCTTTTCACATAAAAATTATTATAAATTATCAACATGAGGTTTTTTATTATTTTTTTCTAATTCATGATATTACACCATACAGCTTTCAAATGAATTGATTCATCTTTCTTGTATCAATCTTTGCGACACTTCGGGAATTTTCTGAGTGATTCACAGTTCTTGTAAAACAATATACAATCATTTGAATATGTATTTGTTTTTTTAGAGATGATACCCATTGAATTATTACATATTTAGTGTCATATGTTTAACAAGGAAGCTCATTTTATTCTAGTATCATATCATTCAGGAGACCATATAGTTCTATAAAGTTGGTGTCACTCCATCCACTACCATATTTTAAATTTTATAACTTCAATATAGGTGACAATGTTGTATGTTTAGTAAAATCAGAATATAATGGTCTCTTTACATAGTTATTTAACTTCTCAAAAAAATTGACAATCATAAAGGTAATCTTCAATTTCCAGTTTCATTTCTTCCATATTATATTCATCATTATTTACACAATTATTCATACCAAATGATCCATAAATTTCAGTACCATCATAGTCAGTATATAGATTCAGTTATTCACCATGTTTAGTCTAATATTTATAGCTTTGATCTATTCTACTACAAATCAAATGTTCTTCCAAATATTATAGAAAAAATTATCTTGAATATCAACAATATAAACATAGGAAAAGGATTTTAGAAGGGTCGTATGCATGCTCTATTGAAAACTTGATGAAATTTTTAACTTCATCCCTATACTCCTTTTTCATATGATTAGCATCCATCCATTTTTTATTCATATTCATCCTATTAGGTTCAACAATATTCATTTTTTACAAAAAATAAATAAATACACATTAGGTATCCTTATAAGGTATATATACATTGATATGTAAAAAAAGTATCAAAATTTGAGTGTAAATATATAATTTTGTATATGTGTGTATATAAATATATTTGTGTGTAAATATATAAAGCCTGTGTTTTAAATAAGTACAAAATCTTCATAATCAAAGGTAAAATTTATTGATACTTCTAAGAAATTTGATTATTTTTCTAATGAAAAATTCATTCTCACTTTGGAAACTCAAAGAAACAATGAACAAAAAAGTTTTAATGAAAAAGGATATAATTTATTATGTGTCCATGTTTGGATAAACCTCTGGTGACCTTTCCTTGGGAGTGATTGAATGAAATATTCAACTTCCTTTTACATACTCTCATATTCTTTATTTTGGGAATGTTTTCATTTTATTAAACAATTGTTTTTTGTTTTTTGATTTCTTACTAAACAATTTAATTGATTTTTTCTCTTCTATTAATTTGTTTGAATATTTTTTATTGAAATTTTATTGCATTGAACTCTATTATGAGAATTCAAAACTGAATAAGAATGGTTTCAATTATTTATAAACTATTTAAATTTCTCAACACTCAATTAAGGTTGTGATCACTATTAGTAATCCATTGATTTTTTTTTAACCACTGATCTTTGATTACTTAATCAATGTTAGTGAAATATAATTCTCATTGTGATTATGGTAAATAATGTCTTTTATTTTAACCATATCGATTCTTAGCTTATAATCATGGAGTAACTATTGAAAATTAATTATTGAAAGATATATTTTGGAAAATTGAGAATAGTAACCTCTTAGCTTGAACATGTTTAAGGTAACACTCTAAATCTATTTATTACTTTCCTCAAGAGGTATTTTTTCATTTTCAACCCTATGTTACTCTTTCACTTGTTTTTTTCTTCAAAACCCATTATGTTCACACTCTTTTTCCAATAAAAATCTCCATTTTTAATTATATCATAAATATATTTTCAGTAAATCCAATTCTATTAATTTTTTATCAACTAATCTTTCAAGTGAAAAAGAACTCAATTAGAAACCTCCTTGAGAGACAAATTAGGACAACTATATTACATTCTTAAGTAAAAAATATTCTTATTTGGACTTAGTAATAAAATTACTATAGTAAAATAGGAATCGATGTTGGGGGTTTCCAATAAGTGTACTATTTTTTATATTTTTATTCAAATATTTTTTTTAAACTATCTTATTACTTTCAATTTTTTCTTGAAACCCATTTTGTTTTATAACTAAAATCACATTTCAAAACACCCACACATTGATTTAGATAATCTTAACCCTGAAATTAATAAGAATTTTCATAATAGAGTAAAAAAATATGGGGAAAGAGACTCTAGGATTTTAGAAGAGTTTTTTAAGGATGAAATTTGTGAAGAAGAACTAGAAACATCGACTGGAAAAAATAAAAATTTAAAAACACCCAAACTTGAGTATCCAAACCCTTTGGAATCATGGTCTAATAAAGAACCATGAAAAAATTATCTTTATCAAACTGTGGTAATTGAAAACTTGATGGACTTCATCATTTCCATTAGGGTAATCCACTACGGTACCGATAGGCCAAGGTGAAGGGGTGGTATGGTATATGAGTGAAGAAGAAATAAATTTTTTGAAATAATGAAAGATCAACTAAAAAGAGTACATAGAATCACATACCTTCTATTGTGAGTGGGTCAATTCCGCGAGAGCTTAAATGGTATGAGCAAGTGGGATTCTGTTGGGCTTCACATTAAATGATAGAAAATATTTTCATCAAAACTTTCCAAAAAGTGCTGATAAAGATAGTTTTTATCAGCACCAAAATGAAAAGCTTTGATAAAACCTACATTGTCAGCAATTTTTATTTTAGCGCTGATAAAATCTATCTTTGTCAGCTCTGTATTTAGGCAGTGATAAAAACTATTTAAAAATAAGTTACAATAAGTTTTATTAATTATATAAATTATTTAAAAAAATAAAAATGAATATATATTAAAATGAAGATGAATACATATTAAATATGAATATCAAAACTATATTAAAAACATTTAATGTTAATGAATAAATATTAAAAATGAATAAATTACAACAATATTAAACGAATAAATATTAAAAATAAATATGTTATAAAAAAATTATTAGTGAATAAATAATATTAAATGAATGAATGTTAAAAAAGAGTGAAATTTAAAAAATAAAAAAATAAATAGATTTAAAAAATATTTAAAAAATTAATAATTATTATTAATTATATAAATTAATAAGAAAATAAAAATGAATATATGTTAAAATGGAAATGAATACATATTAATTGTATAAATTACAACCATATAAAAAATTAAAAGTTTATAAATAAAAATGTATAAATAAATATTAACAATGGATAAAATATTAAAATATTACATGACTAAAAATTAAAATGAATAAATTAAAAAAAATGTTTAAAAATTAATTAATATTATTAATGAATAAATAATATTAAAAATAACTAAATTATAAAAATATTAAAAAGTAATTAATAGTATATATTAAATAGAAATATAAAATATAAATAAAATTTATTGATTACAAACATAATATATTTAATATATATTATGTTAATAAATAAAATTCTAAAATGAATATTAAAAATTTAATAAATTACATAAATATCATGTTTGTGAGTGTGTTTTTGTATAAAATTTCTTTAATTACATATCTTTGTGTATGAAATTAATGTATATATATATATATAACACAGATATATGTTAAATTGAAAAAATGGTATTTATATAATATGCACATTAATCATCCATTACCCAATAGTAATTGGTCAATATTTTTAATTAATATTCATCTTTAATTATAAACCATTTATCATTACATATATATATATACCAATATAAATATATTTATATATTAAAAATATTAAAAATATTAATTAACAATCATGTTTAAAATAATATTAAAAATGAATAAATTACAAATATATTAAATGAATAAGTATTAAAAATGAATAAATTATAAAAAAAATAAGAAAAAATACTTAAAATTATTAATGAATAACTAATAATTAATGAATAAATTTTAAAAATGGGTGAAATTTATTTAAAAATAAATATATTGAAAAAAAATATTGAAAACAATGAATATGAGATATTAATTATTTAAATGTAAATACATATTATGTATTACATAACTCATTTTAAAGGAAACATTATATATTGATATATATATATATACATATTCTATATTAAATATATTAAATATATTAATGAATAATCATGTATAAAATATTATTAAAAATGAATAAATTACAAAAAATATTAAATAAATAAATATTAAAAATAAATAAATTATAAAAAAGGTAACAAATACTTAACATTATCAATGAATAAATAATATTAAATTTAATGAATGTTAAAAATGATAGAAATTTAATTAAAAATTATTATATTAAAAAAATATTATAAACAAAATAAGAGTAATTAATTATATAAATTTAAAAAAATTAAAAATGAATAAAATTCCAAAAATATTAAACAAATAAGAATTTAAAATGAATAAATTATAAAAATATTTAAAAAATATTAATGAAATAAATAATAATAAAAATGAATAAATTAAATATTATATATATATATTAAAAATAATAAATATTATATATTAAATATTAATAAATAAAAAATTAAAATGATAATATTAACAATTTATTATTTTTCATGTATGATTCTAGAAAATTAAATTAGTTATGTACGTATGAAGTTATTATTTGACATATTAAGTGCAAGTATACATATATAGTCAATATTTTTAATTAATAACTAAATATTTATTATTTGATATATATGTCCTCTCCACCAGCAGCTTCCCCTAGCAGGTCCCTCCAGTGTGGTCCCTCCTCACCATAATCCCATTGAGTTTGAACAATCTACCATAGATACCCATTGACCTCCCTCTTTGGATGCTTCTTCTAAGCATGAAGGAGGTGGCTAAAGGGAACCCACATGTATATGTCAGGCCTGAAGATGGTGGCTTGCATTGACGGTGGGATTTTATAGAAACTCATCCACAAAAATATATGCAGATCACTCGAGGTGATTGGAGAAACAAAATAATTATAGTAGGCAAAATTTTTATTTCCCTCTAGGATGATATTTTAATACATACAACACATCCTATTTATTGGGATAAAAACACACATAAAATCAAATAATGAAAAATAGATATAAATAAAGGTCTAAAGATTTAGTGTAGTATGTGCCTCCCAAGCCTCTAAATCCAAACATGTCGAGATTCCATTTTTAAATTCCCTGAGCCGCTATTATAGTAGTAAATTTTATTCCATCCAAGGAAATGCAATTTTATTATTCAACATTCCTCCTTAAACTTACATTCCTTGCATCTATGAATTTTCATCATCTTCATTCATGTATCTTGGTGGCTGAGCAATGATTGCAAAAACTTCACCATATTTGATTCCTTCCTTTTTCTTGTAGGCTCTAGTGGAATCGATTAAATGGATTTCATCAACAATCACTTTCCTCTATATTTCATTACATTTAGCTTCTTCGAAGCTAAATATATCAGGAAGTCATCAAGAGATAACACATATTTATATACTTCTATATTGTTTTCAGGATCTCATATATTTCTATAAGGCGTCAACCATTTTGGGTACATATATGAGAAATTTCTCATTTAATTTCCTCTAATGTAATAGTATGTGATGATGAAGTCATTAGTTCTCTAACTCATTGTTCCTTTATTGGTATTTCTTCAAAAAAATTTCTTATTCTAAAGTGATTTGTACCTCTATTGAATCATCATCTTGATTCCTTTTCCAAGACTCATTTTCTTCAAATAAACATCTTTATTGGATATAATATTCTTAGTGATGATATTATACAAGTGATATCCCATTGCTCGATCTTTTTATCCCATAATGACACACATTACTTCTTTATCATCGAGTTTTGTTCATTTTTCCTCTGGGATCCTGATATAGGCAATAAAACCAAAAAATCTGACATGACTTACACCTACTTGTGATTACTCCATGCTTCATGTGGTTTCTTTTCTTCAATATTTTTTTGGGAATCTATTGAGTACATGCACTTCACACAAAGTTGTTTCATTCCAAAAATATTTGGGAACTCCTTTTTCTTTCAACATGCTTCCTATCATGTTGAGAGTGGTTTGATTTGTTATTTAAACAACTCCATTGAGTCAAGTTGTGTAATCGAGTATCAAATGGTGTTCAATTCCATGTTTCTTTAGGTACTCTTGAAAAACATGATCCCCACCTTGATCAAATAACAAATATTGTATGTGATGGTTACTTTGATTTTCCATTAGTGCCATGATTTTTTTTAAGAAATAAAACACTACAAAATTTATCTTGAGGAATTATATACATGTTTTCTTACTATAAATATAAATAAATATTATAAAGTATCTCATTTTCAGTTTTATTTTTAATTTTATGGACCATACACATTAATGTGTACTGAATCAAGTGGCGCAACAGCTTTCTAATTTTCCTTCTTCAGAAATAAGTTTCTATTTTTTTCTTAAAACATAGATTTCAAATATTTTATTTGGATTTATAATGATAATAATCTAATTCACCATATTATTTCTTCCTGATAGTCTTAAACTTTCAATGTTTAAATGTCCAAACCTAAGATGACATATCCAATATTTAACATCAAGTACCATTGTTAAACATCATGGTATGTCAGGGTGGATCATAAGTGGAAACATATGTTTCTTTATTATGGTTAATTTTGTGACCATACTTTCTTTTTCATCTATAATAACTATTTTTTTATTTCCAAGTATAACATGAATGCCTTTTACACCAATTTCTTGATACTCAATATGTTTTTCTTTATGTCGGGTCCACAATGGACATCTAAGATGAAAGCATGATTTCTATATTTTTTCTTGACCAGAATATCTCATATTACTTTTAAAGATATTATTAAGAAATATCCAAATTAAATATCTACTTATAACTTCTTATCTAGGTTCACGAACAATTTATTGTGACTTTTCATGTGATTTATATCTGTAGATTCAAGATATCATGTATATTGATTTTGTGTTAATGTTTGTGACATCTACACAAAAGAATATCCAAAAATTTCTCCTTCTTCGGTGATATTTTCCTCCTTGATGAGATTATCCACGGTTTGGTTACTCCAAAAATCATTTTTATAATGTCCATATTTGGGAACATTATAGCATTGCACATTTCTTTTTTCTGTCAGCTGTCGATTGCTGAATCTTACGCTTTTTCCTTATCCTCATTCTTGTGTAATATAATTTTGAAATCCATGACCTCCTTAATTTCAAAATCTTATTAAGGTTTTTTCCAGTGCCGAATATTATTTATCAAATCAATAAGAATCAATTAAAAACCTTTATACAAGGATCTCTATGCAATATAATATGAAACTATAAAAAATACTAAAATGAAGAAATTTTGTACAGGTTCACCTTACACTAAAGAATTCACTACATCATCTTTGAACTTCATCACATGATTTTGGGATACATAACCAAAGTATAAAACATAAGAATCCCATCTCTGTAGGCATCCACAGGATAAAATTAATCATCCGATGTTAGTATGGTAATCACTTTTCTTCCATGGTATGCTTGTACCTCATATTCAAAGGAGAAAGATGAAAGAAGCTTTGAGATCTAGGTAGATTAGGCTAAGATAACAAGGAAACCCCACACCCAGTGCCATCATATGTAATTAGATTATATTTTTAATAAAGGAATCTCATTTATTATCCTCTCATTTATTCACAAATCATATGTATTTACTCCCTTCAAATTAAAACTCTTGTAACAAATTAATAAATTATACCTTATGTGGAGAATGGATTAGGTGTCTAATACACATGGAATAATATAACCAATGCATGTAAATCATAATTTTCATGCAAGATGATATATAGTCAATAAATATATCAAATATAAATATGGATTTAGGGCGTATCTCCTTAAATATCCAACTTGTACTAAAGATTAATATACTTTGTTCCATTTCACCTTATATTGTATTGTATACAATAACTTGTGAAATCATGTCCAAAAATCCTTTTGGATATCTTCCAAAACACTTTTGGAAAAATATCATTAACTTCACCTTGTATCACATCATATGAAATATATTGTGAACACCCATACAAAACACTTTTGGATTAACTTTAAAATACTTTTAGAGTATCTCTATGAGTAAAAATTAATCCCCATTCATTCAACCACAAAGCATGACCCCATGGGCCTTTATATAATTGAAAACAAATATGATTCTCTAGATCTATATATGTAAGAAATGTGTAGCCTCTATAAAATCTTCAATGCAACTCAAGAAATAAAGGGTCCTGGTGTGATCTCCATTAAATTCATTTATCTCTATACTGGTGTCCACTAGTTTTTATAATATATGAATGTTCATTATCATATTTTTCATTTATCTAAGTCAAAGAGTAACCATGGTACATAGAGAATGTCAATCCCATACATTCAACTCATATGTTATCAATTCTCTGAGTGTGGAATAATCTGATTGATGAATACATCACATGTCATTCATCCTTATGGGTAAGAACACTTCATGTCACTTATTTGGATAGAAATATAATATCTAGGTGTGGCTCACACTTCCATATTCTATCTCAATTGAGGGTCCTAATGTTATACTCATCGAATGAGATTAAAAAATATCATCTTGGTTAATCTCCTACTCATGACATGATCAACATCATACCTAACCACCCCCGTATTATCTAAGTTAATATATAGACTTTCGTACGCAGGGTATCAAAGTATGAAGGTTATAATTATAGTTATATCACTAACCTAAGGTAATGTAGACTCAAAAATGATCCATACAACCCAAGTATACCAAATACATTTGTATGACACTCCATTTGTATACTTAGTGGGTCATTATGTGCACACAAAGAATCATATTTTCTATATTGTTCCTCATGAGCATATTCTATATCTCTATACAAGAATCATACTCATGGTGACCTTAACATTTCTTCATAACATATAATAATAAATGATGAAAAATTATTAGGGTTAAACACAAAGTCAAAATTTGAGAGGTTAATTATCATTACACTTCATGAAATGTATATTTATACATAAATTTATGTTGACAATGTGGAAGAATAATAAAATTGAGGTTTTCTTTAATATGATATATTTAAATATTCTTAAACTCTTTAAGAATATTTTAAAACACCAACATAAGAATCATTTTATCATATCATATATGAAAAACTAATAGATTGAATTTATGTTTGCTATAATTTTTGGGGGGGTTTAACACATTACATCATATATAATTCATGTCACATATCTATGTGACCATCTGTTAAAACTCTCCCACTAAAATCTTTAGTGAGAAACATCTATGAAGTTATACAGTTTGAATAAAGGTGATATTTAGCTGTTATATTCCTAACTATTCAAATTTTGAGCAAATTCAAACTTTTTAACTTTACAACATCAAATGTTAGGATGTCCAATTTTGTTATCTATATATAAATCTTTTTAAGTTCATCATCATCATCTTTGGAACTCTATTCCATCAAAAAAATTAAAATAATGTAAATAATTACATTATTGTTAACTGGTCCTCCTAATCCCTTTTAGGATAAATTAAAAACCACCTTTTTATGGGAACTAATGTAACTCTTTATATTTCCATTTACTATCATGCCCTAAACTCTTTTAGGATATCAATTGTAATTCACTTTTCATTTTGAATGGTATAATCCTTCAATAAATAGTGATATCCAATTTTCAGTGGTAACTAAATGTAACACTTTACATTTTTCTTTATCATCACATATTCTAAAAATTTTAGGATATTAATCAGAATACAATTTTACTTTAGATTGGTGCTATGCTTTATCTGTTAATTTTGAACTTCTCAAAGTCCAAAAATACCCCCACTAGAATCTTAGACACTATGTTATTTTTATAATATCTTGATATGATATAAAAAACCTTTTATGTTAATAAATAACATTTATTGTTTTTTAGTAGGAATATTTAACAAATTAAAAATTTCATTCATATCATATATGATATCCTATGTGTTTGGAACATTTTTCATTTGAAAATAATAATTTATTAAAATATACCACAATTGAGTTGTAGAAACACATTCCCAAGTATTTTAAGGAATATTTGGATAAACAATTTTATCCTATAAAAACACTTTTATCCAAATATTCTTCTCAAAACATGTTATAAAAATTGATTAATCATAAACCATGTGTATACAATTAATCATATCATACTTATTCACAAAAACACTTTTTAATTGAAAAAATTATCGTATCACATAAGATAAATGAGATAAAGATACACATATCTTAATTAGAATATTTTGAGCTTGATAAAATCATTTACATTCAAATCCTTGATGTAGTAGCTATTTACTACATATCATGAATATAAACTACAAGCTCAATCAATTATTCCTTTGATTTTGAACTCTTTTATACTTACAACACTTTGTAAAATATATATTTAGTATTTAATTCCTTTCAAAATAAAATAATTAATTTCTATAAAATTCATACCTAACATGGATATTCCATGGAGTTTCATATTCTACTTCATGTATATCTTAGATAATCCAATCATATTGTATTAAAAAAATCCATTTTTTCAAAAACACCGAGAGTCACATGAAATAAGTTTACATATGAATAAAATACATAAAAAAAGAATAATATAATTATAAACATGGACACAACGATTTATGTTGTTTGAGAATAATACCTATTTCCATGGAGAGGACAGATCACTTCACTAAAAAATTAATGAGAACAATTATAGGGTGATCAAATTTTCGCACCACTTAGAAACCCTAGTTCGAATTAGATAATGAAGAATATGATGCATTGTTCCACCAACTACATAGAAAATCTATCTTTATACGTGTCTCATCCATCCAAGACCAAGATTCTATAGTGGATGGTGGCTAGAAGTTTGTGGAGCTATAGTACCACTATCTCCAAAGTCTTCACTACTACAATACCTTATCAGTGTCATCAGTCATACATGCTATAGGGTTACGCCAAATTCATCATTTATATAGTTCCATATTTGTGTCTCATGCTTATATCTAGTATAGTCGGTTGGAGTTTCTACAATTCCCCAAAATTTGGTTCTAGGGCCTTCGACCCCCAGAGTAGGGACTTGTTTCCCCCTACAACCCCCAATGATCTCACTATGGAGCTCGACCCATGAGAGTTGCAACTTGGTGTATAGTATGGTCTATAAGAATTCATCTTAGCATCATCCAAATAGATCAGGATACACCAATCCAACATTTAGAACATAGAATTTTACTTAAGAACTTTTCTTAAATCATCAATCCTTCTTGACAACTTTCTTTAAATTACCAGTCATAGGATTAAATTATATTAAGATTCTCATTATCAAGGATTAATTACAAATTTTATCTTGATGATGATGATGATATTATCTACAATAGAACCATTTATTATATGAGTATCATGTATTATTAAAATTTTAATAAGAACTCTTATTTAATGGGTTCCCACTAAAATGATGACCCCTTTTAAAATTCATCATATCCATTAGTGAACCAAGATCCATATTTCACTAATAAATGATTATGATAGGGCGTTAATCTCACCACTTAATTATTTAGGTAGGGAATCATCCCAATCATATCATTTATGATTCTTGGATAGCAGAGTGGAAAACCCTTTGTCCAATCCATCATATGGATAAAATCAACTTTATTCTTCTATTATCCTAACCGTTAGGGATTCCCAGCTAATTGTTTCTCAAATAAAACACCAAAAAAAAGATAACCAATAAAAATATAGGGGTGCCCAAATCTGGTATAAAACTAAGTGATAAGACTATCTAGAGTCACTTATTACTTTCTTTCCATACACAACATAATCCAGGGAACTGTAATTTCTCATGAAATCACCGAGTTGAATGATTGAGGTCTTGACAAGTGTCTATTTAGAAGGAATCACACACTTAGTATTTTAAGGGGATTTTAATCTCACCATATTATCTCATTTTGTTCCCTTTTATGCATGTATGATTCTAGTAGTTTAGTTTTTAATCCTATTCTATTTACCAAATCAATATGTAAAAACCATATTGATGTGTATCCCTTTACACAACCCACAAGTTTGTGTTACTCACCCAAAAATAGAATCCAAACATATTCATACATATCTAGATGCATCATATGCATAAGTTACATGTAAATTTCATGTAAAGTCATATAATTATATGAAATTGACCTCACCACATGAGTAATCCCAGAGCGAAAGATAGACAACCATATTCACTTTCGTAGAAAAGGCATAGGCTTACAAGTAAGTAGGTATTCTAACCCCAAGTACCTCTATCTGGGGATACTTTACTCAAGAAAGAATAAAATTCATCATAAATCTAACACCTAATATTCAAAAACTATATTCAACAACTAAATTCAAGATAATAACTTCAATTACAAAATAAGGTCAAGGTAGATGAAAAAATTAAATTCATTATTAAGGCGATATTAACATGTAATGCAAGGATCTATCCTATAAGTATTTTAAGATTTTAAACTAAAACATACACAATATTCACACATCTTAGATAATTTAATAAACATATATAAGGGAATAACCTTTAAATAAATGAGAAATTAAAATATTTAAAAATCATATAAACATTTATGAACAATTTATAAATAAAATCTAGTTATAAACATTTTATAATTATTATATTAACATTATGAACAATCCATAATTTTGAAGATAAACATTTTATATTCATTCCAATACAAACTCTTTAATATTTATCATTATATGGAATTTCAATTTTAAATATATGATATTTTATAAACTATTAACTATTTATAATCTAAATAATATTATGTAAACATTTTACATAATCTAAATATCATATACTTATAAATTATTTAAACCTTTATCATATCAATCATCAAAACATTTTTAATATGGATTAAATAATATCCAAATAAGGCCCCCTTTTATTTAGAAAAATTCAAAATAATTAATTTTGAACAATTCATAATTTAAATATAAAAATGTTATATTTAGGACTTATTTTATAATTTATAACCATTTATAAATTATCAATTATGATTTCTAAATAAATAATTTTATTTATAGATAATTAGTTATGTCATATAATTTATTGAAATATATTTCAAATATTAGCATTTAATATTTCATAATGTAAATGTTTCAAAGGAAATTAATTAAAAACAATTTATAATTAATTAATCTATAACCCTTTTATAAATTAAAGTTTCCCAAAATACCCTTTATAATGATTTATAAACATTTTATAAACTATTAAAACAATTTAATAATTTAAAAAAAATTCAAAAACTTTTTTTACCCTTTCGTAGGAACCCATTCCTACATAATGGTATCCACCCTTTAACCATATATATACACTTTGCATAAGGGTAATTACCCTCTACCATCACGCAAATGTGTTGTGTAAGGGTAAGAATGAAATAACCCTTACAGAGCACCTCATGTATAGGTAATACCTTTACGCAAACCATTTTTATATAGAGAACCTTTAATTTTTTTACTCCATGTAAAGGTAAACATCAAGGGACTTTACCTGGTAGGTATGGTACCTATACGCATAAGGGTAAAGCCTCAATGACCTTTACATAAACCATTTGTTTAAAGGAAACAAAGAGGTAACCCGTATGCAGACCTTATGTGTAAGGTTATCACATAAGGGTAAAGGCTTTCCTGCCTTTACATAGCTGGCTCACATAAGGGTATAACCTTTATGTAGGCCTTTACATGTAGAGGTATGAACGAGTAACCCTTACATAAACCAATCTACATAAGGGTAAGATTAGATGACCCTTACACAGATCACTCTATGTAAGGGTAAATACATGGTTTCCCTTACACATATCAACTACGTAAGAGAAAGGTATTAGTTACCATTATGAATCCTAGATACATAATGGTAAACCCTTTATAAAATCAAATTTCTTGAAATGTGAGATGGTGCTCTGTTTTTTGGTTTCTTCTTAATTTCATCACAAGTTTATATAAATCTTAAAAATGAATCCCTCTGATACCACTAAAGGGTTTTGTTAGAGTCTAATAACATTTATCAAATTAAGAATAAAAGTTAAAAAACCCTTATCTAAGGATCTCCATGCAAGATAATATCAAACTATTAAAAATACTGAAATGAAGAAGTATTGTATAGGTGTACCATACAGTGAAGAATCATCTACAGAATCTTTGAACTCCATCACATGATTTTGAAGTATATCACCAAAGGGGAAAACATAAGCATCCCAACTCTATAGCTATCCATGTGCTAAGTTGAATCATCCAATGTTTGGATGAGATTCACCTTTTCTTCATGGTACGATATTACTTCATATTAAAAGGATAAAGATGAAAGAGAGATTTCGAATCTAGGAAGATTCATCCAAGATAACATGGAAAACCCACACCCACAACCATCACATAGAAATAAATTATATAGATAATAAAGGATGCTCCTTGATTATCCTATAATTTATTTACATGTTAAAACACATGAATAAATTACATGGTTGGTTCATGCATCGTATTCATTTACTCTATTTAAGTTATAAATCTTATTAAATATTAATAAATGATATCTTATGTGTAGAATGGTTCTGGTGTCCAGTACACATAAAATAATAAGACCAATACAATAAAATCATAATTTATATACAATATGACATACATACCAGAAATATATCATATATAAATATAGATTTAGTGTGTATCTTCTTCATCTTCAACCTCATCCACTTCTTCTTGGACCATATTATTATCCAAAAAATCCTCTACCTAAGCCTCTTTGAAATGTCCCCCATTAATATTTTTCAGAGTTGTTGAGATACAAATTTGATTTCAAAGCATGATCCACTCCATTAGTATAAATCTAGTGATTCACCTTTAGTTCATGGGATTAAATATATCCCATGAGTTCTTTGATATAAATCATCTCCATGTATTATTTTCCAGGGTTATGACTATGTGATAAAATTTTGGATCTAATGATGGGAAAATTTCCTGACATACCTTAATGTCATTAAAATTTTATCTATTTATTCATTATTGGTTCATTATAACCATTACATCAGTATGATACTTGAAATGGTTTTACGAGACTTTAGAAAAAGGGATTATGAATAACCTTATAGGGATTTAAGTTGTATCTTCTTCGCCTTTTCATCCCCTTTGAATTATTTGTAAAGATTTTCCCATATCTTCGTTGATGATTTTGATAGAGATATTATCTCAAACATGACTTAATCAAGGCCATGGTAGATGGTGTATTTTTCCTCTTATTCTCGCTTCTTTTCTTCCTGAAGAGTTTCCTTTTATGTATCTTGAAGAGCAGCCTCCACTACCTTGTACACTGGATTGTTGTATCCATCTTCCATTATGTTTGTGAAGTATTAGCTTCCAAGGAGTGGTTGAATTTGTATGCACCAGTTATCATAGTTTTCCTTCAATAATTTTGGGATCAAGCCTTGGGAAGTCCTAGTACTTTTGGAATTTAACAAAAATGACTCCTTATTATGCAAAGTTTTTTTATTAAAAAAGGAAAATAGGGAGAGGAGTTTTTTAACTGGAAGAAGGTGGGAGATATGGATATTAAAAATAGGCAAGATAAAATTGATATATATTTTTTTAATACTGGTGATGAAGCATTTTCGTGCGTGCTCTCAAAAATATTTATAACTAAGTGCAGCACAATGGCTGACCTGGGTCGATCTCTTGAGGAGACTTTTTGGTCAAACACTCACCACTTCTAATTCACTTTATATATATATATGAAATAAAATAAATTAAATGGATATTTAAAAATTATAATTAAATACTAAAATTAAATATGCGGATGCAATGCAAACACAATGAATGCAAATAGAATTATGTTAGACAGAAAGGTGATCCTCCTAAGAGATTATCCAGAGTGAGCCTTCGTCGTCTCTTTATTAGATTAAAATATACTTAATGATCATGCTCCATAATATGCATGAACATACACTTATTCCTATGTTTGTTAATATATATAGTACATTCGACGATCACTAATATACTATACATCCACCTCCTCGATCAAGGGAGAATGTGACAGAAGTGAAAGTTAAGCCTCGGGTGGCAAGTGGAGACACAAAGGCATCTTTCCCACTAAGATACACATTAGCCTAAATCTAAGTAAATAATAAAAAAATTAATGAATGTGTAATTACTTGGGTTCACCACTTAATTTCTCCCCTAGGAACTTCTTTGGGCTAGTTACTCGTGATCATGAGTATAATAGTTCACAGTGTAAAGAAAATGGGGGAAGAAAACAAAAGAGATAAAGAAAAATGAGAGAAAGGTGAACACTTGAATTAAAATAAAAAATTATATTACAGAATTAAATTAAAATTAAATAAAATAATAAACTATATTAAATTTCTAAAAAAGGCTACCCCTAAGTTTCCAACCCTTTGAGAAGAAGAAAGCACACTCTTTTATAGGGAGAGGGGTTAAAAATTTGGCTCTAAAATCCTCCTCTGAAATAATTCGCATGGTAGACCTCTTTAATGAACGAATTTGGGAAATGGTCCTTCTTTAAAGTTGTTAAAATATATATCCTCTAGTTACCCACAAAATTTGAGCATCATTAGAAACGTGGGTAGAGAGATATATCTAAATTACGCATGATATTTAATCTGTCCATGTTGACTGTTCGTATTCTAATACACCGAGTTCCAATGCATTTATGGCCTTGAGAATGAAGGAAGCAGGCATGGAAATATTAATGAAAATTGTTCCTCCAAATGTATTATTGTTCCATGATAAATGTAATCTACAAATTTTTGTTCATTTATGAGATATATTCCCATCAATAAAATTCTCCAGATTTGTGCACAGTTTTCGAGACCTGAATTGTGAGCTTCCAAATGATGGATTGAGCTTTGGGTCTAGAAGGATAAAATGAATCCCATACAATATAGTAACCTTTAAAAGAATATTTTTTTTAATTTGGATCAGTTTTGAAAATTTTATGGCTGAAACATTAAAATAAATTAAAACTATTCGAATCCAAAATAAGTCATTTTAGCAATTAAGCTCAAAAATGCTTCTAAAACATAAAATGTGACAATTTCCCTTAAAATAAAAAATTGGTGGGATTAAAAACATTTAAATTAAGAATATAATGATTGAAAATATTTTCTATATCAATTCCCTCAGACTTAAACATTTCACTCCTAGGAAATCATTTTATACCATGGTCAAAACAAACTTCTCAAAGCATAAATGACAACACAGCTCAATTATCCTATCAAGAAAAATATCTTGCCTCATACATGGATAAAAATTTCAAAACTCATAAAAAATCATAATAATCCATTCAATATCATTTTAATCCTCACACGAATTTCATACCTACATTCCCAAAAAAAATATTTCTCACTTCACTCAATGATATTTAATGTGGAGTTTTTCTCATTCTCAAGAAAATGTGTGATCTTCATAGGCTTTATATCCTCCTAATATCTACAATTCACAGATTTAAAAATGTTTAAATCATGAGGTCTTTTGTATGGGTTTTTATGAGGCTAAGGGTTGCAAGGTTTTAAATGTAAAAAACATCTGATGCAGAATGAGGAGGGTTAATCTCTAAAGTGAAGTAAATGAATGAAAAAAGTTTTTCTTAAGAATGGTGTGCTCCTCAATCAGGTCAAAATTAATCACCTCCAAACACCTCTTCCTTATGGAATTTCACAATTGGAATTTCATAATTAATGAATTTATTCCCTCTTTTACCCAGTTGAAACATTGTTTCAGCATGAATGCAGATTTGGATTTCTCCTCAGAATCATATTTTGAGGAAAAGAGAGGCATCATTTGATCTTCAAAAATTGGTGAACACCTGGCCAATATTTGTGATGATATTTTGGTCCACTCATACTTCTTTCTATCATGAAATTTTATCCACTAATGTAGCAATAAATATGGCAATACTTTCAATTCATCTCAAATAGGTTCTTCAAGAAATCAAAATACAACCCATTTTCTCCCTCCCCCACACTTAAGTTCAATAATAATCATGCATTTAACTTATATAGAAGGTTGGGAAGGGATAAATGGCTTGTAATGTGGCTTCCTAACAATTTATTTCATAGATACTAGTGGATTAAATAAGTTCATATGAGAAGGTAGTCCAAAATAAAAGTTGAATGCAAAAGGGGCTTCCAAAGTGATGCCTCAATCATAATTAACACATTCCATGAACTCTAATAGCTTTGAAAAGAGAAAAACAAAAATTTATGTATCACACAAAATATCTCAATAATCTCAATAAAAATATAAATATAAGAAGATTTTAAATAGGTTTATAGACCTCTCGGGTTGGGAAATATTTTCAATTTAGACAATACTAGTGCACGTGAGTTTCTCAATCAATCAAACTTCTTCAAATTAAAAGATAAAAAAATAAAGAAACAAAATACATTAAGAAATAATTTAAATACTTAAACATTAAAATAAATAAATGTGCCAAAAATACCAATATGGTTTGAATTTTCCAAAGTATTCAATTCAACTCAATAATCCTAAAAACACACCCAAAAAATGAAAAAGGAAAACAAGAAAATTTCAAAAACAACATGAAAAATCAAATGAAAGCACACGAAAAATTCCTAAAAACAAGTTGAAATACCTCCCCCATACTTATTCCATCTACTAACCTCTTTTATATAAAGTTATATCAAGATACATTTTCACACAAAAGTTAAATTTGGCAGCAAATAAAATAAAGAAAAGGAAAGACACAACCTGGTTTATTTTTTAGCAGTAGCCTTGAGTTAAGCTCTTATATGCTACCACATTAAAACTAAAAGAAATAAATGACAATAAATAAGAAAAATAAATAAAAATAAAGAGTAAGGGGATAGAAAAGGGATAATTCTTAGTTTGACCCCCCAAGTGGGTGCTAGGTTTTTGCTGCCCCTAGTCAGGTAGTTACAATATATTATCCCCAATCAGATGGTGGGTGTGGTTTCTTTGAGATGAACCACCACATGTGAATTTTTCCAGTATCAATGAGTAAACATTGATATTGGAGTAACAAAAAGAAGATAATAATTTTCACAAATCCTAATAAATAAGAAAGATATAATTTGAGTTCTATAGTGGGAGGGAATAGAATATAGGGGTGCTCCCTATGAACTTATGTGGTTTCCTCCTCCAAATGGTATGAAAGTTATTGTAGAGGAGGTAGTCGCACCACCAGCATCTTCTCCAGCTCTTATAATTTTATCACCACCACTTGGGTAGTATCTTCCTTAACATCCAAGGCCTACTCCATCTATGCTATATCATAAATTTCAGGAAATGAGAAATTAAAAAACAATTCAGCTTGAATAAGATTAAAACATGATGAATCAATAAAGACATTTTCCCTTTCAAGTATGTCAGCTTGGAAATTGATCTATTCAGGAAAGACAATTGGAAAGTCCATATCAGTAGGTGCATATTAATTTTCATCGTCTTCCAAAGAAAGAGAGAGGTCAAAATGTGTTGATTGTTCATTAATAAGGATGAGAAAATCAAGTTTCAAGTTATCTTCAACAAAGTGATTACAGGATTCTTCCAAAAAATGTTCATCTCCCATAAGTGAATCAATTCGCATGTGTACATTAGAGACCTCCTAGAGAAATGTATGAGTATGGGATGATTTTTTTTACTGACTGAAAATTAATTTTTTCATTATAAATACTTTTGAAGAAAAAGTGAGAAACCACAATGTCCAAACATTACAAGCACATAAAACCATTAAAGACAATAACCCATGTCAAGACTACCAGATCCGCCCCTTCCCATCTATTACATCGTGGCAACAAGCATTCTCCATCACATGACCACTCAGTTAGTTGTCCCGTGCAGGAGTGCATGGGCACGGTACCGATGGGAGATCCATACCCTCTCAAACTTCCGAATCTGAATGGCATGCATAGGTGAAATCTATCTGCTCTGGACCTCATCTGAAGCAGACCCATGTAGTGTGCTGGTTGAAAAACATCCATAGTCCAACAAGTAATCCACATCCATAATCTAAAAAGTAATCTAGGAACTTCCATTGCCATTGAACTTATCAAAATGCAGATCCAAATTTGTCCAGATAGAAAAACTCATAATCAACCAAACCAGCATTGTAGTCATCCAAACGAAATTCAAAAGAAGAAAACATCTAAAGTAGACAAGGAACTTTGTCACTGGAACAAACCATGCCAAGGCCCGACCTCATCACGAACAACAAAATCCAAAGCAACATCAACAAAATTGAAGGTTGCACAGCCTCTATTGCAGATAAACCACAGATCAATGCCTCTTCTATCATGAAACTTTATGATAATCTGATAAATCCACAGAAAACACAGAATCAACTAAACAAAGGAAAAGAAAACCAAATGGAGAAGACGGGAACACCCAATCGAAGATCCACATCCAAAACCTAAATGTAAAGTCAAGAGACAAAGATAAAGAAACCATCACCGTAACCATGACCACCCAATCCGTGGCTCACCAGACCTCATCCCAATCCCACACCCAAATACCATCGCTGCCCTCCAAAATGCACTCAGCGACCATAATGGACAACTCAATGCTCTCACAGGATACGCACCAGCAACCCTCAAATGCAGAGACTAGTACTCGGCCGCTGGACCATCACCATGCCACCTTAAAGCCCTATCCGAAGTAGATGGAGTGAGGTGAAATCAGACCAGCGATGGAGAAAAATTCCAACGTGGTCGAGCCCGTAATGTTTCAAGATGCCGCCACAGAAAGAAGAAGTCGCCGCGATCAAACCGATCAAGCGTCAAGGAGGACCGATCCGACCCTAGGCGAACGGGAGGAAGGTGGCGACAGGGTAGCCCTAGCCACAGAGCGCCCCTTATGGGACCATCCATGGGATGATATGATTAACTAATTTTGTAGATCCTTAGGACCCACCTCAGGTTCTTTAACATAAAAAATGATTGGTGAAATCTCTTTCACCACTCATTCAGGTTCTGGTTCTAGTTCCGGCTCGGGTTGCCGCACCATTGAACGAATATATTCTTCAACCCTTTCAACTTGGATATTAATTTTTTTGTATGTATTCTTTAAGTTATAAAATTTGGGATTAATGATCAATTTTAACTTCTTCATTCACCTGTGATTGGTCAGTCCATGCATAATAATTTTAATTGAAATTCATTATGAACAAAGATATTTTTTTAGTTTTTGAAATTTATGATTCTTTATTATTTTTTTTAAATGAAAGGAAGAAAAATAATTTACAAAATGTGAATAAAATAGTGATTAAAACCCACTTGGATCCCTGGAAATGGCTCCAATTTGATGAAGAGTTGTCGTGTTCGCTCTTAAAAATATTTATAACTATGTTTAACACAATGGTTGACCTAGGTCAATATCTTAAGGAGACTTTACGTTCAAACACTCACCACATATAATTCACTTTTTATAAATATATATGAAATAAAATAAATGAAATGTTTATTTTATAAATGATAATGAAATACTAAAATTAAATACGCATATACAATGCAAACACAATGAATGCAAACTAAATGGTGTTAGACATAAAGGAGATCCTCCTAAGATATTATCTAGAGTGAACCTTCATCGTCTCTTTATTAGATTCAAATATACTTAATGATCATGCTCCATCATATGCATGAACATCCACTTCTTCCTATGGTTGTGAATATACAATACACTCAACGATCATCGAGATACTATACATCCACCTCCTAGATCGAGGGAGAATGTGACAGAAGTTAAATTTAAGCCTCGGGTGGCAAGTGGAGACACAAAGGCATCTTTCCCACTAAGATACCCATTATCCTAACTCTAAGTAAATAAGAAACAATATGAATAAATCTTAAATTACTTGGGTTCACCACTGAATTACTCCCTTGAGAACTTCTTTAGGTTATCTACTCATGATCACGAGTATAAGAGTTCACTGTGGAAATAAAACGGGGGAAGAAAACAAAAGAGAGAGAGAAAAAAAGGAGAGAAAGGATAACACTTGAATTAAAATAATAAATGCTATTACAGAATGATATTAAAAGGAAATAAAATACTAAACTATAGTAAATGGCCAAAAAATGATACCCCTAAGTTTCTAACCCTTTGAGAAGAAGAAAGCACACTCTTTTATAGGGAGAGGGGGTGAAAATTTGGCTCATAAATCCTCTTCTGAAAGTATGCGTGTGGTATAACTCTTTAATGACAGAATATGGGAAATATTCATACTTGAAATTTCTTCCAATATATCTCCTATGTCGATAAAAAAATATTATCATCATTAGACACGTGGGTATAGAGATATACTCGAATTAATCAGGATATTTAATATGCCCATGCTGACTGTTCGTATTCCAATGAACTAAGTTCCAACACATTTATGCCCTTGAGAATGAAGTAATAAGGCATGTCCATATCAATGAAAAGTTTTCATTGAAATTTATTCTTGTTTCATGATAAATTTCATCTCCAATGTTTTGGCCATTTATGAGATATAGGCCCATCAATAAAATTCTCCAGATATGTGCACAGTTTTTTAGGCTTGAATTGTGAGATGAATTTGAGATTTCAAATGATGGATTGAGATTTGGGTACATAAGGATAAAATTAATCCAATCCAACATAGGAACATTTAAAAGAATAATTTTTTAATTTGGATCGATTTAGAAAATGTTATGGCTGAAACATTAAAATAAATTAAAACTGTTCAAATCCAAAATATGCCATTTTTGCAATTAAGCTCAAAAATGCTTCTAAAACATAAAATGTGACAATTCCCCTTAAAATAAAACATTTTAGGGATTAAAACATTGGAATTTAGAATATAATGATTGAAAATATTTTCCTTATCAACTAGCATGGGAGGCAAAGAAATGGAAAGGGAGGGAATTGGGACAAATATAAATATTATAGAGAAAAATAATATAGGGGAAAAAATTAGTCTTTCCAAGGCCCCATTATTTTTTAACAATTGGATAACAATAAAGAAAAGGTGGGGTGAAAAAATATATGCAATACCATATGTGGAATATTCATCATCTTATCCTCACTACTACTATAGCTGATTGATTTAATCTCATAGATCTCTCCAGACATAATAAAATCACCTTCAGACACTCTAATACCACTGAAGGTGGGATTTTGTAGAAACTCACTCATAGAAATAGATGAAGATCATTATAGGTGATTGTAGAAATAAAATAATATTAGTAGGGAAAAAATTTATTCTCTCATAGATGATATTAGAATGTATAAAACACGCCCTTTTTATAGGGATGAAACCTTGTATAAAATCAAATGATGAAAAATATACATAAATAAATGTACAAATATTTGGTGCAGTAAGTGAAACCAAAGACTCTAAATAAAAAAAAGTTCATCTGACATTTTTGTAGTCTCCAAGCCTGAATCATTGCAGTATTGTTGGTTCCATCCAAGGAAATACAAGTTTATTATTCAACAAGAATTTCCCTTAGATTATCAAGGATTTCCTGGACCGTGTCGATGTTGACACTGCGGAAGATCACCTGTGAAACGAATCCTGGGTTTCCAAGTATTTCTTCAACATCCTTGATTTTTTCCATTCCACCATCATTTATGAGGTTAGTATAGTGGTTTATCATATGATCGTTTAACTTTATCATTAATCTTCCCATCACTTGGTATCATTCATCTAATATTATCTGTAGTACAACAATAGAATCTTCTATAGAGAAAATAATAAGAGAGAGGAAGAGGTTTAGAATATTTATCTAAGGAGGATGATCAGAGTCGGATTGGGATGAATCAATCATTGATCTTAGCCTGAATCTTTGGTGATTCACAATGAGTTAGGTATCATTATTTCAATCCTACCTCACATTTATTTTGGATTATTTTTTGTACCTGTTTTGGGTGTTTTTGTGCCAGTTGGATGATAAATTATTGGTGGAGGAGTGGATTGTGAAGGAAAGGGTGTATTTGGGTGGTTCACACTAATTCTAAATCTATAAATTCTATTTAAATGGTGTGTAGTTCATGAAAACACACAATGTAGTTTTATTGTTCCACAAAGCATGAAGAAGTTTTCTTCATAGAATGTAAGCCATATATACAATTCATGTTGTGCCTTTGGGTACATGGCCTCAGGTGTGGCCGAGTACATGGATAGACACCCTATGTGAGTTAAATAGCTTTTAATAATACATTTCATGTTAGGTTACATGGCACGAATTAATATAATATACATGATTCAGGATCTTGTTTGGCTTGAATGTCATGTAATACTTAAGGCATGTCTTGTATTTGGGAAATATATGATGAGATGGGTTGAGGTACACACCTAAGTTGAATCCTTGGGAATACACACCTAGAAATCTCAAGTGAACATAGGGTTCTTATAAAATACACAACATGGCGGTGGCAGTACACATTTTTTACACCTTTGAATGCACTATTTACACTTTAGTACACCTAGTGTACCTTCTTTTTCATTGAATTTTACATGTTTTCTATCCCTATAGCTATATGTGGAAAATTATGTAGTCCATTCCAAGTATCTTTCCTCATAAAACATGATGGTGGTTCTCATTCTATATCAAATTCTATTGGAGAGAAGATTCATAGTTGGTTACAAATATTATTCCAATAACAATGACGATGGGATCAAGGTAATGGTCCATAGAAGGTGTGAGGATGATGAGACCCCAAGAAGTTTTATGATACTAGGGCATTGAACCGTCAAATAAATTTGAAGATAAGTTTTTTCTAGGTTTTTTTTTTGTTTTTTTAAATCCTCATAGGATGAAGAGTCTTAAATTAAGAAGTTCAAGCTAGTATTTGGTGGTTCTCTCTATGTGGTAGGGTGGTCTGGTAGGGGTTATAGTCATACATAGAACTGAAGGAGATTTAATCCTTATCATGAACCAAAAAGTTATAGTTGATTAAAGTGGTTTGAATTGGATTACCTGGAATTGGTCATTTACTCACATTTTATATTTTCCTTTGTGGTCATCCTGCATGGAAGAATATAGATATATTCTCTCTCTCGTGCTTTAACTTGGGTTGTTGTTGCAAAAGATAAAGAGTAGTGATTATGAATTATTCCCAATGAACCCTTCATTGAACCACTGGTTCTAATGATTTTTAGATTGGAGCGGTATAGAGATGGGATCTAGGTACTCTCTTAGGCCTGTATCATGCATTTTGGTGTGGGTTATCCCTTATGTTAATGGAGTTGGTACTCCCCTAGAGATGTAGGTTGTGGATCCCCCATGCTTGGCTAAAATTTCTTATAGATCCCTATTTTAATTACATGATAATCCATACATGCAAAAATATTGTATTATTCATGGTCTATATTGTCCTTTAGTGAGGCATAAGGTCCTCCATGGGTTTGGTACTCCCTCAGTCAAATTAAATTCCATGATAAGTACAGGTCCCCTGTTGTGATTTTAGATTGATGGTATAGTGATATTGGTATTCATGTGGAATGGGTAGGTTCAAGTACTTTGGGACTTGCTGGGAAAAGAACTATCTATTTCCCCCTTTGGTATATCACCCTAGTGGAACTAGGCTAGGTTGGTGGGGATCCACCTTATGATTGGATGACCCTCATTTTTTTAGCAGTTTTAGGTTATAATACTTACTTTGGTCCTAGAAAGATCAAAGGGGGTTCTTATTCCCTATCGTAGGATCAAGGATGGAACTCCACAATGTAATAGGGTATGGATCACCCATACATGGGGTCGATATCCCCTCGATCATCTAACATGATCAAGGTGTGGATTCCCACTTTAATCAGGCTATTGGTTTTGGGATCTAAGTGTGATGTGTATAGATGAGCCTTTATAGTATGATTCATTGTTCTAGGAACAAATAAATTCCTATGAGTTTGGTTGTTCACACTGTGTGTTGGGAAGTTGGTGACACTGATGCATGTGGGGTGGTTCATGGTTGATGAAACTCTTCAGTTTGGGATTTTCCTAATTATATCCCTTGGTTATGAAATGGTGATTTGGGTGGATATTCCTCTCATGTGGAATTATTTGGTTTTATTTCCCCTATAACGGATGGGTAGGGAGGTGTTTTCCCCTGAGGTGGATGAGAAACGATATGTTTTCCCCTTATGATGATGAGAAAAGAATTTTTTTCCCATGATATGGATGAGTATAGAGGTGTTTTCCCCTGGGGTGTGAGGTGAATTTGTGGAGTAATCATTCTATGGAGATAGTAGACTATTGAGGCATACTTTGTTCGCCTATGGTATTGGGTTGAGGGTTTAATGGGGAGTAAAGACACACCTTATTCCCTAACTAGTGCTCTCCCCTACTACCTTGAGTTGGGTATCTAATTGATTTAGTCCTCATTTGTCAGATGGCCTCTAACCAGAGGCCCTTTATGTTTTTCATAGTGTTATACTGATTATTTCTATACTCACCCCTTTATGGACCCTATACCCACACAAGTTGTGATGTTGAAGATGGTGTACAGGCTGGTGGTGATTTTGGTGGACATGGAGCTAGTGAGGCTGGAGCTTAGTGGAGCCTGGTGGGATTCATGGTTGTAAATGCTCGGGGTTGGAGTTGGCACAATTTGGTGATTCCCTTTAATGTGGCCTTATTTTACATAGTTTTTTCACATCTTTTTAATTAATTTTTATTGATTTTAATTAATTATTTGTGTACTTTTTACTATATATTAACACTTTTGTATTTTTATAAATAAATTTATCAATTAAACATTTTTTATAACTATTCATTTATTTTAATCTTTAAAATAGTTAATTTTTAGTTTACTTTATTTTTATAGTCTTACAATCTATTATTTAGTTTGGATATTTTCGTCTCCATGTTTAGTAATTTTACTTTTTTATTAATTAATTAATTAATCCTTTCAATTACATTTAAATTACTTAGTTGTTAATTTAACATTTCATGTATTAAATATAATTAATTTAATATAACTTAATAAAATTATTATATTTCTTTTAACAATTCATTAATGATAAATTTAAGATTATAAATTCACTACATTTATTAAATCTCATTAATTAAATTTCATTTATTAACGTTATTGTTTAAAAACAAAATAATTTTCTACTTTAATAAATTTAATTTATTTTAGTAGTTATTTTAAATAATTTAACTGTATTATATATATGTTTAGTTTAAGTTTTTTATTAATTTTAAATAATATATTTGAATTTATATTTACGTTTATATTTATAATTTAAGTTTTTATTTTGAAACTTTTAATAATTTAATTCTAGTTTTAATTTTTTCATGAATTCATTTAAGTCTTTGTGTCTCAATAATTTTAGTTTTTTCTTATTTTAAATTAATTTTGTTGTTTAGACTTTATTTGAATTTTAATTTGTTTTTAATAAATTTTTAGTTTGCAGATTAGTTTTAGAGTCACAGTGGAACTAGTCTAATCATCTTCGATTACTGTCTTAGAAAGTTTACTACTACTTCCTCTTTCACGGTTCCACAATAATGTTGTCTCACCATCTTTTCACACTACAAATCTCGTCGCATCGGTTCCATCCCTCTACCACCATCACTTTTTCTTTCCAGTTGTGGCATTGTTTCTCCGTTACATGCCACCGTAATTACACCTCCTTGCGGTATCACCCAAAACTGTTTCCCAGCCTCACGGTCTCACCTTTTCATCTTGGTGGCACCGAATACTTTGTGGAACCATTTCGCTTCTTCCTTCACGGGGCCACAACAACCTCTGCACAAGTTTCACATCTTCCCTTGTCTCCGCGACTCTCCTGGCACCACACATCTCCCCACCATTTTATCCCCTCCGTACATCTTCTTCTCATTATCACTACCCTGGAACTCACTGATTTACCACCTACAATTTCCATACTCAAACCAAAATCAGTTCAGACTTGCACAATATCAAATCAACAGAAGAACCCCTTTCTGCAACTGTGAGCGGACTCATTCCCCTAATTCTCTAGGATCTACCAGACCTAAAGTTGTCACTACAGAAGAGAACTTTGATCGAGTCTTCACCACCGGAGGAGTCCTCTTGCGCCATGTTTGAAGAACCCTCTACTGAAACCTTTCATCATCACTTCCAATCTGGTCGGACTCTCACCACTAAATCCATCACCAGACAAAGAAATCCCCATTTAGACCTCAAAAACTAGACATCGAGAAATCTTGCTGGTTCGAACCTATCATTCTCCACCCGAGCAGTTCTATTGAAGTCTGAAGGAGTTGTCGTACGCTAAAGCTATGTGACGTCTCACTGTGGAATCGCACTACTGCGATTGGAGAAGTCGTTGATTTTCTTGAAGGAGGCCGATCTGAGAGAGATTCGAGCCGCTTCCAGTTGTTCTAGGAGGAGCCTTTTCATGAGTTTATGCCACCATGGTCTGAAGTCGGAGTAGTTCCATGGAGGGGCGACACCATGAGCAGCAGGTGTCTGCGACCGCTTGTGGAGAAGAAGTCGAAACCCTACTCCCCTCCCTTGCGCAGCGCTAGAATTTGGGGGGGGATGAAGTTAAAAAAAATTGAAAGATAAAAATAAAAATAATAATATAAATAAAAAATAAATTAATAATAAAAAAATAAAATATAAAACTAATTAATTAAATAAACTTATTTTTTAAACTTAGAAATTAAGTTAAAATAAATAAATTTAATTAAATACTTTAATGAATATAATTAATATAATTTAACTTCTTTTTGAATAAAATAATTATAAATTATAATAACTATATATAATTTTATAAATTGTAATAATTAAAATAAAACTATTTATTATGATAAACTTCGATAATAATCTAAAAAACTTAAATATTAAAAAACTAATCTCTAATAATTTAATAAATACTAAACTTTTAATTTAATATAATTATTAATTAATCACTTTAATAATTAAATAAATATAAAAAAACATGTAACAACATTAAATAAAATAAGTTTGTTAGTAAATAGAACAATAATTATTAATTATTAATTTAAATTTAATAACATTTAAGCTTTCTTTAATAAAAATTTTATTTATTTATAAAAATTTAACGTTTAAATGTTGATTCTTTTATTTATTTCTAACTATGAAGGTCCACACAAGAGCTGGAAACACATCTAAATACATTCAACTAACTCAGTGGGAGTTAGTTACAAGAGGAAAACTAGCACGATGTGTGGGTCGTGAAAAAACACACGTGTGCGGTGCTCAAGTGAGGGAATTTTGAAGTCGGTGGAAATGTGTGGTGACATGCAGTAGGTGACAGTTGATATATAAAGTAGAGTAGCAATGAAATTAAGGGGTTGCTCATTCTCTTTCCTCGATCACACCATTTTGAGAGTGGATACTTCCAGGAAACACAAAGAGCGGTACTAGTGACATGGAGTTGCAGGAGCAGGGTAGTAATTCATGATTTTCATTTGAAGAGGGAGGATTCTTCTACCTCTGTTTTATTATTTTCACCTTGTATTATCTTCTTTTGATTTAATATGATCTTAGTTTAATTTCATGCTTAAGAAATTTGAATTACTAATGGTTCATACTTTCTTCTCTTCATTATAACTCTTTTTAAAAGAATCTGATTATTTTGGAAAGATTGAATCTGGTTCTCAACTTAAATTCAATTTGCACCCGAATGCATATAATTTCAACATCAATGTTTATTCATTGAGATTTATCATTGATTTTTTTTCTTTTAAAAATGGAAATTAAAATTACAGAAACTATCCACGAGATAGCATTCTGTTAACATCTTAAAATCAAATTGTTGTATGTGGTTTTTGAAGTGGCGAACCTCAAGAACTATAATACAGAGTGTTAATTCTACTCAATATGAAGGATTAACAACTCATTTTTGAGGTGTGAATTTAATCATATAAAGAGTCATTTATTTAACCATTATATTTCAAATCTTCTGAGCTCATTCTGTGATTAATTCTCAGCACTCCTGTTTATATTTCCTGTTATCTTTAGTCTATACTATACTTTTAGCTGTTTCATTTTCCAGTTAAGTAAATAGGATATTTATAGAATTAGTTCCATTTTTTCACTTAATTATAAACAAAATATAAAAAAATGTAAAAAGTTGAAAAGTAAAAAATGTTTCCCCACTACTAACAATAGTCGGGGTAGTAAAAAACCTTAGAGCACTCACCTGCCTTCTTTGTGGATCGACCCTGCACCACTATGCCAGTGTAGGTTAATAAATATTATTTTAAGGGTTGGACAACCTCCGGCCACATCAAAACTTGGAACCATTACCAGGGAAGGCACGTGCATAGAGTCTAGGGTTATAATAAAAGTTAAAAAATAAATAAAAAACAGAAAAACACACTAAAAAAACTGCTTAAAAACTGTGAGCTTCTTTGCTTCTTTTGTTGAACATCAAAATTCTGTATCAACTTTGAAACTTTTTGTGGTTAATCTCACCTGTTCAAGTTTAAAAAAATGGAACATAATTAGAACTGTAATCAACCGGGGCCTCACTGTGATTTTTTTGGAAGTTATGGGCACACTGCCTGGTAGTGTGTCGATAACCAGCCACAACAGATTGATTACATTGAAGAAAATGAATATTTTATGCTCAGTCCTGACACCCTAGCTAAAATTTACCTAATTAATTTTAAATTGGATGCCAAGGTCGAACATTGCAATACTTTGTTAGACTAGAACCATTAAATTCAAGTTAAATACACTCAATAGAAAGATTAGAGACAAAAAAGTTTAGAAAATATGCTTTTAGAGTTACAACAAAGGTTCAAGGAAAAAGAATAATTTTAAGAAAATGAAAAAGAAAATTTTTATAAAAGATTTGAAAATCAAATTGAAGAGGAAAGTGAATACGAAACTGGGATAAAAACCGTCTACTTTGAAGAATCTGAAATTGTTGAACCAAATCTTGAAATTACCAAATCATTAAACAAATAAAACAACATTGAAAATCCAATAAAGAACATTAATGGAGTTGAGTTGGAAAATTTTTAAACTGATTTAAAATAGATTGAAAATGAATGCCCAGTTCATTTCATAATTCATACATTGGAGAAAAATCACTCTTTTAGAAGTTTTGAGAATGAAGTCACTCGGGTTGAAGATAAACTAGAAAATGAAAACTTGAATAAAAAAATATTCTCCCGAAATTACTGAAATCATGAACACTAAACCAGAACTTGAAATTGGGATTAATCTGGAAAATAAATTTGAACTATAAAACATGGAATTTTTAATTTTTTAGTGTGTGTTGAAAACCACACTTCTGTGTTGGGAAATTTCAAACCTAATAATTTTTGAATTTTTTTTGGATGATGAGGATGAGGGAATGATAATTGAAGAAAGACTAACTGATGAGTTTTCATTTCCCTGTTCTCATAGTAATCACTTTTCTGAAACCTTGTGTACTGAAATGGAAAGTAGTTTTGTCATTTCTGTGGAAAACTATTTGAATTTGAATAATATGGAATTTCAATTTATTAATTCTAAATTGAACATTACTCCCACTGATTTGAACTTTTTGGAACACACTAGAAACCTTTTTTTGGGAATTGAGACTTTTGAACTTGAACATGAAAAGGAGTTTTAGCACACGCTTGAATTAGGTAGAATTTATTTTTTAGAAGCAGAAGATTTTTAGTGTAAGTTAACAGATAAGGATATTTTAGTAGAGATTTACAACATTATTAGACATGAATTTTTTTGTGATAAAAAAATTTTCTTCCCTGTCTGTCACTTTCATCCTCAACTGTGAAGGGTGCTGAGCCTTCTCATGATAGTGATAGTAGTCTAGAGGTGGAATAAAACTTAAGTTCCATTGTACATGATTCTGTTCAGCACTCTATTGAATCCCCTCTTGATCATACTATTCATTACCCACCCATGATCACCCTTGAATTTGAATATGTTAATGATGAAGCTGAGAGAGATAGCCATGCGAATAAGTTCTTACCCTTTGAAGCACCTAGTTTAGTACTATCCCATCATGTGAATTTAAATCTTGAAAAATCATACCTTAATCTGGAAGTGAACAGCACTATGCTTACTATTGTCAAGGGGTATCTCTTAGTGGATATTTCAGGCTATGAGAGTTTATTTTCTATTGTGTTGAGTTTTGATTCCCACATAATTCGTTGTTCTGTTAAAAACAAATGGAACAAACACATGTGTTGGTTCCTATTAAGGAAACCACATCCACCTAGTGACTACGGTTAGTTATTAGGTGAGTCCGGCTGGGGACTCTAAATCTAGTGTTGCATAGGAGGAAACTCATGGTTTTTGTTGTGTTAATAAACAAAAAAAATTGTACTTAAATAAAGTCTAGTTGAATACTTTAAATTCAGTGCTTCATGGGAGTCAACCCATGTTATTTCTTTTGTTTTTTCTTTTGTTTTTTTTACTTTGAGTAAAGTGTTGTTGTTGTTACCTTTTGTATGCTCTGTCTCTGCTGGATTTTTATTCCTGGTTGACATGCTTTGTGTTTTTATGATGTTGCTACTATGTAATAAAGGCTTATTGAAGGATTACTGAAAAAATATTAAGTCAGGAAAGTACCTTATTATTAATTTCAATATCATTATTCTTCTCCTTACTACTTTAAAAAAATATGTTGCATGTCTTGCATGAAAAATTCTGCTCTATTTTTTGCTGCTTTAAAAAAATTTACTTACTGAGAAATTCTGCATGTATTAGAAAATTATGCTATATGTGTACTGAAAATTATATTTCATGACTATAACTATATAAAATTCTACTGCATGCCTTGCTACAGAAATTTAAAAAATTCTACATATGTTTAAAATTATGCTCATATTGGAATGAAAGTCTACTCTATATTACGGTGTAAATAAAAATTATGCATGTACTTCACTGCTGAAAATTGAATTTCATTATTATTAAAATCTTCTCTCAGGTTGAAACTAAGTGGGGGGTACATGCTGCTGTTTTTTTTAATATGATTTAGGTTGGGGTGTTTAGCATGAAATTTTTCTATTGTATTGAATATCCAACTGAATAAATTCTGTTAAATTTTATTTTACCCCAATATAGAGTGAACTTACACCTCACATTCTACTTTTGAGATGTATTGAAAATTATACACTGGACTTAAATGTTAATACATGTACTTGCTTTTGAACTTGCTGTTAATTAACCTTTGTGGAAAACACATTCTTTGAACTTCAAAGAGACCCTTTATACAGGTCATAAATCTACTGAAATAAAAAATCTGTTTTGAACCTTAACTGTTTAATTGTTCTTCTCCACGTTAGAAGTCAAACTTGGGAAAAAAGTTGGGTTTTAAGTGTGTGGGAGGGGGTCAATTCTTGATTGTGTTGAACTGTGATTTAATGTTAGCCCGTTAATTCCCACTTTCACTTCAAACATTTTGTAAAAATGGTTAAACCTTTTCAAAATTCTTATACAATTTTAGGTTGTACATTGTTTCCCAAATGGGGCTTGCCTTAGGAAAAGTACCTTGTTGGTAGTTAATATTTGTTTTGAATCTGAAATTAATATGTATGGATGATTTCTAAGTGAACTTACTTAGTGATTTTATGAGATCTTGGTTTAGGACTACTTTTGAGAGTGATATGGGTAACCTATTAGTGGAGTTATGATCATAGCCCTTGGAACTAGAAGTTTGATCTTGATCCTAGGGGACACATATTTTTATTATTTATTCAAAGTAATTACCTTAGTGAGACAATATAAATGGTTTTCATAAAATTCATTTGAACTGGAGTAATTTGGGCATCTGGGATCCCACTGTGAGTCTCTAAGACCCTAGATGCTGGGTGTTTTTCTATTAACTGTAAGCCCTCTGTACACCTTGAATAAGTGCATTTCACAATGCTCAGCACAGGATGCATGTATGGGGGAAAATAAAATAAAGTGTCTAGCATCAAAAATGAGTTCATTGTGGTGAGGGAAATGATGAATTCCAAATGAAGAAGGGGTCAATTGTTTATATTTGAATCATTTAGGATGTATCATTAAGGTGAATTTTAAGAAAAATATTTTTGGAACCTAGGTGATGAGTCAAAAATACAAATTTCCTCTGGTTAAGCTTTTAATTCCACTGATATTTTACAACTTGTCACCCTTAGACTTTGAACCTGATCATGGATGGAAATGAGTCACTAGGTAGGTTCATATATAAGGCATGGCACTTTCTTTAATTGATGAATCTTTGTTATCTTGATTACCCTTTGAGTATTTGTTCTAGGCAAGACTAAATTTGAACAATTCATTTTCTGAACCCTATCGACATGTTTTTGTCCTTTGATTCAAATTACTGGACATGTTACATTTTGAGCAGTATCATGAATAATATACTTCTATTTTCGTAGGATAATAAAACATGGGATTTTTTTAGGACAAACAATGATTAAGTGTGGGAGAATTTGATGTGGTCTTATTTTACATAGTTTTTCCACATCTTTTTAATTAATTTTTATTGGTTTTAATTAATTATTTTTGTACTTTTTACTATATATTAACACTTTTGACTTTTTATAAATAAATTTATCAATTAAACATTTTTTATAATTATTCATGTATTTTAATATTTAAATAGTTAATTTTTAGTTTACTTTATTTTTATAGTCTTACAATATATTATTTAGTTTAGTGATTTTTGTCTGCATGTTTAATCATTTGACTTTTTTATTAATTAATTAATTAATCTCCTTAATTAAATTTAAATTACATAGTTGTTAATTTAACATTTCATGTATTAAATTTTAATTATTTTAATACAACATAATTAAATTATTAGATGTCTTTTAACAATTCATTAATTATAAATTTAATATTATAAATTCACTACATTTATTAAATCTCATTAATTAAATTTCATTTATTAACTTTATTATTTAACAACAAAATAATTTTATAATTTAATAAATTTGATTTATTTTAGTAGTTATTTTAAATAATTTAACTATATTATATAAATGTTTAGTTTAAATTTTTTATTAATTTTAAATAATATAGTTGACTGTCGATTTAATTTTATATTTAGTTATAATTTAAGTTTTTATTTTGAAACTTTTAATAATTTAAGTCTAGTTTTAATTGTTTCATAAATTCATTTAAGTCTTTGAGTCTCAATAATTTTAGTTTTTTTTATTTTAAATTAATTATGTTGTTTAGACTTTATTTGAATTTTAATTTGTTTTTAAAAACTTTTTTGTTTGCAGATTAATTTTAGAGTCACGGTGGCACTGGTCTAATCATCTTCTTTTACTGTCTCAGAAAGTTTACTATTGCTTCCTCTATCACATTTCCACAACAATGATGTCTCACCGTCTTTTTACATTGTAACTCTCTTCACACCGGTTCAAGCCCTCTACCACTGTAAATTTTTCTTTCCAATTGTGGCACTCTTTCTCCTTTACGTGCCACCGTAATTCCACCTCCTTGCAGTATCACCCAAAACTATTTCCCAGCCTCACGGTCTCACCTTTTTATCTCGGTGGCACCGAATACTTTGTAGAACCATTTTGCATTATCCTTTACGGTGCCATAATAACATCTACACAAGTTTCACATCTTCCCTTGTCTCCATGACTCTTCTGGCACCACACATTTCACCACCATTTTATCCCCTCTGTACATCTTCTTCTCATTATCACCACCCTGCAACTCACCTATTTACCACCTACAATTTCCATACTCAAACCAAAATCAGTTCAGACTTTCACAAGATCAAATCAACAAAAGAACCTTTTTCTGCAACTCTTATCGGACTCATTCCCCTACTTTTCCAGGATCTACTAGATCTTAACTTGTCACTGCGGAAGAGAATTGTGATCGAGTCTTCACCACCGGTGGAGTATGCTTGCGCTATGTTTGAAGAACCCTCTACCGAAACCCTTTATTGTCGCTTCCAATCTATTCGGACTCCCACTGCTAAATCCATCACCAGACAAAGACATCCTCATTCAGACCTTGAAAACTATCCATCGAGCCATCTTTTCGGTTTGAACCCATCGTTCTCCACCTAAGCTGTGCTGCTGAAGTCCAAAGGAGTTATCGCACGCTAAAGCTATGTGACGTCACACTGTGCAATCACACTACTGTAATTGGAGAAGCTATTGATTTTCTTGAAGGAGGTCGATCTGAGGTAGAGTCGAGCCACTGCCATCTATTCTAGGAGGAGCCTTTGCATGAGTTTATTCCACCATGGTCTAAAGTTGAAGTACTGCCATGGAGGGGTGACACCATGAGCAGCAGGTGTCAGTGACGGCTTGTGGAGAAGAAGTCAAAAACCTACTCCCCTCCCTTGCGCAGCATTAGAATTTGGGGGGTGAAGTTAAAAAAATTAAAAGATAAAAATAACAATAATAATATAAATAAAAAAAGAAATTAATAATAATAAAATAAAATATACAACTAATTAATTAAATAACCTTATTTTTTAAACTTAGAAATTAAGTTAAAATAAATAAATTTAATTAAATACTCTAATGAATATAATAATTATAATTTAACTTCTTTTTGAATAAAATAATTATAAATTATAATAACTATATATAATTTTATAAATTGTAATAATTAAAATAAAACTATTTATTATGATAAACTTAGATAATAATCTAAAAAACTTAAATATTCAAAAACTAAACTCTAATAATTTAATAAATACTAAAATTTTAATTTAATCTAATTATTAATTAATCAATTTAATAATTAAATAAATATTAAAAAATACCATGTAACAGTATTAAATAAAATAAGTTAGTTAGAAAATAAAATAATAATTATTAATTATTAATTTAATTTTAATAACATTTAATCTTTCTTTAATAAAAATTTTATTTATTTATAAAAATATAACATTTAAATGTTGATTCATTTATTTATTTCTAACTGTTCTGGTTCACACAGAAGCTGGAAACACATATAAACACATTCAACTAACTTAGCGGGAGTTAGTTAGAAGAGAAAAAGTAGCGCGACGTGTGGGTCGTGAAAAAACACACGTGTGCGGTGCTCAAGTGAGGGAATTTTGAAGTCGGTGGAAATGAGTGGTGACATGCAACAGGTGACAGTTGATATATAAAGTAGATCCGTAGTGAAATTAAGGGTATTCTCATTCTCTTTCCACGATCACAACTTTTTGAGAGTGGATACTCCCAAGAAACACAAAGAGCGGTACCAGTGACATGGAGTTGCAGGAGCAGGGTATTAATTCATGATTTTCATTTGTAGAGGGAGGATTCTTCTACCACTATTCTATTATTTTCACCTTGTATTTTCTTATTTTTATTTAATATGGTCTTAGTTTAATTTCCTATTTGGAAAATTTGAATGACTGATGGTTCATACTTTCTTCTCTTCATTATAACTCTTTTTAAAAGAATCAGATTCTTTTGGTGAAATTGAATCTGGTTCTCAACTTAAATTCAATTTGCACCCGAATGCATATAATTTCAACATCAATGTCCATTCAGTGAGATTGATCGTTGATGTTTTTCTTTTAAAAATGGAAATTCAAATTACAAAAACTATCGGCAAGATAGATTTCTGTTAACATCTTAAAATCAAATTATTATATGTGGTTTTTGAAGTGGAGAACCTCAAGAACTATAATACAGAGTGTTAATTCTTCTGGAGAGGAAGGATTAAAAACTCATTTTTGAGGTGTGAATTTAATCATATGAAGATTCATTTTTTTAACCATTAGATTTCAAATCTTCTGAGCTCATTCTGTGATCAATTCTCAGCACTCCTGTTTATATTTCCTGTTATCTTTAGTATATATTGTACTTTTAGTTGTTTCCTTTTCTAGTTAAGTGAATAGTATATTTTTAGAATTAGTGTCATTTATTTTCACTTCATTATAAAAAAATATAAAAAAAGTTGAAAAGTAAAAAAGGTTTCCCCACTACTGACAATAGTGGAGGTTTTAAAAAACCTTAGAGCACTCACCTGCCTTCTCTGTGGATCGACCCTGCACCACTATGCTAGTTTATGCTAATAAATAATATTTTTAGGGCTATGAAAACCTCTAGCCACATCAAAACTTGGCACTGTTACTAGGGAAGGCATGCGCTGAGAGTCTAGGGTTATAATAAAAGTTAAAAAATCAATAAAAATAAAAAAACACACTAAAAAACTTTATAAAAAATTCTTAAAAAACTATGAGCTTCTTTTCTTATTTTGTTGAACATCAAAATTCTGCATCAACTTTGAAACTTTGTGTGGTTAATATCACCTGTTTAAGTTTAAAAAAATAGAACATCATCATAACTATAGTCAACCAGGGACTCACTATGATTTTTGTGGTAGTTATGAGCACACTGCCTGGAAGTGTGTCTATAACCAGTCATGACAGATTGATTACATAGATGAAAATGAATATTTTGTGCTCAGTCCTGACACCCTAGCTAAAATTGACCTAATTGATTCTAAATTGGATGCCAAGGTGGAACTTTGTAATAATTTGTTATACTTGAACCATTAAATTAAAGTTAAATACACTCAAGAGAAAGATCAAAGACAAAAAATATTAGAAAACATGCTTTTATAGTTACAACAAATGTTCAAGGAACAAGAACAATTTGAAGAAAATGAAAAATAAAATGTTTATAAAATATTTTAAAATCAAATTTAAGAGGAAAGTGAATCTGAAACTGGGATATAAACCATTTACTTTGAAGAATCTGAAACAGTTGAATCAAATCTTGAAATTACCAACTCATTAAACAAAGAACACAACATCAAAAATCCAATAAATAACTTTAATGGAGTTGAGTTGGACAATTTTGAAACTAATTTAAGACCGATTGAAAAGGAATGCCTAGTTCATTTCATAATTCCTACATTGGATAAAAATTTCTCTTTTAGAAGTTTTGAGAATGAAGTCACTCGGGTTGAAGATAAACTAGAAAATGAAAACTTGAATAAAAAAAATTCTTCTCCCAAAATTACTGAAATCATGAACACTGAACTAGAACTTGAAATTGGGTATAATCTAGAAGAGAACGTTGAACTGGAAAACATCAAATCTGTAATTTTTTAGTCTGTGTTGAAAACCACCCTTTCATGTTGGGAAATTTCAAAGCCAATAATTTCTGAATTGTTGTAGGATGATGAGGATGAGGGAATGATATTTGAAGAAAGACTAACTGAGGATTTTTCATTTCCCTATTCTCATAGTAATCACTTTTCTGAAACCTTGTGTACTGAAATGGAAAGTAGTGTAGTCATTTTTGGGGAAAACTATTTGAATTTGAACAATATGGAATTTTAATTTATTAATTCTGAATTGAACATTACTCCCCCTGATTTGAACTTTTTGGAACACACTACAGACCTTGTTTTGGGAAATGATCCTTTTGAACTTGAACATGAAAAAGAGGTTTAGCACACACTTGAATTAGGAATAATTGATTTTTTAGAAGCAGTATATGTTTAGTGTGAGTTAATAGATAAAGATATTTTGGAATAGATTTACAACATTGTTAGACCGGAATTTTTTTGTGATAAAAAAAAAATTCTCTTCCCTGTATTCCACCTGCATCCTCAACTATGAAGTGTGTTGAGCCTTCTCATGATACTGATAGTAGTCTAGAGGTGGAATCACACTTCAGTTCCATTGTACATGATTCTGTTCAGCACTCTCTTGAATCCCCTCTTGAGCCTACTATTCAGTACTCACACATGATCACCCTTGAATTCGAATATGTCAATGATGAAGCTGAGAGAGATAGCCATGAGAATAAGTTTTTACCCTTTGAAGCACCTAGTTTAGTATTGTCCCATCATGTGAATTCAAATATTGAAAAATCTGAACTTAATCTGGAAGTGCATAGCGCTATGCTTACTATTGTCAAGGGGTGTCTCTTAGTAGTTATTTCAGGCTATGAGAGTTTATTTTCTGTTGTGTTATGTTTTGATTCCCACATAATTCATTGTCCTCTTAAAAACAAATGGACCAAACACATGTGGTGGTTTCTATTAATTAAACCACATCCACCTAGTGACTACGGTTAGTTTCTAGGTGAGTCCGGATGGGGACTTCAAATCTATCACTACATGGGAGGAAACCCATGGTTTTTTTGTGTTAATAAACAAAAAAATCATACTTAAATAAAGTCTAACTGAAGAATTTAAATTCAGTGCTTCATGGGAGTCAACCCATGTTCTTTATTTTATTTTAACTTTTGTTTTTGTTCTTGTTTTACTTTGAATAAAGTGTTGTTGTTGTTACCTTCTGTATGCTCTATCTCTGCTGGATTTTTGTTCCTGGTTGACATGATATATGTTTTTAGGATGCTACTACTGTGTAATAAATGAGTGGAATTCCCTTAGTGAAGGATTTATGAAAAAATATTTAGTCGTGTAAGTACCATAATATTAATTTCTATTTCATTATTCCTCTCCTTAATATTTTAAAAAAAATATGTTGCATATCTTGCATGAAAAATTCTGCTCTATTTTTTGCTGCTTTAAAAAAAATTCTTATTGAAAAATTCTGCTTGTATTAGAAAATTCTGCTATATGTGTACTGAAAATTCTGTTGCATGACTTGAACTGTATAAAATTCTGTTTCTTATCTTGCTACTGAAATTTAAAAAATTCTGCATATGTTTAAAATTCTACTCATATTGGAATGAAATTATGTTGTTTGTTACTCTGTAAATAAAAATTCTTCATGTACTTCACTAATGAAATCTGAATTTCATTATTATTAAAATCTTCTTACTGCTTGAAACTAAGTGTGGGGGGGTACATGCTGTTTTTTTTTAATCTGCTTTAGGTTGGGGTGTTTATCATGAACTTTTTCTACTATATTGAATATCCAACTGAATAAATTCTGTTAAATTTGCTTTCACCCCAATACACAGTGCACTTACACCTCACATGATACTTTTGAGATGTATTGAAAATTATACACCGGTCTTAAATGTTAATGCATGTACTTGCTTTTGAACCTACAGTTAATTAACCATTGTGGAAAACACATTCTTTGAACTACAAAGAGACCCTTTATACATGTCATAAATCTACTGAAATACAAAATCTGTTTTCAACCTTAATTGTTTAATTGTTCTTATCCACTTTAGAAGTCAACTTTGGGTACAAAGTTGGGTTTTAAGTGTGGGGGAGGGGGTCAATTCTTGATTATGTTGAACTGTGATTTAATTTTAGCCCATAAATTCCCACTTTCACTTTAAACATTTTGAAAAAATGTTTAAAATTTTTCAAAAATTTTATACAATTTTAGGTTGTACACTGTTTCTCAAATGGGGCTTGCCTTAGGACAAGTACCTTGTCGGTAGTTAATATTTGTTTTGAATCTAAAATTAATATGTATGGATGATTGCTGAGTGAACTTACTTACTGATTTTATGAGATCTTGGTTTAGGACTACTTTTGAGAGTGATATGGGTAACCTATTAGTGGAGTTATGATCAAAGCCCTTGTAACTAAAAGTTTGATCTTGATCCTAGGGGACATACATTTTTATTATTTATTCAAAGTAATTACCTTAGTGAGACAATTTAAATGGTTTTCATAAAAATCATTTGAAATGGAGTAATTTGGGCATCTAGGATCCCACGATGAGTCTCTGAGACCCAAGATGTTGGGTGTGCTTCTGTTAACTATATGCCCTTTTTACACCTTGAATAAGTGCAGGACACAGTTCTCAAAACGTGATACATGGCTTGGGAAAAATAAGATAAAGTTTCTAGGGTCAAAAATGAGTTCATTATGGTCAGGGGAAAGATGGACGCCAAATGAATAATGGGTCAATTGTTTATGTGGGAATCATTTAGGATGTATCATTAAAGTGGATTTAAAAAAATATTTTTAGAACCTAGGTGATGAGTCAAAATACAAATTTCCTCTGGTTAAGTTTTTAATTCCACTGATATTTTACCTCTTGTCACCCTTGGACTTTGAACCTAATCCTGGATTGAAATGAGTCACTAGGTAGGTTCACATATGAGGCATGACACTTTCTTTAATTGATGAATCTTTGTTATCTTGATTACCCTTTGAGTATTTGTCCTAGGCAAGACTAAATTTGAACAATTTATTTTCTAAAGCCTATTGACATGTTTTTGTCCTTTGATTCAAATTGTTGAACATGTTACATTTTGAGCAATATCATGAATAATATACTTCTGTTTTCATAGGATAATAAAACATGGGATTGTTTGAGGAAAAACAATGATTAAGTGTGGGAGAATTTTATTTAACCTTCTTTTACATAGTTTTTCCACATCTTTTTAATTAGTTTTTATTGATTTTAATTAATTATTTGTGTAATTTTTACTATATATTCACACTTTTGTCTTTTTATAAATAGATTTGTCATTTTAACATTTTTTATAATTATTCATGTATTTTAAGCTTTAAAATAGTTAATTTTTAATTTACTTTATTTTTATAGTCTTACAATATATTATTTAGTTTGGTGATTTTTGTATGCATTTTTAATAATTTGACTTTTTTATTAATTAATTAATTAATCTCCTTAATTACATTTATATTAATTAGTTTTTAATTTAAATTTCATGTATTAAATATTAATTAATTTAATACAACTTAATTAAATTATTATGTCTTTTAAAAATTCAATAATTATAAATTTAAGATTATAAATTCACTACATTTATTAAATCACATTAATTAAATTTCATTTATTAACTTTATTTTTTAACAAAAAAATAATTTTCTAATTTAATAAATTTAATTTGTTTTAATAGTTATTTTAAATAATATAACTGTATTATATAGATGTTTTGTTTATGTTTTTTTTAATTTTAAATAATATAGTTGAATTTCAAATAATTTTATATTTAGCTCTAATTTAATTTTTTATTTTGAAACTTTTAATAATTTAAGTCTAGTTTTAATTGTTTCATAAATTCATTTAAGTCTTTGAGTCTCAATAATTTTAGTTGTTTTTTATTTTAAATTAATTTTGTTGTTTAGACTTTATTTGAATTTTAATTTGTTTTTAATAACTTTTTTGTTTGCAGATTAATTTTAGAGTCACAGTGGCACCGGTCTAATCATATTATGTTACTATCTCATCAAGTATGCTACCATTTCCTCTGTCAGGGTTCCACAGTAATGTTGTCTCACCGCCTTTTCACATTGCAACTCTTTTCACACTGGTTCCAGCCCTCTACCAACATCATTTTTCCTTTCTAGTTGTGGCAATGTTTCTCCTTTAGGTGCCACCGAAATTCCACCACCTCGCGGTATCACCCAAAACTGTTTTCTGGGCTCATGGTCTCACCTTTTCATCTCGGTGGCACCGAATACTTTGTGAAACCATTTTGCATCATCCTTCACGGTGCCACAACAACCTCTGCACAAGTTTCACATCTTCCCTTGTCTATGCGACTCTCTTGGAACCACACATCTCCTCACCATTTTATCCCCTCTGCACATCTTCTTCTCATTCTCACCGCCCTGCAACTCACCGATTTACCACCTAAAATTTCCATACTCAAACCAAAATTAGTTCAGACTTTCACAAGCTCAAATCAACGGAAGAACCCCTTTCTGCAACTGCGAGCAGACTCATTCCCCTACTTTTCCAGAATCTACCTGATTTGAACTTTTCATTGTGGAAGAGAAGTGTGATCGAGTCTTAACCATTAGAGGAGTCCGCTTTCACCATGTTTAAAGAACCCTCTACCGAAATCTTTCATCATCGCTTCCAATCTAGTCAGACTCTCATCGCTAAATCCATCACCAGACAAAGACATCCTTATTTAGACCTTGAAAACTAGCTATCTTGCTGGTTCGAACCTGTCGTTCGCCGCCCGAGCTGTGCTGCTGAAGTTTGAAGGAGTTGTTGCACGCTAAAGTTGTGTGATGTCGCACTGTGGAATCTCACTACTGCAATTGGAGAAGCTGCTGATTTTCTTGAAGGGCACCGATTCGAGGGAGAGTCAAGCTGATGCCAGCTATTTTAAGAGGAGCCTTAGCATGATTTTATGCCACCATGGTCTGAAGTTGGAGTAGTGCCATGGAGGGGCGACACCAGGAGCAGTAGGTGTCGGTGACGGCTTGTGGAGAAGAATTCGAAACCCTACTCCCCTTTCTTGCGCAGCACTAGAATTTAGGGGGGGGAATGAAGTTAAAAAAAATTAATGATGAAAAATAATAATAATAATATAAATAAAATAATTATTAATAATAAAATAAAATATATAACTAATTAATTAAATAACCTTATTTGTTAAACTTAGAAATTAAGTTAAAATAAATAAATTTAATTAAATACTTTAATGAATATAATAAATATAATTTAACTTCTTTTTTAATAAAATAATTATAAATTATAATAACTATATATAATTTTATAAATTTTAATAATTAAAATAAAACTATTTATTATGATAAAATTATATAATAATCTAAAAAACTTAGATATTCAAAAACTAAACTCTAATAATTTAATAAATACTAAACTTTTAATTTAATCTGATTATTAATTAATCACTTTCATAATTAAATAAATATAAAAAATAACATGTAACAACATTAAATAAAATAAGTTAGTTAGAAAATAAAATAATAATTATTAATTATTAATTTAAATTTAATAACATTTAATCTTTATTTAATAAAACATTTATTTATTTATAAAAAGTTAACATTTAAGCATTGATTCATTTATTTATTTCTAAATATGCAGGTTCACACAGGAGCTTGAAACACGTATAAATACTTTTAACTAACTCAGTGGGAGTTAGTTACAAGGAAAAAACTAACGCGGTGTGTGGGTCGCGAAAAAACACACGTGTGTGGTGCTCAAGTGAGGGAATTTTGAAGTCGGTGGAAATGTGTGGTGACATGCAGTAGGTGATAGTTGATATATAAAGAAGAGTAGCAGTGAAATTAAGGGGACGCTCATTCTCTTTCCACAATCACACCATTTTGAGAGCTGATATTCCCAGCAGACACAAAGAGCGGTACCAGTGACATGGAGTTGCGGGAGCAGGACAGCAATTCGTGATTTTCATTTGTAGAGGGAGGATTATTCTACCTCTGTTATATTATTTTTACCTTGTATTTTTTTCTTTTGATTTAATATGATCTTATTTTAATTTCGTGTTCAGGAAATTTGAATGACTAATGGTTCATACTTTCTTCTCTTCATTGTAACTCTTTTTAAAAGAATCGGATTCTTTTGGTGAGATTGAATCTGGTTCTCAACTTAAATTCAATTTTCACCCAAATGCATCTAATTTCAACATCAATATTCATTCGGTGAGATTGATCATTTATGTTTTTCTTTTAAAAATGGAAATTCAAATTACAGAAACTATCAGCAAGATATCTTTCTGTTAACATCTTAAAATCAAATTTTTGTATGTGGTTTTTGAAGTAGAGAACCTCAAGAACTATAATACATAGTGTTAATTCTTCTAGAAAGGAAGGATTAACAACTCATTTTTGAGGTGCGAATTTAATCATATGGAAATTCATTTGTTTAACCATTAGATTTCAAATCTTATGAGCTCATTCTATGATCAATTCTCAGCACTCCTATTTATATTTCTTATTATCTTTAGTATATATTGTACTTTTAGCTGTTTCATTTTCCAGTTAAGTAAATAGGAGAGTTATAAAATTAGTTCCATTTTTTTCACTTCATTATAAAAAAAATATAAAAAAACATAAAAAGTTGAAAAGTAAAAAATGTTTCCCCACTACTGACAACAGTGGGGGTCGTAAAAAACCTTAGAGCACTCACCTACCTTCTCTGTGGATCGACCTTGAACCACTATGCTAATGTAGGTTAATAAATAATATTTTGAGGGTTGTGACGACCTCCAGCCACATCACCCTTCTTCCCAATCACTTGAGGTTAGTTATATTTTGGGGTATTGGAATTTATATTATTTTTCCCTTTTGTACTATAATTTCTATCATATGTCATGGTATGTATAACAAGTTTTCATGAATTTTACATTTCAGATAGTTATGTATTTCTGTATGGATGTGATTTTATGGATGGTTAGTGATGTATGCATGATCATGTTGTATAGGTTAAGGCCTATTGTATTTGATTTATGCATTCTTGGTGCTAGTCACCAGCCCCTGGCCTATTTAAATTTGGACTTGGAGTTTCATAATAAACCCACTGCCATCCTAGGAGGGGACTCAGTGGGTCGATTCGTGTCACCTCCTTCCCCACGACACTACACTGATTTCCCTTGTCATCCTACCACCCCCAATCACCCCTAACACACCCTAACCACCTCCTAACGCCCTTAAAAACTCCAAGTGGTCCTCTATTCATCTCCTAATGTCCCCTTATCACCCCTTAACCACCCCAAACATACCCCTCCACACTCCATCCATCACGCGTCTTCTATGGTCAACTATCATGATCTTTTCCATTACCCCCCACATCTCTTCATGTGTCTCACCACATCAAACACACTAAAGCATACATGTTGGAATAGGATATTTAGTGGTCATCGAATGGAAATCACTAAACATTTTAGCTACTATCCAAAATATTCCATTGTTTGGAAATTGTTAGATCCCTTCAAGTAGTGTTATTATTGTAAGTAATACATGTCATTATAAGATTCTCACAATATCTATAAGTAATCCACAATTTCTTAAGATGGTCCATATCATCAAAAATACCCATACATTAATACATTAATTATTTAGTAAATGTCTTACTTATTTCCATCAATAAATAATCACTCCTTCGTAAATATGTAGTGACATCACAAATAAATATTCAATAATATTCAACGCCACTCTTTATTAGTGCTAAAAAATACTAATTAAGGATATAATTTTATCAGCACTAACTAAAAATGAAGATAAATGTACACTTTATTAGTGCTAAAAAAAGTCTTGATAAAAGACTATCTTTGTCGGTGTTTCTTTTAGCGCTAATGAAGGCCTCATTTGTCAACGCTTCAATTAGCACTGATAAATGACACCATGAATAATTTAATTTACATATACATATTTATATTTTTAAATTTGATTTATATACTAATAAGTGTAAATATTTATATAAATACAGTATCTATATTGTAGAATATATAATATAATATCTTATGCATTTTCCCGCTTGGAACGTACACGATAAACAAATGCTCACGAGGACTCAAACCTAGGTGAGCAAAGCCCCCCCACTCTATATGTGTGTGTGTGTGATTTATATAACAATAAGTACATGTATTTATATAAATATTATTTATAGCTATATTATAACAATAAATATTGTTAATTATTTTCCTAATTTTATATATAAAAAATTATCAAATTTATATTAATCAATAAAAAAGTTTAATAATATATTTATAGTCGTTAAAAAAGAGTATATATAAATATAATATGTTAAAATTTTATTTAAACAATTTTATAAATATATAAATGAATATATATTTATTTAGTTTTATTTATACTATATTTAAATATATATATATATTATACATATTTATATATTCTTAAATATGATTTAAATAAGTGAAAATATATTTACTTTTGTTATTATTTTATACTTATTTATAATTATATGTAGTTATAACTACACATACACATAAGTTTGTGTGTGTATTAAAATATAGTGACATGAACTATATAAATAAATATATAAATTTTAAAGACATGGCCCTAGTTTCTAGGAGTCGGTGTCTTATTACATTACATTGGAATGATTACAAGAAAGTTTTATCCCAAAGGAAGGAATATTTTAGTAGATTTTGGAAACAAGATACATACATAAGTTCAACATTAAAACATTAAAAGAAAAACAACATAAAAGTTCCACTGGGAACAACCACCACTGTAATATTATCCCTGCAAGTCATTCATAATATAATTCTTCATGTCCTAGGAAAAAATGAAACATAAGAAGAGGTGAGCTCAAATGATCAGTAAGAGTAATCAATACAGAGGAAGATAACATAAACATAAACATTAGTCATGGTGAATAAATTAAAACACATTACTTTACAAATAATAAACCGGAACACATTATGTAGGAACATGAGATAAGTAAATAATGCCATAATAAAACATAATAATGGGTATTCTACTAGTCAAATAACCACATGGATTTTTAATTACTAGCTTCATAATTAGGGAAGTGTATATTCTAGACATTATAAAACATATCTTCAAGGCCTCAACCAATACGTCTAAAAATGATTAAGGCCTCGACCAAAACCATATCTCAAAATGGCCAAGGCCTTGGCCAAGTCCACGTCTGTTTTTCTCATTAGACCTACCGATGCATCGAGGGGATAGATAGGGCCCCACGCATCACATAAAAAGTCTAATGCATTCCTCATATGAGAAAGGATAAACATAAACAACATATACATTCATATTTAAACTAACATATGAAATGTAAATAACTTTCCCCAACCATTAAGCTTATTCACTAAACATTCAGAGTAAATTGGTGAATGGTTCTAGGATAGAACATCCACAATAAAACTATTCATAAACCATACAATTAAATATGGTATATGATATCATAAAATATTAATCCCAATAATACATAATAACAAATAGGAGTTTTGAAACAAACAAAAATACTCTTATAAAATCATCAAGTAATTCCTGAGATAAATACTCTTTTATTTTGAAAAGAAGGGTTCTTTTGGAAAAGCATTTGTATTAAACCAGAAATTAAGTAAGATAGTATTTACATAACAAAATCAGTTATTTCATAAATATAATATTTTCTAAAAACATATTATAGATTTACCTTGAAAATAGGTAAGAATTTGAGAAATTATCTTAAACCGGGCTTGTATTTCGAAAATAATTTTGAAAGTTCCTTTTAAAATGTGTAACTACCCATAAAATAAGGAAATATTATGGTTTTTAAACATATATATAACACTCACAAATAATTTATGAGTAGTACTTAATAATACATAAGAATTTCATAGAGGCAATTAGACAATAAAAGTAACCCGAATGAAAATAGAGGTTTGGGTGGAAAACCCTTACCTTAAGTCGGAATGTGTTCCGCTCTTGAACTTAGGGTCCTTGAATATAAAATTAGAATTATTAATAACTTAATTCAGAACCTATTAGACATTTATTTTGTTTATCATTATTTTATTAATCCCATTATGTCTTTATTGATTATTATAAGATTGAATTTTGTCATTCCGAAGTGTTTGTTTTCTTGATTTTCATAATCGGTTCACTTGTTTTTATGTAATAGAGTTCATGTGGAATGGATGAAAATATCCAGAATTGAATTTACATATTATATATGAAGATACATATTTTTTAATGGTAATTTATATCATTTGGATACATGGAATGAGGATTAATCATTAAATGAGATATTAATGACAATCACTTAGAATATTCTAGCTGTATTTTGATTATTAGGAACTAGTTTGGTCATATGATTTAATATTATGTACATATACTGGTTTCTGAATATTAAATAGGTTATAATACATATATTATATCCCAGTTAAACCATAAAAATGGTTTCATGACCGGTAATGAAGGATAAATTGAAGAACGAAACTTCATCGTCAATGAAGGTTGTAAATTGGAACCTCATGGAAATTGATTTCGTTTATAAAATAAAAGAGAGAGAGTAGAATATTGATGATGGTTCTTCAATTCACATGATATAATTCTAGTATATAGATTATACTAGGGTTATAATAGTCATTTTTATAGAGGAAGTTAGGAGGAGATAATAATATAAAGGAACTTGAAATGAAATTGAAAGAGATAGAATGTGAATTTACCTCTTGAATCCACCTCCTTGAGAATATCTTTAAAGGGAGGGGTTGTGGTATTTTGGAAATAACAATAGATCCTAGATTTGGGGAGTGACTAGGGAAGGTTATTTGGTCAGAACTTTGAGAAGCTTCAAGTCTTATAAGAGTGAATAGAAGAGGGAGTGAGGGGTGGGGTTATAGTAGAAGAGAGGAGTGAATTTTGAATATTTTATTCATTATTTTATTATTTCCCTAAAAAAAATAGTGTTGTTTTATGTGACCCCTAATAGTAATAAGTGAATGTGTTTTCTAAAAAATTATCCTTAAATCACTCATGATTTCATAAATAGTTTATTTAATTGATAATTTGTATATACGGTATTTTACCGTATTTCACTATTTATCAAAGATTAAAGAATTTCATAAAAATCTCAAAAAATAACCCTAACCATTTTCTGATGTGTAGAATTAAAAAATGAACTCCATTTTTTAAAAATAAGTTTCTAAATATAATTAATTTAATTTTTAAATAAAATCATAGTTTATTTGAAAAATAACAATTTTAAAATTATAATTCGTTTTATATTACATTGAAAAATTAATCAAGATCTCATTATCTTGTAACCTTAAGAAAATAAAATATTATTATTATTTAATATTCATAAGGGTCATATTACTATTCATAATTTTGTGTTTCTATTTACCAAAAATCAAGTTGGTTCTATTAGACTCCAAATGACTTACTGATCCCAACTCTAGATGACCGTTTTTCAAAATTCAAAAAATAGTAGAGGCAAATCTATGTTTAACGGATAGATTATAAAATGTGTTGTTTTTTAGGGAATCAATGTTTCATTCATTGAATATTTATTTTCAAAACCTTGGGGTGTTACACTCTCCCCTACTTACAAAACATTCATCCTCAAAATTCACAAAATGTTACCTCACAAAAAGTTATGGGTAGGTCTTCCTCATAAGCTCCTCAGACTCCCATGTTGCCTCTTAGATTTTATGATTTCTCCAAAGTATATTTACTAGAAGAGTCATCTGATTCCTTAACACTTGTTCTTTAGTGTCCAAAATAAGAATAGCCTCTTCACATTAAGATAGGTTAGGTTCCAACTCTATACCTTCAGAAGTGAGGACATGTGTTGGGTCTGGCATGTACTTTATCAGTAATGAGACATGGAAAACATTGTGAACTTTGGAAAGGCTAGGAGGTATATTCAAATGATATTCAATAACTCCAATTCTCTCCAGAATTTTAAAAGTGACTATGTACCTAGGTCTTGGTTTCCCTTTCTTCCCAAATCTTATAAGACCCTTCCATAGAGATACTTTCAAGAAAACGTGGTCTCCCACTTGAAATTCCAGATCCTTCCTTGGATTATCAGTATAGCTATTCTATTTTCTTTTAGATACTTTTATGTGACCTTGAATAGTATTTACCTTCATTTTTTTCCTCCATAAGATCTGGGCACACAAACTTCCTTTCACCAACTTCATCCCAACATGTTGGTGTACGACATCTCTTCCCATACAATGCTTCATATGGTGCCATTTGAATACTTGAATGGAAACTATTATTGTAGGAAAACTCCACTAAAGGTAAGTGTTGATCCCACATACCTTGGAAGTCAAGTGAACATGATCTCAACAAGTCCTCTAAGGTTTGGATCATCCTTTATGATGGCACGTCAGTTTGTGGGTGATAAGTAGTACTCAATCAAAGTTCGGTATCCAAATCATTCTAAAGAATTTTCTATAATTTTTATGTAAATCATTGGTCATGATCAGATACAATTGAGAGAGGTGCTCCATAAAGTCTTAAAATTTCATTGATATAGAGTCTTATTAGGCGCTCTAGTGGAAAATCCTCCCTTATAGAGAGGAAATGTGCATATTTCATAAGTTGATCCACAATTACCCATATCGCATCATTCTTCCTTGGAGTTTTGGGTAATCCAGTGACAAAATTCATGGTGATTTCATCCCATTTTGTAGGAATAGGTATCTGTTTCATGAATCCTTTTGGATGTTTCCTTTCGGCCTTCACTTGTTGATAGATTAAACATCTTCATACATAATCCTCAATTTCCCTCTTCATGTTATCTGATAGAGTGCTGTCATGGGCGCCCTCAAATGATTAATGTGATTTTGGGGTACTTAGGTGCAGCAGAGTGGCTGACCAAGGTCGTCTCTCAAAGGAGGAAGTGAATTTAACAACTTATTAAAGGTATTATAAAACAAATAAAATAGAATATAATAAAAACACTAATTTAAAGGATTGGGGTTTGTTATAGTTTATGAATCTATAAGAAGTTTTCTAGAAGAAGATTGTATATTTTTTTGTTTTTAGTTTTGAAATGAAGTTCGATTGAAATGACACAACAAAAAGATGTTTTTTAGAAATATATTTTAAAAGGCGTAATCGATCTAACTCTACCTATTAATTTACTTATTAATCATCATCATTTAAATAAATATCCACTTAATTATGATCCCCTGATTTTTTATCCCTTGAACACTACGAGAGTTAACTTAACCACAAAGATGAAATTACTTAAACCCTAGGCTAGCTTCGGAACACGCAATCGCAGCACCCTGCTTTGATTGTTGTTCTAAGGATAGCTTATGGCCATTGGTTAATTAGAGAAAATATCCATTCTGGAAATGAGGATGAATTTTGTTTAGGTATTATATTTTAACTCTACAAATTTATCCCGTGTGGTCTTGTATTACCAATTAAGATCGTGCTCTCACAATTTACACAAAATCTCGACCTCGCGTGTTTTTGTGTTAATTGTTCAATTGCTTGCTTAGTTTCTTGTAATTTAAAAACACAATTCATGGATCATATTATGTGAATTACATTAGAGTATTGATTCAAAATAATTAAATGAAGAGGGTAGAAGATAGATCGATTACTAAAAGACTACTCTTCCATGGGTGGCGTAATCATCGTAGAAGCGTTTTGCATGTGCAAAGGTTTATAATGGGTAAAAGCCAATAACGCTTCTACTCAAGAATTCCAGACCAAAGATTAAGATTTAGAGAATAATAAATTTAAACAAAACAGAAGAAAATAGAAGAAATAAAAGAATAACAATGAAGTTTATTACACAAACAAAATCATTACAACATGAAGGAGAAGAAGAAGGCTTCGTCGAAGGGATCCTTGCTTCAAGAGCTACCCTTATTGAAATGGTTGGATAATTGGAGTGGATCCAATTCTCCTCTGCCCTAAACTTCCAAATTCACATCCCCCAACCCCTCCAAATGATAAAAACTCCAATTTATGGACGGGAGGTGAGGAGAGGTTACAAGTGGTTTCAAGTGTAAATGTGGAAATTCTTCCAAATATTTTATTCCAAATTGCACTGACCATTTGACCTCCAAAACGCGTGACTTGACTAGGATTCCATAAGGATGATTTGTTAAAAATCATGTCCCCGAGCTTTCCTAAAAATTTGGGCTCAATAAAATCCCTGATGAAGAATATATGGCCCCAATACAGAACCCATGTCCATTCTGCCAAGTCCAGCCCACCATTGGATTAATGGCCCATTTACTCCATCCAAATTCACTCTTTAGATCTAGTGTCCTGAATGAAAGTTGTATCAAATTAAGTTATTAATACGTTTACAAAATTTCAAATTCAAATAATAAATATAAAAATATTTATCTTCGAAATACTACAGTGCACTATTAAGGGTAAAACTGGAATTTTCACCGAATTTTCAAATGAATGACCAAATCCCAAATATTTTATAAATAAACATATTTAACACAATGTGAGGAAATTATATCATTTATTATCAATAAAATATTCAATAAAATAGTGTTTTATCAACTCCCCCACACTTACCCTTTTGCACTCCTGAGCAAAACCTCATATCAAGTAAACATCAAATCAAAACCAATTTTAAAACACATATCCTTGAGATCAAACAATTATACACCAAGAAACAAAATATATCATGACTCATAAAAAAAAATTATTTAAAGTTATTCATTTATATTATTCAATATATTTCCACATCATTTATCCTCTCATGCACAAAACACTTACCTCGCTTGAATTTTCTCTCATCACACAAATATCATTTTTTTTGCAATGTCTTTCTCATCCAAACTCATACAAGGGTCACCATAGGCTTGATAGATTCCTACATCACTACCCGATGTGATTAAAGGATATATTTTTATCATGAGGAATTTTTAGGTTTGTTCTGTGGCTTTAGATTGGTAGGATTTAGATGTGAAAAATTCTGAGGCTGAATGAGGAGGGCTTGACTCTTTTTGAAGCAAAATTGCATTAATCTAATTTTCACTTAAATATGGTCTTATCCTCAATCCCCAAAGTATCAATTCATCTCCATCATCATGAAAAGTCATGAAAAGTTTACACCATTCTTCATTTCAGCATAAAAAATTTACAATCTTCTCAAAAATGATTTTCTTGAAAACTCCAGATAGGCACAACTTTCCACCTCAATTAGAAGCTCTAGAAAAGGCACAGCTTCACTTGTCATGAAAGCTCCAGAAAAGGCACATCTTTCAATATAATGACTTTCTTCAGCAGAAAACACATCTCTTAAGAATTAAATTTTCAACCCATAGTATCACAGGATGTGGTAGCACAACACAAGATAGCTTCCCCCACACTTAAGCTCAACTAGATTATGCAATTTCACTTCAAGAGTTGGTTGGATATGGGAAATTGGCTTGTAATGTGGTTAACCTAACAGGCTGTGCATGGCTTCTAAGGGCTACAAGGATTAAATGTTCAAGGTAGGCCATTATAAAAAAGGATTATTTGAAATAGGGGCTTTAATACCAAACAAATGCCTCAATCATTTAAACATAAGTACCTCAAACCCTCACGTTTTGACAGGAATAAATCAAATTCTGGTTAAATCAAGCATGGTTTGGTTCTCTCAAGAAGTGAGGTGAATGTAAAGAATATGAAAATAATGGTCCATAGGCCTCATAGGAAAGTGATTTCAAATATAAAGACAGTGATATGTGGCATGGGATTCAAAATTCGGTGTACTTTTCATGAAATTACTAAATATTTAAACTTGAAACAAAGTCATTTCAGCATTCATTTAAGCTTAGTTTAAAGGGTTAAATTGTTTCACTTATTAATATGGATTTAAAAATGGTGATGAGAATCATTTCAGCTCAAAAGTTTCAAAAACGCACAGAAAATTGTAAAATAAACACACAAAATTTGAAAAACACACATTTTTTTTTTGGTTTTTTTAAAGGAAAACAATTGAAATTACTAAACTAAAAGGTTCCCTCTCACACACTTAAAATATTTCATTGTCCTCAATGTAAACCCATGAGATGATATATGTACATGAAATGTAGAATTTTTAAATTGGACAAATAATATAAAAGTGAAAGGGTTAGGAACAGCCTGATGTGATCAAGTGATGATGGGGTCATGTAGTGTGATAAAATCCACTGCATCAGTAGGAAGTCCCTCAATGTATCTCTTCAAATGTTGCCCATTGACTGTAAATATCCTTCCAGTGTCCTCTTGTGTGATCTCCGCTGCACCATAAGGAAAAACATTAGATACAATATAAGGACCTAACCATCTGGAACACAACTTACCAGGCATCAGCTTGAGTCGTGAACTATAGAGAAGGACTTTCTCTCCAACATGAAACTCCCTTTGTTGGATCATTTTTTCATGAGATGCTTTTGATCTTTCTTTGTAGAGCCTTGAGTTCTCATATGATAACAGTCGAATCTCCTCAAGCTCTTGAATTTGTAACTTCCTTTGAATTCCATCTTGGGCCAAATCCATGTTGCATTTCTTTATAGCCCAATATGCCCGATGCTCAACTTCCAATAGGAGATGACATGCTTTCCCAAAAACAATCCTAAATTGGGAAATACCAATGGGTGTCTTGTATGCTGTCCTATAAGCCCACAATGCATCATCCAAGCGCTTGGTCCAATCCTTCCTATTTGGCTGCACAGTTTTCTCTAATATTTGTTTCAGCTCACGATTTGAAACCTCAGCCTAGCCATTTGTTTGGGGGTGGTATGGTGTTGATGTTTTGTGTGTCACCCCATACTTCCGAAGGAGGGATGAAAAATTCCTATTGCAAAAGTGTGTCCCTTGGTCACTGATGATGGCCTTTGGTACTCCAAACCTGCAAAAAATCTGTGCTTTGACAAAGTCCACAACAACATGATAATCGTCGGTCCTGGTGGCCTTGGCCTCCACCCATTTACTCACATAATCAACAGAAAACAAAATATACAAAAACCCAAAGGAACTAGGAAAAGGACACATAAAATAAATGCCCCATACATCAAAAATCTCACAGAATAGTATGGGTTGTTGGGGCATCTCATGTTTCCTAGAAATGTTCCCAGTGTGTTGGCAACGAGAGCATGACTTACAAAACACATGGGCATCATGGAATAAGCTAGGCCAATATAATCCAGAGTCCAAAACTTTCCTAGCTGTCCGTTGGGGTCCAAAGTGTCCACCACAAGCAAGTGTATGACAGAAATGAAAAACAGACTCAAACTCATGATCGGGAACACACCTCCTAATGACTTGGTCACTACACATGCGCTAGAGGTAAGGATCATCCCACACATAATACCTAGACTCACTTTTTAATTTTTGGACTTGATGTTTATTTAAATTTGCATGGATTTCAGAGGCAACAATGTAGTTAACTAAATCTGCATCCCAAGGATGTGTACCTGAGATGGAATAAAGATGTTCATTGGGGAAAGTGTCCCGAAGTGGTACCTAGTCCAAGGTGTCATCCTCTAGTGTGTGAGTAAGCCTACTCATGTGGTCTGCCACCAAATTCTCTGAACCCTTCTTGTCCTTTATCTCAATATCAAATTCCTGAAGAAGGAGCATCCATCGAATCAGCATGGTCTTTGCATCTGGCTTCTTTAGGAGGTACCTCAAAGCTGCATGGTCAGAAAAAACAACTACTTTAGAGCCCAATAAATATGAACGGAATTTATCTAAAGAAAATATGACAGCAAGAAACTCCTTTTCTGTAGTTGTGTAATTTGATTGGGCTGAATCCAGTGTCCTCGATGCATAGGCGATCACATGTGAAAGTCCCTCCACCCTCTGAGATAAGACCGCTCCAATCGCGAAGTTGGAGGCATCACACATAAGCTCAAAAGGAATATCTCACCGTGGGGGCTGTATGATAGGTGGAGTGGTCAAACGTTGTTTTAGCTCATCATATGAATTATTTCAAGAAACATCAAACACAAAATCAGAATCATTTTGAAGTAATCTTGACATAGGAAGATAAATCTTACTAAAATCTTTGATGAAGCGCCGATAAAATCCTGCATGCCCTAGGAAAGATCTAACATCACGTACACATGAAGGATATGGTAAGGATGAAATAATGACTATCTTAGATCTATCAACCTCTATCCCATGTTTTGACACTACATGCCCTAAGACAATGCCACACTCTACCATGAAATGACACTTTTCAAAGTTCAAGACTAGATTCTTCTCAATACAACAATTCAATAAATTTCCCAAAATATTTAGACATTCATCAAATGAAGACCCATACACTGTAAAATCATCCATAAATACCTCCATGCAAGTCTCAATAAAATCAAAAAAAATACTCACCATGCATCTCTGGAAGGTACCTGGGGCATTGCAAAGTCCAAATGGCATCCTCCGGTTGGCAAATGTGCCAAAGGGATAGGTGAATGTAGTCTTCTCCTGATCCTCTGGAGCTATAGGAACCTGAAAATATCCAAAAAATCCATCCAAGAAACAATAGTGTGTTTTCCCAGCTAGTCTTTCAAGCATTTGATCAATAAACGGGAGGGGGAAATGGTCCTTGCGAGTGGAATGATTTAGTTTCCTATAATCAATACACACACGCCAACTGTTTTTCACCCTCATTAGAACTAACTCATCTTTCTCATTTTTAACAACAGTAACACCACTCTTCTTAGGCTCAACCTAAATTGGACTTACCCACTGAGAATCTGAAATGGGAAAGATTATACCTGCCTCGAGCAATTTCTCTACTTCTTTTTTAACAACTTCCAGGAGGATGGGATTGAGTCTCCTTTGTGGTTGTCTCACCAGTTTATCCCCATCCTCCAAGATAATCCTATGCATGCAAATGGAGGTGCTAATACCTAATATGTCAGCCAAGGTCCACCCAATCACACTGATGTTCTCCCTCAAAATATTCAAAAGCTTTTCTTCATGTTCAAAAGGGAGATTGTTAGCAATGATAACAAATAATATCTCACCATTAAACAAGTATGACTATTTTAGATTTGGTGGCAATGGCTTGAGTTCTAATGAAGGAGGGTGTAGTATGGATGGAGACATTTAAGGAACTGAAATATGTGCACAAAGAGTATCAGTATCAGAATAGACATCATTAAAATCAGAGAATAAAGCATCAAATCCATCAGCATACTCAACATCCATGTCATAATCAGAGTAAACATGATCCAAATCAGAATATGAATCCAAATCAAATCCAAGAGAGGATTTTGTATCAGAAACATATGTGGAAGTGCTCTTAGACATCAAACTCGAACCAATATTCATAATCTCCCTAAGCATAGGACAATCAAATTCCATGGAGTTTTTATTTAGTGGTTCAAAATGGAAGATAACAAATGCAAAGTGATCCTATGAGGGGTACTTCATGGAATCCATAACATTAAATATCACAACTTCATCTCCAAACTCCATGGAAAGTGTACCCTCATTGAAATTTATGATAGTTTTTGCAGTTTTGAGGAAGGGCCTACCTAAGATTATGGGAGCATGAGAACTTACCTGATCTTACTCCATGTTAAGAACATAGAAATCTACTGGAAAGATCATGTCTCTTACCCGAACAAGTACATCCTCAAGGACTCCCACTGGATATGTCATAGCTCTATTCGCCAACTGCACCACTACTCTTGTTGGATTCAACTCACCAACCTGCAAGGAAGAGAATACAGAGTGAGACATCACATTTATTGAAGCTCCTAAATCACAAAGTGCATCAGAGAAGTGAAACTCCCATATGGTACATGGGATGGGGAATGTCCCTGGATCCTTGGACTTTGTCGGCATTGTTATAGTTGGTGTAATGAGTGCTGACACATTCCTTCCAAGATTGATCCTCTCATTTACCTTGAGCCCTCTTCGATTGGTGCAGAGTTCTTTTAAGAATTTGGCATACCTTGGGATTTGCTTAATGGATTCAAGTAGAGGAATGTTGATCTCCACACACTTGAATGTGTCCAAAACCTCCTTTTGCATTGCTTCTTCAGCCATCTTCTTGGTTTGAACAACCCTGTTTGGAAAAGGAAGGGGTTTAGGAGGAACATCATCAATCTTTTTCTTACCTTTATCTTTCTTCTTGGATTTCTCATCAGTTGGTTTGTAATGTGGCTGCTCTGGAGTTGAGGTGAATCCTGGTGGAATGGTAGGTACAGATGTATCGTTCATTTTATTCCCACTTCTCAATGTGAGGGAACTAACATTCCCCTTTGTATTTGGAGTGGGTCAGGATGGTAGATTTACGGAATTCTTACTTACAAGTTCATGGAGGGCGGTGGCAATCTGGCTCATTTGAGTCTTTAACTCCCTCAGCTCCGAACCTTGACTCTTTAGCTCATTCTGTTGATTAAGAACAATTTGTTTCAGAAGATCATCAGTGTTAGAATCTACCTTCGGTGGAGGATTCCCTTATTGTTGGCTTGTTGATGTTTGAGCTTCAAATCTCCTTTGGGGTTGTTGGAAACTCTGCTGGTAAGGCAAAGGCAGTTGGAAGTTTTGTTGAAAAGGGGGCCTTTGTTGTTGTCTAGATCCATACCTCATGTCTGATTGATCCTTCCACCCTTGGTTGTGTGCTGGATCAAACTTCTTTTGGGGATATGGTTGTTGTTGCTACTGAAATGGTCTCCCAGGAAATACTGCTGCACAATCCTCTGTCTCTTGTAGTTGTGGGAAACAGTCAGTTGGATGACTTGTCTCAGTGCAAATACCACAAGGCCTTGAAAGAGTGGGTAGAGATGTCTTTTTTTCCAAAGAAATTTTCCTCACCATAGTTGTCAATTCTTCTAACTTGGTATCAATCAAATGACTCTCAAGAGAAGAAGGACTTACCTGATTTACTCCCCTGATATGTGGTGTACCTCGATCACCAAATTGTTGGGAGTTTTGGTCCATCTTGTCGATCAATGCACGTGCAGCTACTGGTGTCTTGTCCACTAATGCTCCTCCAGCCGCATCATCCACCATACTTCTCTCTATAGGTGTGAGTCCTTCATAGAAGTACTGTATGAGTAGTTGCTCACTAATTTGGTGATGTGGGAAGCTTGCACACAACTTCTTGAATCTCTCCCAATACTCATACATTGACTCCCCTTGTGCTTGCTTGATCCCCGAGATCTCCTTACGAATGGAAGTGGTCCTTGATGCTGGAAAAAATCTCTGCAAGAAAAGACGTTTCAAATCATTCCAATAAGTTACATCTTCGGGTTGTAAATAATATATCCAATCTTTTGCAGCTCCATCAAGTGAGAATGGAAATGCTCTTAATTTAATTTGATCTTCAGAAACATTTCATGGTTTTAAAGTTGAGCAAACCACATTAAATTCCTTAAGGTGTTTGTTGGGATCCTCACCATATAAGCCATGAAACTTTGGAAGAAGATGAATTAATCCATATTTCAATTCAAAGTCCAATTTGAGATTTGGGTATGCAATACAATTTGGTTGATAATTAATATCTGGTGCAGCCAATTCTCAAATGGTTCTATTAAGTTCATTTCAATTATTTCCAGCCATTGGTTCCTCTTTTATGTTTGAATTTGAACTGCTTCCAATTTCAATGTTTCCAGAAGAGAGGAATTCACCAACTGGTTGAATATTGAACCTTCCCGTATATTGAGAATGTCTGATTCGTTCCCTAAGGCTATGTTCAATCTCAGGGTCAAGATCTAATAGATCTTCGGGATTATTTCGTGTCATAAATCAAATAAAAATTAAAAGAAATAATGTCACGACCCGTCCTCGGGGCCCGTGCCGTGACTACCCCAAGCCCGCCTTCCATAGGCCAGGGGCTGGAGACTAGCACCAAGGCGTAAATCCCGGTAAAAAGGGAAGGCATTGCCTTTGTAAAGTAAACAATCACACAGAGTACAAGCGGAAGAAGTAAATACTAAGTAAAAACTGAGTACAAAAGTAAGTGCGGAAAGTATAAAGGGGCCGGAAATACAAGCCCAACTGTAAAGTACAACTCGAAAGGGAAAACAACAACTGAAAAGTAAAGCTGCTACGCCGGGCTATCCACTGGAAATCCCACCTGAAGGGTGGGTACAGATAGCTCCTCTGCTCCTCGGGTCCCGTCGTCCGCTCCGAGTATGTCCCGCCCAGTAGTCCACCTCCGGGTACCGCCTCATCGTCACGTCCACCTCTGGGTACCGTCTCGTCGTGAGGTCCTCCTCCGGGTACCATCTCGTCGTATAGTCCACCTCCAGGTACCGTCCAGTCCTCGAACACTCGGCCTCTGTCTGCACTGCCCGTCGTCTGCAACCAACACAACGAGGTGCGGGCATAGCCCGTGCAGGGGTAAGTATAACGATACTCAGTAGGGACCCCGAGACCCTCAAGGTCTCTCTAAAACCAACAAGGATAACCACAAAGAAGATCTCAACAGATAACCTCTACTTAGATATATGTCCATACATATACCTAAGTTATCAAGTAACCCATCTCAATCATGAGGCAAACACAAGGTCAAAAGTCTCAGCTCAAACCAGGATTTTCATCATCGAAACCATAACTGCTGAAGAGCTCCGTCTCTGGAGTGTACAGTGGTCTTGTCACAACTCCGAGGTACTGCCCACTAACTTAAGACTGTTGTAGTACTCCACCTATCGAGTAATGCGGGCCAGCCGCTACAACCAAGCGCTCCCATGTGCCGCTACAACCAAGCGCACCTCTGTCATGGGTCTGCCGCTACAACCAAGCGCTCCCATGTGCCGCTACAACCAAGCGCACCTCTGTCGTGGGTCTGCCGCTACAACCAAGCGCTCCCATGTGCCCCTACAACCAAGCGCACCTCTGTCGTGGGTCTGCCGCTACAACCAAGCGCTCCCATGTGCCGCTACTACCAAGCGCACCACTGTCGTGGGTCTGCCGCTACAACCAAGTGCTCCCATGTGCCGCTACAACCAAGCGCACCTCTGTCGTGGGTCTGCCGCTACAACCAAGCGCTCCCATGTGCCGCTACAACCAAGCGCACAACTGTCGTGGGTCTGCCGCTACAACCAAGCGCTCCCATGTGCTGCTACAACCAAGCGCACCTCTGTCGTGGGTCTGCCGCTACAACCAAGCGCTCCCATGTGCCGCTACAACCAAGCGCACAACTGTCGTGGGTCTGCCGCTACAACCAAGCGCTCCCATGTGCCTCTACAACCAAGCGCACAACTGTCGTGGGTCTGCCGCTACAACCAAGTGCTCCCATGTGCCGCTACAACCAAGCGCACCTCTATCACACACTGAGTCGTTTGATCAACAGTCGTCGGGTCTCAGTCAGCTACACGGTCTCCGTGCTCCGCCCGCTCGTCTCCGGGAGGGTCTGCTCCACGAGCTACTGGTCGATACTCCAAGTATCACAAAGTCCCGCAAGGAAGTATCTCGAAGGACCACCTCGTCATTGGGGTCTCAACGCAACAGACGGCGCGTCAATCGGACGCCCGGTCTGTGAGTTATTAGCCTTTTCGTCCCAGGGGGCCGGTTGGTTTCGTGAGCGAACCAATCTGGCCGTAACTCAACTATACCCCGAACACTCACAGCGTATACTCATAGGGACCGTTTTTCAACGTGATCACCAATGCCGCTGACGGTTCGTCAAACGGATGTCTGGTATGAAAGATATCAGCTTTTCCGTTCCAGGGGTCCGGTTGGATTTCAGTGCGATCCAACCCGGCCACTATCCATCTGCATCCAAAACTCGGGCGGAGGATGCCAAAAGTTCCGTCTCATCAAGAGGAACTCAACGCAACAGACGGCGCGTCAATCGGACGCCCGGTCTGAGAGTTATTGGCTTTTTCGTCCCAGGGGCCCGGTTGGTTTTTAAGGCAAAACCAACCCGACCGTACTCCACTTGAGTCCAAACCTCGGGCGGAGTGAGCCAAAAGATCCGTCTCACTAAGAGGAAACTAACAAAGCTGACGGCACGTCAATTGGACGTCCGTAGCTCAAGATATGAGCGTTTCCGCTCCGAGGGCCCGGTTGGTTTCGTGTACGAACCAACCCGGCCGAACCCAAAGTATTCCGAAACTTTGAGTGCGATAAACCGAAACGACCGACTCGCTCCAAGGATTGTGTTGCCGCTGACGGCGAGTCGTTTGAAGGCCCGTAGCTCAAGATACGGCCATTTGAACGAAGTCCGTCCGAAGACAGGGGGGTCCGGGCCCGGGCCGACCCGGCCCGACCCCCCCCCCCCTGGTTGGCCCGAACCGGGTCGGATACGACTCGGTTGGCCCGGCCCGGCCCGGCCAGGGCCGGTCCGGCTCGGCTCGGCCGAGCGGCCGACGTGGGGGAAAGCCGCCGCCCCGCGGGACACCCCCGCGGCACCCGCGGGGTGTCGGCCAGACACCCGCGGGGTGCCGCGTGACAACCCCGCGGCACCCGCGGGGTGCCGCCTGACAACCTCGCGACACCCGCGGCACCCGCGTGGTGTCGCGCTGGACACCCGCGGTGTGTCGCGCTGGACACCCGCGGCACAGGCGGGGTGTCGCGCTGGACACCCGCGGGGTGTCGCGCTGGACACCCGCGGGGTGTCGCGCTGGACACCCGCGGGGTGCCGCCGCCTCCGGCCGCCAACGCTGCCTCCGGCCGCCGGCGCCGCCGCGCCGGCGACCCGCGCCACCACCGGCTTCTGCGGGCCGCCGGAGTCGCTCTGGTGGCCCGTTTTCCTTCCCGTCTGCGCCGTTGTTCCTCCCGGGTTCCGTTATTTACTGCGGGATCATCAAACACTCGTTGCGGCACGTTCCGTCGTCACCCGCCAAATCCGCAAAACACGAAGAACGGCGGAGGGTTGTCGGGCCGTGTTCGTTTGACCCGCACCCTCCGTGTTAGATAAAAACAACGGGAGAAATTGTTCAACACATGAACCGACAATTTTAATAAAATAAAATTGTTCATTTGAAACCGACTCTTAAGTTTTTAAAGAACGTTCACGGGAATATAAAGAGGGGTATTCCAAAATTATAAAATCCCTACCTCGTTGATCGTCGCGCGCGGGCGTTCTTCGCGGAAAGGCTCGTCGCGGAAGAGGGGGATCGTCGCGTCGTCGCGGAAAGGCGTCGCGTCGTCGCGGAAGAGGATTCGTAGACGAAGAAGGAGGTTGTCCGAGGTGGAACGGCGTCTCCCTTCCTTTGATGTGGAAAGAAGAATGAGGGATGGCGCGTCGTCCTTCTTCGGAAGAAGGACGTGACGACGTTCTTCGTCGGAGACCGATTCGTTCTTCACGTTCTTCGTCGTTGAAGAAGATGTTCTTCAAGCCTCCCAAATCCTCCCAACGAGACAAGACTCAAAAAAAAAAATAATCCCAAGTCTTAATTTATTAACACAAGATAATAAATTGAATTTCAAAAGAAAAGAAACGATCAATTAATCTCAAAGAATTAATTGTAACAAATTAACAGCCCAATTAAATGGGGCGTTTCTTAACCAGAAAAACACACGGTTGACTTCTTTTAATAGGGGGGGTGCGGGTGCGTTACTTAAGAAGAAAAGAAACGGTGGGGCTCGTGCGGGCCCCACCTCACAAATATCCTACCAAGGGGGTAGGATATTCCTGGATAGCACCCTATCCAGTTCAACTCAGTTCAAGCCGCCTTTAAGTGGCTTCAAGTGGCTTCCAAGCAGCTTAGGTGAAATAAAATAAGTTGTCGCAAAATTAATTTATTTCTTAACTTTAAGCCCGAAAATTAAAAACCACACCCGAGCAAACGCAACTCCGGAAGAGGCGTTTCTAAGCGAATACCGGCGCTTCGATTTCATCGGTGCCCTCAGAATTCGATTCCGGGCACCGGTTCAAAAGTTAGAAAAACTCGCTCGTCCGTTCACTGAACGTTCCCGAGCCAAACTTCGGAAAATGATTCCGGGCACACCGGGCCTCGGAATCAGGCGCCGTCAGAAACTACGTTCTTGTAAAATTCCAAAGAAAATTAAGAAAAAAAAATTCTTTGAAATTTACGGGTCTTTACATTACTCCCACCATAGGGCTTTACGTCCCCGTAAAGTTTCAACACAAACTAGGGATACAAAGGCAGTACTGAGCACGCATCTGAGCCTTCTGCTCCATGTGCTCACCTGGACCTTCTCTATCGTGGCCCGGACCACCTCTGGTCCCACTAGAGCTGCTATGATTTCTTCCTTGCCGATAAGAGAAATTTGGTCTCATCCCCTGGATGAACCACGTTCTTCGCCTAATACGGTCAATCCCGACATGGATGATACTAATCCATACCAAGGATGACGTCGTAAGGCCTCGACGCTACTACCAAGAGATCCAACCGTTACTCTCGCCTCCAAGGGTTGAGTCACACTGTCGGCATCAGTGTGTGGTAACTGGGTCTCCTCCAGTAGATGTCTCACAAGTGAGGGTCAAGTCAACAGTCAAAACTGGAACCTCTTAGTAACAACACAAGAGAGGACAGGGAAGTAAATGCCACAATAAAAGGTGTCTTTTATTACTGCAGCTCAAGTACAAAGACACAAAGCATCTACAAACATACATCAACAAAACTAGAAGCAACATGAACAAAAGTCTCCAGGTATGGAGCTAGTCCCGCTCCTGTCCATCTGCTCCCAGAGCCCCATGATCGTAGGCCTCAACTGCCTGAAGATGAGCTCTCCCATGTCCTCCTGTCCCCTGCGGTCGGGGTGGACCGCCTGGTGGTGGTGGCGGCAGAGCCTCAAAGCGTTGCCCACCACCTGCTGCTCGACCAGCTCATCTGCCTCGTCCGCCTCCTCCCTGTGGACCGCCACGGTCGACCCTCTGCCTCTGCCTGGGTGGCCCCTCCACCGTCTGTTGCTCCTCGGTACGGCGGGTCGGGCAGTCACGAGCCATGTGGCCCTGCCCGCCGCACGAGTAGCACTGCCTGCCTCTCGGAAGGCTGGCTTCGCGCTGTGTGCCCCGCACTGCTGAGCCAGTGTCCCGAGGTCATCTGCCGGAACCCTGAGTCGTCCGTCGGCTACCTGCTGCCGAAGACTCTTCCACCTGCCGCCCTGCGGTAGGCCTCGCTGTAGACTTATCCAGAAATCTCTCGATCAGAAGGGCTCTCTCTAGCACTCCTGCCTGGGTCAGGATGCTGAGGGAGATCAGCGATGCCCTGATCTCGTGTCTCAATCCCTGCTCGAAGGTCCGGGCCCGGAAGAAGGGGTCTCGTACCATGTCTGTCGAGTAGCGAGAAAGGTCGGTGAACCTTGCCGCGTACTGGGCTACCGTCAAGCTGCCCTGCCGCAGCTGAAGAAGCTCCTGAATGCGCACTGCAAGGAGGGTGGCCGGGACAAACTCTGAGCGGAAGAGGCTCTCGAAGTCCGTCCAGATGAGGGAGGCCTCATCGTGCACCTGGAGCATCAAGCTCCACCATCTGCCTGCTGCCGCGTGCAGGAGACTCGCTGCGAAGATCACCATGAGGTCTGCTGGTGTCCTCACTAATCTGAAAACCCGAACAACTGCCTCCATCCAGTCCTTGGTGGCCTGAGGTTCCGTCTCCCCACGGAACCTGGGCGATCGCTGGCGCTGGAACTCATGCAGTGCACTAAGGCGACGTGCATCGTCAGCGGCTGGGGCTGGTAGCATCGGTGCCTCGGCGGGTATAGGTACCGCCGGTGCCTCAGCTGTCAAAGGGCCCTGTACCGAGTCCACGACGCTCGGTGGGCTGTCATCACACTCCACTCTCGGAATCCTAGCTGGCTGTCGTCATGGGGCCATCCTGAAAGAAACAGGTGCACCACAGTCAGGACAGTATACCTGGTGAGCTGACACAAGTAATCACAAGGAAAAATTGAAGCACACATGCAATCAATGTTTTCGTGAATTAAGTCGGAAATCAGAAGTCAGGGTCCTGGTGTACGGATACGTCGGCCGCCGCACCAACACTGGACTCCCTGGACTGATAACCACACCCAATACGCTAAACACTATTGCTTCACATAGAAAAGATCAGAGTTCGCGGTAGAACTGAACTCCTCTGATACCAATCTGTCACGACCCGTCCTCGGGGCCCGTGCCGTGACTACCCCAAGCCCGCCTTTCATAGGCCAGGGGCTGGAGACTAGCACCAAGGCGTAAATCCAAGTAAAAAGGGAAGGCATTGCCTTTGTAAAGTAAACAATCACACAGAGTACAAGCGGAAGAAGTAAATACTAAGTAAAAACTGAGTACAAAAGTAAGTGCGGAAAGTATAAAGGGGCCGGAAATACAAGCCCAACTGTAAAGTACAACTCGAAAGGGAAAACAACAACTGAAAAGTAAAGCTGCTACGCCGGGCTGTCCACTGGAAATCCCACCTGAAGGGTGGGTACAGATAGCTCCTCTGCTCCTCGGGTCCCGTCGTCCGCTCCGAGTATGTCCCGCCCAGTGGTCCACCTCCGGGTACCGCCTCGTCGTCACATCCACCTCTGGGTACCGTCTCGTCGTGAGGTCCTCCTCCGGGTACCATCTCGTCGTATAGTCCACCTCCAGGTACCGTCCAGTCCTCAAACACTCGGCCTCTGTCTGCACTGCCCGTCGTCTGCAACCAACACAACGAGGTGCGGGCAAAGCCCGTGCAGGGGTAAGTATAACGATACTCATTAGGGACCCTGAGACCCTCAAGGTCTCTCTAAAACCAACAAGGATAACCACAAAGAAGATCTCAACAGATAACCTCTACTTAGATATATGCCCATACATATACCTAAGTTATCAAGTAACCCATCTCAATCATGAGGCAAACACAAGGTCAAAAGTCTCAGCTCAAACCAGGATTTTCATCATCGAAACCATAACTGCTGAAGAGCTCCGTCTCTGGAGTGTGCAGTGGTCTTGTCACAACTCTGAGGTACTTCCCACTAACTTAAGACTGTTGTAGTACTCCACCTATCGAGTAATGCGGGCCAGCCACTACAACCAAGCGCTCCCATGTGCCGCTACAACCAAGCGCACCTCTGTCATGGGTATGCCGCTACAACCAAGCACTCCCATGTGCCGCTACAACCAAGCGCACCTCTATCGTGGGTCTACCTCTACAACCAAGCGCTCCCATGTGCCGCTACAACCAAGCGCACCTCTGTCGTGGGTATGCCGCTACAACCAAGCGCTCCCATGTGCCGCTACTACGAAGCGCACCACTGTCGTGGGTCTGCCGCTACAACCAAGCGCTCCCATGTGCCGCTACAACCAAGCGCACCTCTGTCGTGGGTCTGCCGCTACAACCAAGCGCTCCCATGTGCCACTACTACCAAGTGCACCACTGTCGTGGGTCTGCCTCTACAACCAAGCTCTCCCATGTGCCGCTACAACCAAGCGCGCCTCTGTCATGGGTCTGCCGCTACAACCAAGCGCTCCCATGTGCCGCTACAACCAAGCGCACAACTGTCGTGGGTCTGCCGCTACAACCAAGCACTCCCATGTGCCGCTACAACCAAGCGCACAACTGTCGTGGGTCTGCCGCTACAACTAAGCGCTCCCATGTGCCGCTACAACCAAGCACACCTCTGTCACACACCGAGTCGTTCGATCAACAGTCGTCGGGTCTCAGTCAGCTACACGGTCTTCGTGCTCCGCCCGCTCGTCTCCGGGAGGGTCCGCTCCACGAGCTACTGGTCGATACTCCAAGTATACCAAAGTCCCGCAAGGAAGTATCTCGAAGGAACACCTCGTCATTGGGGTCTCAACGCAACAGACGGCGCGTCAATCGGACGCCCGGTCTGTGAGTTATTAGCCTTTTCGTCCGAGGGGCCCGGTTGGTTTCGTGAGCGAACCAATCCGGCCGTAACTCAACTATACCCCGAACACTCACAGGTTATACTCATAGGGACCGTTTTTCAACGTGATCACCAATGCCGCTGACGGTTCGTCAAACGGATGTCTGGTATGAAAGATATCAGCTTTTCCGTTCCAGGGGTCCGGTTGGATTTCAGTGCGATCCAACCCGGCCACTATCCATCTGCATCCAAAACTCGGGCGGAGGATGCCAAAAGTTCCATCTCATCAATAGGAACTCAATGCAACAGACGGCGCGTCAATCGGACGCCCGGTCTGAGAGTTATTGGCTTTTTCGTCCTAGGGGCCCGGTTGGTTTTTAAGGCAAAACCAACCCGACCGTACTCCACTTGAGTCCAATCCTCGGGCGGAGTAAGCCAAAAGATCCGTCTCACTAAGAGGAAACTAACAAAGCTGACGGTACGTCAATTGGACGTTCGTAGCTCAAGATATGAGCGTTTCCGCTCCGAGGGCCCGGTTGGTTTCATGTACGAACCAACCCGGCCGAACCCAAAGTATTCCGAAACTTTGAGTACGATAAACCGAAACGACCGACTCGCTCCAAGGATTGTGTTGCCGCTGACGGCGAGTCGTTTGGAGGCCCGTAGCTCAAGATACAGCCATTTGAACGAAGTCCGTCCGAAGACGGGGGGTCCGGGCCCGGGCCGACCCGGCCCGACCCCCCCCCTGGTTGGCCCGAACCGGGTCGGGTCCGACTCGGTTGGCCCGGCCCGGCCCGGCCAGAGCCGGTCCGGCTCGGCTCGGCCGAGCGGCCGAGCGGCCGACACGGGGGAAAGCCGACGCCCCGCGGGGTGCCGCGTGGCAACCCCGCGGCACCCGCGGGGTGCCGCGTGACAACCTCGCGGCACCCGCGGGGTGTCGCGCTGGACACCCGCGGGGTGCCGCGTGACAACCCCGCGACACCCGCGGGGTGTCGCGCTGTACACCCGCGGCACCCGCGGGGTGTCGTGCTGGACACCCGCGGGGTGCCGCCGCCGACGCCGCCTCCGGCCGCCGACGCCGCCTCCGGCCGCCGGCGACCCGCGCCACCACCGGCTTCCGCGGGCCGCCGAAGTCACTCCGGTGGCCCGTTTGCGCCGTTGTTCCTCCCGGGTTCCGTTATTTACTGCGGGATCATCAAACACTCGTTGTGGCACGTTCCGTCGTTGCCCGCCAAATCCGCAAAACACGAAGAACGACGGAGGGTTGCCGGGCCGTGTTCGTTTGACCCGCACCCTCCGCGTTAGATAAAAACAACGGGAGAAATTGTTCAACACATGAACCGACAATTTTAATAAAATAAAATTGTTCATTTGTAACCGACTCTTAAGTTTTTAAAGAACGTTCACTGGAATATAAAGAGGGTTATTCAAAAATTATAAAATCCCTACCTCGTTGATCGTCGCGCGCGGGCGTTCTTCGCGGAAAGGCTCGTCGCGGAAGAGGGGATCGTCGCGTCGTCGCGGAAAGGCGTCGCGTCGTCACGGAAGAGGATTCGTAGACAAAGACGGAGGTTGTCCGAGGTGGAACGGCGTCTCCCTTCCTTTGATGTGGAAAGAAGAACGAGGGATGGCGCGTCGTCCTTCTTCGGAAGAAGGACGTGACGGCGTTCTTCGTCGGAGACCGATTCGTTCTTCACGTTCTTCGTCGTTGAAGAAGATGTTCTTCAAGCCTCCCAAATCCTCCCAACGAGACAAGACTCAAAAAAAAAAATAAGCCCAAGTCTTATTTTATTAACACAAGATAATAAATTGAATTTCAAAAGAAAAGAAACGATCAATTAATCTCAAAGAATTAATTGTAACAAATTAACAGCCCAATTAAATGGGGCGTTTCTTAACCAGAAAAACGCACGGTTGACTTCTTTTAATAGGGGGGGTGCGGGTGCGTTACTTAAGAAGAAAAGAAACGGTGGGGCTCGTGCGGGCCCCACCTCACAAATATCCTACCAAGGGGGTAGGATATTCCTGGATAGAACCCTATCCAGTTCAACTCAGTTCAAGCCGCCTTTAAGTGGCTTCAAGTGGCTTCCAAGCAGCTTAAGTGAAATAAAATAAGTTGTCGCTAAATTATTTTATTTCTTAACTTTAAGCCCGAAAATTAAAAACCACACCCGAGCAAACGCAACTCCGGAAGAGGCGTTTCTAAGCGAATACCGGCGTTGCGATTTCATCGGTGCCCTCAAAATTCGATTCCGGACACCGGTTCAAAAGTTAGAAAAACCCGCTCGTCCGTTAACTGAACGTACCCAAGCCAAACTTCGGAAAATGATTCCGGGCACACCGGGCCTCGGAATCAGGCGCCGTCAGAAACTGCATTCTTGTAAAATTCCAAAGAAAATTAAGAAAAAAAATTTCTTTGAAATTTACGGGTCTTTACAAATAAAGTGGACCATAGTAAAATAAAAATTAGAAGTTTGAGTTGATGGTCCAAAAAAAGTAGAAGGAAATAAAAGAAGAAGGAAAAAAATCAGATTGGGTGAAGACGAAAGAAATAAGAGAGGAAGATAATTAAAATGTAAAAGAAAATAAATACCTCTAATTGGTTGAAATAATTACTTGCCTCCCCGACAACAGCGCCAATTTTATAGAGCACTGTCGTGGGCACCCTCAAATGATTAATGTGATTTTGGGGTACTTAGGTGTTGTAGAGTGGATAACCAAGGTCGTCTCTCAAAGGAGGAAGTGAATTTAACAACTTATTAAAGGTATTCTAAAACAAATAAAATAGAATAGAATAAAAACACTAATTTAAAGGATTGGGGTTTTTTATAGTTTATGAATATATAAGAAGTTTGTTGTAAGAAGATTGTATATTATTTTGTTTTTAGTTTTGAAATGAAGTTCGATTGAAATGACACAACAAAAAGATGTTTTTTAGAAATCTATTTTAAAAGGCGTAATCGATCTAACTCTACCTCTTCATTTAATTATTAATCATCATAATTTAAATAAATATCCACTTAATTATGATCCCCTAATTTTTTATCCATCGAACCCTACGAGAGTTAACTTAACCACAAAGATGAAATTACTTAAACCCTACGCTAGCTTTGGAACACGCAATCGCAGCACCCTGCATTGATTGTTGTTCTAAGGATAGCTTATGGTCAGTGGTTAATTAGAGAACATATCCATTCTGGAAATGAGGATGAATTGTGTTTAGGGATTATATTTGAACTCTACAAATTTATCCCGTGTGGTCTTGTATTACCGATTAAGATCGCGCTCTCACAATTTACACAAAATCTCGACCTCGCGTGTTTTTGTGTTAATTGTTCAATTTCTTGCTTGGTTTCTGGTAATTTAAAAACACAATTCATGGATCATATTATGTGAATTATAGTATCTTATTGATTCAAAATAATTAAATGAAGAGGGTAGAAGATAGATCGATTACTAAAAGACTACTCTTCCATGGGTGGCGTAATCATCATAGAAGGGTTTTGCATGTGCAAAGGTTTATAATGGGTATAACCCAATAACGCTTCTACTCAAGAATTCCAGACAAAAGAGGAAGATTAAGAGAAGAATAAATTTAAACAAAACAGAAGAAAAGAGAAGAAATAAAAGAAGAACAATTAAGTTTATTACACAAACAAAATCATTACAACATGAAGGAGAAGAAGAAGGCTTCGTCGAAGGGATCCTTGCTTCAAGAGCTACCCTTATTGAAATGGTTGGAGAATTGGAATGGATCCACTTCTCCTATTCCCTCAACTTCCCAATGCACGTCCCCCAACCCCTCCAAATGAGAAAAAATCCAATTTATAGAGGGGAGGTGAGGAGAGGTTACAAGTAGTTTCAAGTGTGAATGTGGAAATTCGGACAAATATTTTATTCCAAATTACACCGCCCATTTGACCTCCAAAACTCGTGAATTGACCAGCCTTACAGAAGGATGGTTTGTGGAAAATCATGTCTCCAAGCTTTTCTCAAAATTTGGGCTCAATCCAAGCCCTGATGAAGAATATATGGCCCGAATACAGAACCCATGTCCATTCTACCGAGTCCAGCCCACCATTAGATTAATGGCCCATTTACTCAATCCAAATGCACTCTTTAGCTCTAGTGTCCTGAATTAAAGTTGTATAACATTAAGTTAGGAACACTGTTACAAAATTTAAAATTCAAATAAAAAATATAAAAATATTTATCTTCGAAATACTACAGTGCACTATTAAGAGTAAAACTGGAATTTTCACCAAATTTTCAAATGAATGATCAAATCCCAAATATTTTATAAATAAACATATTTAACACAATTTGAGGAAATTATATCATTTATTATCAATAAAATATTAAATAAAATAGTGTTTTATCATTATCCCACCAGAAATGTTACTTCAAATATCTATACATCTTAGTGCTGCCAGGATGTATAGAGAAATTCAAATTATGGGAATCATCCAATAAACCCCTTTCTAACTCAGGTATAGCTAGAACACAAAGCCTCTTCCCAAATTTCATAATTTCACCTTCACATATGAAGTCAGCCAACTTCCCCTCTTTCAAAACATTAATTTTATTTTGTAGGTTCTCATCATCAATAAGAACTTTTAATCCTTTATAATAAAGATGGTTGGGCAACCAAATGAAAAATTAGTGATGTTTCACCTTCTTTGATAATTCTCATATCCATCCTCACTAGATACATGTACACAGGATCCTTTTCAACCCTAATTTTGTTGATAAATCCATGATCATTCCTGCTCAATGCATCAGCTACCTTTTTTTCCTTTCCTAGGTGGTAGTGTATAGTAAAATCATAATCCTTGAGTAGTTGAAGCCATCGTCATTGCCTCATGTTCAGTTCTTTCTGTGAGAAGATATACTTCAGACTCTTGTGATCCTTATATATCTCACATTTTTCACCATATAGATAATTTCTAAATATCTTCAGAGAAATGATTACCACTGCTAACTCAAGATCATGAGTGGTATAGTTTTGTTCATGAATTTTTAACTATCTTGATGCGTAGGCAATAACTCTATCATTCTGCATAAGGACGCAATTGATTCCTTTATTTGATGCATCTCTATATATCACAAACCCATCATTCCCCGATGGTAGGGTTAGGATCATAGCATTCACTAATCTCCTCTTCAATTATTCGAAATAGTCCTCACATTATTTATTCCATATGAACTTAACCCCTTAACGTGTAAGCTTGGTCATTGGTTGGATAAATGGGCGAATTTCTGAACGAAACGCCGATAATAACCTTCTAAACCAATAAAAATATGTACCTCAGTTATGTTCATCGGCGTAGTCCATTCTCGCATAGCCTTTGTCCTCGTATGATCAACATATATTCCATTTTTAGAGAAAATGTTTCCTAGAAAGGAAACTGATTAAATCCAAAATTCACACTTGATAAACTTCCCATATAATTCATTTCTTCTAAGAGTATTCAGAATAGTGCGCAATATATTTTCATGATTTTATAGATTTTGGATTATACCAAGATATAATCAACAAATACCACCACAAAGTCATAAAGATATTCCTTGAAAAATATATTTATTATATCCATGAAAACAGAGGGTGCATTAGTTAGTCCAAAAGGCATTGTTGTAAACTTGTAATGCCCATACCTTGTTCGAAATACTATTTTTAGAATGCCTCTGGGCTGTTGGATGGTTAGGTAGGGGATATGGTAGTCCTAGCTGTAAACAATGGATAACAGGTGAAGCAAGTATTGACCTATAAAGTGACGTAGCTAACGCGTTAATTATCTCACCTGGGGAGTTCTTTATTGTTATAGAATTGATCTCCCTATACTCAATGCACAACCTCGTAGATCCATATTTATTCTTAATTAAAAGAATAGGGGATCCCCATGGAGAAATACTAGGGAAATTAAATCCTTTATCACTCAATTCCTCTAGTTTTTTATTCAGTTTCTCTAACTCCATAGTTTCCATTCTATAAGGGGTCTTTGATATGGGCCTTGAATCAGGAATTAAGTCGATGGAAAACTCAAATTCCTGCTATGGAGGATGTCTAGGTAAATCCTCTGGAAACACATCAACATATTCTTGAACAATAGGTACGTCATCTATCTGAACATTCCATTCCTCACCCATAGTTATTGTATTCACTTCCTCCCCAATAATTTAATTTAATAGTGATACTTGGGGTGGATCTAGATGAGAATCATATTGCGAGCTTTCTGCTCTAAAGATAAGGAATTCCACATCATCCTCAAAAATTTTAACCTCCTTCTTCTTGAAATAAATTTTCGCATCATGGTTTGAAAGCCAATCCATACCGAGGATTATATCAAAGTCAATCACGGTTATGACAATAAAATCAGAAGATAATGCATGTTTATATTCCATAATGGGGACTTCCTAACACAAATTATTGCAATGATACTTCCATTAAGAGTTTTGACTGATAACTCCCTTATTAAATCAAATTGGAAATATCTAATTTTCTTAGAAAACTAAAAAGATGTGAAAGAATGCAATGATCCAGAATCAAATAAATCATTGGAAAAGTTTGAGGAAATGATTAAAGTACCTACCACCACATCATTAAGAATTTCAATATCATCAGTTGTGATCACATAAGCTTGTCCCTACTCCTATGGCCTTTTTTGTGGCATGTTTCTTTGACGCTTTATACAATCACTATCATAGTGTCCCATCTCCCTACAATTATATAATTGAACATTAATAGTTTCTTTCTTCCCCTTGAAATCACCAGCAATATGGTCTTTCTATCCACATTTGTAGCATACTCCTTTTCCCTATAAACAGGCACCAGGGTGTTTCCTTCTACAATTATCATCGGGTGGAAATTCAACTCTTCCCTTCTTCCCTATTTCTTTTTTTCATTTTCCATAGTTTTCAGCATCCCTCTTTTTCTCTTGATTTCAATTAAAGTCATAAGACTTAGAGAATTTCTTTTCCATCTGGATAGCACATGAAACTATATATTCATAGGATGAGAAACTTTAGGAGACCAATGCCCCTTAGAGGAATGGATTTAGTCCATCAAATAATCGATCAATCTTTCTCTTTAGATTTCTTAGGTAGTCCACAGAATGTCTTTATAACCTTGTGAAGTTAGCTTCATACTTTGCAACATTCACATCTTCCTTTTGCCCCAAATTTAGAAACTACCTTTCTATATCTGCTCGTTGTTAATGAGGAAAGTATTTCTCTAGGAAGATTTTATTAAAGTCCCTATATTCTATATTTTCTATCTCTTCCTCCTCCTTTTTATTTTGGATTAACAACCACCACTGATCTGCATCTCCTGATAGATGATAAACTGCCATGAAGACCTTCTCTCTTTTGTTACATCCCAAAGAAAGAAATATCTTCTCTAGGGAACTTATCCATTGCTCAGCTAAGAATGGGTTTGTAGTCCCATTAAAGGATAGAGGTTATTATCGTATAAATCTATCTAACAAAGATCATCCATGTGGTGGATCTGGATGCTCCATACAGAAAAGGTTATTATTCATAACCTGAGTAAGTTGTCCCAGTATAGTTATAAGTTTCTCCACATCAGTTGCAGCTCTAGAACCAATATCATTATCTTGCATCGGAGAGAAATCCCTACAAGGGATACACGTGTTCATGCAGTTTTCATTTCTTCCAATAGGCATCATTTCCAGATAATGTCATACACTAGATTAGGTTATGAATCATAATGTAGAATCTTAACTTATAAAAATACTTACAATAAACTGAAATCATATAAATGGCTAATCCCATGATCACAAACATGGTTTCTTTGAGAAAAAATTTACATTTAAATACTTCATAATGGATTGTAAAGAAAATGTGAATTATCCTAAGTATATCCCCCGAGAGTGTCAAACCAGGTGCATAGTAAGGCCCATTGTAGTGTACCAGGATACCCTAGGTCAAGCTCGAAACTCCTTGTTAGATTTTTCGCTCCTATGTACATTTGTGTCAGAACCACATCCACTTATAGTATCCAGATAGGGATGTATTTGTTAGAAACATTCATAAAATCTATTCCTTACAAAAAAACTAGGATGTTTTTATATGTTTGTCCTCAATGACTATCTTAGGGGTGTGTTCCCTATTCTATGTTTTCTAAATATAGTTTCTAAGTTTTCTAATAAACTTACACTAATACCAACTATAAAGACTCGACCCCAGTTTCTCGGAGTTGGTGCCTTGATAAATTACATTGGAATGATTACAAGAAAGTCATATCCTGAAGAAATGAATAGTTTAGTAGATTTTGGAAACAAGATTCATACATAAGCTCAACATTACAAATTGAAATGAAAAAAACATAAAAGTTCCATTGGTAACAACCACCACTCTAATATTATCCCTGAAATTCATTCATAATATACTTCTTCATGTCCTAGGAAAAAATGAAACATAAGAATGGGTGAGATAAAATGATCAGTAAGAGTAAGAAGTACATCAGAAGATAACATAAACATAAACATTAGTCATTTTGAATAAATGAAAACACATGCCTTTACAAATAATAAACCTGAACACATTATGGCAGGACCATGAGCTGAGTAAATAATGCCATAATAAAACATAATAATAGGTTTTATATTAGTTGAATAACCACATGAACTTTCAATTACTAGATTCATAATGATTGAATTGCATATGTCGTACATTCTGAAACATATCTTTAAGTCCTCGGCCAAGACATCTAAAAATGATTAAGGCCTCGGCCAAAACTATATCTCAAAATGGGAAAGGTCTCATCCAAGTCCACGTTTATTTATCTCACGAGACCTACTGATGTATCGAGGGGCTATATCAGGCCCCACCCATCACATAATAAGTCCAATGCATTCCTCATATGATTGTGGATAAACATAAACAATATATATATTCATATTGAAACTAACATATGAAATATAAATAACTTTCCCTGAATATTAAGCTTAAACACTAACCATTCAGAGTAAATTAGTGAATGGTTTTAGGATAGAATATCCACAATAAAACTAGTCATAAAAAATAAAATTAAATATGGTAGATGATATCATAAAATATTAATCCCAATAATACATAAGAACCAACAAGAGTGTTGAAACAGACAAAAATACTCTTATAAAATCAAGGAGTAATTCTTGAGATAAATACTTTTTATTTTGAAAATAAGAGTTATTTAGGAAAATTATTTGTATAAAACCATAAATTAAGTAATATGGTATTTACATAAAAAAATTATTTATTTTAGAAATATAATGTTTTCTAAAATCAGATTATAGAGTTACCTTGAAAATATGTAAGAATTTGGGATTTTCCCTTGAATCGGGCTTGTATTTCAGAAATAATTTTGAAAGTTCATTTTAAAATGTGTAACTCCCCATAAAATAAGGAAGGATTCAGGTTGGTAAACATATATATAACACTCAAACATAATTTATTATTATTAAATAATAATACATAATAATTTCATTGAGGTAATTAGATAATAAAATTAATCTGAATGAAAATGGAGGCTCGGGTGGAAAACCCTTACCTTAAGTCTAAATGTATTTCGATCTTGAACTTAAGGTCATGGAATATGAAATTATACATATTAATAACTTAATTAAGAACCTATTGGAATTTTTTTTTAGTTTATCATGATTTTTTATGCGCATTATGTCCTTATTTATTAGTTATAATATTGAATTTTTTCGTTCCAGTGTGTTCGTTTTCTTGATTTTCATAATCGGTTCACTAGTTTTTATGTAATGGAGGTCATGTGGAATGGATGTAAATATACAGAATTGAATTTAAATATTATTTATGAACATACATAGGTGTCAATGGTCATTTATATCATTTTTTTACATGGCATGAGGATGAATCATTAGATGGAATATTAATGACAAACACTTAGATTATTTTAGCGGTATTTTGATTATTAGGAACTAGTTTGGTCATATGATTTAATATTATGTACATATACTGGTTCATGAATATTAAATAGGTTATAATTAATATATTATAGCCTGGTTAAACCATAAAATTTTTTTCATGACTAGTAATGAAGGATAAATTTAAGAACAAAACTTCGTCGTCCATGAAGGTTTTAAATTGAAACCTCATGGACATTGATTTCGTTTATAAAATAAAAGAGAGAGAGTAAGAATATTTATGATTTTTATTCCATTCACATGATATAATTCTAGTATATAGATTATACTGGAGTTATCATGGTCTTTTGGATAAAGTAGGTGAGGAGGAGATAACAATAGAAAGGAACTTGAAGTGAAATTGAAAGAGATAGAATGTGAATTTACTTCTTGAATCCACCTCCTTGAGAATCTCCTTGAGGGGAGGGGTTTTGGTATTTTTTAAAGAACAAGATCTTCTGAACATGGGGAGTGACTAGGTAAGGGTATGTGGGAAGAAATTTTAGGAACTTCATGGCTAAGAGGAGTGAATAGAAGAGGGGGGGTTATAGTGGAGGAGTGGAGTGAATTTTGAATATTTTATTCATTATTTTATTATTTCCCTCAATACAACCAATAGTGTTGTTTCATATGACCCCTAATAGTAATAAGTTCATGTGAGTTCAAACCAAGTGACCTTACATCACTCATGATGTCATAAATAGTGTATTTAACTGATAATATGTATATACGGTATTTTACTATATTTCACTATTCATAAAAAATTCATGAATTTCATAAAAATACCAAAACATTAACCCTAACCATTTTTTTATGTGTATAATTAAAAAATGAACTCTATTTTTTAAAAATAATTTTCTAAATATGATTAATCTAATTTTGAAATAAAATCATAGTTTATTCGAAAAATAACAATTTTAAAACTATAATTCGTTTTATATCACATTGAAAAATTAATCAGTATCTCATTATCTTGTAACCTTAAGAAAATAAAATAATATTATCACTTAGTATTCATAAGGGTCATATTACTATTCATAAAGTTATGTTACTATACACCAAAAATCAGGTTGGTTCTATCAGACTCCAAATGACTTACTGATCGCAACTCTAGATGATCATTTTTCAAAATTCAAAACATAGTAGAGGCAATGTGTTGTTTAATGAGTATATTATAAAATCTGTTATTTTGTAGGGACTTATTGTTTCATGCATTCAATATTTATTTTCAAAACCTTAGGGTGTTACATAAATTCATTAAATAGAGTTTATATTTGAATCTACACATTTATATTCATATTGAATATTTAAAATATACACATATATTTGTATGTATTTGTATGCATGTGTATGTATATGTATGTATGTGTACATATATATATGTGTGTATGTATGTGTATGCATGTGTATTTTTGTGTATGTATGTGTGTGTATGTATGCGTATATATGTGTACATATGTGTATGTCTGCATCATATGTCTATGTATGTGTTGTGTATGTGTTGTGTGTATGTATGTGTATGTTTATATAGATTTATATGTGTTGTCTATGTGTATGGGCTTATGTGTATAGGTGTATGTATGTGTGATTGTGTATGTATGTGCATGTTTGTGTATGTATGTGTATGTATGTGTATGTTTATATAGTATGCATATTTTTATGTAATATATGTATGTATGTGTATGTGTATATGTGTGTATGTAATTTTATGTTTGTGTATGTGTATGTGTGTGTATGTGTGCGTATTTGTGTGTACGTACATGTATACGTGTATATGCATGTGTGTGTGTGTGTAATTTGTATGACTGTGTATATGTATATTAATATTTCATTATATAATAGGAAAAGTAATTTTTTAAATTGGTGTATCTCATTGTAGTGTGTATATATATATACATATACTTACACACAATCATAGGAAAATTCATTATGTTTTTTAAATGTAATTAATGTAATTTTATAGAGAAATATATATATACACACACATTTAATATTTTTTGTAATTTTTTCATTTTTTTATATTTATTTATGCATTTTTAATTATTAATATTTAATATTTTTAATATCTTTATAGTTTATAAAATTAATATTTATTCATTTTTATTTTAATACTTTTGAATTTAAATCTTTATACAATTATTATTTATTCATTTTTAATTAGTAATTTATTGTGAATCTTTTGTTTTTAAATGTAATTTTTAATATCTATTCATATTTAATAATTTTTTAACTGATATAATTAACATTATTTATTCCTTTTTAAAATGTTTTTTCTAATTTATTCAATTTTAATTATTATATTTTATTCATTTTTAACATTTATTCATTTTATATTGTTTATTATTATTTTAATATTTATTTATTTTTAATATTTATTGTAATTTATTTATTTTTAATATTTATTCATTTTTAATATTTATTCATTTTTAATGTTTATTCATTTAATATTTTTGTAATGTATTTGTTTTTTACAGTTATTTATACATTATTAAATATTAATATTCAGTGCATTTAATATGTATGTAATTTCTATAATTAATATTAATTAATTTTTATTTTAATAAATTTATATTTAAATATTTATGCAATTATTATTTATTCATTATTAATTATTACTTTATTATAAATCTCTTATTTTTAAAAGTAATTTTTAGTATTTTACTATTTTTATTTTAATGTTTATTCATTTTTAGTATTTAATTAATCAATATAATTAAAATTATTAATATGTTTTAATATTTATGAAATTTATTCATTTTTTAATTATTAAATTTTATGTATTTTTAATATTTATTCATTTCGTACTATCTATAAATTTTTAATACTTACTTGCTTTTAATATTTTTTTAATTTATTCATTTTTAATATTGATTCATTTAATTGCAGTTAGGGTGTTGACCGAGTGTTATGGCAACCCTGTTAGACTCCATAAGGTCCGGGGTTCAATCCTTGACAGCCCAAATTTGGGAGGAATTTATCAGGCAGTATATTCTGCATGAGTTGGCGCTTATGGTGAGCGACGACCGTAGTGGGGGGAAAACGGTGGGCAATGTATGCGACCTGCGATGGTAGTCGCGGGCTGGTGAAATCTAGTTGACTGACACATGCAGTGAGGAATTCATACCAATGTAGGTTGGTCATTGACGGATGGTGTTTACGACATGGGTGATGGAAAGCGGCGGGCTCGAGCAGACCGATGAGTAGCAGTGAAGACGGGTGGTTGGGCGATAGGCATAGGGGCATGATCAATTGGCGCACTTGATGAGGCACAGGGGAGGATCCACTCCTCATCATACCGAGACTACAACCCTTGGATCATTTGGATCATGTAATTGGACCTACGGGTCTTGAGCCTCTATAAAAGTTCATGTAATGGGATACCTCTACCGAGAAAAAATAAAGAAGTTTGCATTTAATAAAACACAGGGAATTTCCCCCTACCCATTTACAAAAAGTATTTAATCATTTAATATTTATATAATTTATTCATTTTTAATATTTATTTATACATTTTTATATATTAATATTTAATATTTTCAATATTTTTTTAATTTATAAAATTAATTTTTATTAATTTTTATTTAAATATTTATATAATTATTATTTATTAATTTTTAATTAGTAATATATTATAAATATTTTTTACTTAAATTCATTTTTAGTAATTATTTATTTTTATTTTAATATTTTTTCATTTTTAATATTTTTTAAATTTAAATAATTATTGTTCTTTATTCACCTTTAATATTTTTATAATTTAAATAATTAATATTATTTATTCATTTAACATTACATATTTATTTTTAATATTCTTTTAATTTATTAATTTTTAATATTTATTCTTTTTTATTATAAAGTACTTTTTTTTATTTTTTTTATTTGTGTTTATATAATTATAAATTTATTATATTTTTTAAATTTAATTTTTAGATTTTAAATTGTAGTATTTATCAGCACTAAGTATAAACTTTATTAGCACTAATTTTAGTGCTGATAAATCTATTGTTTATCAGTGATATTTTTAACACTGATAAAAATAGAAATGAGCACTAATAAACAATGATTTTCATTTTAATGCTGATAAATGTATATTTTATTAGTATTTTTTTACTAGTGTTGATAAAACTCTTTTCATTCCCTTAAAATAACTATAATAGAGATTTTTTATCCTCGTGTTGTTCAAGATTACCATAGAATCCAAACTCCATTGCGATCTCATGAGACATTTTGGACGATTCAAACCCTCGAAACTAAAGTTATGATATTTGAGTCTTGTTTTTGTTTATTTCTCAAAATATTTAGTGTATATGTGTTATGTTTTTTTATTGTTCTTCCCGAACAATGTTGTATGCAGCTCCCATGCTAATCTTCTAGTCACACACCACCATTGTCCACTACTTGATATTCTTCTTTTCATGTTGTTATGGTAGTGATTCTTATCTTTTTTTTTCTTCCCTATTCATTTATGTATTCCTTGTTTTTTCATGTTGGCCCAGTTCCCATCCCTTCATTAGTTTCAAAATATATGTTTATTTAATGAAAAACCAGGATTTGGTTATAATTTGGTGTATATGTGATTTTTATTTGAAGAAATGAGGTAATATAGGATGAGATTTCAAAAAATATATTTGAGTTAGTATGTTAACAGTTGAGTTTATAACCCATGAGTCTTATTTTGAGAGGTTTTTTATTGGAATGTAGATCTATAAAAATATTTTGAGTTATGTGAGGTTTCATGTTGGAAGTTTGAGTTGTTTTTTTGAAAATTAGGATGTATGTAATAAAATATTACATTAGTTTATTCTTTTTGTGATTTTATTACTTCTATGAGTATTTCAAATCCAGCATTGTCAGAAATATTTTGAAATGGTTGATAAATTATTAATAAATGATTAGTTAAAGAACATAAAATGGGTTGTCATGCCTTATTCCCTTAAACACTATAAAAACATTGAGAAAAATAAATAATTTTTTTTGTTGTGTGTTTTTATTGTGAAATGTTATCATATATACCCCAATACTTAACCAGTTGTATAAATACATAGGTTTCTATGGCATATTGATATTGACTAGGAGTGAATTATCTTCCTTGATGTATCTATTCCAAAAAAAATAGAATGAATTATAATATGTGTCTTTCTAGAATAAAAAAGTAAGTATTATTATAAATTTTATTCATATAATTCTTCATCTTCAAATGTTCTACCAAATTGTTTTTGTAATGAAAAATTATATCAAATATGGTGACTATATGTGTGTGTGTGTGTGTGAAGAATATCCTTTTGGGAATCTAAGATCATACCTTCTATGTGTTTATTTATTTATTATTAAATATGAATTTTAATGAATCAAATGGGATAGATGTGAATAAAAAATGGATGGATCCCAATTGTATGAAAACATTATATAGGGATGAGGTTAGATAGTTCATCATATTTGAAAAGGATCATGCATATAAACCTTCTCAAATACTTTTTTATGTTTATTTTGTTTTTATTCAAGACAAATTATTCTAGAGGATTTGGAATAACAATTTATTTGTCATGGAATAGATCAAATGTTGGACTAAACATGGGTACAAATTTAATTTATCTACTGAATTGGATAACACAGTGGTTTATAGATCATCTGATAGGATTACAAGTGTAAACGATGTTTAAAATTGTATCAAGGATATGATTATAAGGGTAAATGATGATGATGATCATATTGAAAAAATAAAAATGATAGTTGAAAATAAAATTTGATATTTTCCAAAACTATTTGAGAAGTTAATGAGTTGTTCAAAGACACTATTTTTTGTTGGTTGTACGAAATATATAATATTTTTAGCTATACTAATGATATATAATTTGAAATTTGTAAACATATAGAGTAACACTAACTTTAACGAACTACTTTCTATCTTGAATGATATGCTACCAGAATATAATGAGATTCCTTTCTAAACATGTGATTCTAGACAAATGCTATGTTTAGTGGGTATGATCTCTGAAAGAATACATGTTTTTTCAAATGATTGTATATTTTTTCCAAGACTAATAATCCCTTAATAATTCCTTAAGAATGGTGCTTCTTAATACAAGAAAGATGAATCAAGTCCTACGAACATGGTATGGTATTTTCCAATCATTACAAGGTTTAGGAGCCTATACAGAAGTGAGGTGACTACAAGGAAATTGACATGGAATACATATACAACAATTCAATATGGAAAACTTTTTTACCCAAAAGGCTCTCCTCAGTGGAAGAAAATTGATCACGAGTATCTTGAATTTTTAAATGAGTGGATAAACCTTCGTGTTGTGATATCTACAGATGGAATGAAACCTTTTGGTGTAAAAAGTGGTACTCATAGTATATGGCCAATTATGTTGGTAAATTACAACTTTTCACCATGGTTATGCATGAAGCAAAAATACATTATATTGTTATTTCTTATATCAGGACCAAAATAACCAGGTAATGATATTGAGGTTTATTTGGATCCATTGATCAAAGATATGAAATTGATGTGGGATTTAATTGTTATATTGTGCGAGGCTTATAGAAATGAAGATTTCATATTGAGAGACAAATTGTAAAAGATAATTAATGAATTTTCTATTTATGAGAATTTGTTAGGATATAACATAAAGGAATGATAGGGTGTCCCATTTGTGAACAAGTTATACACTTAGTTGGGTTGAAATATTCCTTGAATACCGTGTTTCTAGGGATTCAAAAAAAATTACCCTGTTGACATAAATATTGATCTTTGATGACATCATTTAATGGTAATTCATAAGAAAGTACAATAGCATTTTTACTAACAGATGATCAACAACTCAAAAAAGTATATGCCCATAATTTTTTGGTAAACCTTTTTCAAAAAACATTAAGAAAACCCATTGGAAAAAAGATCATTTTTTAAAATTATCATACTTGAATTTTTTGTACATCAGATGTTTTTGAAATATCATACATGTAGAAGAAATGTATATGATTATGTTATGGGCATGTTCCTAAAGGCTCCCATCAAAAGAGAGGATTGCATTAGGGATAGGTTATACATGTTTGACAAGGGTATAAGAGAATATTTGGTTCCAAAAAAGGGTAAAAGGTGTATTGTTCTTCCTCTAATAGCTTACACTCTTTCTAAGCAAGATTGAAATTAGTTTCTCAACTTCTTTAATGATGTAAATGTTCCAAATGGTTATTCATAAAATATAAATAATATCATTTCAATGAATAACTTAATTTTAAAGTGTCTAAAATCACATTACTATCATATTTTGATGCAATAATTAATATCTATAACTTTACATTTCATTATGCCTAAAAATCCCTGACACACATTAACCAAGCATTTTTTTTAATGATATATCTAGTAAATTTACATACCTGGTAAAGTTTCAAACTATAGAAAAAGAAATTTTTATCATATTAATTGAATTAGAGATGTTATTACCATATTCATTATTTGATATTATGGTTCACTTGATGATTTACTTGGTTAGAGAGATCTATCTATGTGGTCCTATACATTATAGATGAATTTACACCATTGAATGATATATGAAGATTTTTAATGGGTATGTCAAAAATAAAAGTCATCCAAAATGTTGTATTGTAGATAGATATATTTTTTAGGAAGTTATTTAATTATTTACCAACTATCTATCTAATGTGGATAGCATTTGTGTCCTAAAATCTCATCATAGTGGGAATCTCATGGGTGAAAGAATTTCTGAAACAAATATTCTCACAATTACTATTACATGGTGAGAGAAGGATTACCTTTATGTTTTACATAATATTTTACAGGTTTTTTCATATATTTAATCCCATAAATTAATTCTTAGGCATTTGAATCCATCTAGGGGTTAAATCTAGATATCAAATACACATAATCAACAGTTTATAGGAAGGTTTTAAGACCATATTTTTAAAGAGTCGTCTATAAAGTCTAATTAAATTTCAGAATGAATTTGAGGGATAGCTGGGGGACTAAGTGTTCATGTATTGTCTTATAATGGTTATATATTCTATATAAAGGAGCATGATAAACATATTATTATCCAAAATAGTGAAGTTACTCTTGTAGTGGAAGTGATGCATGTATCTAGTACCAAGGAAAAAATCAATTTATGACAATATTTAATACTTTTTAATCATAAAAAAAATATAGGAGTTGGATTATATATCATTACAAGAATTTATTTTTTAATGAAAATGGGTTGATAACATGGGTGAAGTTAAAATTAATGGATTGGGATTTTTGAAAGTGGGTTTCATTAAGTAAGGGAACAAGGATGAACCTTTAATAATGGTATCATAGGTAGTAAAATTATTTTATGTCACAAATCTTGTAAATAGAAAGTAGTCAATTGTTCTATTACTTAACACAACCATTGTAGGATCAGATGTCAATTAAATTGAGGATGACCCTTTCACTGTTATGTCGTAATAATTTCATGGTGGTCCCAACGTAGATGGGGTCTTGTATATTATAGGGGAGCACAATGATGGAATTTGGATAATCAATAGAGGGTTTAAATCCCTTCAACCTTTAAATAAAAAAAATATCTCGATAATCAGGTTAATGTGTTTTAATATACACTATATTACCTCATAATATTGTGTGTTCACTACTACATTTAAATAATATAAATTAAATGTTTAACTACCTATATAGATAATGGATTCTCCTCGTATTGGTGCTCCCAATCCTAAGGAACAACATGTTTCTCCACATGTTGATTCTACTAATCTTTAGGAACAATATATTTAAAATGATAAAACTTATGAAATGGTAGAAGGTTGGTACTGCCTGAAGGTTCCATTAATTTCATCAGGGATAACGAATTTATAAATTTATAAAACACAATATTGTAATCACTAAATCTATAATTAAGTAGTATAGGATTTAAAACTAATAAGGTAGATCCCATGAGGTTGGGTATGGAGAAAATAATTAATTTAATAACTGAGACATAAAAAATAATAAAAAAATTTGTAGATTTAATATATAATCTAGAGATCATATGAGTTTTAAAGTAGTGAGAGGAGGAATATAAACACAAGGGTGTTAGGTAATTTTAAAATCCTGGTTAATGAAGTAATAAAATATTAAATAAAAAACAATTATATGGTCATCAAAATCAATTCTAATTTGATCCCTTAGTCTAGGTAGACACACTGCATCTCAAGAATTTCCTTTTCCCAATGGTCATGATACTTTGAAAAATCAAAATATAAGTAACTCGTGACCATTTTTAAACATAGAATGAAATTAACCCAATTCTCAAGGTGGAAAATTCACTCTATTTTAAGCATTAAAAATTACTCTTTCACCCATTGATAATACAATGGTATGCATTAAAGAATTAGATAGTAATAAATATAAGAAATTTTTTGAATGTAAAAACCCCAAAATGAATTATTTACTCAAAATAAAATATTTTTTACAACAATCCCACTTTATTAAAATTACATGTCACTAAGAAAATAACCACATAATACTATGCATGAGATGGATAATAAAAATAAAAAAATAAAAAAAATCTAAAATAAATGGTGGTGTTGGCCTGGTTGAGGACTCTGTAGAACGCAACACCTCACCACAGAGCTTTGGTCTCTAATCCAATTTCTTGAAGATCCCCTGAAGACTTGTATTTATAAGTGTAGAGGCACCTTGGGGATGTATTTAAATTCCATAAAACCATCCAATTAATCTAACCAAGTCAACTCAGGCAGTTATGGGGAAATATAATGTGGGGCCTAATAAAATTTCATCAATTTTTAGAATGTTTTGGATCTAGAAAACATGTTTCACAACATAATACTATATGCCACAATTTGAATTTTCAATTTCTTCCTCTATAATTTTTTTAATCCATTATTCCTCTTATAATGTCTTTTTGATGAGTTTCATGTCTTGAATAGGTCATTCATGATGTGAATTAACATTTTCTACTATTTTCATCTTTTTTCTGATTGAATCTATAATTCAAAGCTTCATATAAGAGCCTTGACATATCTTGTATCATGGATAATTTTTTTCATCTTGAATTTCATCTCAGTTTTTTTATTTTTTTCCTTTGAATATTTTTCACATGTATCCTTCCACAAAATAAATAAAACAATAAATATGTTTGAAATATTAAACAACTTAATTATTTAAATCATTGATTAAAATTAAATTGTGTGTGCATTAAATGTAAACATAAAATCCCCCCACACTTAAACTCATTTTTGTACTCAATATTGAAATATCAGTAAATTACTAAGGAATATTACTCTACTGTGATTTAAATTTCAATTTTAAAATATTAATTGATTACCTAGATAATTAAAAATTCAAGAATCACATAAGAAAATTTCATCGACTCCTCATTTTTCAAAGAAATAAGTCAACCATGAATTTTACTTTTCATCTTTTTACTTAACCATTCCTCTTTATACTTTGATTCATATTTTTAAATTCATTTTCAATGTAAATTCCACTTTTATTTACCTCGCATTAATTTTTTCACTCATAATAAAGGTATAAATGTAAATTGAATTTTTCACATAGCTCGAATCATGATCCTTACCATAGGGTAACAATGCATCTACTTTCTCCACCCTGTAGAGACAAATATCATAAATAATCATTAGGTATTTTCATTAGTTTCAAATGAATTGGATGATTAATGATATATAGATAAATTATGTAAAAAGAGTAAAGCTCAAAATGAGGTTATTCACTAATTTATTTTCATGATTATCAATATTGGATCAATGAAAAAATTTCCCTTTAAAAATACATCTCCCATTTTCCCAAAGCTCAATGTAAGATCACAAATCAATGAAAAATAACAAATGATGCACCCTCTTGATTTTTTTAAAAAGTTGAGTTTGGACAAGCCTCACATCAACCACCCAACCCCAAATTATAAAAAAACATTGGTTAAGTAAATATTTATTTTTGACCTTCTATGGAACAACCAATTTTTTATTTCATATTTTATTTTATTATTATTATTTTTTTGAATTTTTTTTATAACAGGGTGTGAAATAAAGTAAAATGAGTGAATAATCGTGTACCTTCCCAAATCCCATGAAAATACACCCATATTTATCCATTAAAATAAATACATATCTTCCATCATGTTTTTATATCTCCCACACGCATTTTGATAATCATGAAAAATATTTAGAGTTGGGTAGAAAATGATAAAGTAGGATTGTAACACAACTCTTCCCTAACATGGTTATTCATGGATTCTATGAGATTAAAAGGGATTAATATATGAGTAGGTATCCAGATAAGGGCTTTAAAAAATATGCCTCAATCATTTTAAATGTGAATCTATACAATCATAGCTTCAATAAGATCCAAAAAATTTCTGGAAGAAATCATGCTCGAGTTTCACTCAAGAAGTATGATCAAGAAAATAATGAGAAATGTAATTTTTAAAAGTTATCAGGAATGAGAACATGTGTTTCAGAAAATTATGTATAGTAATTCACACAAAAAATAAAATCCATAAATACAAATATCAGAAATTCAAGGAATGAAAAATCTCAAAAAAAATTCATTTAAAAAAATTAACATATCTTCTAAATTATGATTCATTAATTCCAAAATCTTCATGTTTATCTTTACTAATTGATTCCCTCATTTTTCTCATTTAATTTACTGACAAAGAAATTTAAAATATGTTATGATGATCATCTTGATTACTATTTATCTCGTAGATAAATGATTATGAAAAAAGAAAATCATGGGTCATACATTTTTAATTATTATTATTATTATTGTTATTAAAAGAAAATATATTGGGGAGTAATATAAAATATTAAATTAAAAATCATACTCCAATGTTTCATAGTGTGAGTCGGCTAGTAGTCACCAATTTTTTTTTACTTTCCCATGCCCTCATCCAGAACTGAAAATGAAAATTCACATATGAGAGTGTAGAGCCTTTTCTTGGAAGCTAAAAAATATATGGGGAATGGAATCTAAAATCTTAATGTAAAATTAATTTTAAGAAATAAATTAAAAAATAAGTCCTAGAAAGCAATAAAAATGTGGGTTGCATCCTATAAGATAGAATTTTTTATTATATTCACCGCTTGGAATATGATACAAGGATAACCTTCTTATATTAAACCAATCTTGACTTTGAATCCCATCTAGATCATCTCACTTTCTCCTCATTGTGATTAACATGGAACTCAGAGGAGGTGACTAAAGTTTGGATATATTGAAAGTCAGAAGTGGGAATTTAGTATATGTCTGATCTTGGTAAAATTTTTCCTTTTATTTTTTTAGCTATGACTATTTAAATTTTGTAATGTTTTCTTCAGGTTCCACAGCCAACTCCTCCTCCTCCTCTCCTTCTATTTCTTGTTCTTCTTTTGCATAGTCAGTATAGATTGTACTGTTTTCTTCTTCTTCTCTATGTGGTACTCTTATATCATTGTGAAATTTCATTAAAAATGTAGTAGTTTTCTCCTCCTCATCCTCCTCCTCTTCCACCTATTGTGCTCCCATACATTCAAGAAAGTTCCTTATAAATGCACGAACTAAGTTTCCTTCTTCAAATTATTATTTTTCCTCCTCCAAACATGTAGTGGTGTGGGTTTAATTTATAGGGAAAAAATTAGCTTTACAACTTACCTTAGCTTTATTGTCCATTCTTTCATGTTCTTGACATGCCTCTTTAAAATCTGGTTTCATGTCGGGGAGTGTTTCATATTATTTTCTCTGGTATGTTTGTAATCGATTTTATTTTTTACTATTCTCCCTTCTAACCCCATTAACTTATTGTATAATATCCAAAAGAAGGAAATCGAGTGCCTTTTTATCAAAATACATTAAAACCCTTCCATAACAAAAAAATACTTAAGTGAATAAAAGAAATAAAAATAATAAAAGAAAAATATAAGATAAAATCAATAAATAGAAAACGATAATAAAGGACTTGTTAAAATTATTAAATTTAAAAAAAATGTGTGTATATCCCTAGAAACAGCATAAAAATTTGATATCTCTAAAAGGCATCATTATTTCCATCGGGGATAACGAATTTAGAAATTTATAAAATATGGTACCAAAATCACTATCTCTACAAATAATTAGTATAATATTTTAAAGTCTCTAGGTCAATCCCATGAGGATAGTTTTGAATAAAATAATTAATTTAATAACCAAGGCTTTAAACTAATAAATGGTTTTCAGAAAATAAATCTAATCTAGCAGGCATGTCAATTTTGAAGAAGTGAATAGAGAAAAATAAAAAACATGGGTGTCAGGTAATTCAAAAATACAATTTCATAAAGTAATAAAATATTAAATAATAAAAAATCAATTATATGGTCTTCATAATTGAGTTTGAGTGAATACCTTGGTCCAAGTAGACACCCTCCATCTCAAGACTCTCATTTTCACAATGGTCATGATACTTCAAAAAATAAAAAGATAGGTAACACAAAACCAGTTTTAAATTTATAATGAAATTAACCCAATTTCCATGGTGAAAATTTCACTCTATTTTAAGCATTAAAAAGAACCATGTCACCCATTGATAATACAATGGTCATATGTTAATGAATGATAGAGGAATATATCCCCAATATTAATTAATTATTCAAAATAAAAATTTATTATAGAAATCCTCCTTCATTAAAATAACACAAAACTAATAAAATAACCACATAATGTTATCCATAATAAGTAGAAGAAAAAAATGAAATTAAAATTATAAAATAAATGGTAGAGCATGCCCAGTGGAGGAATCTGCAGAGTGTAACACCCCACCCCAGAGCCCTGGTATCTGATCTAATTCCTTGAAGATCTCCCTTATCCTTGTATTTATAGGTTTATAGGGCCCCTTGGATGGATTTAAATTCCATAAAATTGTCCTATAAATCTATCCAAGTAAAACTAGGGTGTTATGGGGAAATAAAACACAAGTCTCGGTCAAATTTCATCAATTTTTGGAATGTTCAAGATCTGGAAAACATATGTTGTGGTGTGACACTATATGTCACATCATGACTTTTCAGTTTCTTCTTACGAATATTTTTGCATCTGTTCTTCCTCTCGTAATGTCTTTATGATGAGTTTCATGGCATGAATAGGTGATTCACAATGTGAATTATCATTTTCCAACATTTTCGACTTCATTTCCACTTGAATATTAAATTAAAAGCTTCATATAGGATCCTTGACATATCTTTCATCATATAGAATAATTTTAGTTGGGAATTTCATCTCTTTTTTGATGTTTTTTCCTTTGAATATTTTTCACATGTATCCTACAAAAAAAAAATAATAAATATGATGGTAAAAATTAATAATTTAAATATGTAAACATTGTTTAAAATTAAATTATGTATGCATGAAATGTAAACATCAAAGGTGAACAACCTACGTTTGAGAAAAAATAGGAGTGTCGTAGTGTGAAAACCATAACAAAAATTATTAAGGTGGTGGGTAAAGGCATAAAATCTCTGATTAGATAGAATTCATGTGGCCAACCAGTTGACCCCAAAAATCCCATTTTCTTTAGTTACATTGGGGTCACCACTCAAATTCACATGTTGATTATTGTAAATACATGTAAAAATTTTGTGCCTATGTTAAAGGCACTAATTTTGGGAGATATTAAGGTAAAATTATGATATACTTTCACTATTTTACTAAAAAATAAAATATTGAAATATTTATTTATAATGCAATTATATTAGATGAACATCAAATAAAATTTGTATTAAAGGTTATAATAAAGGATTATAGAGCCTTTTAGATAATTATTATGAAGAATCATCTCAAGTATTCTGAAGGGAATGTAAACCTCAACCCACCACTAATATATGCACAAATGATAAACCAAGAAACATGTAATGTGTTTATTGGTCATCGTGAGGAGGAACCAATTCAGTAACATTGTGATTGGTAGTATTTTACTTGGAAATGTGTATATTAATCACTTTGATTAAGAATTTTTAATTTATGAAATAAAAACTGAGTGTTGAAAATAAGAAGCATGCATTAAAACTAATTTATACCTATCATAAATCAAGGATGTAGTATGATTCACTAGAAAAAAAAACGGTATTCATTTTAAATATATAGTAATGAATTTATGTGGAATTAAAAAACAATATAACTATCTTTTTTTATTTATATACAGATTTCTAAATCAAAATTCAGAATCCGCTTCTATCTCATGTCATGTGCTATAGAAGGAGTATCATGTGAATAAATATGGAATACTAGTAGATAAAAACACACAAAGAGTATGGGAATCATGTGTAAGTATTATATTAAAAAATCTATAAATTTCTATTACATAATAATGAAAATTTATTTTCCTATATTTTTTATCTTGTTTCGACAGAAGAATCATCCTCGATTGTATCCAATGAATGATTACTTCCAGTGACCTTGAACTAACTAGAACAATATGGTTGTGTCAAATTTGTGGGCTTTTGAGTGCCACCTTGAACATATTTTGAGAAAGAAAAGACATAGGGGATATCGATGAGAGAATAAAGTACATATAGGAATAGATAAATGCTCTAAAAAAATTAGTTATCAATCTAACTTGATAGAACATTTAATGTTGAGGCATCAAGAAGAAAAAAACAACGAGTCAAAAACCACCACATTAAGAGCCACTCCCCTATCCCCAACTTTGAGGTTATCCATCACCCTCAAAGGCATATCTTACTTGAGGTAATAAATTATTTCATACCATTTTTTTCTAAATGTGAATCAAATAACTACTAATTACTTTATTATAATAAAATTTTATAGGGTGAAATTGATTATGATTTATATCTATTATCACCCACCCATAACCTTGTTGTGAGGGGTATAATGTTAAATATCAAAGGAGATATTATATACAATAAATAACTTACTAAAGATCGTGTTAGATTATGGATTCACATAGCTCATGAAACAAGCATTGAACTAATTATTCCCCTTGATGATTTGGATGTTCACACAGTCAAACTTTCTATTGGAACTTTCATAGAATGGTTCTTTAATCTTGTAAAAATACATGACAATAATGAGGTGTGACCTTTATAATTTATTTTTTTATGAAAAACCTTTAACAAATAATAAAAAATCACCTAAACTAGGGAATTTTATTATAGACGAAGCAAAAGAAGGGGAAATGGAAGGTCAAATAAAAACAATCTAAAGGATCAACCAATTAATCAAAATGACCTTTTGAGAGCACCTTTACCTTTCCAATTCAACTACCGCATTTACTAATATTACAAGTTCATTACAATACAATATTCAAATATAATAATAAAACCTCTCTTTATTTTAAAGAACAAGTATATGGATAGGCTATTATAGACAATATTGGTCTTGAGAATATAGATGAAATTCTCAAGCATAGATTATAGGAGTCATGGTTGTAAATGTATACATGATTTGGGTTTCCATAATTGTTTTCCAATATCATATATACTATGTTAATTAAAGTTAAATATTGTTCATATTTTTTAAATGTTTATATATTAGTATTATATAAATGTAAATCCCTACAAAAAAAAATTAGACACATTACTCCTCAATAACTTCTACAAAAAACTGTTCATTAAAAAATGGAATTGAAATAATAGTGTGATGACTAAACACAACATTTGAAAATAAACTTACAAATGATATAATCTTCTTAACACCCAAAATCTAGGGGTAAAACTCTACAATATAATCATATAAAATATATTCTCATTTATTTTATTACTTATTCCTTTTTGTTTTTTAGGAAGCATTGGTTTCTCATTGAAATAAATTTAGATACTTCAAGTATTTATTTTTTAGATTAAAATAATAAATTTCCAACAAATTGACCCCACATGATGACCTTTATCAATTTTCAATACACTAAATTCAAAAATTTACAAATAAACATCAATTTATACATTTTATATTATTTTTTAAGGAAAAAAATCTATGATAAGGAGGTGTTTAAATATCATCAAAATCATGGTATGAGGACTGTCTATGAGAATAAGAAGCCAATAAATTTCTAAAAATGGATAAGTATTAAGGTATATGTAATAATATTTCACTATCAAAATATATATATAAAAATTAGTTGTTTTTTCAATGCTTTTGGAGTGTCCAGAACAAAATAATGATAATGATTATGGTTATTAACTTTGTAAATTTATGAAAGATATCATATTCCATCAATAAACCAGTATCCTTTACGAGGTATTTTTGATGATAATTACAATTTCATTTAAAATATTTATTAATTATTTTTTTATCTATATTTTTTTATACTACCAAGATTTTTGATTTTCCACATATTCAAAAGATGAAGTAGATTTTTTTAGAAACAAGTGTTTAGAATACATGATGTCAAAAATTTCATAGACAACATGAATAAGTTATTTCCTATTACTTATTTAGTTAATTTTCTTATCATTTTATCTACTTCTTTTTTATTTAATCTTTATATCATTTTTATCTACTACTTATTTAGTTAATTTTCACAGAGATCATGAAAATGAATTTTTTTTGAGAATTTATTTTTATCCATGAATTTTGTTCTTTAAATAGTCATAAATTTTTTTGGAAGAAAATTCATTCTTAACTAAGGCTTTACTAAGGATAATGCACTCAGGTTTATTTTTTCTCTCTATAGAGCTATTTGTTCTTTATTTGATTTTTTTATGTTTAGTAGTGATGCAATGAATTCTGTTTTGGGTCAAAGACCTTTTAATAACATGATTTTGAGATAACTTTATGCTTTAATAATAGAAAAAAAAATTATTTTTTATGTGTAGGATTCATCTGCATGTCAATCAGAAACACGACATTCCAAATATGATTCAATGTATGTGTTTTCAGTTTAAAATTGACATTTTAGATAAAACATGTTTCAAACACTGAAAACTGATAAAACACGCTTGAATTTTCTTGATATTTTTTGTAAAAATACCTTTAAATAATTTTGATATGTAGTAGTATCCCACACATCAATCCAACACATTGTGTGCCCGATATGGCTCAAAGTGAATGTTTTTATTTAAAATTGACATTAAAGTTCAGAGCATACATCACTCACTAAAAACTAAGAAAAATTACTTAGATCATCTTAATAATTTAGTAAAAATATTCATAAGTCATTTATGATGTGTAATAATTGGTCTTATGTCAATCGGATACACTGTGTGCCTGGTATGACTCAAAGTATGAGTTTTCAATTTAAATGTAACATTTAAGTTCAAAATATGTTCCACTCTCTAAAAACTAAGAAGCAACACTTGGATTGTCTTTATACATTAGGAAAATAAACCATAAGTAATTTTTTACGTGTAGGAATCAATTTCATGTCAATCCAACATAGTGTGGACAGTATGACTAAAAGTGTGTGTTTTCCATTTAAAAATGATATTTAAGCTCAAAAGACATTTTACATACTCAAAGAAGATTAAACAAACCTAGGTTATATTTATAATTTAGGAAAATTATCCATAAGTCATTTTTGACGTATAGGAATCATTCACAAGTAAATTTGATGCAGGATGTTCCTGGTATGACTCAAAGTGCATGTTTTCAGTTTAAGAATGAAATTTTAGTTAAAAATGTGCATAATTCTCTGAAATATGAGAAAAAACACTCATATTATTTTGATACTTTAGTAAAAATATTCATAAGTCATTTTTAATGTGTAGGAAAATACTCACCTTAATCTAATAAACGGTGTGACTATTATGACTCAAAGTGCGTGTTTGCAATTTAAAAGTGACATTTTAGTTAAAAACATGTTTCATTCTCTAAAATCTAATAAAATGCACTCATATGGTCTTTATGCTCTAATAAAATGACCCATAAGTCATTTGTGACATATATGAATCAACTTTATGTCAATCCAACACAAGATATTCCATGTATAATTCAAAGTATGTGTTTTTAGTTTAAAATTTACATTTTAGATAAAAACATCTATCACTCACTAAAAACTGAGGAAAAAAACTTAGGTTGTATTATTATTTTAAGAAAATAATCCATAAATCATTTTTTAATTTTAGGAAATTATTTCACATCAATCCAACACATGGTATGCCTGGTATGATTCAAAGTGCATGTTTTTATTTAAAATATACATTTTGGTTCAAAACACGTGTCACTCACTGAAAACTGAGAAAATGTGCTAGGATTATCTTGATACTTTATTAAAATAATCCATAAGTCATTTTTAACATATAGGAATCATCTACATATTAATCTGACACACGTTGTATCCAATATGAATCAAAGTGCATGTTTTTAGTTTAAAAGTAACATTTTAGTTCAAAACATGTGTCACTCACTAAAAACTGAGAAAATACACTCATATTATCATGATATTTTAGGAAAATGATACATAAGTCATTTTCGACATGTCAAAGTCAACATCATGTCAATTTAATGAATGGTGTGGCAGAAATGACTCAAAGTATGTGTTTTTAGTTTAAAAATGACATTTTTTGTCCAAAATACTTGTCGTGTGCTAAAAAAAGAGCAAAAATGATCGAATTATCTTGATACTTTTATATAATGATCCATAAGTCATTTTTGAATTGTAAGAATAATCCACGTATTAGTTTGACACACGGTGTACTCAGTATGACTCAAAGTGCATGTTTTCAGTTTAAAAAAAAATTGTTAAAAATGTGCATCACTCACAGAAAACTGAAAAGAGTACACTCATATTGTCTTGATATTTTTGAATAGAAATCCATAAGTCATTTTTTGTGTAAGAATCAGATGCAACTCAATCTGAGACACGGTGTGACCTTTATGACTTTAAGTGCATGTTTTTTGTTTAAAAATGACATTTTAGTTAAAAACATGTGTCAGTCATTGAGAATCAAGATAACACACTCATATGGTCTTAATACTTTAGGGAAATTATGCATAAGTCATTTGTGATGTGTATTAATCTCTTCCATGTCAATTTGGGACGTAGTGTGTCTAGTATGACTCAAAGATCTTATTTTCAGTTTAAAACCAACATTTCAGTTAAAAACATTTTTCACTCACTAAAAACAAAGAAAAAACACTCATATTGTCTTGAAATTTTAGGATAATGATTCATAAATCATTTTTGACCTGTAGTAATCTATTACATGTCACCCTGACACATGGTGTTCCCGATATGACTCAAAGTGCATGTTTTTATTTAAAATTGAAATTTTAGTTCAAAACATGTGACATTCACTATAAATTAATTAAACATAGTCAAATTGGTTTAATACTTTAGGAAAATGATTTAAAAGTCATTTTTGACATGTAGGAATTAGGCTCATGTTAATTTAAAAAATAGTGTACCTGGTATGACTCAAAGTGCGTGTTTTTAATTTAAAGTAACACTTTAGTTCAAAACATGTGTCACTCAATGAAAACCAATAAAATATAATTTTATTGTCTTAATACTTTAGTACAACAATTCGTAATTCATTTTTGATGTGTCAGAATCAATTGTGTGTCAATTTGACATAAGGTGTTGCTTGTATGACTGAAAGTGCATGGTTTTAATTTAAAAATTACATTTTTGTTCAAAAGATGCATCACATACTCAAAATAGAGAAAAAAATGTTTGAATAGTCTTTATACTTTAAGACACCAATCCATAAGTTATTTTTGATATGTTGAAATTAGTCATACATCAATATGACATATGGTGTGCCCCGAATGACTCAAAGTGTGTGTTTTTTGTTAAAAAACATTTTAGTTCAAAACATGTGTCACTCACTGAAAACCGAGAAAATACACTCAAATTGTTTTGATAACTTAGGAAAATGACCCATAAGTCATTTATGACATGTAGGAATTAATTTTATATTAATATGAAATACGGTGTGCCTGATATGATAGAAAGAGTGTTTGTTTTTATTTAAAATTGACATTTTAGTTCAAAACACGTCTTACATTCTCAAAACTGATAAAACACGGTCAGATTTTTTTAATATTTCATAAAAACGATCCATAAATCATTTTTAACGTATATTAATTAACTTCATGTGAATCTAACACATGGTGTGCCCGATATGACTCAAAAATGCATTTTTTTAGTTTAAAAGTGACATGTTATCAATGCATTATTGTATCATATTTATGTTTCATTTCTTTCTTTATTGTATTACTGACATAAGAATTGGTTTTTAATATAGAAATACTTTTCTTTTAATCAAGTTGGGGTGGTTTTTATGATAACTAGTAGCACAATCAGGACCTTTTTGAAGGGGGTCCCAAAGACAATGAAATACAGCATTTTTTAATTTGTTGGAATAAAATTTGTGACAAATTGTACATGCCAATGTATTTGTACAAATTGATATTTGAATTATAATGTTTCTAAAAATTGTATAGTTTTTTTTTGTTTTAATGTGATGTAAATTTATTTCAAATAAAATTGTATATTTGTTGTTGTTGTTGATTTTTGTGTGTTGTAAATTGTAGAAGCACACTGTTGAAACGTGAATTTTATATGATAAAAGTACTCTTTATCAGCGCTGAAAAACTGTTACTTTTATCAGTGCTAAAAAAATGTTTCTAAAGGGTGTCATTTATCAGCACTTTATTTAATATCGATAAAATTCAATGCCTTTTAAAGTCACTTCAAACATCATCATAGATGAATGACGTTTCTAGTATTGATAATTGTTGTTTTTGTAGTAGTGCATCATTATGAGAGATCAAAGTCAACATCATGACATGCCCATGCCACCCCTTTTTTTAGAGGATCTTTCTTAAGAAAAGGAACCCCTTTTAGAGTAACTCAAAGAAAAACAAAACACATGTTAAGATCTCTACCATCACCAAGTGAGGTTTCATGAATTATCATCATCCTTTGGATTTCAGACCATCAATGGATATAAGAGAAGGTGGTTCCATGGAGATGAGGTTTGATACATAAATAGGAATTGAAGCTCATTTACATAATATATTATGTCAAACAATAACAACATGACTATCTCATTTTGTTTTATATGTTTGTATTAGATAAAACTCATATATGTTTTTCACTTATTACTATGCATGTATATTTATATGGTTACAACACATCCATGACATGTGTGCGATGTAATGTCATTCGAGGCATGCATGAGTTGTGGCATTCCATTGAAGTGGCTAGGCATCTAATTGATTATGGAAGAGGGGATGGAGGAACAATGAGAGGTCAAAGGTGGGGCGGAGGGAGAAGAGGTAAGAGGGGAGTGGGTGAAGGTGGAGGAGAGAGAGAAGGAGAAGGCGGCGAGGATGCGGGCCAACACGATCTTAAACTCCATGGCAGCTAGGTGGTGTCCAACACACATACACCCTCTAAAGCCAAAGGGTGAGTACCCCATGTGATGGCAGACACCACTAGCATCCTCCCGGAAGCGCTTCAGCTGGAACTCCCGCACGTCCTCACCCCATAGACCTCGGTCATGGTTCATCCTGGTCAGGTCGATCCACATGTTGGTCCCCACCGGAATCACCACCCTGCCCACTCGGACCTCCATCCTCACCTGCCGCTACGCATTCAGCCTCGGAGAGTACAGCCGCAACACCTCACTCATCACCCACCCTATATTCTTCAATCGACAAATATTGGCCAACGAATGTTCATGGAGATGAAAAACACACAAGAAAAGAATAAAAATAAAAAATGCACAATATTTACATGTTTCGACAAGGATGGCCTACGTCCACAAGAGAATAAGGGCCTTTCTATATTTATCTCCCTGAATAATACTTTGGAGGATCACACGGAAAGATTATAACTATTTTTTTCTATTGTTACAATTCATGGGATTAAATCCCACTATAAAGTTGAAGGAAAACCAAAAACTTCTCCTGTTGTTTGGGTAATTCATCTACCCATGAAAACAAAGAATGATGCTCAAATGCCAATGAAATTGGGTTGAATCTCCAAAAACCCACCTTAGATCTCTTCCCCTATCATCAACAAAGCCAAATATAATCATATTTTTCATCAACCACCTTAGATCAATACATAACATGTCACACCCACCATCTTTGAATTAATTATTTTATTAATTTTATTCGCGTCGGGTTGTCTGGTTTTAAGCCCAACTTAAAAATTTTGAGTTCTTACCATAAAACGCATGTTTTTGCCTTGAAAATGTTCAGCGCACGGAAAGGGTGTGGTCAAAATAGCATGACTTCTCCTGGGTCACCACGTGCGACCTCGTCCGGTTCACCGCACGACATGCCCGATGTTCAAGACAGATGAAAAATATGCGATAAATAATAAAATGATAGTACAATGAAAATTTGAGACCGCGCAACTCGGGCGAGGCGCGATTTGGAAATCGTGCAGCCTTGTATGGTCCACCAGGTGACCTACCAATGCTCAATTAATTAAATAAAATGAATTAATAATAAAGAAATAAAATTAAGTGAATAATAAAGTGAAAATAAAAATAAAATAAGAAAATTGTAATTAACTTAATGAATTGTCTTAATGGTAATAATATTATTATTATTTGAGGATATTATTATTATTATTATCTTAATTGATATAACTTTTTATTTTATTTTAGTAATATCAAATGAGTTTTTTTATTTTTAACATCATTATTCATATTTTAGTTTATTATTAATATTAATAATAATATTATTATTATTATTAAATGGGGTTATTATTATTATTACTATTATTATTACTATTATTACTATTATTATTATTATTATTAATTTCTATTCTTTTATTTTCTTTTTCATTTTTTCCCTAGGGTTTGCGCTACCCCCCCCCCCCTTCCCCTTTGGTGTTACGCCGCAGTGCCCCCTCCCCCTGGAATTCGTCGCCCTACAAGATTCTCCCCCCTCCTCAGTTCTGCGCGCGCCCCCATGCTAGTCTCTCCACCTCCCAGTACCGGTCCTCCTGCTCTGTCCAGCGCCCCCTGCTCCGTCTAGCTCATGTCGTAGAACCGCTGCCCCTGCTCCGTCTGGCGATGCGTCACATCCCCGGTGCACCCTGCTCTATCTGAAGGTTCACGCACACCACCCCCATGTTCGGCCAGCCGGACCTCCTTCCCGTCCAGGCCGCTTTCCTTCTCGCCCACCTCTCGGACCCGCCGCATCACCCCTGTTCCTTCTCCCAGCCCAGCGCACCCTCCCCTCTTCCTTGATGCCACGCGCACCAAGCCCGAACGCACCCCCCCCAGCTGACCGTCACCGCTCCGGCCACCTCCCTCATGTTGCGATTCCCCCTTCTCCCCTCGGTCGGCCTCGGTCCGATGAACCGCACCTCCTCCTTCTGGTAGCCAACACCTTGGGTAAACCCCCTTCATTGTTCTAGTGGATTTCTTTAAATTTAATGTGGTTCGGTTAGGGTTTATGTGGTTTTTGGTATGGTTTTGATGTTATCTTTGGCCTGATTTTTTTTAGGGTTCCATTGAGTTTGATTGTGTTGTGTATTAGCTGCGAATGAAGATCTGCACAAGATTTGGGAAAAATCAACACCGAGGTAGGTGGTTCCACATTTAATTATTACATGATGAAATAATTTCCAAGCTTAATTTGTTTAGAATATTATTTAATTAATTCGTGTAGTGGGAAGTTGGTTTTTCTTTTTTTATTTTTGAAGTATGAATTTCATTGAAATTATTTAGTAAATTGTTTATGTTGTGTCTGTGATTTCTGCTAAAAACTTTGTTAGTGATTTTTAACTTGTGCAGTTAGCTTACTAATTTTTACAAGTGGTGTGAACTGTATTTTTGACACGGCGTCGCATGCGTTTGGTCGTAAAAGAAGTTTGGATTGATTTTAGTGGGTAACACCAAGAGATTACTTGAAATTATTTTATAAGCTTTTACTTTTAGGTTATTAAATTAGGTGGTTTTTGAAAATTTGTTTTACATATAGTTCAAGATTTTCCATAAAACTATTTGTGTGGTGCATGTCATATTTTAAAATTTTATTCGAGTGTGTGTGGTGTTGGAATGCATTTGAATTTATAAATTGTTACTTTAGTCTGTGTAAATCCATGTGAAATTCTTTTACTATTGATTTTTAAATTTTTTTCAATGGTTTATTAAATTATGTCACTAGTGGGAAACATGTTTGAAAAATGTTTTAGAGTGTGTCTTATTTCAAAAGGGTATTTATGTGTGTAAGTGGTGGTTTGTTTAATGATAAGTGACTTTAAACTATGCAGATGGTTTAATTGAGTATGTAACCTATGAAGATTAAGTTTTGAAAGGATTTTTGGTGTGCGTGTGGTTTTAAAAAAGGGTTTTGGGTGTGAAAATATTGATTTTGCATGTGTAAGTACCATGTTGGGATTTTATGCACAAGTGTGACGTGTGACATGAACTTGAAACTTGATTGAGCACAAAGCGGGAAGCCCGGGTAGCTAGGAGGTGGACTAGACTAGTGGGCTAGTGTTACGGAGGTGACTCGACCCGGTTTTACTGGCAGGACTGACGATTTCAAAACTAACTAAACATATGATTTTCTGAGGATCATGACTTTCTAAGCCACATTTTCTGAGGGTCATGGCCTTTTAAGCCACGTTTTCTAAGGGTCATGGTTTCTAAGCCATGTTTCACCTAGACACGAAGATCTATGGGCCCAAGCTATCTAACACCCATGAGGCCTCTCCCATATTTGGTGATCATTGGTTACTTTACTCTCGTTAGTGTGAAACTTTGGTTATTTTAAAAAGTGAGTGTGTGTTTTAATTTAAGTTGTTCCATTTAAAACCGTTTTCTTTAATTCCATTTTCTTTTAAATTGTTCAAGCATATATTTCTTTTCTTTAGTTAATATTGTAAATGTATTTTTCATTTAATAATTATGCATGGAACCTTTTTATTTGGTGACGTCTTACTGGGCTCTTGACTCACACCCTACAAACACCTTTTTTTGTATGTAGACCTTATTCTTTGTGTATTCCAGGTTGAGGAATTGTGCTCAGTGATGGTGGTTTTAGTCGTTGATGGTCGCCTCTTTCATGTTGGTGGTTGTGGCATGTGGATGTTTCGCCTCTCTTGTTGCTTGGAGGTTTGAGTTAGAGTTAGAGTTTCTTTTGGTGTCGGTTATTTTTGGATGTTGGCTCAAGTTGTAAACCTTTAAATTTGATATTAGTTTAAGGGTCTGTTTGGTTGTCAATTCATAGTTTTATTTTAATTATCTTTTTAGTGGTTTTGTGTTTACTATTATGGGTAAATTGTTCCCATGTGTAATTTTTTGATACCCGGGAACTTGTGACAGTCCGTGGGGATTGGGAACACCCTTCGAACCATGCCGCGGACCGGGTCGGGCACCGGGTCGGATGGCGACCCGACATGGTTCATGAAAAAATGGTATCAGAGCAGGTTTGTTCTTTTGGGTCGTGTTCTTTTGGGATAGAGTCAGTGTAGACCAAAGTTGAGGGTGTCGGAACTCGACGTTCTAGTTACAAGCAACATGTCTGGCCAGCACACCTCGTGGTGGGAATCGAGTTACCAAAGTAAGTTGAGGTCTGTCTATATCTTTGGCTCATGTGGTTAATCTTGTTTAGGGGAAATTAAAAGAGAGTAGGGTCAGTGGTCTCAGTGAGCTCGCATAGCCCGGAAAGCCATGTGGAGTCGGGGAGGTTGTCCTAGAATACCCTCTGTGGCGGTGGCGTGACTGGCATATGGTCGCTAACCATATGTTTTAGTCACCCGCTGACACTAGTTTTCTCTTACACCGTTCCTCGTTTCTTTTATTTGGAATTGTGCAAATTTGGTTTTTAAGAAAAAATGATTTGGTCTTGGAAAATGTTTTAAAATGAATCACTTTAAAAAGGGAATGATGTATGGGGTTTTAAAGGTGTGGGTTGATTGTTTTGGTTTTGAGAAAAAAAAGAAAGGTTTGGTTTTGATCCTTGGTGTTCTCGTAGTAAACCACATGAATGAGTGTATATGGAAAGATAAATGGTCAATGGCACGAGTGGATGAATTCCTAGATGGATATGAGGTGGGTGTCGGTGTGGCACGAGAACATGAATGTGCGAGGCCCATGGGACACCATTGGTTTTTGTGAAACCCACCAGCTTTTCTTATTTTCAAATGTTTTGTTAAATGAGAATTTAGTGTGTTAGTAACCAGTGATTGTGTGGTGTGTCCTTGTGTTTTGTAAATGTCTAATGTGAGGCATTTTGAGCTGAGGATCCTTTCTGAATGATTTGTGTCTTGAGTTTTAATTATTGTTGGTAAGTTGGTATGCAAGCATGTAATTAGTGAATTATTTATAAAAGTGCTTCGGGAAGCCCTTACAGTGGTTCCCTTGCACGTTTAGTGTTCGCTTGTGGTATGTCTTGACCATTGGAACAATTTGGTTGGGTCCATGGTTTTCTTTCTTGACTAGTGCATGCCCCCCATAAAGTGTTAACATGTGATTGAAGTGTGTCCATGGGCAATTCGTAGTTGGTCGGCCCTCCAGTTGATCAGATGACTCTCTAATTGAATTCTATAATTTAACCCACCTCTCCTTTTTATAACTAGATGGATCCTCTCATAGCGTTATGACAAATTCAAGGGGAGTTGATAGGAGTTTTGGTCTCTTTGATTTTTCCGAGTCGTCGGGTATGAATTTTGACACCGTTGTGTCTGAAGGTCCCCCTAGAAACGGTGAAAGAAATTCCAGCAGGGAATTTTGAAGGCGGTTTGGAATTATCAGCACTGACTGATGGCTTGAAAGGCTTGTAGTTCCCTCATCGGCCGTATGAGTCATGTTTGGTGGCATCTTGCAGCGTCAGTTCTCTTAAAGAGAAAAGGTGGATTTCATAGAACCCTCTGAGAATCCCTATTTTCATAGGAGTGTGTCCTCCCCTTAGGGAGTTCTAATTTTTCTATTCGGAGGGGAGTGTTTTTCGTGCATTTGTCCTTCTTATGTTTCATGGTGAAGGTGAAGAGGTGATGCATGTTCATTATCTAAACCTCTGTTCTGGTGGATGTGCTATGAGAGGGTAGTTGTATGTCATGGTGTGTTATGTTTGTTGGTGTTGTCTCGGTTGCGGTGTGGTTGCATATGACACCAAAGGGAGAATATTTGTTCAGGAGTCTTCCATGCCTGACTGTGAGGCATGAGATGCTTTAAACATCAGGGATCCAGGCATAGGCCTCGGAGTGAAGCTGGCGCATGGTCATGAACCCCGAGAGTGTATGGGACCCTTAATTTATTTCTATCACTGGTGTTGAAAGTAAAGGTAGTTTAAATTGTTTTCTATGGTTGTTCCATTCTGAATGAACTGTCTAGCTGCGTAAGGTCTCTGTTACTATGTGGAGGCGTGTTCTTCTCGTTGCCTTAAAGTCTTGGGAGTTGCGTCCCACTAGATGCAATCGCTTAGGTGTTCCTTATAGGGTATTTTGAGTAAATTGGTCTCAAAGTTGAATAAGGCTCATCCAGGGATGTGGAGATGTTAGTTTGTCTTCATATGTGGTTTTAATGCCCCGGTAGTTGGGCTCGTCCCTCCCCACCCCTTGTGGTGGGGTGTTTGGTCACTGTTAGTAAATTATCAATGTTTTGTATCTTTTGTCAATTCTAATGGTGGGGAGACCCACGATGGATCTCGCACAATTGTCCCTGGAATGAATTGGCGTTGACCTTTTCTTTAATGGTGGGGGGGTCCACTCGGACCCCCCCCCCCCCCCGGTATCAGTTTTCCAATCTCGTCTCAAGCGTTAGTAAGTTCCTAATGGTGGAGAGCCCCTCCGGGCTTTCCCCTGTTGGCCTTTTAGTTCTGTTCCTAGAGATGATTTGGTGATAGGTGATAAAAGTGCTCCATGGACGTTGTTGGTCTTATTTGGTTGTTCCAAATAAATAGTGTGATTCCCATTTTGTGGAACTTGAGGTGTTCGGTTTATGAAGCTGGCTCCCGTGGGTGTGAGAGATCCTTTCCTTGATTAGTCCACTGGTGGTGTTTTAGATCTTTGGGGCGGGCGACACATATCAGAAAGTCTTTTTACGAGTTTCTTGAAGTTGTATTTTGAGTCACTTTCTCTTAGCACGATGTGTTTACCTCTTTTCGCTTGTTTATTGTGGGATCCTCTTTGGACCTTAATGGGGTATTGTTTTCTTCTTTGAGACTCAACTTTAGTTGTGTCATTCTAGGGATGAAAATCTTTATGGTGGGGAGAATTATCACACCCACCATCTTTGAATTAATTATTTTATTAATTTTCTTTACGTCGGGTGGTCCAGGTTTAAGCCTGACATAAAATTTTTGAGTTCTTACCTTAAAATGCATGTTTTTTCCTTGAAAATGTTCAGTGCATGGAAAGGGCGTGGTCGAAACAGCATGACTTCGTCTGAGTCACCACGCGCGACCTTGTCCGGTTCACCACACGGCCTGCCCGATGTTCAAGACAGATGAAAAATATGCGACGAATAATAAAATGAGAATATAATGAAAATTTGATACCGCGCGACTCGGGCGAGGCACGTTTTTGAAACCGCGCGGCCTTGCCTGGTCCATCGGGTGACTTGCCGATGCTCAATTAATTAAATAAAATGAATTAATAATAAAGAAATAAAATTAAGTGAATAATAAAGTAAAAATAAAAAAATAAGAAAAATGTAATTAACTTAATGAATTGTCTTAATGGAAATAATAATATTATTATTTGATGATATTATTATTATTATTATTATTATCTTAATTGATATAACTTTTTATTTTATTTTAGTAATATCAAATGAGTTTTTTTTATTTTTAACATCATTATTCATTTTTAGTTTATTATTAATATTATTATTATTATTATTATTATTAATTGGTGTTATTATTATTATTACTATTATTATTGTTATTACTATTATTATTACTATTATTACTATTATTATTACTATTAATTTCCATTTTTTATTTTTTTTCAATTTTTTCCCTAGGGTTTGCGCTACCCCCCTTCCCCCTCTAGTGTTACATCACAGCGCCCCCTCCCCTGGAACCCGTCGCGTTGCAAGCTTCTCCCCCCTCCTCGGTTCTACGCGCACCCCCATGCTGGTCGCTCCACCTCCCGGTGTCGGTCCTCCTGCTCTGTCCGGCGCCCCCTGCTCTGTCTGGCTCGTGCCGTTAAACCGCCGCCCCTGCTCCGTCCGGCGATGCGTCACATCCCCGGTGCACCCTGCTCTATCTGATGGTTCGCGCACACCACCCCCATGTCCATCCAGCCGGACCTCCTTCTTGGCCAGGCCGTTCTCCTGCTCACCCACCTCTCGGACCCGCCACATCACCCCTGTTCCTTCTCCCAGCCCGGTGCACCCTCCCCTCTTGCTTCCACGCGCACCAATCCTGAACGCACCCCCCCCCCAGCCAACCAGCACCATTCCAGCCACCTCCCTCACGTTGCGCTACCCCCTTCTCCCCTCGGCCAGCCTCGATCCGACGAACCGCACCTCCTCCTTCCGGCAGCCAACACCTTGGGTAAACCCCCTTTGTTGTTCTAGTGGATTTATTTCAATTTAATGTGGTTCGGTTAGGGTTTATGTGGATTTTGGTCTGGTTTTGATGTTATCTTTGGTCTGATTTTTGTTTTAGGGTCCCATTGAGTTTCATTGTGGTGCGTATTAGGTGAGGATGAAGATCCGCACAAGATTCAAGAAAAATCAACACTGAGGTAGGTGGCTCCACGTTTAATTATTACTTGATGAAATAATTTGCAAGATTAATTTGTTTAGAATATTATTTAATTAATTCGTGTAGTGCGAAGTTGATTTTTCTTTTTTTTTTTGAAGTATGAATTGAATTGAAATTGTTTAGAAAATTGTTAATGTTGTGTGTATGCTTTCTGATGAGAACTTTGTTAGTGATTTTTAACTTTTGAAATTATCTTATTAATTTGTACAAGTGGTGCGAACTGTATTTTTGACATGGCGTCGGGTGCATTTGGTCATAAAAGAAGTTTGGATTGAGTTTAGTGGGTAACGCCAAGTGATTACTTGAAATTGTTTTATAAGCTTTTACTTTTGGATTATTAAATTAGTAGGTTTTTTAAAATGTGTTTTACATATGGTGCAAGTTTTTCCATAAAACTATTTTTGTGGCACGTGTCATATTTTAAAATTGTATTCGAGTGCGTGTGGTGTTGGAATGAATTTGAATGTATAAATTGTTACTTTAGTGTGTGTAAATCCATGTGACATTCTTTTACTATTACTTTATAATTTTTTTTCAATGGTTTATTAAATTATGTCATTAGTGGGAAACATGTTTGAAAAATGTTTTAGTGTGCATCTTATTTAAAAAGGGTATTTATGTGTGTAAGTGGTGGTTTGTTTAATGATAAGTGACTTTAAACTGTTTATATGGTTTAATTGAGTATGTAACCTATGAAGATTAAGTTTTGAACAAATTTTTGGTGTGTGTGTGGTTTTAAAAGAGGGTTTTGGGTGTGAAAATGGTGATTTTGCGTGTGTAAGTTCCCTGTTGGGATTTTATGCATAAGTGTGATGTGTGACATGAACTTGAAACTTTCTTGAGCACAAAGCGGGAAGCTCGGGTGGCTAGGAGGGTAGACTAGACTAGTGGGCTAGTGTTCCGGAGGTGACTCGACCCAGTTTCACTGGAAGAACTGACGATTGAAACACTAACTAAACATATACTTTTCTGAGGGTCATAGAATTCTAAGCCACGTTTTATGAGGGTCGTGTCCTTCTAAGCCACGTTTTCTGAGGGTCATGGTTTCTAAGCCACGTTTCACCAAGACACGAAGATCTACGGGCCCAAGCTAGCTAACACCCATGAGGCCTCTCCCATATTTGGTGCTCATTGGTTACTTTACTCTCATTAGTGTGACACTTTGGTTATTTTAAAAAGTGATTGTGTGTTTTAATTTAAGTTGTTCCATTTAAAATTGTTTTCTTTAATTCTGTTTTCTTTTAAACTATTCAAACATTTATTTATTTTATTTAGTTAATATTGTAAATGTATTTTTCATTTAAAAATTATGTGTGGAACCTTTTTATTGGGTGGCGTCCTACTGGGATCTTGGCTCACACCCAACATACACCTTTAGGTGTATGTAGACCTTGTTCTTTGTGTATTCCAGGTTGAGGAATCGTGCTCAGTGATGGTGTTTTTGGTTGTTGATGGCCTCCTCGTGCAGGTTGGTAGTTGTGGCGTGTGGATGTTGCACCTCTCTTTTTGCTTTGAGGTTTGAGTTTGAGTTAGAGTTTCTTTTCTTTTCGGTTATTTTTGGATGTTGGCTCAAGTTGTAAACTTTTAAATTTGATTTTAGTTTAAAGGTCTGTTTGGTTTTCAGTTCACAGTTTTATTTTATTTATCTTGTTAGTGATTTTGTGTTTAATATTACAGGTAAATCATTCCCATGTGTAATGTTTTGATACCCGGGCACTTGTTCCAGCCCGTGGGGATCGAGAACACCCTTCGGGCCATGTCGTAGACTGGGTCGTGCGCCGGGTCGGATGGAGACCTGGCCTGGTTCGTGACACAATGAATGTAGATCTAAGAAACTAAGAGAGATAGATAAGTATATCTAAGAAAACCCCACCAAGAACTAACAAGAATGATGACTTTCCATGAGAATCCAGCCTCAAAACACTAAGAGAAACCTTCATATCACTTCCAAATCGATGGGGATAGGTTCTCTGACCTTTGAGATGGAAACCCCTAAGTTAGGTCGGTTTAGGGAAAAAAGGAGGGGTTAAAATACAAAACCGACCGAGACCCACTTCTTGTGGATCTTGTTTTTAACTCGCGCACAGTTAGTCACACGGTTAACTGTGCGCTAACCGTGCATCATCCACTACCTCAAGGGGGAACCTCATGTGGTTTTCTTGCACATTTAGAAAAACATGTGCCAACCACGCTAAAGTTCATTGTCTCAAGTTGCACAGTTTCTCTTAGGCTTCCGTACAGTTTGGAAAAACCATACACTTCCTGTGCGCCTCCCCCTTAGCCTTTGTCTCACTGTGCATTATTTCCTATAGGTGTTGTACGGTTTTCTCAAACCGTGCACAAACCATACACTTGTAAAAAATCCCTAAAATCACTCTAAAAGTTCTCTAAACTTTCCCAAACTTCACCCATATACTTTATATACTTAAAAATAATAAAATAAGGGTTACTTACTTGAAATTAGGGTCACTACAATGTGGCCAGTATAATTCCAAGTGTGTCAATTTATTTAAAATTGACATTAATTTTTGTAAAAAGAACAAGTGACATATTGAAAACTGAGAAAACACATTCAGATTATTTTGATACTTTAAAAAATGATTCATAATTCATTTATAACATGTAGTAATCAAACGAAGCTTAATACGATGCATTGTGTGACTGGTATAACTCAAAGTGTGTGTTTTTATTTAAAATGACATTAATTTTAGTAAAAAGAATATGTGACATACTCAAAACCAAGCAAACACATTCTAATTGTTTTGGCACTTTAGGAAAATGACCCATATGTCTTTTGTGACGTGTAGGAATCATCTGAACCTCAATTTTATGCACGATGTAACCGGTATAATTCCAAGTGTGTTTATTTATTTAAAATTCACATTAATTTTAGTAAAAAGAACAAGTGACATACTAAAATCCGATTAAATGAATTCAAATTGTTTTAATACTTTAGGAAAATGACTAATAAGTCATTTATAATGTGTAGAAATCAACCTCACATCTATATGATGCACAGCGTGACCGATATAGCTCGAAATGTGTCTTTTTATTTAAAATTGACATTAATTTTAGTAAAAAGAACAAGTGACATACTGAAAACTGAGAAAACACATTTTGATTATTTTGATACTTTAAGAAAATGATCCATAAGTCATTTTTGATGGGTAGGAATTATTTGTACCTCAATATGAATCATGATGTGATCGGTATAATTCCAAGTGTGTCTATTTATTTAAAATTAACATTAATTTTAGTAAAAATAACAAGTGACATACTGAAAACTGAGGGACCACATTAATATTGTTTTGATACTTTAGGAAAATAATTTATAAGTCATTTATAACCTATCAGAATCAACCGCACCTCAATATGAATCATGATGTGACCGGTTAAGTTTTTAATTCCACTGATATTTTACCTCTTGTCACCCTTGGACTTTGAACCTAATCCTGGATTGAAATGAGTCACTAGGTAGGTTCATATATGAGGCATGAAACTTTCTTTAATCGATGAATCTTTGTTATCTTGATTACCCTTTGAGTATTTGTCCTAGGCAAGACTAAATTTGAACAATTTATTTTCTAAAGCCTATTGAAATGTTTTTGTCCTTTGATTCAAATTGTTGAACATGTTACATTTTGAGCAATATCATGAATAATATACGTCTATTTTCATAGGATAATAAAACATGGGATTGTTTGAGGAAAAACAATGATTAAGTGTGTGAGAATTTTATTTAACATTCTTTTATATAGTTTTTCCACATCTTTTTAATTAGTTTTTATTGATTTTAATTAATTATTTGTGTAATTTTTACTATATATTCACACTTTTGTCTTTTTATAAATAAATTTGTCAATTTAACATTTTTTATAATTATTCATGTATTTTAAGCTTTAAAATAGTTAATTTTTAATTTAATTTATTTTTATAGTCTTACAATATATTATTTAGTTTGGTGATTTTTGTCTGCATTTTTAATAATTTGACTTTTTTATTAATTAATTAATTAATCTCCTTAATTACATTTATATTACTTACTTTTTAATTTAAATTTCATGTATTAAATATTAATTAATTTAATACAACTTAATTAAATTATTATGTCTTTTAAAAAATCATTAATTATAAATTTAAGATTATAAATTTACTACATTTATTAAATCTCATTAATTAAATTTCATTTATTAACTTTATTGTTTAACAAAAAAATAATTTTCTAATTTAATAAATTTAATTTGTTTTAGTAGTTATTTTAAATAATATAACTATATTATATAGATTTTTTGTTTAAGTTTTTTTTAATTTTAAATAATATAGTTGACTTTCAATTAAGTTTATATTTAGTTCTAATTTAAGTTTTTATTTTGAAACTTTTAATAATTTATGTCTAGTTTTAATTGTTTCATAAATTAATTTAAGTCTTTGAGTCTCAATAATTTTAGTTGTTTTTTATTTTAAATTAATTTTGTTGTTTAGACTTTATTTGAATTTTAATTTGTTTTTAATAACTTTTTTGTTTGCAGATAAATTTTAGAGTCACAGTGGCACCGGTCTAATCATATTATGTTACTATCTCATCAAGTATGCTACCATTTCCTCTGTCAAGTTTCCACAGTAATGTTGTCTCACCGCCTTTTCACATTGCAACTCTTTTCACACCGGTTCCAGCCCTCTACCACCATCATTTTTTCTTTCTAGTTGTGGTAATGTTTCTCCTTTAGGTGCCACCGTAATTCCACCTCCTCATGGTATCACCCAAAACTGTTTCCCGGGCTCACGGTCTCACCTTTTCATCTCGGTGGCACCAAATACTTTGTGAAACCATTTTTCATCATCCTTCACGGTGCCATAACAACCTCTGCACAAGTTTCACATCTTCCCTTGTCTCTGCGACTCTCCTGGAACCACACATCTCCTCACCATTTTATCCCCTCTGCACATCTTCTTCTCATTCTCACCGCCCTGCAACTCACCGATTTACCACCTAAAATTTCCATACTCAAACCAAAATTAGTTCAGACTTGCACAAGCTCAAATCAACGGAAGAACCCCTTTCTACAACTGCGAGCAGACTCATTCCCCTACTTTTCCAGAATCTACCTGATCTGAACTTTTCATTGTGGAAGAGAAGTGTGATCGAGTCTTAACCATCAGAGGAGTCCGCTTGCACCATGTTTGAAGAACCCTCTACCGAAATATTTCATCATCGCTTCCAATCTAGTCAGACTCTCACCGCTAAATCCATCACCAGACAAAGACATCCTTATTTAGACCTTGAAAACTAGCCATCTAGCTGGTTCGAACCTGTCGTTCGCCGTCCGAGCTGTGCTGCTGAAGTTTGAAGGAGTTGTTGCATGCTAAAGCTGTGTGATGTCGCACTGTGGAATCTCACTACTACAATTGGAGAAGCCGCTGATTTTCTTGAAGGGGGCCGATTTGAGGGAGAGTCAAGCTGATTCCAGCTATTTTAGGAGGAGCCTTAGCATGAGTTTATTCCACCATGGTCTGAAGTTGGAGTAGTGCCATGGAGGGGCGACACCAGGAGCAGTAGGTGTCGGTGACGGCTTGTGGAGAAGAATTTGAAACCCTACTCCCCTTCCTTGCGCAGCACTGGAATTTGGGGGGGAATGAAGTTAAAAAAATTTAAAGATGAAAAATAATAATAATAATAATATAAATAAAATAATTATTAATAATAAAATAAAATATACAACTAATTAATTAAATAACCTTATTTGTTAAACTTAGAAATTAAGTTAAAATAAATAAATTTATTTAAATACTTTAATGAATATAATAAATATAATTTAACTTCATTTTTAATAAAATAATTATAAATTATAATAACTATATATAATTTTATAAATTTTAATAATTAAAATAAAACTATTTATTATGATAAAATTATATAATAATCTAAAAAACTTAGATATTCAAAAACTAAACTCTAATAATTTAATAAATACTAAACTTTTAATTTAATCTGATTATTAATTAATCACTTTCATAATTAAATAAATATAAAAAATAACATGTAACAACATTAAATAAAATAAGTTAGTTATAAAATAAAATAATAATTATTAATTATTAATTTAAATTTAATAACATTTAATCTTTATTTAATAAAACATTTATTTATTTATAAAAAGTTAACATTTAAGCATTGATTCATTTATTTATTTCTAAATATGCAGGTTCACACGGGATCTTGAAACACGTATAAATACTTTTAACTAACTCAGTGGGAGTTAGTTACAAGGACAAAACTAACGCGGTGTGTGGGTCGCCAAAAAACACACGTGTGTGGTGCTCAAGTGAGGGAATTTTGAAGTCGGTGGAAATGTGCGGTGACATGCAGCAGGTGATAGTTGATATATAAAGAAGAGTAGCAGTGAAATTAAGGGGATGCTCATTCTCTTTCCACAATCACACCATTTTGAGAGAGGATACTCCCAGGAGACACAAAGAGCGGTACCGGTGACATGGAGTTGCGGGAGCAGGGCAGCAATTCATGATTTTCATTTGCAGAGGGAGGATTATTCTACCTCTGTTATATTATTTTTACCTTGTATTTTCTGCTTTTGATTGAATATGATCTTAGTTTAATTTCGTGTTCAGGAAATTTGAATGACTAATGGTTCATACTTTCTTCTCTTTATTATAACTCTTTTTAAAAGAATCGGATTCTTTTGGTGAGATTGAATCTGGTTCTTAACTTAAATTCAATTTTCACCCAAATGCATCTAATTTCAACATCAATTTTCATTCAGTGAGATTGGTCATTGATGTTTTTCTTTTAAAAATGGAAATTCAAATTACAGAAACTATCAGCGAGATATCTTTATGTTAACATCTTAAAATCAAATTTTTGTATGTGGTTTTTGAAGTGGAGAATCTCAAGAACTATAATACATAGTGTTAATTCTTGTAGAATGGAAGGATTAACAACTCATTTTTGAGGTGTGAATTTAATCATATGAAAATTCATTTGTTTAACCATTAGATTTCAAATCTTATGAGCTCATTCTATGATCAATTCTCAGCACTCCTATTTATATTTCCTATTATCTTTAGTATATATTGTACTTTTAGCTATTTCATTTTCCAGTTAAGTAAATAGGAGATTTATAAAATTAGTTCCATTTTTTTCACTTCATTATAAACAAAATATAAAAAAACATAAAAAGTTGAAAAGTAAAAAATGTTTCCCCACTACTGACAACAGTGGGGGTTGTAAAAAACCTTAGAGCACTCACCTACCTTCTCTGTGGATCGACCTTGCACCACTATGCTAATGTAGGTTAATAAATAATATTTTGAGGGTTGTGATGACCTCCATCCACATCACCTTTCTTCCCAATCACTTGAGGTTAGTTATATTTTGGGGTATTGGAATTTATATTATTTTTCCCTTTTGTACTATAATTTATATCATATGTCATGGTATGTATAACAAGTTTTCATGCATTTTACATTTCAGATAGTTATGTATTTCTGTATGGATGTGATTTTATGGATGGTTAGTGATGTATGCATGATCATGTTGTATAGGTTAAGGCCTATTTTATTTGATTTATGCGAGTTTCACAATAAACCCACTGCCATCCTAGGAGGGGACTCAGTGGGTCGATTCGTGTCACCTCCTTCCCCACAACACTACACTCATTGCCCTTGTCATCCTACCACCCCCAATCACCCCTAACACACCCTAACCACCTCCTAACGCCCTTAAAAACTCCTAGTGGTCCTCTATTCATCTCCTAATGTCCCCTTATCACCCCTCAACCACCCCAAACATACCCCTCCACACTCCATCCATCACGCGTCTTCTATGGTCAACTATCATGATCTTTTCCATTACCCCCCACATCTCTTCATGTGTCTCACCACATCAAACACACTAAAGCATACATGTTGGAATAGGATATTTAGTGGTCATCGAATGGAAATCACTAAACATTTTAGCTACTATCCAAAAGATTCCATTGTTTGGAAATTGTTAGATCCCTTCAAGTAGTGTTATTATTGTAAGTAATACATGTCATTATAAGAGTCTCACAATATCTATAAGTAATCCACAATTTCTTAAGATGGTCCATATCATCAAAAATACCCATACATTAATACATTAATTATTTAGTAAATGTCTTACTTATTTCCATCAATAAATAATCACTCCTTCGTAAATATGTAGTGACATCACAAATAAAGATTCAATAATATTCAACTCCACTCTTTATTAGTGCTAAAAAAATACTAATTAAGTATATAATTTTATCAACACTAACTAAAAATGAAGATAAATGTACACTTTATTAGTGCTAAAAAAAATCTTGATAAAAGACTATCTTTTTCGGTGTTTCTTTTAGCGCTAATGAAGGCCTCATTTTTCAACGCTTCAATTAGCACTGATAAATGACACCATGAATAATTTAATTTACATATACATATTTATATTTTTAAATTTGATTTATATACTAATAAGTGTAAATATTTATATAAATACAGTATCTATATTGTAGAATATATAATATAAGATCTTATGAATTTTCCCTCTTGGAACGTACACGATAAACAAATGCTCACGAGGACTCAAACCTAGGTGAGCCAAGCCCGACACTCTATATGTGTGTGTGTGTGATTTATATAACAATAAGTGCATGTATTTATATAAATATTATTTATAGCTATATTATAACAATAAATATTGTTAATTATTTTCCTAATTTTATATATAAAAAATTATCAAATTTATATTAATCAATAAAAAAGTTTAATAATATATTTATAGTCGTTAAAAAAGAGTATATATAAATATAATATGTTAAAATTTTATTTAAACAATTTTATAAATATATAAATGAATATATATTTTTTTAGTTTTATTTATACTATATTTAAATATATATATATATATATATATTATACTTATTTATATATTCTTAAATATGATTTAAATAAGTGAAAATATATTTACTTTTGTTATTATTTTATACTTATTTATAATTATATGTAGTTATAACTACACATACACATAAGTGTGTGTGTGTATTAAAATATAGTTACATGAACTATATAAATAAATATATAAATTTTAAAGACATGGCCCTAGTTTCTAGGAGTCGGTGTCTTATTACATTACATTGGAATGATTACAAGAAAGTTTTATCCCAAAGGAAGGAATATTTTAGTAGATTTTGGAAACAAGATACATACATAAGTTCAACATTAAAACATTAAAAGAAAAACAACATAAAAGTTCCACTGGGAACAACCACCACTGTAATATTATCCCTGCAAGTCATTCATAATATAATTCTTCATGTCCTAGGAAAAAATGAAACATAAGAAGGGGTGAGATCAAATGATCAGTAAGAGTAATCAATACAGAGGAAGATAACATAATCATAAACATTAGTCATGGTGAATAAATTAAAACACATTCCTTTACAAATAATAAACTGGAACACATTATGTAGGAACATGAGATAAGTAAATAATGCCATAATAAAACATAATAATGGGTATTCTACTAGTCAAATAACCACATGGATTTTTAATTACTAGCTTCATAATTAGGGAAGTGTATATTCTAGACATTATAAAACATATCTTCAAGGCCTCAACCAATACATCTAAAAATGATTAAGGCCTCGACCAAAACCATATCTCAAAATGGCCAAGGCCTTGGCCAAGTCCACGTCTGTTTTTCTCATTAGACCTACCAATGCATCTAGGGGATAGGTAGGGCCCCACGCATCACATAAAAAGTCTAATTCATTCCTCATATGAGAAAGGATAAACATAAACAACATATACATTCATATTTAAACTAACATATGAAATGTAAATAACTTTCCCCAACCATTAAGCTTATTCACTAAACATTCGGAGTAAATTGGTGAATGGTTCTAGGATAGAACATCCACAATAAAACTATTCATAAACCATAAAATTAAATATGGTATATGATATCATAAAATATTAATCCCAATAATACATAAGAACAAATAGGAGTTTTGAAACAAACAAAAATACTCTTATAAAATCATCAAGTAATTCCTGAGATAAATACTCTTTTATTTTGAAAAGAAGGGTTCTTTTGGAAAAGCATTTGTATAAAACCAGAAATTAAGTAAGATAGTATTTACATAACAAAATTAGTGATTTCAGAAATATAATATTTTCTAAAAACATATTATAGATTTACCTTGAAAATAGGTAAGAATTTGAGAAATTATCTTAAACCGGGCTTGTATTTCGAAAATAATTTTGAAAGTTCCTTTTAAAATGTGTAACTACCCATAAAATAAGGAAATATTATGGTTTTTAAACATATATATAACACTCACAAATAATTTATGAGTAGTACTTAATAATACATAATAATTTCATATAGGTAATTAGACAATAAAAGTAACCCGAATGAAAATAGAGGTTTGGGTGGAAAACCCTTACCTTAAGTCGGAATGTGTTCCGCTCTTGAACTTAGGGTCCTTGAATATAAAATTAGAATTATTAATAACTTAATTCAGAACCTATTAGACATTTATTTTGTTTATCATGATTTTATTAATCCCATTATGTCTTTATTTATTATTATAAGATTGAATTTTGTCGTTCTGAAGTGTTTGTTTTCTTGATTTTCATAATCGGTTCACTTGTTTTTATATAATAGAGTTCATGTGGAATGGATGAAAATATCCAGAATTGAATTTACATATTATATATGAAGATCCATATTTTTTAATGGTAATTTATATCATTTGGATACATGGAATGAGGATGAATCATTAAATGAGATATTAATGACAATCACTTAGAATATTCTAGTTGTATTTTGATTATTAGGAACTAGTTTGGTCATATGATTTAATATTATGTACATATACTGGTTTCTGAATATTAAATAGTTTATAATACATATATTATATCCCAGTTAAACCATAAAAATGGTTTCATGACTGGTAATGAAGGATAAATTGAAGAACGAAACTTCATCGTCAATGAAGGTTGTAAATTGGAACCTCATGGACATTGATTTCGTTTATAAAATAAAAGAGAGAGAGTAGAATATTGATGATGGTTCTTCAATTCACATGATATAATTCTAGTATATAGATTATACTAGGGTTATCATATTCATTTTTACAGAGGAAGTGAGGAGGAGATAATAATATAAAGGAACTTGAAATGAAATTGAAAGAGATAGAATGTGAATTTACCTCTTGAATCCACCTCCTTGAGAATATCTTTAAAGGGAGGGGTTGTGGTATTTTGGAAAAAACAATAGATCCTAGATGTGGGGAGTGACTAGGGAAGATTATTTGGTCAGAACTTTGAGATGCTTCAAGTCTTATAAGAGTGAATAGAAGAGGGAGTGAGGGGGTGGGGTTATAGTAGAAGAGAGGAGTGAATTTTGAATATTTTATTCATTATTTTATTATTTCCCTCAAAAAAATAGTGTTGTTTTATGTGACCCCTAATAGTAATAAGTGAATGTGTGTTCTAAAAAATTATCCTTAAATCACTCATGATTTCATAAATAGTTTATTTAATTGATAATTTGTATATATGGTATTTTACCGTATTTCACTATTTATCAAAGATTCAAGAATTTCATAAAAATCCCAAAAAATAACCCTAACCATTTTCTGACGTGTAGAATTAAAAAATGAACTCCATTTTTTAAAAATAAGTTTCTAAATATGATTAATTTAATTTTTAAATAAAATCATAGTTTATTTGAAAAATAACAATTTTAAAATTATAATTCGTTTTATATTACATTGAAAAATTAATCAAGATCGCATTATCTTGTAACCTTAATAAAATAAAATATTATTATTATTTAATATTCATAAGGGTCATATTACTATTCATAATTTTGTGTTTCTATTTACCAAAAATCAAGTTGGTTCTATTAGACTCCAAATGACTTACTGATCCCAACTCTAGATGACCGTTTTTCAAAATTCAAAAAATAGTAGAGGCAAATCTATGTTTAACGGATAGATTATAAAATGTGTTGTTTTTTAGGGAATCAATGTTTCATTCATTGAATATTTATTTTCAAAACCTTGGGGTGTTACACTCTCCCCTCCTTACAAAACATTCATCCTAAAAATTCACAAAATGTTACCTCACAAAAAGATATGGGTAGGTCTTCCTCATAAGCTCCTCAGACTCCCATGTTGCCTCTTAGATTTTATGATTTCTCCAAAGTATATTTACTAGAAGAGTCATCTGATTCCTTAACACTTGTTCTTTAGTGTCCAAAATAAGAATAGCCTCTTCACATTAAGATAGGTTAGGTTCCAACTCTATACCTTCAGAAGTGAGGACATGTGTTGGGTCTGGCATGTACTTTATCAGTAATGAGACATGGAAAACATTGTGAACTTTGGAAAGGCTAGGAGGTATATCCAAATGATATGCAATAACTCCAATTTTCTCCAGAATTTTAAAAGGGACTATGTACCTAGGTCTCAGTTTCCCTTCCCAAATCTTATAAGACCCTTCCATAGAGATACTTTCAAGAAAACGTGGTCTCCCACTTGAAATTCCAGATCCTTCCTTGGATTATCAGTATAGCTATTCTATTTTCTTTGAGATACTTTTATGTGACCTTGAATAGTATTTACCTTCATTTTTTTCCTCCATAAGCTTTGGGCACACAAACTTCGTTTCACCAACTTCATCCCAACATGTTGGTGTACGACATCTCTTCCCATACAATGCTTCATATGGTGCCATTTGAATACTTGAATGGAAACTATTATTGTAGGAAAACTCCACTAAAGGTAAGTGTTGATCCCACATACCTTGGAAGTCAAGTGAACATGATCTCAAAAAGTCCTCTAAGGTTTGGATCATCCTTTATGATGGTACGTCAGTTTGTGGGTGATAAGTAGTACTCAATCAAAGTTCGGTATCCAAATCATTCTAAAGAATTTTCTAGAATTTTTATGTAAATCATTGGTCATGATCAGATACAATTGAGAGAGGTGATCCATAAAGTCTTAAAATTTCATTGATATAGAGTCTTATTAGGCGCTCTAGTGGAAAATCCTCCCTTATAGAGAGGAAATGTGCATATTTCATAAGTTGATCCACAATTACCCATATCGCATCATTCTTCCTTGGAGTTTTGGGTAATCTAGTGACAAAATTCATGGTGATTTCATCCCATTTTGTAGGAATAGGTATTTGTTTCATGAATCCTTTTGGATGTTTCCTTTCGGCCTTCAATTGTTGATAGATTAAAAATCTTCATACATAATCCTCAATTTCCCTCTTCATGTTATCTGATAGAGTGCTGTCGTGGGCGCCCTCAAATGATTAATGTGATTTTGGGGTACTTAGGTGCAGCAGAGTGGCTGACCAAGGTCGTCTCTCAAAGGAGGAAGTGAATTTAACAACTTATTAAAGGTATTATAAAACAAATAAAATATAATATAATAAAAACACTAATTTAAAGGATTGGGGTTTGTTATAGTTTATGAATCTAGAAGAAGTTTTCTGGAAGAAGATTGTATATTTTTTTGTTTTTAGTTTTGAAATGAAGTTCGATTGAAATGACACAACAAAAAGATGTTTTTTAGAAATATATTTTAAAAGGCGTAATCGATCTAACTCTACCTCTTCATTTACTTATTAATCATAATAATTTAAATAAATATCCACTTAATTATTATCCCTTGATATTTTATCCCTCGAACCCTACGAGAGTTAACTTAACCACAAAGATGAAATTACTTAAACCCTAGGCTAGCTTCGGAACACGCAATCTCAGCACCCTTCTTTGATTGTTGTTCTAAGGATAGCTTATGGTCATTGGTTAATTAGAGAACATATCCATTTTTTAAATGAGGATGAATTGTGTTTAGGTATTATATTTTAACTCTACAAATTTATCCCATGTGGTCTTGTATTACCGATTAAGATCGCGCTCTCACAATTTACACAAAATCTCGACCTCGCGTGTTTTTGTGTTAATTGTTCAATTGCTTGCTTAGTTTCTTGTAATTTAAAAACACAATTAATGGATCATATTATGTGAATTACAGTAGCTTATTAATTCAAAATAATTAAATTAAGAGGGTAGAAGATAGATCGATTACTAAAAGACTACTCTTCCATGGGTGGCGTAATCATCGTAGAAGCGTTTTGCATGTGCAAAGATTTATAATGGGTATAACCCAATAACGCTTCTACTCAAGAATTCCAGACCAAAGAGGAAGATTAATAGAATAAGAAATTTAAACAAAACAGAAGAAAATAGAAGAAATAAAAGAAGAACAACGAAGTTTATTACACAAACAAAATCATTACAACATGAAGGAGAAGAAGAAGGCTTCGTCGAAGGGATCCTTGCTTCAAGAGCTACCCTTATTGAAATGGTTGGAGAATTGGAGTGGATCCACTTCTCCTCTGCCCTAAAATTCCCAATTCACGTCCCCCAACCCCTCCTAATGAGAAAAACTCCAATTTATAGAGGGTAGTGGAGGAGAGGTTACAAGTGGTTTCAAGTGTGAATGTGGAAATTCTGCCAAATATTTTATTCCAACTTTCACCGCTCATTTTACCTCCAAAACGCGTGCATTGACCAGCCTTCCATAAGGATTATTTGTTATAAAAACATTTCCCCTAGCTTTCCTCAAAATTTGGGCTCAATAAAATCTCTGATGAAGAATATATGGCCCAAATACAGAACCCATGTCCATTCTGCCAAGTCCAGCCCACCATTGGATTAATGGCCCATTTACTCCATTGAAATGCACTCTTTAGCTCTAGTGTCCTGAATGAAAGTTGTATAAAATTAAGTTATGAATACTGTTACAAAATTTCAAATTAAATAATAAATATAAAAATATTTTCAAATGAATGACCAAATCCCAAATATTTTATAAATAAACATATTTAACACAATGTGAGGAAATTATATCATTTTTTATCAATAAAATATTCAATAAAATAGTGTTTTATCAACTCCCCCACACTTACCCTTTTGCACTCCTGAGAAAAACCTCATATCAAGTAAACATCAAATCAAAACCAATTTTAAAACACATATCCTTGAGATCAAACAATTATACACCAAGAAACAAAATATATCATGCCTCATAAAAAACCATTATTTCAAGTTCTTAATTTATATTATTCAATATATTTCCACTTCATTTATCCTCCCATGCACAAAACACTTACCTCGCTTGAATTTTCTCTCATCACACAAATATCATTTTTTTTGCAATGTCTTTCTCATCCAAACTCATACAAGGGTCACCATAGGCTTGATAGATTCCTACATCGCTACCCGATGTTATTAAAGGACATATGTTTATCATGAGTACTTTTTAGGGTTGTTCTGTGGCTTTCGATTGGTAGGATTTAGATGTGAAAAATTCTGAGGCTGAATGAGGAGGGCTTGACTCTTTTTGAAGCAAAATTGCATTAATCTAATTTTCACTTAAATATGGTCTTATCCTCAATCCCCGTAGTATCAATTCACCTACATCATCATGAAAAGTCATGAAAAGTTTACACCATTCTTCATTTCAGCATCAAAAATTGTCAATCTTCTCAAACATGATTTTCTTGAAAGCTCCAGATAGGCACAGCTTTCCACCTCAATTAGATGCTCCAGAAAAGGCACAGCTTCACTTGTAATGAAAGCTCCCGAAAAGGCACAGCTTTCAATATAATGACTTTCTTCAGCAGCAAACACATCTCTTATGAATTTAATTTTCCATCCATAGTATCACAGGATGTGGCAGCACAACACAAGATAGCTTCCCCCACACTTAAACTCAACTAGATTATGCAATTTTACTTCAAGAGTTGGTTGGATAGGGGAAATTGGCTTGTAATGTGGTTAACCTAACAGGTTGTGCATGGCTTCTAAGGGCTAGAAGGATTAAATGTTCAAGGTAGTCCATTATAAAAAAAGGATTATTTGAAATAGGGGCTTTAATACCAAACAAATGTCTCAATCATTTAAACATAAGTACCTCAAACCCTCACGTTTTGACAGGAATAAATCAAATTTTGGTTAAATCAAGCATGGTTTGGTTCTATCAAGAAGTGAGGTGAATGTAGAGAATATGAAAATAATGGTTCAGAAGCCTCACAGGAAAGTGATTTCAAATATAAAGACAGTGATATGTGGCGTGGGATTCAAAATTCGGTGTACTTTTCATGAAATTACTAAATATTTGAACTTGAAACAAAGTCATTTCAGCATTAATTTAAGCTTAGTTTCAAGGGGTAAATTGTTTCACTTATTGATATGGATTTAAAAATGGTGATGAGAATCATTTCAGCTCAAAAGTTTCAAAAACACACAGAAAATTGTAAAATAAACACACAAAATTTGAAAAACACGCAATTTTTTTTTGGTTTTGTTTTTAAAGGAAAACAATTGAAATTACTAAACTAAAAGGTTCCCTCCCACACACATAAAATATTGCATTGTCCTCAATGTGAACCCATGATATGATATATGCACATGAAATGTAGAATTTTTAAATTGGACATATAATATAAAAGTGAAAGGGTTAGGAACAGCCTGATGTGATCAAGTGATGATGGGGTCATGCAGTGTGATAAAATCCACTGCATCAGTAGGAAGTCCCTCAATGTATCTCTCCAAACGTTGCCCATTGACTATAAATCTTCTTCCAGTGTCCTCTTGTGTGATCTCCACAGCACCATAAGGAAAAACATTAGATACAATATAAGGACCTAACCATCTGGAACGCAACTTACCAGGCATCAGCTTGAGTCGTGAACTATAGAGAAGGACTTTCTCTCCAACATGAAACTCCCTTTGTTGGATCATTTTGTCATAAGTTGCTTTTGATCTTTCCTTGTAGAGCCTTGAGTTCTCATATGATGACAGTCGAATCTCCTCAAGCTCTTGAATTTGTAACTTCCTTTGAATTCCATCTTGGGCCAAATCCATGTTGCATTTCTTTATAGCCCAATATGCACGATGCTCAACTTCGAATGGGATATGACATGTTTTCCCAAAAACAATCCTAAATGGGTACATACCAATGGGTGTCTTGTATGTTGTCCTATAAGCCCACAATGCATCATCCAAGCGCTTGCTCCAATCCTTCCTATTTGGCTGCATGGTTTTCTCTAATATTTGTTTCAGCTCGCAATTTGAAACCTCATCCTAGCCATTTTTTTGGGGGTGGTATGGTGTTGATGTTTTGTGTGTCACCCCATACTTCCGAAGGAGGGAAGCAAAATTCCTATTGCAAAAGTGTGTCCCTTGGTCACTAATGATGGCCTTTGGTACTCCAAACCTGCAAAAAATCTGTGCTTTGACAAAGTCCACAACAACATGAGAATCGTTGGTCCTAGTGGCCTTGGCCTCCACCCATTTACTCACATAATCAACAGCAAACCAAATATACAAAAACCCAAAGGAACTAGGAAAAGGACCCATAAAATCAATGCCCCATACATCAAAAATATCACAGAATAGTATGGGTTGTTGGGGCATCTCATGTCTCCTAGAAATGTTCCCAGTGTGTTGGCAATGAGAGCATGACTTACAAAACACATGGGCATCATGGAATAAACTAGGCCAATATAATCCAGAGTCCAAAACTTTCCTAGCTGTCCGTTGGGGTCCAAAGTGTCCACCACAAGCAATTGTATGACAGAAATGCAAAACACACTCAAACTCATGATCGGGAACACACATCCTAATGACTTGGTCACTACACATGCACCAGAGGTAAGGATCATCCCACACATAATACCTAGACTCACTTTTTAATTTTTGTACTTGATGTTTATTTAAATTTGCAGGGATTTCAGAGGCAACAATGTAGTTAACTAAATCTGCATCCCAAGGATGCGTACCTGAGATGGAATAAAGATGCTCATCGGGGAAAGTGTCCCGAAGTGGTACCTGGTCCAAGGTGTCATCCTCTAGTGTGTGAGTAAGCCTACTCATGTGGTCTACCACCAAATTCTCTGAACCCTTCTTGTCCTTTATCTCAATATCAAATTCCTGAAGAAGGAGCATCCATCGAATCAGCATGGGCTTTGCATCTGGCTTCTTTAGGAGGTACCTCAAAGTTGCATGGTCAGAAAAAACAACTACTTTAGAGCCCAATAAATATGAACGGAATTTATCTAAAGAAAATATGACAGCAAGAAACTCCTTTTCTGTAGTTGTGTTATTTGATTGGGCTGAATCCAGTGTCCTCAATGCATAGGCGATCACATGTGAACGTCCCTCCACCCTCTGAGATAAGACCGCTCCAGCCGCGAAGTTGGAGGCGTCACACATAAGCTCAAAAGGAATATCCCACCGTGGGGGCTGTATGATAGGTGGAGTGGTTAGACGTTGTTTTATCTCATCAAATGAATTCCTGCAAGAGACATCAAACACAAAATCAGAATCCTTTTGAAGTAGTCTTGACATAGGAAGATAAATCTTACTAAAATCTTTGATGAAGCGCCGATAAAATCCTGCATTCCCTGGGAAAGATCTAACATCACACACACATGAAGGATATGGTAAGGATGAAATAATTTCTATCTTAGATCTATCAACCTCTATCCCATGTTTTGACACTACATGCCCTAAGACAATGCCATGCTCTACCATGAAATGACACTTTTCAAAGTTCAGGACCAGATTCTTCTCAATACATTGATTCAATACATTTCCCAAAATATTTATACATTCATCAAATGAAGACCCATACACTATAAAATCATCCATAAATACCTTCATGCAAGTCTCAATAAAATTAGAAAAAATACTCATCATGCATCTCTGGAAGGTACCTGGGGCATTGCAAAGTCCAAATGAAATCCTCCGGTTGGCAAATGTGCCAAAGGGATAGGTGAATGTAGTCTTCTCCTGATCCTATGGAGCTATAGGAACCTGAAAATATCCAGAAAATCCATCCAAGAAACAATAGTGTGTTTCCCAGCTAGTCTCTCAAGCATCTGATCAATAAACGGGAGGGGGAAATGGTCCTTGCGAGTGGAATGATTTAGTTTCCTATAATCAATACACACACGCCAACTGTTTTGCACCCTCATTAGAACTAACTCATCTTTCTCATTTTTAACAACAGTAACACCACTCTTCTTAGGCACAACCTGAATTGGACTTACCCACTGAGAATCTGAAATGGGAAAGATTATACCTGCCTCGAGCAATTTCTCTACTTCTTTTTTAACAACTTCCAGGAGGGTGGGATTGAGTCTCCTTTGTGGTTGTCTCACCGGTTTAGCCACATCCTCCAAGAGAATCATGTGCATGAAAATGGAGGGGCTAATACCTAATATGTCAGCCAAGGTCCACCCAATCACCCTGATGTTCTCCCTCAAAATATTCAAAAGCTTTTCTTCATGTTCAAAAGGGAGATTGTTAGCAATGATAACAGGTAATCTCTCACCATTCAACAAGTATGAGTATTTCGGATTTGGTGGCAATGGCTTGAGTTCTAATGAAGGAGGGTGTAGTATGGATGGAGACATTGAAGGAACTGAAATATGTGCACAAAGAGTATCAGTATCAGAATAGACATCATCAAAATCAAAGAATAAAGCATCAAATCCATCAGCATACTCAACAGCCATTTCATAATTAGAGTGAACATGATCCAAATCAGAATATGAATCCAAATCAAATACAAGAGAGGATTTTGTATCAGAAACATGTGTGGAAGTGCTCTTAGACATCAAACTCGAACCAATATTCATAATCTCCCTAAGCATAGGACAATCAAATTCCATGGAGTTTTTATTTAGTGGTTCAAAATGGGAGATAAAAAGTGCAGAGTGATCCTCTGAGGGGTACTTCATGGAATCCATAACATTAAATATCACAACTTCATCTCCAAACTCCATGGAAAGTGTACCCTCATTGAAATTTATGATAGTTTTTTGCAGTTTTGATGAAGGGCATACCTAAGATTATGGGAGCATGAGAACTTACCTGATCTTCCTCCATGTTAAGAACATAGAAATCTTCTGGAAAGATCATGTCTCTTACCCGAACAAGTACATCCTCAAGGACTCCCGTTGGATATGTCGTAGCTCTATTCGCCAACTGCACCACTACTCTTATTGGCTTCAACTCACCAACCTACAAGGAAGAGAATACAGAGTGAGACATCACATTTATTGAAGCTCCTAAATCACAAAGTGCATCAAAGAAGTGCAACTCCCCTATGGTACATGGGATGGTGAATGTCCCTAGATCCTTGGACTTTGTTGGCATTGCTAGAGTTGGTGTAATGAGTGCTGACACATTCCTTCCAAGTTTGATCCTCTCATTTCCCTTTATCCCTCTTCGATTGGTGCAGAGTTCTTTTAAGAATTTGGCATACCTTGGGATTTTCTTAATGGATTCAATTAGAGGAATGTTGATCTCCACACACTTGAATGTGTCCAAAACCTCCTTTTGCATTGTTTCTTCAGCCATCTTCTTGGTTTGAACAACCCTGTTTGGAAAATGAAGGGGTTTAGGAGGAACATCATCAATATTTTTCTTACCTTTATCTTTCTCGTTGGATTTCTCATCAGTTGATTTGTAATGCGGCTGCTCTGGAGTTGAGGTGAATCCTGGTGGAATGGTAGGTATAGATGTATCGTTCATTTTATTCCCACTTCTCAATGTGATGGCACTAAAATTCCCCTTTGTATTTGGAGTGGTTTAGGAAGGTAGATTTACAGAATTCTTACTTACAAGTTCATGGAGGGCGGTGGCAATCTGGCTCATTTGATTCTTTAACTCCCTCAGCTCCGAACCTTGACTCTTTAGCTCATTCTGTTGATTAAGAAAAATTTGTTTCAAAAGATCATCAGTGTTAGAATCTACCTTCGGTGGAGGATTCCCTTGTTGGCTTGTTGATGTTTGAGCTTCAAATCTACTTTGGGGTTGTTGGAAACTCTGCTGGTAAGGCAAAGGCTGTTGGAAGTTTTGTTGAAAAGGGGGCCTTTGTTGTTGTCTAGATCCATACCTCATGTCTGATTGATCCTTCCACCCTTGGTTGTATGCTGGATCAAACTTCTTTTGGGGATATGGTTGTTGTTGCTGCTGAAATGGTCTCCTAGGGAATACAGCTGCACAATCCTCTGTCTCTTGTAGTTGTGGGAAACAGTCAGTTGGATGACTTGTCTCAGTGCAAATACCATAAGGCCTTGAAAGAGGGGGTAGAGATATATTTTTTTCCAAAGCAATTTGCCTCACCATAGTTGTCAATTCTTCTAACTTGGTATCAATCAAATGACTCTCAAGAGAAGAAGGACTTACCTGATGTACTCCCCTGATATTTGGTGTACCTCGATCACCAAATTGTTGGGAGTTTTGGGCCATCTTGTCGAACAATGCACGTGCAGCTATTGGTGTCTTGTCCACCAATGCTCCTCCAGCCGCAGCATCCACCATACTTCTCTCCATAGGTGTGAGTCCTTCATAGAAGTACTGATGAGTAGTTGCTCACTGATTTGGTGATGTGGGCAGCTTGCACACAACTTCTTGAATCTCTCCCAATACTCATACATTGACTCCCCTTGTGCTTGCTTGATCCCCGAGATCTCCTTACGAATGTAAGTGGTCCTTGATGCTGGAAAAAATCTCTGCAAGAAAAGACGTTTCAAATCGTTCCAAAAAGTTACATCTTCGGGTTGTAAATAATATATCCAATCTTTCGCAGCTCCATCAAGTGAGAATGGGAGTGCTCTTAATTTAATTTGATCTTCAGAAACATTTCTTGGTTTTAAAGTTGAGAAAACCACATTAAATTCCTTAAGGTGTTTGTTGGGATCCTCACCAGATAAGCCATGAAACTTTGGAAGAAGGTGAATTAATCCAGATTTCAATTCAAAGTCTGATTCGAGATTTGGGTATGCAATAAAATTTGGTTGATAGTTAATATCTGGTGTGGCCAATTCTCAAATGGTTCTATTAAGTTCATTTCCATTATTTCCAACCATTGGTTCCTCTTTTATGTTTGAATTTGAATTTCTTCCAATTTCAATGTTTCCAGAAGAGAGGAATTCACCAACTGGTTGAATATTGAAACTTCCCGTAGATTGAGAATGTCTGATTCGTTCCCTAAGGCTACGTTCAATCTCAAGGTCAAGATCTAATAGATCTTCGGGATTAGTTTGAGTCATAAATCAAATAAAAATTAAAAGAAAGAAAGTGGACCATAGTAAAATAAAAATTAGAAGTTTGAGTTGATGGTCCAAAAAGAAGTATAAGGAAATAAAAGAAGAAGGAAAAAATCAGATTGGGTAAAGACGGAAGAAAGAAGAGAGGAAGATAATTAAAATGTAAAATAAAATAAATACCTCTAATTGGTTGAAATAATTACTTGCCTACTCGAAAACAGTGCCAATTTGATAGAGCACTGTCGTGGGCGCCCTCAAATGATTAATGTGATTTTGGGGTACTTAGGTGCAGTAGAGTGGCTAACCAAGGTCGTCTCTCAAAGGAGGAAGTGAATTTAACAACTTATTAAAGGTATTCTAAAACAAATAAAATAGAATAGAATAAAAACACAAATTTAAAGGATTGGGGTTTTTTATAGTTTATGAATCTAGTAGAAGTTTTCTGGAAGAAGATTGTATATTTTTTTGTTTTTTGTTTTGAAATGAAGTTCGATTGAAATGACACAACAAAAAGATGTTTTTTAGAAATCTATTTTAAAAGGCGTAATCGATCTAACTCTACCTCTTCATTTACTTATTAATCATCATCATTTAAATAAATATACACTTAATTATGATCCCCTAATTTTTTATCCCTCAAACCCTACGAGAGTTAACTTAACCACAAAGATGAAATTACTTAAACCCTACGCTAGCTTCGGAACACGCAATCGTAGCACCCTGCTTTGATTGTTGTTCTAAGGATATATTATGGTCAGTGGTTAATTAGAGAACATATCCATTCTGGAAATGAGGATGAATTGTGTTTAGGGATTATATTTGAACTCTACAAATTTATCCCGTGTGGTCTTGTATTACCGATTAAGATCACGCTCTTACAATTTACACAAAATCTCGACCTCGCGTGTTTTTGTGTTAATTGTTCAATTGCTTGCTTAGTTTCTTGTAATTTAAAAACAAAATTCATGGATCATATTATGTGAATTATAGTATCTTATTGATTCAAAATAATTAAATGAAGAGGGTAGAAGATAGATCGATTACTAAAAGACTACTCTTCCATGGGTGGTGTAATCATCATAGAAGTGTTTTTGATGTGCAAAGGTTTATAATGTGTATAACCCAATAACGCTTCTACTCAAGAATTCCAGACCAAAGAGGAAGATTAATATAAGAAGAAATTTAAACAAAACAGAAGAAAAGAGAAGAAATAAAATAAGAACAATGAAGTTTATTACACAAACAAAATCATTACAACATGAAGGAGAAGAAGAAGGCTTCGTCGAAGGGATCCTTGCTTCAAGAGCTACCCTTATTGAAATGGTTGGAGAATTGGAATGGATCCACTTCTCCTCTGCCCTCAACTTCCCAATGCACGCCCCCCAACCCCTCCAAATGAGAAAAAAAACCAATTTATAGAGGGGAGGGGAGGAGAGGTTACAAGTAGTTTCAAGTGTGAATGTGGAAATTCGGACAAATATTTTATTCCAAATTACACCGCCCATTTGACATCCAAAACTCGTGAATTGACCAGACTTACAGAAGGATGGTTTCTGCAAAATCATGTCTCCAAGCTTTCCTCAAACTTTGGGCTCAATCCAAGCCCTGATGAAGAATATATGGCCCGAATACAGAACCCATGTCCATTCTGCCGAGTCCAGCCCACCACTGTATTAATGGCCCATTTACTCCATCCAAATGCACTCTTTAGCTCTAGTGTCCTGAATTAAAATTGTATAAAATTAAGTTAGGAACACTGTTACAGCATTTCAAATTCAGATAAAAAATATAAAAATATTTATCTTCGAAATACTACAGTGCACTATTAAGGGTAAAACTTGAATTTTCACCAAATTTTCAAATGAATGATCAAATCCCAAATATTTTATAAATAAACATATTTAACACAATGTGAGGAAATTATATCATTTATTACCAATAAAATCTTAAATAAAATAGTGTTTTATCATTATCCCACCAGAAATGTTACTTAAAATATCTATACATCTTAGTGCTGCCAGGATGTATAGAGAAATTCAAATTATGGGAATCATCCAATAAACCCCTTTTTAACTCAGGTATAGCTAGAACACAAATCCTCTTCCCAAATTTCATAATTTCACCTTCACATACGAAGTTAGCCAACTTCCCCTCATTCAAAACATTAATTTTTTTTTGTAGGTTCTCATCATCAAGCTAAGAACTTTTAATCCTTTATAATAAATATGGTTGGGCAACCAAATGAAAAATTAGTGATTTTTCACCTTCTTTGATAATTCTCATATCCATCTTCACTAGATACATGTACACAGGATCCTTTTCAACCCTAATTTTTTTGATAAATCCATGATCCTTCCTGCTCAATGCATCAGCTACCTTTTTTTCCTTTCCTAGGTGGTAGTGTATAGTAAAATCATAATCCTTGAGTAGTTGAAGCCATCGTCTTTGCCTCATGTTGAGTTCTTTCTGTGAGAATATATACTTCAGACTCTTGTGATCCTTATATATCTCACATTTTTCACCGTATAGATAATGTCTTAATATCTTCAGAGCAATGATTACCACTGCTAACTCAAGATCATGAGTGGTATAGTTTTGTTCATGAATTTTTAACTATCTTGATACATAGGCAATAACTCTATCATTCTGCATAAGGACGCAATTGAGTCCTTTCTTTGATGCATCTCTATATATCACAAACCCATCATTCCCCGGTGGTAGGGTTAGGATCAGAGCATTCACTAATCTCCTCTTCAATTATTCGAAATAGTCCTCACATTATTTATTCCATATGAACTTAACCCCTTAACGCGTAAGCTTGGTCATTGGTTGGATAAATGGGCGAATTTCTGAATGAAACGCCAATAATAACCTGCTAAACCAATAAAAATATGTACCTCAGTTATGTTCATCGGCGTAGTCCATTCTCGCACAGCCTTTGTCCTCGTATGATCAACATATATTCCATTTTTAGAGAAAATGTTTCCTATAAAGGAAACTGATTAAATCAAAAATTCACACTTGCTAAACTTCCCATATAATTCATTTCTTCTAAGAGTCTTCAGAATAGTGCGCAATATATTTTCATGATCTTTATATATTTTGGATTATAACAAGATATAATCAATAAATACCACCACAAATTCATAAATATATTCCTTGAAAAATATATTTATTATATCCATGAAAACAGAGGGTGCATTAGTTAGTCCAAAAGGAATTGTTGTAAACTTGTAATGCCCATACCTTGTTCGAAATACTATTTTTAGAATGCCTCTCGGATGTTGGATGGTTAGGTAGGGGATATGGTAGTCCTAGCTGTAAACAATGGATACTAGGTGAAGCAAGTATTGACCTATACAGTGATGTAGCTAACGCGTTAATTATCCCGCCAAGGGAGTTCTTTATTATTATAGCATTGATCTCCATGTACTCAATGCACAACCTCGTAGATCCATATTTCTTCTTAATGAAAAGAATAGGGGATCCCCATGGAGAAACACTAGGGAAATTAAATCCTTTATCACTCAATTCCTCTAGTTTTTTATTCAGTTTCTCTAACTCCATAGTGTCCATTCTATAAGGGGTCTTTGATATGGGCCTTGAATTAGGAATTAAGTCGATGGAAAACTCAATTTCCCGCTATGGAGGATGTCTAGGTAAATCCTATGGAAACACATCAACATATTCTTTCACAATAGGTACTTCATCTATCTGAACATTCCATTCCTCACCCATAGTTATTGTATTCACTTCCTCCCCAATAATTTAATTTAATAGTGATACTTGGGGTGGATCTAGATGAGAATCATATTGCGAGCTTTCTGCTCTAAAGATAAGGAATTCCACATCATCCTCAAAAATTGTAACCTCCTTCTTCTTGAAATAAATTTTCGCATCATGGTTTGAAAGCCAATCCATACCGAGGATTATATCAAAGTCAATCATGGTTATGACAATAAAATCAGCAGATAATGCACTTTTATATTCCATAATGGGGACTTCCTAACACAACTTTATTGCAGTGATACTTCCATTAGGAGTTTTGACTGATAACTCCCTTATTAAATCAAATTGGAAATATCTAATTTTCTTAGAAAACTAAGAAGATATGAAAGAATGAAATGATCCAGAATCAAATAAATCATTTTCAAAGTTTGAGGAAATGATTAAAGTACCTACCACCACATCATTAAGAATTTCAATATCATCCGTTGTGATCATATAAGCTTGTCCCTGCTCCTATGGCCTTTTCTGTGGCATGTTTCCTTGACACTTTAGACAATCACTATCATAGTGTCCCATCTCCCTATAATTATATAACTGAACATTAATAGTTTCTTTCTTCCCCTTGAAATCACCAGCAAGATGGTATTTCTATCCACATTTGTAGCATACTCCTTTTCCCTTTAAACAGGCACCAGGGTGTTTCCTTCCACAATTATCATCGTGTGGAAATTCAACTCTTCCCTTCTTCCCTATTTCTTTTTTTCATTTTCCATAGTTTTCAGCATCCCTCTTTTTCTCTTGATTTCAATTAAAGTCATAAGACTTAGAGAATTTCTTTTCCATCTTGATAGCACATGAAACTATATATTCATAGGATGAGAAACTTTAGGAGACCAATTCCCCTCAGAGGAATGGATTTAGTCCATAAAATAATCGATCAATCTTTCTCTTTAGATTTCTTAGGTAGTCCACAGCATGTCTTTCTAACCTTGTGAAGTTAGCTTCATACTTTGCAACATTCACATCTTCCTTTTGCCTCAAATTTAGAAACTGCCTTTCTATATCTGCTCGTTGTTAATGAGGAAATTATTTCTCTAGGAAGATTTTCTTAAAGTCCCTATATTCTATATTTTCTATCTCTTCCTCCTCCTTTGTATTTTAGATTAACAACCACCACTGATCTGCTTCTCCTGATAGATGATAAACCGCCGTGAAGACCTTCTCTCTTTTGTTACATCCCAAAGAAATAAATATCTTCTCTAGGGAACTTATCCATTGCTCAGCTAAGAATGGGTTTGTAGTACCATTAAATGATGGAGGTTATTATCGTATAAATCTATCTAACAAAGATCATCCATGTGGTGGATCTGGATGCTCCATACAGGAAAGGTTATTATTCATAACCTGAGTAAGTTGTCCCAGTATAGTTATAAGTTTCTCTACATCAGTTGCAGCTCTAGAACCAATATCATTATCTTACATCAGAGAGAAATCCCTACAAGGGATACATGTGTTCATGCAGTTTTCATTTATTCCAATAGGTGTCATTTCTAGATAATGTCATACACTAGATTAGGTTATGAATCATAATATAGAATCTTAACTTATAAAAATACTTACAATAAATTGAAATCATATAAATGGCTAATCCCATGATCACAAACATGGTTTCTTTGAGAAAAAATTTACATTTAAATACTTCATAATGGCTTGTAAAGAAAATGTGAATTATCCTAAGTATATCCCCCGAGAGTGTCAAACCAGGTGCACAGTAAGGCCCATTTTAGTGTACCAGGATACCCCAGGTCAAGCTGGAAACTCCTTGTTATATTTTTCGCTCCTAGGTACATTTGTGTCAGAACCACATCCACATGTAGTATCCAGATAGGAATTTATTTGTTAGAAACATTCATATAATCTATTCCTTACAAAAATATTAGGATGTTTTTATATGTTTGTCCTCAATGACTATCTTAGGGGTGTGTTACCTATTCTATGTTTTCTAAATCTAGTTTCCAAGTTTTCTAATAAACTTCCACTAATACCAACTATAAAGACCCGACCCCAGTTTCTCGGAGTTGGTGCCTTGATACATTATATTGGAATGATTACAATAAAGTCGTATCCTGAAGAAATGAATAGTTTATTAGATTTTGGAAACAAGATTCATACATAAGTTCAACATTACAAATTGAAATGAAAAAAACATAAAAGTTCCATTGGTAACAACCACCACTCTAATATTATCCCTGAAATTCATTCATAATATACTTCTTCATGTCCTGGGAAAAAATGAAACATAAGAAGGGGTGAGATAAAATGCTCAGTAAGAGTAAGAATTACATCAGAAGATAACATAAACATAAAAAATAGTCATTTTGAATAAATGAAAACACATGCCTTTACAAATAATAAACCTGAACACATTATGGCAGGACCATGAGCTGAGTAAATAATGCCATAATAAAACATAATAATAGGTATTATACTAGTTGAATAACCACATGAACTTTCAATTACTAGATTCATAATGAGGTAATTTCATATGTCAGACATTCTGAAACATATCTTCAAGTCCTCAGCCAAGACATCTAAAAATGATTAAGGCCTCAGCCAAAACTATATCTCAAAATGGGAAAGGTCTCAGCCAAGTCCACGTTTATTTATCTCATGAGACCTACTGATGTATTGAGGGGCTATATCAGGCCCCACCCATCACATAATAAGTCCAATGCATTCCTCATATGATTGGGGATAAACATAAACAATATATATATTCATATTGAAACTAACATATGAAATATAAATAACTTTCACTGAACATTAAGCTTAAACACTAACCATTCAGAGTAAATTAGTGAATGGTTTTAGGATAGAATATCCACAATAAAACTAGTCATAAAAAATAAAATTAAATATGGTAGATGATATCATAAAATATTAATCCCAATAATACATAAGAACCAACAAGAGTGTTGAAACAGACAAAAATACTCTTATAAAATCAACGAGTAATTCTTGAGATAAATACTTTTTATTTTGAAAAGAAGAGTTATTTAGGAAAATTATTTGTATAAAACCATAAATTAATTAATATGGTATTTACATAAAAAAATTAGTTATTTTATAAATATAATGTTTTCTAAAATCAGATTATAGATTTACCTTGAAAATATGTACGAATTTGGGATTTTCCCTTGAATCGGGCTTGTATTTTGGAAATAATTTTGAAAGTTCCTTTTAAAATGTGTAACTCCCCATAAAATAAGGAAGGGTTAAGGTTGGTAAACATATATATAACACTCACGCATAATTTATTATTATTAAATAATAATACATAATAATTTCATTGAGGTAATTAGATAATAAAAGTAATCTGAATGAAAATGGAGGCTCGAGTGGAAAACCCTTACCTTAAGTCTAAATGTATTTCGATCTTGAACTTAAGGTCATGGAATATGAAATTATAAATATTAATAAATTAATTAATAACCTATTGGAATTTTTTTTAGTTTATCATGATTTTTTATGCCCATTATGTCCTTATTGATTAGTTATAATATTGAATTTTGTCGTTCCAGTGTGTTCGTTTTCTTGATTTTCATAATCGGTTCACTAGTTTTTATGTAATGGAGGTCATGTGGAATGGATTTAAATATAAAGAATTGAATTTAAATATTATTTATGAACATACATAGGTGTTAATGGTCATTTATATCATTTTTTTACATGGCATGAGGATGAATCATTAGATGGAATATTAATGACAAACACTTAGATTATTTTAGCGGTATTTTGATTATTAGGAACTAGTTTGGTCATATGATTTAATATTATGTACATATACTGGTTCATGAATATTAAATAGGTTATAATTAATATATTATAGACTTTTTGAACCATAAAAATGGTTTCATGACTAGTAATGAAGGATAAATTTAAGAACAAAACTTCGTCGTCCATGAAGGTTTTAAATTGAAACCTCATAGACATTGATTTCGTTTATAAAATAAAAGAGAGAGAGTAAGAATATTTATGATGTTTATTCCATTAACATGATATAATTATATTATATAGATTATACTGGAGTTATCATGGTCTTTTGGATAAAGTAGGTGAGGAGGAGATAACAATATAAAGGAACTTGAAGTGAAATTGAAAGAGATAGAATGTGAATTTACTTCTTGAATCCACCTCCTTGAGAATCTCCTTAAGGGGAGGGGTTTTGGTATTTTTTAAAGAACAAGAGCTTCTGAACATGGGGAGTGACTAGGTAAGGGTATGTGGGCAGAAATTTTAGGAACTTCAAGGCTAAGAGGAATGAATAGAAGAGGGGGGGTTATAGTGGAGGAGTAAAGTGAATTTTGAATATTTTATTCATTATTTTATTATTTTCCTCAATACAACCAATAGTGTTGTTTCATATGACCCCTAATAGTAATAAGTTCATGTGAGTTCAAACCAAGTGACCTTACATCACTCATTATGTCATAAATAGTGTATTTAACTGATAATATGTATATACGGTATTTTACTATATTTCACTATTCATCAAAAATTCATGAATTTCATAAAAATACCAAAAAATTAACCCTAACCATTTTTTATGTGTATAATTAAAAAATGAACTCCATTTTTTAAAAATAATTTTCTAAATATGATTAATTTAATTTTGAAATAAAATCATAGTTTATTCGAAAAATAACAATTTTAAAACTATAATTCGTTTTATATCACATTGAAAAATTAATCAGTATCTCATTATCTTGTAACCTTAAGAAAATAAAATAATATTATCACTTAATATTCATAAGGTTCATATTACTATTCATAAAGTTATGTTACTATACACTAAAAATCAGGTTGGTTCTATCAGACTCCAAATGACTTATTGATCGCAACTCTAGATGATCATTTTTCAAAAATCAAAACATAGTAGAGGCAATGTTTTGTTTAATGACTATATTATAAAATCTGTTGTTTTTTAGGGACTTATTGTTTCATGCATTCAATATTTATTTTCAAAACCTTAGGGTGTTACATAAATTCATTAAATAGAGTTTATATTTGAATCTACACATTTATATTCATATTGAATATTTAAAATATACACATATATTTGTATGTATTTGTATGCATGTGTATGTATATGTATTTATGTGTACATATATATATGTGTGTGTGTATGTGTATTCATGTGTATTTTTGTGTATGTATGTGTGTGTATGTATGCGTATATATGTGTACATATGCGTATGTCTGCATCATATGTCTATGTATGTGTTGTGTATGTGTTGTGTATGTGTATGTGTATGTTTATATAGATTTATATGTGTTGTCTATGTGTATGTGCTTATGTTTATAGGTGTATGTATGTGTGATTGTGTATGTATGTGCATGTATGTGTATGTATGTGTATGTATGTGTATGTTTATATAGTATGCATATTTTTATGTAATATATGTATGTATGTGTATGTGTATATGTGTGTATGTAATTTTATGTTTGTGTATGTGTATGTGTGTGTATGTGTGCGTATTTGTGCGTACGTACATGTATACGTGTATATGCATGTGTGTGTGTGTGTAATTTGTATGACTGTGTATATGTATATTAACATTTCATTATATAATAGGAAAAGTAATTTTTTAAATTGGTGTATCTCATTATAGTGTGTATATATATATACATATACTTACACACAATCATCGGAAAATTCCTTATGTTTTTTAAATGAAATTAATGTAATTTTATAGAGAAATATATATATACACACACATTTAACATTTTTTGTAATTTTTTCATTTTTTTATATTTATTTATGCATTTTTAATTATTAATATTTAATATCTTTCATATCTTTATAGTTTATATAATTAATATTTATTCATTTTTATTTTAATACTTTTGAATTTAAATCTTTATACAATTATTATTTATTCATTTTTAATTAGTAATTTATTGTGAATATTTTTTTTTAAATGTAATTTTTAATATCTATTCATATTTAATAATTTTTTAACTGATATAATTAACATTATTTATTCATTTTTAAAATGTTTTTTGTAATTTATTTAATTTTAATTATTATATTTTATTCATTTTTAACATTTATTCATTTTATATTGTTTATTATTATTTTAATATTTATTTATTTTTAATATTTATTGTAATTTATTAATTTTTAATATTTATTCATTTTTAATGTTTATTCATTTAATATTTTTGTAATGTATTCATTTTTTACAGTTATTTATACATTATTAAATATTAATATTCAGTGCATTTAATATGTATGTAATTTCTATAATTAATATTAATTTATTTTTATTTTAATAAATTTATATTTAAATATTTATGCAATTATTATTTATTCATTATTAATTATTACTTTATTATAAATCTCTTATTTTTAAAAGTAATTTTTAGTGTTTTACTATTTTTATTTTAATATTTATTCATTTTTAGTATTTAATTAATCAATATAATTAAAATTATTAATATGTTTTAATATTTATGGAATTTATTCATTTTTTAATTATTAAATTTTATGTATTTTTAATATTTATTCATTTCGTACTATCTATAAATTTTTAATACTTACTTGCTTTTAATATTTTTTAATTTATTCATTTTTAATATTGATTCATTTAATTGCAGTTGGGGTGTTGACCGAGTGTTATGGAAACCCTGTTAGACTCCATGAGGTCCGGGGTTCAATCCTTGACAGCCCAAATTTGTGAGGAATTTATCAGGCAGTATATTCTGTATGAGTTGGGGCTTATGGTGAGCGACGACCGTAGTGGGGGGAAAACGGTGGGCAATGTCTACGACCTCCGATGGTAGTCGCGGGCTGGTGAAATCTAGTTGACTGACACAGGCAGTGAGGAATTCATGCCAATGTAGGTTGGTCATTGACGGATGGTGTTTACGACATGGGTGATGGAAAGCGGCGGGCTCGAGCAGACCGATGACTGGCGGTGAAGACTGGCGGTTGGCCGATAGGCATAGGGGTGTGATCGATTGGCGCACTTGATGAGGCACAGGGGAGGATCCTCTCCTCATCAAATCGAGCCTACAACCCTTGGATCATTTGGATCATGTAATTGGACCTACGGGTCTTGAGCCTCTATAAAAGTTCATGTAATGGGATACCTCTACCGAGAAAAATTAAAGGAGTTTGCGTTTAATAAAACACAGGGGATTTCCCCCTACCCATTTACAAAAAGTTTTTAATCATTTAATATTTCTATAATTTATTCATTTTTAATATTTATTTATACATTTTTATATATTAATATTTAATATTTTCAATATGTTTTTAATTTAGAAAATTAATTTTTATTAATTTTTATTTAAATATTTATATAATTATTATTTATTCATTTTTAATTAGTAATATATTATAAATATTTTTTACTTAAATTCATTTTTAGTAATTATTTATTTTTATTTTAATATTTTTTCATTTTTAATATTTTTTAAATTTAAATAATTATTGTTCTTTATTCACCTTTAATATTTTTATAATTTAAATAATTAATATTATTTATTCATTTAACATTACATATTTATTTTTAATATTTTTTTAATTTATTAATTTTTAATATTTATTCTTTTTTATTATAAATTACTTTTTTTATTTTTATTATTTGTGTTTATATAATTATAAATTTATTATATTTTTTAAATTTAATTTTTAGATTTTAAATTGTAGTATTTATCAGCACTAAGTATAAACTTTATTAGCACTAATTTTTGTGCTGATAAATCTATTGTTTATCAATGATATTTTTAACACTGATAAAAATAGAAATGAGCACTAATGAACAATGATTTTCATTTTAATGCTGATAAATGTATATTTTACTAGTATTTTTTTACTAGTGTTGATAAAACTCTTTTCATTCCCTTAAAATAACTATAATAGAGATTTTTTCTTCTCGTGTTGTTCAAGATTACCATAGAATCCAAACTCCATTGCGATCTCATGAGACATTTTGGACGATTCAAACCCTCGAAACTAAAGTTATGATATTTGAATCTTGTTTTTGTGTATTTCTCAAAATATTTAGTGTATATGTGTTATGTTTTTTTTATTTTTCTTCCCGAACAATGTTGTATGCAGCTCCCATGCTAATCTTCTAGTCAAACACCACCATTGTCCACTACTTGAGATTCTTCTTTTCATGTTGTTATGGTAGTGATTCTTATCTTTTTTTTCTTCCCTGTTTATTTATGTATTCCTTGTTTTTTCATGTTGGCCTAGTTCCCATCCCTTCATTAGTTTCAAAATATATGTTTATTTAATGAAAAACCAGGATTTGGTTATAATTTGGTGTATATGTGATTTTTATTTGAAGAAATGAGGTAATATAGGATGAGATTTCGAAAAATATATTTGAGTTAGTATGTTAACAGTTGAGTTTATAACCCATGGGTCTTATTTTGAGAGGTTTTTTATTGGAATGTAGATCTATAAAAATATTTTTAGTTATATGAGGTTTCATGTTGGAAGTTTTAGTTGTTTTTTTGGAAATTATGATGTATGTAATAAAATTTTACATAATTTTATTCTTTTTGTGATTTTATTACTTCTATGAGTATTTCAAATCCAACATTGTCAGGACTATTTTGAAATGGTTGATAAATTATGAATAAATGATTAGTTAAAGAACATAAAATGGGTTGTCATGCCTTATGCCCTTAAACACTATAAAAACATTGAGAAAAATAAATAATTTGTTTTGTTGTATGTTTTTATTGTGAAATGTTATCATATATACCCCAATACTTAACCAGTTGTATAAATACATAGGTTTCTATGGAATATTGATATTGACTAGGAGTGAATTATCTTCCTTGATGTATCTATTCCAAAAAAAATAGAATGAATTATAATATGTGTCTTTCTAGAATAAAAAAGTAAGTATTATTATAAATTTTATTCATATAATTCTTCATCTTCGAATGTTCTACCAAATTGTTTTTGTAATGAAAAACTATATCAAATATGGTGACTATATGTGTGTGTGTGTGTGTAAAGAATATCCTTTTGGGAATCTAAGATCATACCTTCTATGTGTTTATTTATTTATTATTAAATATGAATTTTAATGAATCAAATGGGATAGATGTGAATAAAAAATGGATGGATCCCAATTGTATGAAAACATTATATGGGGATGAGGTTAGATAGTTCATCATATTTGAAAAGGATCATGCATATAAACCTTCTCAAATCCTTTTTTATGTTTATTTTGTTTTTATTCAAGACAAATTATTCCAAAGGATTTGGAATAACAATTTATTTGTCATGGAATAGATCAAATGTTGGACTAAACATGGGTACAAATTTAATTTAGCTACTGAATTGGATAACACAGTGGTTTATAGATCATCTGATAGGATTACAAGTGTAAACTATGTTGAAAATTGTATCAAGGATATCATTATAAGGGTAAATGATGATGATGATCATATTGAGGAAATAAAAATGATAGTTGAAGATAAAATTTGATATTTTCCAAAACTATTTGAGAAGTTAATGAGTTGTTCAAAGACACTATTTTTTGCTGGTTGTACGAAATATATAATATTTTTAGCTATACTAATGCTATATAATTTGAAATTTGTAAACATATAGAGTAACACTGACTTTAACGAACTACTTTCTATCTTGAATGATATGCTACCAGAAGATAATGAGATTCCTTTCTAAACTTGTGATTATAGACAAATGCTATGTTTAGTGGGTATGATCTCTGAAAGAATACATGTTTTTTCAAATGATTGTATATTTTTTCCAAGACTAATAATCCCTTAAAAATTCTTTAAGCATGGTGCTTCTTAATACAAGAAAGATGAATCAAGTCCTACGAACATTGTATGGTATTTTCCAATCATTACAAGGTTTAGGAGCCTATATAGAAGTGAGGTGACTGCAAAGAAATTTCCATGGAATACATATACAACAATTCAATATGGGAAACTTTTTTACCCAAAAGGCTCTCCTCAGTGGAAGAAAATTGATCACGAGTATCTTGAATTTTTAAATGAGTGGATAAACCTTCGTGTTGTGATATCTACAGATGGAATGAAACCTTTTGGTGTAAAAAGTGGTACTCATAGTATATGGCCAATTATGTTGGTAAATTACAACTTTTCACCATGGTTATGCATGAAGCGAAAATACATTATATTGTTATTTCTTATATCAGGACCAAAATAACCAGGTAATGATATTGAGGTTTATTTGGATCCATTGATCAAAGATATGAAATTGATGTGGGATTTAGGTGTTATATTGTGTGAGGCTTATAGAAATGAAGATTTCATATTGAGAGACATATTGTAAGGTATAATTAATGAATTTTCTATTTATGAGAATTTTTTAGGATATAACATTAAAGGAATGCTAGGGTGTCCCATTTTTGAACAAGTTATACACTTAGTTGGGTTGAAATATTCTTTGAATACCGTGTTTCTAGAGATTCAAAAAAAATTACCCTGTTGACATAAATATTGATCTTTGATGACATCATTTAATGGGAATTCATAAGAAAGTACAATAGCATATTAATAACAGATGATCAACAACTCAAAAAAGTATATGCCCATAATTTTTTGGTAAACCTTTTTCAAAAAACATTAAGAAAACCCATTGGAAAAAAGATCATTTTTTAAAATTATCATACTTGAATTTTTTGTACATCAGATGTTTTTGAAATATCATACATGTAGAAGAAATGTATATGATTATGTTATGGGCATGTTCCTAAAGGCTCCCATCAAAAGAGAGGATTGCATTAAGGATAGGTTATACATGTTTGACAAGGGTATAAGAGAAGAGTTGGTTCCAAAAAAAGGTAAAAGGTGTATTGTTCTTCCTCTAACAGCTTACACTCTTTCTAAGAAAGATTGATATTAGTTTCTCAACTTCTTTAATGATGTAAATGTTCCAAATGGTTATTCATAAAATATAAATAATATCATTTCAATGAATAATTTAATTTTAAAGTGTCTAAAATCACATGACTATCATATTTTGATGCAATAATTAATATCTATAACTTTACATTTCATTATGCCTAAAAATCCCTGACACACATTAACCAAGCATTGTTTTTTAATGATATATCTAGTAAATTTACATACCTGGTAAAGTTTCCAACTATAGAAAAAGAAATTTTTATCATATTAATTGAATTAGAGATGTTATTACCATATTCATTCTTTGATATGATGGTTCACTTGATGATTTACTTGGTTAGAGAGATCTATCTATGTGGTCCTATACATTATAGATGAATTTACACCATTGAATGATATATGAAGATTTTTAATGGGTATGTCAAAAATAAAAGTCATCCAAAATGTTGTATTGTAGATAGATATATTTTTTAGGAAGTTATTTAATTATTTACCAACTATCTATCTAATGTGGATAGAATTTCTGTCCTAAAATCTAATCATAGTGGGCATCTCATGGGTGAAAGAATTTCTGAAACAAATATTCTCACAATTACTATTACATGGTGAGAGAAGGATTGCCTTTATGTTTTACATAATATTTTATAGGTTTTTTCATATATTGAATCCCATAAATTAATTCTTAGGGATTTGAATCCATCTAGGGGTTAAATCTAGATATCAAATACACATAATCAACAGTTTATAGGAAGGTTTTAAGACCATATTTTTAAAGAGTCGTCTATAAATTCTAATTAAATTTCAGAATGAATTTGAGGGATAGCTGGGGGACTAAGTGTTCATGTATTGTCTTATAATGGTTATATATTCTATATAAAGGAGCATGATAAACATATTATTATCCAAAATAGTGAAGTTACTCTTGTGGTGGAAGTGATGCATGTATCTGGTACCAAGGAAAAAAATCAATTTATGACAATATTTAATACTTTTGAATCATCAAAAAAATATAGGAGTTGGATTATATATCATTACAATAATTTTTTTTTAATGAAAATGGGTTGATAACATGGGTGAAGTTAAAATTAATGGATTGGGATTTTTGAAAGTGGCTTTCATTAATTAAGGGAACAAGGATGAACCTTTAATAATGGTATCATAGGTAGTAAAATTATTTTATGTCCCAAATCTTGTAAATAGAAAGTAGTCAATTGTTCTATTATTTAACACAACCATAGTAGGGTTATATGTAAATTAAATTGAGGATGACCCTTTCACTGTTATGTCGTAATAATTTCATGGTGGTCCCAACATAGATGGGGTCTTGTATATTATAGGGGAGCACAATGATGGCATTTGGATAATCTATAGAGGGTTTAAATCCCTTCAACCTTTAAATAAAAAAATATCTCGATAATCAGGTTAATGTGTTTTAATATACACTATATTACCTCATAATATTGTGTGTTCACTACTACATATAAATAATATAAATTAAATGTTTAACTACCTATATAGATAATGGATTCTCCTCGTATTGGTGCTCCCAATCCTAAGGAACAACATGTTTCTCCACATGTTGATTCTACTAATCTTTAGGAACAATATATTTAAAATGATAAAACTTATGAAATGGCAGAAGGTTGTTACTGCCCGAAGGTTCCATTAATTTTATCAGGGATACCGAATTTATAAATTTATAAAACACAATATTGTAATCACTAAATCTAAAATTAAGTAGTATAGGATTTAAAAGTACTAAGGTAGATCCCATGAGGTTGGGTATGGAGAAAATAAGTAATTTAATAACTGAGACATTAAAAATAATAATAAAAATTGTAGATTTAATATATAAGCTAGAGATCATATGAGTTTTAAAGTAGTGAGAGGAGGAATATAAACACAAGGGTGTTAGGTAATTTTAAAATCCTGGTTCATGAAGTAATAAAATATTAAATAAAAAACAATTATATGGTCATCAAAATCAATTCTAATTGGATCCCTTAGTCTAGGTAGACACACTGCATCTCAAGAATTTTCTTTTCCCAATGGTCATGATACTTTGAAAAATCAAAAGATAAGTAACTCGTGACCATTTTTAAACATAGAATAAAATTAACCCAATTCTCAAGGTGGAAACTTCACTCTATTTTAAGCATTAAAAATTACTCTTTAACCCATTGATAATACAATGATATGCATTAAAGAATTATATAGTAATAAATATAAGAAATTTTTTGAAAGTAAAAACCCCAAAATGAATTATTTACTCAAAATAAAATATTTTTTACAACAATCCCACTTTATTAAAATTACATGTCACTAAGAAAATAACCACATAATACTATCCATGAGATGGATAATAAAAATAAAGAAATAAAAAAAATCTAAAATAAATGGTGGCGTAGGCCCGGTTGAGGACTCTGTAGAACGCAGCACCTCACCCCAGAGCTTTGGTCTCTAATCCAATTTCTTGAAGATCCCCTGAAGACTTGTATTTATAGGTGTAGAGGCACCTTTGGGATGTATTTAAATTCCATAAAACCATCCAATTAATCTAACCAAGTCAACTCAGGCAGTTATGGGGAAATATAATGTGGGGCCTAATAAAATTTCATCCATTTTTAGAATGTTTTGGATCTGGAAAACATGTTTCACAACATAATACTATATGCCACAATTTGAATTTTCAATTTCTTCCTCTATAAGTTTTTTAATCCATTATTCCTCTTATAATGTCTTTTTGATGAGTTTCATGTCTTGAATAGGTGATTCATGATGTGAATTAACATTTTCTAATATTTTTATCTTTTTTCTGATTGAATCTATAATTCAAAGCTTCATATAAGAGCCTTGACATATCTTGTATCATGGATAATTTTTTTCATCTTGAATTTCATCTCAGTTTTTTTATTTTTTCCTTTGAATATTTTTCACATGTATCCTTCCACAAAATAAATAAAACAATAAATATGTTGGAAATATTAAACAATTTAATTATTTAAAACATTGATTAAAATTAAATTATTTGTTCATGAAATGTAAACATAAAATCCCCCCACACTTAAACTCATTCTTGTACTCAAGATTGAAATATCAGTAAATTACTAAGGAATATTACTCTACTATGATTTAAATTTCAATTTTAACAAATTAATTGATTACTTGGAGAATTAAAAATTCAAGAATCACATAAGAAAATTTCATCGACTCCTCATTTTTCAAAGAAATAAGTCAACCATGAATTTTACTTTTAATCTTTTTACTTAACCATTCCTCTTCATACTTTGATTCATATTTTTAAATTCATTTTCAATGTAAATTCCACTTTTATTTACCTCACATTAATTTTTTCACTCATAATAAAGGTATAAATGTAAATTGATTTTTTCACATAGCTCGAATCATGATCGTTACCATAGGGTTACAATGCATCTACTTTCTCCACCCTATAGAGAGAAATATCATAAATAATCATTAGGTATTTTCATTAGTTTCAAATGAATTGGATACTTAATGATATATAGATAAATTATGTAAAAAAAGTAAAGCTCAAAATGAGGCTATTCTCTAATTTATTTTCATGATTATCAATATTGGATCAATGAAAAAATTTCCCTTTAAAAATACATCTCCCCTTTTCCCAAAGCTCAATGTAAGATCACAAATCAATGAAAAATAACAAATGATGCACCCTCTTGATTTTTTTCAAAAGTTGAGTTTGGATAAGCCTTACATCCACCACCCAACCCCAAATTATAAAAAACATTGGTTAAGTAAATAGTGATTTTTGACCTTCCATGGAACAACCAATTTTTTATTTCATATTTTATTTTATTATTATTATTTTTTTGAATTTTTTTATAACAGGGTGTGAAATAAAGTAAAATGAGTGAAGAATCGTGTACCTTCCCAAATCCCATGAAAATACACCCATATTTATCCATTAAAATAAATACATATCTTCCATCATGTTTTTATATCTCCCACACTCATTTTGATAATCATGAAAAATATTTAGAGTGGGGTAGAAAAGGATAGAGTAGGATTGTAACACAACTCTTCCCTAACATGGTTATTCATGGATTCTATGAGATTAAAATGGATTAATATATGAGTAGGTATCTAGATAAGGGTTTTAAAAAATATGCCTCAATCATTTTAAATGTGAATCTATACAATCATAGCTTCAATAAGATCCAAAAAATTTCTGGAAGAAATCACGCTCGAGTTTCACTCAAGAAGTATGATCAAGAAAATAATGAGAAGTATAATGTTTAAAAAAATTATCAGGAATTAGAACATGTGTTTGAGAAAATTATGTATATTAATTCACACAAAAAATAAAATCAATTAATACAAATATCATAAATTCAAGGAATGAAAAATCTCAGAAAATTTTCATTTAAAAAAATTAAGAAGTCTTCTAAATTATGATTCATTAATTCCAAAATCTTCATGTTTATCTTTACTAATTGATTCCCTCATTTTTCTCATTTAATTTACTTACAAAGAAATTTAAAATATGTTATGATGATCATCTTGATTACTATTTATCTCGTAGATAAATGATTATGAAAAAAGAAAATCATGGGTCATACATTTTTAATTATTATTATTATTGTTATTAAAAGAAAATATCTTGGGGAGTAATATAAAATATTAAATTAAAAATCATACTCTAATGTTTCATAGTGTGAGTCGGCTTGTAGTCACCAATTTTTTTTTACTTTCCCATGCCCTCATCCAGAACTGAAAATGAAAATTCACATATGAGAGTGTAGAGCCTTTTCTTGGAAGCTCAAAAATATAAGGGGAATTGAATCAAAAATCTTAATGTAAAATTAATTTTAAGAAATAAATTAAAAAATAAGTCCTAGAAAGCAATAAAAATGTGGGTTGAATCCTATAAGATATAATTTTTTATTATATTCACTGATTGGTATATGATACAAGGATAACCTTCTTATATTAAACCAATCTTGACTTTGAATCCCATCTAGATCATCTCACTTTCTCCTCATTGTGATTAACATGGAACTCAGAGGAGGTGACCAAAGTTTGGATATATTGAAAGTGAGAAGTGGGAATTTAGTATATGTCTGATCTTGGTAAAATTTTTCTTTTTATTTTTTTAGCTATGACTATTTAAATTCTGTAATGTTTTCTTCAGGTTCCACAGCCAACTCCTCCTCCTCCTCTCCTTCTATTTCTTGTTCTTATTTTGCATAGTCAGTATAGATTGTACTGTTTTATTCTTTTTCTCTATGTGGTACTCTTATATCATTGTGAAATTTCATTAAAAATGTAGTAGTTTTCTCCTCCTCATCCTCCTCCTCTTCCACCTATTGTGCTCCCAGACATTCAAGAAAGTTCCTTATAAATGCACGAACTAAGTTTCCTTCTTCAAATTATTATTTTTCCTCCTCTAAACCTGTAGTGGTGTGGGTTTAATTTATAGGGAAAAAATTAGCTTCACAACTTACCTTAGCTTTATTGTCCATTCTTTCATGTTCTTGACACGCCTCTTTAAAATCTGGTTTCATGTCGGGGAGTGTTTCGTATTATTTTCTCTGGTATGTTTGTGATCGATTTTATTTTTTACTATTCTCCCTTCTAACCCCATTAACTTATTGTATAATATCCATAAGAAGGAAAGTGAGTGCCTTTTTTATCAAAATACATTAAAACCCTTCCATAACAAAAAAAAATATTTAAGTGAATAAAAGAAATAAAAATAATAAAAGAAAAACCTAAGATAAAATCAATAAATAGAAAATGATAATAAAGGACTTGTTAAAATTATTAAATTTAAAAAAAATGTGTGTATGTCCCTATAAATAGCATAAAAAATTGATATCTACAAAAGGCATCATTATTTCCATCGGGGATACCAAATTTAGAAATTTATAAAATATGGTACCAAAATCACTAACTCTACAAATAATTAGTATAATATTTTAAAGTCTCTAGGTCAATCCCATGAGGATAGGTTTGAATAAAATAATTAATTTAATAACCAAGGATTTAAACTAATAAATGGTTTTCAGAAAATAAATCTAAGCTAGCAGGCATGTCAATTTTGAAGAAGTGAATAGAGAAAAATAAAAAACATGGGTGTCAGGTAATTCAAAAATACAATTTCATGAAGTAATAAAATATTAAATAATAAAAAATCAATTATATGGTCTTCATAATCGAGTTTGAGTGAATCCCTTGGTCCAAGTAGACACCCTCCATCTCAAGACTCTCATTTTCACAATGGTCATGATACTTCAAAAAATAAAAAGATAGGTAACACAAAACCAGTTTTAAATTTATAATGAAATTAACCCAATGTCCATGGTGGAAATTTCACTCTATTTTAAGCATTAAAAAGAACCATGTCACCCATTTATAATAAAATGGTCATATCTTAATGAATGATAGAGGAAGAGATCCCCAATATTAATTAATTATTCAAAATAAAAAATTATTATAGAAATCCTCCTTCATTAAAATAACACAAAACTAATAAAATAACCACATAATGTTATCCATGATAAGTAGAAGAAAAAAATGAAATTAAAATTATAAAATAAATGGTAGAGCATGCCCAGTGGAGGAATCTGAAGAGTGTAACACCCCACCCCAGAGCCCTGGTATCTGATCTAATTCCTTGAAGATCTCTCTTATCCTTATATTTATATGTTTATAGGGCCCCTTGGATGGATTTAAATTCCATAAAATTGTCCTATAAATCTATCCAAGTCAAACTAGGGTGTTATGGGGATATAAAACACAAGTCTCGGTCAACTTTCATCAATTTTTGGAATGTTCGAGATCTGGAAAACATATGTTGTGGTGTGACACTATATGTCACATCATGACTTTTCAATTTCTTCTTACGAATATTTTTGCATCTGTTCTTCCTCTTGTAATTTCTTTATGATGAGTTTCATGGAATTAATAGGTGACTCACAATGTGAAATATCATTTTCCAACATTTTCGACTTGATTTCCACTTGAATATTAAATTAAAATCTTCATATAGGATCCTTGACATATCTTTAATCATATAGAATAATTTTCGTTGGGAATTTCATCTCTTTTTTTTATGTTTTTTCCTTTGAATATTTTTCACATGTATCCTACAACAAAATAAATAAAATAATAAATATGATGGAAAAAAAATTAACAATTTAAATATGTAAAAATTGTTTAAAATTAAATTATGTATGCATGAAATGTAAACATCAAAGGTGAACAACCTACGTTTGAGAAAAAATAGGAGTGTCGTAGTGTGAAAACCATAACAAAAATTATTAAGGTGGTGGGTAAAGGCATAAAATCTCTGATTAGATAGAATTCATGTGGCCAACCAGTTGTCCCCAAAAATTCCATTTTCTTTAGTTACATTGGGGTCACCACTAAAATTCACATGTTGATTATTGTAAATACATGTAACAATTTTGTGCCTATGTTGAAGACACTAATTTTGGGAGATATTAAGGTAACATTATGATATACTTTCACTATTTTACTAAAAAATAAAATATTGAAATATTTATTTATAATGAAATTATATTAGATGAACATCGAATAAAATTTGTATTAAAGGTTATAAGAAAGTATTATAGAGCCTTTTAGATAATTATTATGAAGAATCATCTCAAGTATTCTGAAGGGAATGTAAACCCCAACCCACCACTAATATAGGCACAAATGATAAACCAAGAAACATCTAATGTGTTTATTGGTCATCGTGAGGAGGCACCAATTCAGAAACATTGTGATTGGTAATATTTTACTTGTAAATGTGTATATTAATCACTTTGATTAAGAATTTTTAATTTATGAAATAAAAACTGAGTGTTGAAAATAAGAAGCATGCATTAAAACTAATTTATACCTATCATAAATCAATGATGTAGTATGATCACTAGAAAAAAATGGTATTCATTTTAAATATATAGTAATGAATTTATGTGGAATTAAACAACAATATAACTATCTTTTTTTATTTATATACAGATTTCTAAATCAAAATCCAGAATCTGCTTCTATCTCATGTCATTTTCTATAGAAGGAGTATCATGTGAATAAATATGGAATACTAGTAGATAAAAACACACAAAGAGTATGGGAATCATGTGTAAGTATTATATTAAAAAATCTATAAATTGCTATTACATAACAATGAAAAATTATTTTCCTATATTTTTTATCTTGTTTCGACAGAAGAATCATCCTCGATTGTATCCAATGAATGATTACTTCCAGTGACCTTGAACTGACTAGAACAATATGGTTGTGTCAAAGTTGTGGGCTTTGGAGTGCCACCTTGAACATATTTTGAGAAAGAAAATAGATAGGGGATATCGATGAGAGAATAAAGTACATACAGGAACAGATAGATGCTCTAAAAAAATTAGTTATCAATCTAACTTGATAGAACAGTTAATGTGGAGGCATCAAGAAGAAAAAAACAACGAGTCAAAAACCACCACATTAAGAGCCACTCCCCTATCCCCAACTTTGAGGTTATCCATCGCCCTCAAAGGCATATCTTACTTGAGGTAATCAATTATTTCGTACCAGTTTTTTCTAAATGTGAATCAAATAACTACTAATTACTTTATTATAATAAAATTTTATAGGGTGAAATTGATTATGATTTATATCTATTATCACCCACCCATAACCTTGTTGTGAGGGGTATAATGTTAAATATCAAAGGAGATATTATATATAATAAATAACTTACTAAAGATCATGTTAGATTATGGATTCACATAGCTCATGAAACAAGCATTGAACTAATTATTCCCCTTGATGATTTGGATGTTCACACAGTCAAACTTTCTATTGGAACTTTCATAGAATGGTTCTTTAATCTTGTAAAAATACATGACAATAATGAGGTGTGACCTTTATAATTTATTTTTTATGAAAAACCTTTAACAAATAATAAAAAAGGACCTAAACTAGGGAATTTTATTATAGATGAAGCAAAAGAAGGGGAAATGGAAGGTCAAATAAAAACAATCTAAAGGATCAACCAATTAATCAAAATGACCTTTTGATAGCACCTTTACCTTTCCAATTCAACTACCGTATTTACTAATATTAAAAGTTCATTACAATACAATATTCAAATATAATAATACGACCTCTGTTTATTTTAAAGAACAAGTCTATGGATAGGCTATTATAGACTATATTGGTCTTGAGAATATAGATGAAATTCTCAAGCATAGATTATAGGAGTCTTGGTTGTAAATTTATACATGATTTGGGTTTCCATAATTTTTTTCCAATAGCATATATACTAATTTAATTAAAGTTAAATATTGTTCATATTTTTTAAAGGTGTATATATTAGTATTATATAAATGGAAATCCCTACAAAAAAAATTAGACTCATTACTCCTCACATCACTTCTACAAAAAACTGTTCATTAAAAAATGGAATTGAAATAATAGTGTGATGACTAAACACAACAATTGAAAATAAACTTACAAATGATAGAATCTTCTTAACACCCAAAATCTAGGGGTAAAACTCTACAATCTAATCATATAAAATATATTCTCATTTATTTTATTACTTATTCCTTTTTGTTTTTTAGGAAGCATTGGTTTCTCATTGAAATAAATTTAGATACTTCAAGGATTTATTTTTTAGATTTAAATAATAAATTTCCAACAAATTGACCCCACATGATGACCTTTATCAATTTTCAATACACTAAATTCAAAAATTTACAAATAAACATCAATTTATACATTTTATATTATTTTTTAAGGAAAAAAATCTATGATAAGGAGGTGTTTAAATATCATCAAAATCATGGTATGAGGACAGTCTATGAGAATAAGAAGCCAATAAATTTCTAAAAATGGATAAGTATTAAGGTATATCTAATAATATTTCACTATCAAAATATATATAAAAAAATTAGTTGTTTTTTTCAATGCTTTTGGAGTGTCCAGAACAAGATAATGATAATGATTATGGTTATTAACTTTGTAAATTTATGAAAGATATCATATTCCATCAATAAACCAGCATCCTTTACGAGGTATTTTTGATGATAATTACAATTTCATTTAAAATATTCATTAATTATTTTTTATCTATATTTTTTTTATACTACCGAGATTTTTGATTTTCCACATATTCAAAAGATGAAGTAGATTTTTTTAGAAACAAGTGTTTAGAATACATGATGTCAAAAATTTCATAGACAATATGAATAAGTGATTTCCTATTACTTATTTAGTTAATTTTCTTATCATTTTATCTACTTCTTTTTTATTTAATCTTTATATCATTTTTATCTACTACTTATTTAGTTAATTTTCACAGAGATCATCAAAATGAAATTTTTTTGAGAATTTATTTTTATCCATGAATTTTGTTCTTTTAATAGTCATAAAATTTTTTGGAAGAAAATTCATTCTTAACTAAGGCTTTACTAAGGATAATGCACTCAGGTTTATTTTTTCTCTCTATAGAGCTATTTGTTCTTTATTTGATTTTTTTATGTTTAGTAGTGATGCAATGCATTCTGTTTTGGGTCAAAGACCTTTTAATAACATGATTTTGAGATAACTTTATGCTTTAATAATAGAAAAAAAATATTATTTTTTATGTGTAGGATTCATCTGCATGTCAATCAGAAACACGGCATGTCCAATATGATTCAATGTATGTGTTTTCAGTTTAAAATTGACATTTTAGATAAAACATGTTTCACAAACTGAAAACTGATAAAACACGCTTGAATTATCTTGATATTTTTTGTAAAATTACCTTTAAATAATTTTGATATGTAGTAATATCCCACACATCAATCCAACACATTGTGTGCCCGATATGGCTCAAAGTGAATTTTTTTATTTAAAATTGACATTAAAGTTCAGAGCATACATCACTCACTAAAAACTAAGACAAATTACTTAGATCATCTTAATAATTTAGTAAAAATATTCATAAGTCATTTATGATGTGTAATAATTGGTCTTATGTCAATCAGATGCACTGTGTGCCTGGTATGACTCAAAGTATGGGTTTTCAATTTAAATGTAACATTTAAGTTCAAAATATGTTCCACTCTCTAAAAACTAATAAGAAACACTTGGATTGTCTTTTTACATTAGGACAATAAACCATAAGTAATTTTTTACGTGTAGGAATCAATTTCATGTCAATCCAACATAGTGTGGACAGTATGACTAAAAGTGTGTGTTTTCCATTTAAAAATGTTATTTAAGCTCAAAAGACATGTTACATACTCAAAGCATATTAAACAAACCTAGTTTATATTTACAATTTAGGAAAATTATCCATAAGTCATTTTTGACGTATAGGAATCATTCACAAGTAAATTTGATGCAATATGTTCCTGGTATGACTCAAAGTGCATGTTTTCAGTTTAAGAATGAAATTTTAGTTAAAAATGTGCATAATTCTCTAAAATATGAGAAAAAACACTCATATTGTTTTGATAATTTAGTAAAAATATTCATAAGTCATTTTTAATGTGTGGGAAAATACTCACCTTAATCTAATAAACGGTGTGACTATTATGACTCAAAGTTCGTGTTTGCAATTTAAAAGTGACATTTTAGTTAAAAACATGTTTCATTCTCTAAAATCTAAGAAAATGCACTCATATGGTCTTTATGCTCTAATAAAATGACCCATAAGTCATTTGTGACATATATGAATCAACTTTATGTCAATCCAACACAAGATATTCCATGTATAATTCAAAGTATGTGTTTTTAGTTTAAAATTTACATTTTAGATAAAAACATCTATCACTCACTAAAAACTGAGAAAAAAAACTTAGGTTGTATTATTATTTTAATAAAATAATCCATAAATCATTTTTTAATTTTAGGAAATTATTTCACATCAATCCAACACATGGTATGCCTGGTATGATTCAAAGTGCATGTTTTTATTTAAAATATACATTTTGGTTCAAAACATGTGTCACTCACTGAAAACTGAGAAAATGTGCTAGGATTATCTTGATACTTTATTAAAATAATCCATAAGTCATTTTTAACATATAGGAATCAGCTACATATTAATCTGACACATGTTTTATCCAATATGAATAAAAGTGCATGTTTTTAGTTTAAAAGTAACATTTTAGTTCAAAACATGTGTCACTCACTAAAAACAAAGAAAATACACTCATATTATCATGATATTTTAGGAAAATGATACATAAGTCATTTTCGACATGTCAAAGTCAACATCATGTCAATTTAATGAATGGTGTGGCAGAAATGACTCAAAGTATGTGTTTTTAGTTTAAAAATGACATTTTTTGTTCAAAATACTTGTCATGTGCTAAAAAAAGAGCAAAAATGATCGAATTATCTTGATACTTTTATATAATGATCCATAAGTCATTTTTGAATTGTAAGAATCATCCACGTATTAGTTTGACGCACGGTGTACTCATTATGACTCAAAGTGCATGTTTTCAATTTTAAAAAAATTGTTAAAAATGTGCATCACTCACTGAAAACTGAAAAAAGTACACTCTTATTGTCTTGATATTTTTGAATAGAAATCCATAAGTCATTTTTTGTGTAAGAATCAGCTGCAACTCAATCTGATACACGGTGTGACCTTTATGACTTTAAGTGCATGTTTTTTGTTTAAAAATGACATTTTAGTTAAAAACATGTGTCATTCATTGAAAATCAAGATAACACACTCATATGGTCTTAATACTTTAGGTAAATGATGCATAAGTCATTTGTGATGTGTATGAATCGCTTGCATGTCAATTTGGAACGTAGTGTGTCTAGTATGACTCAAAGATCTTATTTTCAGTTTAAAACCAACATTTTAGTTAAAAACATTTTTCACTCACTAAAAACAAAGAAAACACACTCATATTGTCTTGAAATTTTAGGATAATGATTAATAAATCATTTTTGACCTGTAGTAATCTACTACACATCACCTTGACACATGGTGTTCCCGATATGACTCAAAGTGCATGTTTTTATTTAAAATTGACATTTTAGTTCAAAACATGTGACATTCACTATAAATTAATTAAAAATGGTCAAATTGGTTTAATACTTTAGGAAAATGATTCAAAAGTCATTTTTGACATGTAGGAATTAGGATCATGTTAATTTAAAAAATAGTGTACCTGGTATGACTCAAAGTGCGTGTTTTTAATTTAAAGTAACACTTTAGTTCAAAACATGTGTCACTCAATGAAAACCAATAAAATATAATTTTATTGTCTTAATACTTTAGTACAACAATTCATAATTCATTTTTGATGTGTCAGAATCAATTGTGTGTCAATTCGACATAAGGTGTGGCTTGTATGACTGAAAGTGCATGGTTTTAATTTAAAAATTACATTTTTGTTCAAAAGATGCATCACATACTCAAAATAGAGAAAAAATGTTTGGATAGTCTTTATACTTTAAGACACCAATCCATAAGTTATTTTTGATATGTAGAAATTAGTCATACATCAATATGACATATGGTGTGCCCCGAATGACTCAAAGTGTGTGTTTTTTTGTTAAAAAACATTTTAGTTCAAAACATGTGTCACTCACTGAAAACTGAGAAAATACACTCCAATTGTTTTGATAACTTAGGACAATGACCCATAAGTCATTTATGACATGTAGGAATTAATTGTATATTAATATTAAATACGGTGTGCCTGATATGATAGAAAGAGTGTTTGTTTTTATTTAAAATTGACATTTTAGTTCAAAACACGTCTTATATTCTCAAAACTGATAAAACACGGTCAGATTGTTTTAATATTTCATAAAAACGATCCATAAATCATTTTTAACGTATATTAATCAACTTCATGTGAATCTAACACATGGTGTGCCCGATATGACTCAAAAATGCATTTTTTTAGTTTAAAAGTGACATGTTATCAATGCATTATTGTATCATATTTAAGTTTCATTTATTTCTTTATTGTATTACTGACATAAGCATTGGTTTTTAATATAGAAATACTTTTCTTTTGATCAAGTTGGGGTGGTTTTTATGATAACTAGTAGCACAATCAGGACCTTTTGGAAGGGGGTCCCAAAGACAATGAAATACAGTGTTTTTTAATTTGTTGGAATAAAGTTTGTAATAAATTATACATGCCAATGTAATTGTACAAATTGATATTTGAATTATAATATTTCTAAAAAATTTATAGTTTTTTTTTGTTTTAATGTGATGTAAATTTATTTGAAATAAAATTGTATATTTGTTGTTGTTGTTGATTTTTGTGTGTTGTAAATTGTAGAATCACACTATTGAAACATGAATTTTATATGATAAAAGTACTCTTTATCAGCACTGAAAAAGTGCTACTTTTATCAGTGCTAAAAAAATGTTTCTAAAGGGTGTCATTTATCAGCACTTTATTTAATATAGATAAAATTCAATGCCTTTTAAATTCACTTCAAACATCATCATAGATGAATGACTTTTCTAGTATTGATAATTGTTGTTTTTGTAGTAGTGCATCATTATGAGAGATCAAAGTCAACATCATGACATGCCCATGCCACCCCTTTTTTTAAGAGGATCTTTCTTATGAAAAAGAACCCCTTTTAGAGGAACTTAAAGAAAAACAAAACACATGTTAAGCTCTCTACCATCACCAAGTGAGGTTTCATGAATTATCATCATCCTCTGGATTTCAGACCATCAATGGATATAAGAGAAGGTGGTTCCATGGAGATGAGGTTTGATACATAAATAGGAATTGAAGCTCATTTACATAATCTATTATGTCAAACAATAACAACATGACTATCTCCTTTTGTTTTATATATTTGTATTAGATAAAACTCATATATGTTTTTCACTTATTACTATACATGTATATTTATATGGTTACAACACATCCATGACATGTGTGCGATGTAAAGTCATTAGAGGCATGCATGAGTTGTGGCATGCCATTGAAGTGGCTAGGCGTCTAATTGATTATGGAAGAGGGGATGGAGGATCAATGAGAGGCCAAAGGTGGGGCGGAGGGAGAAGAGGTAAGAGGGGAGTGGGTGTAGGTGGATGAGAGGGAGAAGGAGAAGGCGGCGAGGATGTGGGCCAACATGATCTTAAACTCCATGGCAGTTAGGTGGTGTCCAACACACATGCACCCTCTAAAGCCAAAGGGTGAGTACCCCATGGGATGGTAGACACCACTAGCGTCCTCCTGGAAGCGATTCGGCCGGAACTCCCGCAAGTCCTCACCCCATAGACCTCGGTCATGGTTCATCCTGGTTAGGTCGATCCACATGTTGGTCCCCACAGGAATCACCACCCTGCCCACTCAGACCTCCATCCTCACCTACCGCTACGCGTTTAGCCTCGGAGAGTACAGCCGCAACACCTCACTCATCACCCACCCTATATTCTTCAATCGATAAATATTGGCCAACTAATGTTCATGGCGATGAAAAACACACAAGAAAAGAATAAAAATAAATAATGCACAATATTTACATGTTTCGACAAGGATGGCCTACGTCCACAGGAGAATGAGGGCCTTTCTATATTTATCTCTCTGAATAATACTTTGGAGGATCACACGGAAAGATTACAACTATTTTTTTCTATTGTTACAATTCATGGGATTAAATCCCATTATAAAGTTGAAGGAAAACCAAAAACTTCTCCTGTTGTTTGGGTAATTCATCTACCCATGAAAACGAAGAATGACGCTCAAATGCCAATGAAATTGGGTTGAATCTCCAAAAACCCACCTTAGATCTCTTCCCCTATCATCAACAAAGCCGAATCTAATCATATTTTTCATCAACCACCTTAGATCAATACATAACATGTCACAACCACCATCTTTGAATTAATTATTTTATTAATTTTCTTCGCGTCGGGTTTTCTGGTTTTAAGCCCAACTTAAAAATTTTGAGTTCTTACCATAAAACGCATGTTTTTGCCTTGAAAATGTTCAGCGCACGGAAAGGGTGTGGTCAAAATAGCATGACTTCTCCTGGGTCACCACGTGCGACCTCGTCCGGTTCACCACACGACATGGCCAATGTTCAAGACAGATGGAAAATATGCGATAAATAATAAAATGATAATACAATGAAAATTTGAGACCACGCGACTCGGGCGAGGCGCGATTTGGAAATCGCGCAGCCTTGTTTGGTCCACCAGGTGACCTACCAAAGCTTAATTAATTAAATAAAATGAATTAATAATAAAGAAATAAAATTAAGTGAATAATAAAGTGAAAATAAATATAAAATAAGAAAATTGTAATTAACTTAATGAATTGTCTTAATGGTAATAATATTATTATTATTTGAAGATATTATTATTATTATTATCTTAATTGATATAACTTTTTATTTTATTTTAGTAATATCAAATGAGTTTTTTTACTTTTAACATCATTATTCATATTTTAGTTTATTATTAATATTAATAATAATAATATTATTATTATTAAATGGGTTTATTATTATTATTACTATTATTATTACTATTATTACTACTATTATTATTATTAATTTCCATTTTTTTATTTTATTTTTCATTTTTTCCCTAGGGTTTGTGCTACCCCCCCCCCTTCCCCTTTGGTGTTACGCCGCAGCGCCCCCTCCCCCTGGAATTCGTCGCGCTGCAAGATTCTCCCCCCTCCTCGGTTCTGCGCGCGCCCCCATGTTGGTCGCTCCAACTCCCAGTGTCTATCCTCCTGCTCTGTCCAACGCCCCCTGCTCCGTCTAGCTCGTGCCGTAGAACCGCTTCCCCTGCTCCGTCTAGCGACGCGTCACATCCCCAGTGCACCCTACTCTATCTGACGGTTCACGCACACCACCCCCATGTTTGTCCAGCCGGACCTCCTTCCCGTCTAGGCTGCTCGCCTGCTCGCCCACCTCTCGGACCCACCGCATCACCCATGTTCCTTCTCCCAGCCTAGCGCACCCTCCCCTCTTCCTTGATGCCACGCGCACCAAGCCCGAACGCACCCCCCCCCCCCCCAGCCGACCATCACCGCTCCGGCCACCTCCCTCTTGTTGTGATTCCCCCTTCTCCCCTCGGTCGGCCTCGGTCCGACGAACCGCACCTCCTCCTTACGACAGCCAACACCTTGGGTAAACCCCCTTCATTGTTCTAGTGGATTTCTTTCAATTTAATGTGGTTCGGTTGGGGTTTATGTGGTTTTTTGTATGGTTTTGATGTTATCTTTGGCCCGATTCTTTTTTTAGGGTTCCATTGAGTTTGATTGTGTTGTGTATTAGGTGTGAATGAAGATCCGCACAAGATTTGGGAAAAATCAACACCGAGGTAGGTGGTTCCACATTTAATTATTACATGATGAAATAATTTCCAAGCTTAATTTGTTTAGAATATTATTTAATTAATTCGTGTAGTGGGAAGTTGGTTTTTATTTTTCTTTTTGAAGTATGAATTGCATTGAAATTGTTTAGTAAATTGTTTATGTTGTGTCTGTGATTTCTGCTAAGAACTTTGTTAGTGATTTTTAACTTGTGCAGTTAGCTTATTAATTTGTACAAGTGGTGTGAACTGTATTTTTGACACGGTGTCGGGTGCGTTTGGTCATAAAAGAAGTTTGGCTTGAGTTTAGTGGGTAACACCAAGAGATTACTTGAAATTCTTTTATAAGCTTTTACTTTTGGGTTATTAAATTAGGTGGTTTTTGAAAATTTGTTTTACATATGGTTCAAGATTTTCCATAAAACTATTTGTGTGGAACATCTCATATTTTAAAATTTTATTCGAGTGTGTGTGGTGTTGGAATGCATTTGAATGTATAAATTGTTACTTTAGTCTATGTAAAGCCATGTGAAATTCTTTTACTATTGATTTATAATTTTTTTTCAATGGTTTATTAAATTATGTCACTAGTGGGAAACATGTTTGAAAAATGTTTTAGAGTGTGTCTTATTTCAAAAGGGTATTTATGTGTGTAAGTGGTGGTTTTTTTAATGATAAGTGACTTTAAACTGTGCAGATGGTTTAATTGAGTATGTAACCTATGAAGATTAAGTTTTCAAATGATTTTTGGTGTGCGTGTGGTTTTAAAAAAGGGTTTTGGGTGTGAAAATGGTGATTTTTCATGTGTAAGTACCCTGTTGGGATTTTATGCATAAGTGTGACATGTGACATGAACTTGAAACTTGATTGAGCACAAAGCGGGAAGCCCGGGTAGCTAGGAGGTGGACTAGACTAGTGGGCTAGTGTTACGGAGGTGACTCGACCCAGTTTCACTGGCAGGACTGACGATTGCAACACTAACTAAACATATGATTTTCTGAGGGTCATGACCTTCTAAGCCACATTTTCTGAGGGTCATGGCCTTTTAAGCCACGTTTTCTAAGGGTCATGGTTTCTAAGCCACGTTTCACCTAGACACGAAGATCTAGGGGCCCAAGCTAGCTAACACCCATGAGGCCTCTCCCATATTTGGTGATCATTGGTTAATTTACTCTCGTTAGTGTGAAACTTTGGTTATTTTAAAAAGTGAGTGTGTGTTTTAATTTAAGTTGTTCGATTTAAAACCATTTTCTTTAATTCCATTTTCTTTTAAACTGTTCAACCATATATTTCTTTTCTTTAGTTAATATTGTAAATGTATTTGTCATTTAATAATTATGCATGGAACCTTTTTATTTGGTGACGTCTTACTGGGATCTTGACTCACACCCTACAAACACCTTTTTTTGTATGTAGACCTTTTTCTTTGTGTATTCCAGGTTGAGGAATTGTGCTCAGCGATGGTGGTTTTAGTCGTTGATGGTCGCCTCGTTCATGTTGGTGGTTGTGGCGTGTGGATGTTTCGCCTCTCTTGTTGCTTGGAGGTTTGAGTTAGAGTTAGAGTTTCTTTTTTTGTTGGTTATTTTTGGATGTTGGCTCAAGTTGTAAACCTTTAAATTTGATATTAGTTTAAGGGTATGTTTGGTTGTCAGTTCATAGTTTTATTTTATTTATCTTTTTAGTGGTTTTGTGTTTACTATTATGGGTAAATTGTTCCCATGTGTAATTTTTTGATACTCGGGGACTTGTGACAGCCTGTGGGGATTGGGAACTCCCTTTGAGCCATGCTGCGGACCGGGTCGGGCGCCGGGTCAGATGGCGACCCGACATGGTTCATGAAAAAATGGTATCAGAGCAGGTTTGTTCTTTTGGGTCGTGTTATTTTGGGATTGAGTCAGTGTAGACCAAATTTGAGGGTGTCAGAACTCGACGTTCTAGTTACGAGCAAGATGTCTGCCCAGCACACCTCGTGGAGGGAATCGAGTTACCAAAGTAAGTTGAGGTCTGTCTAAATCTTTGGCTCATGTGGTTAATCTTGTTTAGGGGAAATGAAAAGAGAGTAGGGTCAGTGGTCTCAGTGAGCTTGCATGGCCCGGCAAGCCATGTGGAGTCGGGGACGTTGTCCTGGAATACCCTCTGTGGCGGTGGCGTGACTGGCATATGGTCGCTAACCATATGTTTTAGTCACCCGCTGACACTAGTTTTCTCTTACAGCGTTCCTCGTTTCTTTTTTTTTGGAATTGTGAAAATTTGGTTTTTAAGAAAAAATGATTTGGTCTTGGAAAATGTTTTAAAATGAATCACTTTAAAAAGGGAATTATGTATGGGGTTTGAAAGGCGTGGGTTGATTGTTTTGGTTTTGAGAAAAAAAAAAGAAAGGTTTGGTTTTGATCCTTGGTGTTCTCATAGTAAACCACATTCATGAGTGTATATGGAAAGATAAATGGTCAATGGCACGAGTGGATGAATTCTTGGATGGATATGAGGTGGGTGTCGGTGTGGCACGAGAACATGCATGTGCGAGGCCCATGGGACACCATTGGTTTTTGTGCAACCCACCAACTTTTCTTATTTTCAAATGTTTTGTTAAATGAGAATTTAGTGTGTTAGTAACCAGTGATTGTGTTGTGTGTCCTTGTGTTTTGGAAATGTCGAATGTGAGGCATTTTGAGCCAAGGATCCTTTCTGAATGATTTGTGTCTTGAGTTTGAATTCTTGTTGGTAAGTTGGTATGCAAGCATGTAATTAGTGAATTATATTGAAAAGTGCTTCGGGAAGCCCTTGCAGTGGTTCCCTTGCACGTTTAGTGTTCGCTTGTGGTATGTCTTGACCATTGGAACAATTTGGTTGGGTCCATGGTTTTCTTTCTTGACTAGTGCATGCCCCCCATAAAGCGTTAACATGTGATTGAAGTGTGGCCATGGGCAATTCGCAGTTGGTCGGCCCTCCAGTTGATCAGATGACTCTCTTATTGAATTCTAGAATTTAACCCACCTCTCCTTTTTATAACTAGATGGATCCTCTCGTATTGAGATGACAAATGAAAGGGGAGTTGATAGGAGTTTTGGTCTCTTTGATTTTTCCGAGTCGTCGGGTATGAATTTTGACACCGTTGTGTCTGAAGGTCCCCCTAGAAACGGTGAAAGAAATTCTAGCAGGGAAGGGTTAAGGCGGTTTGGAATTATCAGCACTGACTGATGGCTTGAAAGGCTTGTAGTGCCCTCATCGGCCGTATGAGTCATGTTTGGTGGCATCTTGCAGTGTCAGTTCTCTTGAAGAGAAAAGGTGGATTTCGTAGAACCCTCTGAGAATCCCTATTTTCATAGGAGTGTGTCCTCCCCTTAGGGAGTTCTAATTTTTCTGTTCAGAGGGGAGTGTTTGTCGTGCGTTTGTCCTTCTTGTGTTTCATGGTGAAGGTGAAGAGGTGATGCATGTTCATTATCTAAACCTTTGTTCTGGTGGATGTGCTGTGAGAGGGTAGTTGTATGTCATGGTGTGTTATGTTTGTTGGTGTTGTCTCGGTTGCGGTGTGGTTGCGTATGACACCAAAGGGAGAATATCTATTCAGGAGTCTTCCATGCCTGACTGTGATGCATGAGATGCTTTAAACATCAGGGCTCCAGGCATAGGCCTTGGAGTGAAGTTGGCGCGTGGTCAGGAACCCCGAGAGTGTATGGGACCCTGAATTTATTTCTATCACCAGTGTTGAAAGTAAAGGTAGTTTAAATTGTTTTCTATGGTTGTTCCATTTTGAATGAACTGTCTAGCTGCGTAAGGTCTCTGTGACTATGTGGAGGCGTGTTTGTCTCGTTGCCTTAAAGTCTTGGGAGTTGCGTCCCACTAGATGCAATTGCTTAGGTGTTCCTTAAAGGGTATTTTGAGTAAATCAATCTCAAAGTTGAATAAGGCTCGTCTAGGGATGTGGAGATGTTAGTTTGTCTTCGGATGTGGTTTTAACACCCCAGTAGTTGAGCTTGTCCCTCCCCGCCCCTTGTGGTGGGGTGTTTGGTCACTGTTAGTAAATTATCAATGTTTTGTATCTTTTGTCAATTCTAATGGTGGGGAGACCCACGATGGATCTCGCACAATTTTCCCTGTAATGAATCGGTGTTGACCTTTTCTTTAATGGTGGGGGGGTCCACTCGAACCCCCCCCCCCCATATCAGTTTTCCAATCTCGTCTCAAGCATTAGTAAGTTCCTAATGGTGGAGAGCCCCTCCGGGCTTTCCCCTATTGGCCTTTTAGTTCTGTTCCTAGAGATGATTTGGTGATAGGTGATAAAAGTGCTCCTTGGACGTGGTTGGTCTTATTTGGTTGTTCCAGATAAACAGTGTGATTATCATTTTGTGGCACTTCAGGTGTTCGTTTTATGAAGTTGGCTCCCGTGGGTGTGAGAGATCCTTTCCTTGATTAGTCCACTGGTGGTGTTTTAGATCTTTGGGGCGAGCGACACATATCAGAAAGTCTTTTTACGAGTTTCTTGAAGTTGTATTTTGAGTCACTTTCTCTTAGCACGATGTGTTTACCTCCTTTCGCTTGTTGATTGTGGGGATCCTCTTTGGACCTTAATGGGGTATTGTTTTCTTCTTTGAGACTCAACTTTAGTTGTGGAATTCTAGGGATGAAAATCTTTATGGTGGGGAGAATTATCACACCCACCATCTTTGAATTAATTATTTTATTAATTTTCTTTGCGTCGGGTGGTCCAGGTTTAAGCCTGACTTAAAATTTTTGAGTTCTTACCTTAAAACGCATGTTTTTTCCTTGAAAATGTTCATCACACGGAAAGGGCGTGGTCGAAACAGCATGACTTCGCCTAGGTCACCACGCGCGACCTCGTCCGGTTCACCGCACAGCCTGCCCGATGTTCAAGATAGATGAAAAATATACGACGAATAATAAAATGAGAATATAATGAAAATTTGATACCACGCGACTCGGGCGAGGCACGATTTTGAAACCGCGCGGCCTTGCCTGGTCCATCGGGTGACCTGCCGATGCTCAATTAATTAAATAAAATGAATTAATAATAAAGAAATAAAATTAAGTGAATAATAAAGTAAAAATAAAAAAATAAGAAAAATGTAATTAACTTAATGAATTGTCTTAATGGAAATAATAATAATATTATTTGATGATATTATTATTATTATTATTATCTTAATTGATATAACTTTTTATTTTATTTTAGTAATATCAAATGAGTTTTTTTTATTTTTAACATCATTATTCATATTTTAGTTTATTATTAATATTATTATTATTATTATTATTATTAATTGGTGTTATTATTATTATTACTATTATTATTGTTATTGCTATTATTATTACTATTATTACTATTATTATTACTATTAATTTCCATTTTTTATTTTTTTTCATTTTTTTCCCTAGGGTTTGCGCTACCCCCCTTCCCCCTTTGGTGTTACGTCACAGCGCCCCCTCCTCCTGGAACCCGTCGCGCTGCAAGCTTCTCCCCCCTCCTCGGTTCTGCGCGTACCCCCATGTCGGTCGCTCCACCTCCCGGTGTCGGTCCTCCTGCTCTGTCTGGCGCCCCTTGCTATGTCTGGCTCGTGCCGTTAAACCGCCGCCCCTGCTCCGTCCGGCAACGCGTCACATCCCCGGTGCACCCCGCTCTATCTGATGGTTCGTGCACGCCACCCCCATGTCCGTCCAGCCGGACCTCCTTCTTGGCCAGGCGCTCTCCTGCTCACCCACCTCCCGGACCCGCCACGTCACCCCTGTTCCTTCTCCCATCCCGGCGCACCATCCCCTCTTCCTTGCTGCCACGCGCACCAAGCCCGAACGCACCCCCCCCCCCCAGCCGACCAGCACCGTTCCAGCCACCTCCCTCACGTTGCACTGCCCCCTTCTCCCCTCGGCCAACCTCGATCCGACGAACCGCACCTCCTCCTTCCGGTAGCCAACACCTTGGGTAAACCCCCTTTGTTGTTCTAGTGGATTTATTTCAATTTAATGTGGTTCGGTTAGGGTTTATGTGGATTTTGGTCTGGTTTTGATGTTATCTTTGGTCTGATTCTTATTTTAGGGTCCCATTGAGTTTGATTGTGGTGCGTATTAGGTGAGGATGAAGATCCGCACAAGATTCAGGAAAAATCAACACTGAGGTAGGTGGTTCCACGTTTAATTATTACTTGATGAAATAATTTGAAAGCTTAATTTGTTTAGAATATTATTTAATTAATTCGTGTAGTGCGAAGTTGATTTTTCTTTTTTTTTGAAGTATGAATTGCATTGAAATTGTTTAGCAAATTGTTTATGTTGTGTGTATGCTTTCTGATGAGAACTTTGTTAGTGAATTTTAACTTTTGAAGTTAGCTTATTAATTTGTACAAGTGGTGTGAACTGTATTTTTGACATGGCGTCGGGTGCATTTGGTCATAAAAGATGTTTGGATTGAGTTTAGTGGGTAACACCAAGTGATTACTTGAAATTGTTTTATAAGCTTTTACTTTTGGATTATTAAATTAGTTGGTTTTTTAAAATGTGTTTTACATATGGTGCAAGGTTTTCCATAAAACTATTTTTGTGGCACGTGTCATATTTTAAAATTGTATTCGAGTTCATGTGGTGTTGGAATGAATTTGAATGTATAAATTGTTACTTTAGTGTGTGTAAAGCAATGTGACATTATTTTACTATTACTTTATAATTTTTTTTCAATGGTTTGTTAAATTATGTCATTAGTGGGAAACATGTTTGAAAAAAAATTTAGTGTGTATATTATATCAAAAGGGTATTTATGTGTGTAAGTGGTGGTTTTTTTAATGATAAGTGACTTTAAACTGTTCAGATGGTTTAATTGAGTATTTAACCTATGAAGATTAAGTTTTGAACAAATTTTTGGTGTGCGTGTGGTTTTAAAAGAGGGTTTTGGGTGTGAAAATTGTGATTTTGCGTGTGTAAGTGCCTTGTTGGGATTTTATGCATAAGTGTGACGTGTGACATGAACTTGAAACTTTCTTGAGCACAAAGCGGGAAGCTCGGGTGGCTAGGAGGGTGGACTAGACTAGTGGGCTAGTGTTTCGGAGGTGACTCGACCCGGTTTCACTGGAAGGACTGACGATTGAAACACTAACTAAACATATGCTTTTCTGAGGGTCATGGACTTCTAAGCCATGTTTTCTGAGGGTCGTGTCCTTCTAAGCCACGTTTTCTGAGGGTCGTGGTTTCTAAGCCACGTTTCACCAAGACACGAAGATCTACGGGCCCAAGCTAGCTAACACCCACGAGGCCACTCCCATATTTGGTGCTCATTGGTTACTTTACTCTCATTAGTGTGACACTTTGGTTATTTTAAAAAGTGAGTGTGTGTTTTAATTTAAGTTGTTCCATTTAAAATTGTTTTCTTTAATTCCGTTTTCTTTTAAACTATTCAAACATTTATATATTTTATTTAGTTAATATTGTAAATGTATTTTTCATTTAAAAATTATGTGTGGAACCTTTTTATTGGGTGGCGTCCTACTGGGCTCTTAGCTCACACCCAACATACACCTTTGGGTGTATGTAGACCTTGTTCTTTGTGTATTCCAGGTTGAGGAATCGTGCTCAGCGATGGTGGTTTTGGTTGTTGATGGCCTCCTCGTGCAGGTTGGTGGTTGTGGCGTGTGGATGTTACACCTCTCTTGTTTCTTTGAGGTTTGAGTTAGAGTTAGAGTTTCTTTTCTTGTCAGTTATTTTTGGATGTTGGCTCAAGTTGTAAACCTTTAAATTTGATTTTAGTTTAAGGGTCTGTTTGGTTCTCAGTTCACAGTTTTATTTTATTTATCTTGTTAGTGGTTTTGTGTTTACTATTACGGGTAAATCATTCCCATGTGTAATGTTTTGATACCCGGGCACTTGTGCCTGCCCGTGGGGATCGAGAACTCCCTTCGGGCCATGCTGTAGACTGGGTCGGGCGCCGGGTCGGATGGCAACCTGGCCGGGTTCGTGACATAATGAATGTAGATCTAAGAAACTAAGAGAGATAGATAAGTATATCTAAGAAAAACCCACCAAGAACTACCAAGAACGATGACTTTCCATGAGAATCCAGCCTCAAAACACTAAGAGAAACCTTCATATCACTTCCAAATCGATGGGGAGAGGTTCTCCGACCTTTGAGATGGAAAACCCTAAGTTAGGCCAGTTTAGGGAAAAAAGGAGGGGTTAAACTACAAAACCGACCGAGACCCACTTTTTGTGGATCTTGTTTTTAACTCGCGCACAGTTAGTCGCACGGTTAACTGTGCGCTAACTGTGCATCATCCACTACCTCAAGGGGGAACCTCATGTGGTTTTCTTGCACAGTTAGAAAAACATGCACCAACCACGCTAAAGTTCATTGTCTCAAGTTGCACGGTTTCTCCTAGGCTTCCGTACAGTTTGGACAAACCATACACTTCCTGTGCGCCTCCCCCTTAGCCTTTTTCTCACTCTGCATTATTTCCTATAGGTGTTGTGCGGTTTTCTCAAACCGTGCACAAACCATACACTTGTAAAAAATCCCTAAAATCACTCTAAAAGTTCTCTAAACTCTCCCAAACTTCACCCATATACTTTATATACTTAAAAATAATAAAATAAGGGTTACTTACTTGAAATTAGGGGCACTACGATGTGGCCAGTATAATTCCAAGTGTGTCAATTTATTTAAAATTGACATTAATTTTTGTAAAAAGAACAAGTGACATATTGAAAACTGAGAAAACACATTCAGATTATTTTGATACTTTAAAAAATGATTCATAATTCATTTATAACATGTAGTAATCAAACGCAACTCAATACGATGCATTGTGTGACTGGTATAACTCAAAGTGTGTGTTTCTATTTAAAAATGACATTAATGTTAGTAAAAAGAATATGTGACATACTCAAAACTGAGAAAACACATTCTAATTGTTTTTGCACTTTAGGAAAATGACCCATATGTCTTTTGTGATGTGTAGGAATCATCCGAACCTCAATTTGATGCACGATGTAACCGGTATAATTCCAAGTGTGTTTATTTATTTAAAATTCACATTAATTTTAGTAAAAAGAACAAGTGACATACTGAAATCCAATTAAATGAATTCAAATTATTTTAATACTTTAGTAAAATGACTAATAAGTCATTTATAATGTGTAGAAATCAACCTCACATCAATATGATGCGCATTGTGACCGATATAGCTCGAAGTGTGTCTTTTTATTTAAAATTGACATTAATTTTAGTAAAAAGAACAAGTGACATACTGAAAACTGAGAAAACACATTCTGATTATTTTGATACTTTAAGAAAATGATCCATAAGTCATTTTTGATGGGTAGGAATTAGTCGTACCTCAATATGAATCATGATGTGACCGGTATAATTCCAAGTGTGTCTATTTATTTAAAATTAACATTAATTTTAGTAAAAATAACAAGTGACATACTGAAAACTGAGGGACCTCATTCATATTGTTTTAATACTTTAGGAAAATAATTCATAAGTCATTTATAACCTGTCAGAATCAACCGCACCTCAATCTAATGCACAGTGTGACCGGTATAACATGAAGTGTGTCTTTTTATTTAAAATTGACATTAATTTTAGTAAAAAGAACAAGTGACATACTGAAAACTGAGAAAACCCATTCTGATTGTTTTGATACTTTAGGAAAATGATTCATAAGTCAGTTCTGATGTTTAGGAATCAACTTATCCTTAATTTGATGCACGGTGTGATAGGTATGATTCCATGTGTGTCTTTTTATTTAAAATTGACATTAATTTTAGTAAAAAAACAAGTGACATTGAAAATGAAGGAAATGAATTCATATTGTTTTGATACTTTAGGACAACATCCCATTAGTCATTTGTGATGTTTAGGAATTGTTTTCACCTCAATCTGACGCACGATGTGACTGGTATGACTTAAGTGTCTTTTATCAGTTTAAAATTGACATTTTAGTTCAAAACATCTGTCACTCACTCAAAACCAAGTAAACATGCTCCAATTGCCTTGATAATTTAGGACATTGATTCATAAGTCATTTGTGACATTTAGGAAGTAGTCTCACATTAAACCGACAAATGATGTGATCAGTATGATTCAAAATACGTGTTTTGAGTTTGAAAGGACATTTTAGTAAAAAAACACAAGTGGCATACTGAAAACCGAGAAAACGCATTCAGGCTGTTTTGATACTTTAGGGTAACGATCCTTAAGTAATTTTTGATGTGTATGAATCATCCTCACCTCAATCAGATGCACAGTGTAATCAGTATAACTCCAAGTATGTCTTTATTTGAAATTGACATTAATTTTAGTAAAAAGAACAAGTGGCATATTGAAAATTGAGGAAACATATTCAGATTGTTTTGATAATTTAGAAAAATGATCCATAACTTATTTGTGATGTGTAGGAATCAACTCCACCTCAATACGGCACACAGTGTGACTAGTATAACTATAAGTGTGTCTTTTTATTTAAAAATTACGTTTTATTAATGTATTCTTTCATATTAAGATTTAATTTATGTCTTTATAGTATTATTAACATAAGATTTGTTTTCTTATATAGGTGGATTCTTTTGCTCGAGTTGATTTGATTTGTTCGGCAACCGATACCATGGGTGGACTTTTTTGAGAGGGGATTGTGACCGCCAAAAGATGAAACATTAATGTTTTTTAATGTTTATGGATAGTTGTAAACGTAATTATACAAAACATTGTTTGAAATGTATATAGTAGTGTTTTTTTTGTATTCATGATGTCAAATTTATTTCAATTAAATTATATATTTCCCATACACAAGTTACAGATTTTTGCTGAGTGTGTTGTTATACGAACAAAACACTTCATCGGGGTGGACCTTTATCAACGCTATTTCTAGCGCTTATAAAGGCCCACCATTTATCAGCGTTATTGAAAGCGCTGATAAAGGGGACCCCTCTTTAACAGCATTGAGGATAACAATGCTTGTTTAGTGTTGTTAAAGGCATTTTTGCACGCTGTTAAAAGACATATCTGTAGTAGTGAATAAAGTTAGTAATAATTGTACATACCAATGTAATTGTGTATACTGAGGTTTGAATTGTAATGTTTCTAAACATTGTATAGTGTTTTTGTTATAATGTGATGTAGATTTATTTGAAATAAAATTATATATTTGGTGTTGTTGTGTGCTATAAATTGTAGCAGCACACTGTGAAAACATGGATTTTATCAATGATGATAACAATGCTCTTCATCAGTGTTAAAAACAGCACTGACAAAATGTCAGCGTTAAAAAAATGTTGATAAAGAATGTCTTTTATCAGCGTTTTTTTACTGGTGATAAAAGACAACACCTTTTAAAGGCACTTCAAACATCATCATAGACGGACATTTCAAGTGGTGTGATAATTGTTGTTTGCATCACTATGAGAAGTCAAAGTCAACATCATGACATGTTTATGCCACCCCTTTTTTTAACAAGAGCTTGCTTATGAGAAGGCACCCCTTTTAGAGGAACTCAAAGAAAACCCAAAAAACATGTTAAGCTCTCCACCATCTCAGGTTTAATGAATGATCGTCATACTCAGGATTTCAAACCATCAATGGTTATAAGAGAAGATGGAGATGAGGTTTCATATCGTATAGGAGGACGGAAAATTAATGCATGAAACCTCATCTATGATCATCGTATACACTACTAGAATTTTGAGTATTGAGTGAAAGAGTATTAGCATCCGCTTTTGATGTTGGCTAAAGACTTATTTATAGTAGGGTTACCTAAAACTCATTTATGTTTTTTAGAGAATATTATTTGTATGGTAGAAAATTAATGCATGGAACCTCAAAATGTATGTTTCCGGTTCGAAATGATATTTTAGTAAAAAATACAAGTGACATACTAAAACAATGTTTATAGTAGTGTTATCTATAACTCTTATATGTTTTTCACAGAATATTATTTGTATGGGAGAAAATTAATGCATGGAACCTCATCTATGGATGCATGTATATTTATGTGGTTACAACACAACCATGACATGCGTGCGATGTAAAGCCATTCGAGGCATGCACGTGCTGTGGCGCGCCATTGGAGTGGCTAGGCGTCTGGTTGATTATGGCGGAGGGGACGGAGGATCAGCGGGAGGCCGAAGGCGGGGCGGAGGGAGAGGAGGTAAGAGGGGGAGTGGGTGTAGTCGGCGGAGAGGGAGAAGGAGAAGGCGGCGAGGATGCGGGCCAGCACGATCTTAAACTCCATGGCGGCGAGGTGGCGGCCCACGCACATGCGCCCTCCGAAGCCGAAGGGCAAGTACCCCATGCGATGGCGGACACCACCGGCGTCCTCCCGGAAGCGCTCCGGCCGGAACTCCTGCGCGTCCTCTCCCCACAGACCCCGGTCGTGGTTCATCCCGGTCAGGTCGATCCACATGTTGGTCCCCGCCGGAATCACCGCCCCGCCCACCACCACCTCCCTCCTCGCCTGCCGCTGAGCGTTCGGCCCCGGCGAGTACAGCCGCAGCACCTCGCTCATCACCCACCCCATCTTCTTCAATCGATAAAGCATGCCGGGGTCGAGCGGCGCCTCGCCGAAAACCTCCCTAATCTCATCTCTCAGCTCCGCCTGCCACCGGGGGTGCACCGCCAGCATGAGCACCGCCCACGTGAGGGCCAGTGCAGTCGTCTCGTACCCGGCGAAAAACAGAGTCTTGCACTCGTCCACCATCTCCTTCACCCCCAGAGTACTCTCCGGCCGCCTCTCCGCCAGCAGCTGCCCCACCAGGTGCGGGCCCTCCTCGCCGGACTCCCGCTGGTTCTGAACGATCTGCCGCAGAAGCCCGTCCACCTCCCTCCCCAGCCGCTTCGCCCGGCCGCGAAGGAGGTGGCTGAAGGGAACCCCCACGTATCGGTCCGGCTTGAAGATGGCGGCCTGCATTTCCCTCAGCTTCTCCAGGATTTCCCGGCCCCTGTCGCCGGTGACGCTCCCCGAGATCGCCCGCGCAATGATGACTCCTGTGTTTGCAAAAATCTCTTCGTCTGCCCTGATTTCCGCGGCGCCGCCGTCGCCGATGAGGGCGGTCCACCGGTTTATCATATCGTCAGTGCACTCCATCATTAAGCTGCCCATCACCTTGAGATTGGAAGGAGAGAAAACAGGGGCTATGGCGGCTCGGTGACGGACCCAGTTGTCGCCTTCGACGAACAGCATGCCGTCCGCCCCAAACAGGGGCATCCGGTCCGTTTTGAAGACGGTGGGCTTCCCCCAGCTTTTCCCCGGCACGCCTTCATTCATCTGTCTCAAGAACTCCGGGTCGGCGATGTACAGAAACGGCTCCGTCCCCAGCCAGTACACGAACACCTTCCCTGCAACCAATCGATCCTCTGTTTGGACATGGGTACGTGAATGAATGAAGGGGCTTAGCTTACCGTACCGTAGAGTTTCTGCCAGCGCGCGAAGTGGGGGAAAACCATGGGATGGATGTCGTTGGAGATGGCGGGTCTGGAAGATCCAGGTGAGGAAGATGATGACGCATGGTTGCTCCCCTGCATCTCCGCCATATTTCTGATGTGGTGGAGATTTCCCAGAGGGAAGAAAGGTGGTGGCCCTGCGAATCCATTCCGCCTGAGCTTGAGATGAGCTCGAATTGGGGATACCCAAAAACAGAGCAATGTTCTCCACGCCAGGAAAACGAAGAAAACCGCAGCTGCCACAACCAGAGCTTCCATTCTTGACCGATCTCTCTGTTACCATTCTTGGAATGTTTGTGGAAATATATAAAGGGGGAGGACGATGGGGTCGTCGGTTGACCAGGCTGTGGTTTCCGCCGACCGCATCCGTCCAAGTGAATGAAACGTATATTTTGTTCACATGGAATGATAAAACGGCATATTAAATATAATAAAAATAAAAGTCATTCATTAATTTTGGGAATAACTTTATAATCATTTTGGATTATTTATTTTAAAGTAAAAAACCTAATAATATAGCGTGGAAGAAAATGACCAAAAGGAGTTTTCTTTTTTTTCTTCTTTTTTTTAACATAAACCCTAGCAATTCTATACAATTTTTGATTTCCCGGAATACCCAGTTCCCCCATGCTCCGGGTCTCGAATGCTAACCGCAACCCGACTAGGTAAAACGGGTCTCCTCACACTGTCATGCACTGTCGAGGCGGTAAATTGCATGACGTGGAATTACCTTAGCCGAAACCTACAACCAACGGGAATAGAACCCCCGACTCCGAAGAACCAAGCGAACGACCCAAGCATCTGGGCCACCCCGTGGGGGTGACCAAAAGGAGTTTTTAAATGAGTTTTATGATATATATTTTTTTTAAAAATGTGTAGGTTAATTTTTTTTAAAAAAAATATGTTCTTGAAAAGCGGCAGACTTGGTGCCATCTTTCGGTTCAGTCAAAAGGCGTCACTGGGACTACCGCCTTTTAAGAAAAAAAATTATACATGTTTTTATATTTAGAAATATATTGATTTGTATATTATGATTTATATGTATATTGTTAGAAATCACATATACATGGTTTTATTCGTCATTTCGTTTAGTTAAATACTAATTTTTTTGTAATTATTAGATAACTATAATATTATTATTCTTTATAAATATATACATTATGATGACATGTCTTATGTTTGTGTTACACTTTATGCTCTCTTATGTTTATCACACTCTTTGATATTTGATTCTTATGCCACTTTTTTAAGTGATGCTTTATAATCATTCCTTTTTTGTTTTCATTATATGATTATTAAATCTCATGATATATTATCCAATTTTATCATGTGACAACCTTAACATGATTTATGGTTCACCCTTTCTTTTATATACGTCTCCAAGATATTCAATGTAGTAAAAGTAAGGTGGGCTCTAATAGAAAGTTTGAAGATGGGAAAAAAATCTCTGCTATTGTTTTTATCATGTACCCAATCCCAGAGATGCTGGACCTCTAGGTTTTTAGGAGTATTATATAGATGCTTATGATAAAGATGATGTAATAATATGTATATGAGATCTAGGTCATTATAAGAAATACTTTAATAAACTTTATCATCACAAAAGATGAAAATGCTTCTTCGTAGTCATTACCATTAATTTTTTGTAACATTTTCCACCATGTGTTATTTATAGGCAAACACCCTACTATCCATATTATTTTTCTTGTGAAAACCCCACTTAAACCCTATGGGTCGCACCCCTTCATGTGTATCCATCAAGTTCCAAACTTGGTTTATGTACATGGAGTCCATTTTAGATTCTATGGGTTTTAACTATTTCTTAGAATTAGAACTCTCAATGTACTCTCAATAGGTAGTAGGTTTATCATCTATGAACATTTCTTCTTCATCATTTTTCATAATAAATTCATATATCTCAGGCTCCTGATGAATCCTACTAGAGCATTGAGGTTATTGTGTAACATGAATTAGTTCTTCTTCCACAACTCTTTATGGAACTAACTCAACTTCCATATCAGGAGAAATTTTTTTTATAGTCCTTAACTTCTCTAAGATTGACTTTCATCCCACTAGCTCCTCAATTAATATATTCATTCTCAAGGAATATACTAGTTTCATCCTCAAACACTTTGTGTTCTGTTAGATTTTAGAAATAATATCCCACAGTTTCCTTTAGATAGACAACAAATAATCATTTCACTAATATAGGGTTATGTTTATTAGAAAACAATTTTCATACGAGTGATTCCCATCCCCAAATATTAATAAAAGATATTTTGGGACATTTACCGGTGAATATATCATATAGTGTATTTATGACCACATTAGATAGAAAATAGTTAAGTAAAAATGAAACTATTTTCATAGTATACCCATATAATGAAATAATAAGATCTGATTAGCTGATCATCAATCGAACCATGTCCAATCAGGCACGATTCATTATCTTAGACACACTATTCAACTATGGTTTTCTATAAAGAGTGAGTTGTGAAACAATTCCACAATCTCTCATATGATTGATGAATTCCTAGCTGATGTATTCAACACCTCGATTTGATCAGTGAATCTTAATATCTTTTCCCAATTGATTATGTAATTCATTCTAAAACTCTTTGAACTTTTCATAAGTTTCATACTCATGCCTCATCAAAAACACATAAACATACCAACTAAAGTCATCAATAAATTTTATAAAGTATGTAAACCAACACTTCAAAATTCATGAATGAGTACAATCAATGTCTATGGGGAGACTTTGTCCCACATAGTGGTTTGCGAATTTGATGCATGTATCGAGATCGTCGAGCTCTATGCTGGGGTGGAGTTTGATGACATGGAGAGGGCTAATCCTTGAGCACTGGAATGTCGACCGTCGCATGCTCCACCTTTGTGTTAGTGGGAGGAGGTGTCAACTGGATGTCATACTACGCACCCAATCCTTCTCTCACAAGTGTCGTAGAAGGACCTGTCATCATCGTCTGGGGGACCCACATAGGTTGCGAAGGATCATGACCCCAAGTTGGAGAAAACTATAGATATCTTGTCAAGAAAGATGGATCCCATGCCGCTTGATGCACATCCACAATCGGCTGAGGCTGGACTGCTAGAGGACCAACCTCTACCCATGGAATAGGTGAGCACTCACGTGGAAGACGATGCGGTCTACGTCATCGTCGTCGAGGATCCTTAGCATCAACAGCTGATGGAGGAGGTTCCTGAGTAGGAACCTCCACTCCTTGGGTAGGAACCTCCACATTACTGGAAATAAGATCTATACCAACAGTTTTGGGCAAACCGTTGGTATAGTTCACTTATATGGACCTATACCAATGGTTTGGCCAAAACCGTTGGTATAGGTCACTAATTTGGACACATACTAATGGTTTTGGACCAACTGTTGGTATGAGGGGGGGGGACCTATACCAATGGTTTGGAAAAAACCGTTGGTATAAGTCACTTATAAGGACCTATGCAACGGTTTTGGCCAAACTGTTGGTATAGGTCTATAATAGAGACCCTATACCAACGGTTTCCCCCAAACCGTTGGTATAGATCCACATTATACCAATGGTTTGTCCAAAAATGTTGGTATAGGTCCCAAAATCAAAGAATATATACCAACGGTTCCCAAAACCGTTGGTATAGGTCTATACCAATGGTTTTGAGAACTGTTGGTATAGTTACATGTATTTTTTATGGAATCTTCTTACACAGAACATTAAATAAATCAAAATTTAAAATATTTATGATAATACATATATATATATTTATGAAATTATGTTCGCAAAAGTCAAGTTAGGTTAGTGGTTAGGTCATTCAATCATAAACTGCAGGTACTGGGATCAAAACCCACCGAATGCTTCTTTTTTGAAATACATATACCAACAGTTTTATGGAACCGTTGGTATAGATTTTTCATATTATTTATACCAACGGTTTTGAAAACCATTGGTATAGGTCTATACCAATGGTTTTAGGAAAACCGTTGGTATAGACCAATCCCCACGACTTACTTGGCCACGGTTCTCCAAACTGTTGGTATATGGTATTTTTCTACTAGCGCCACTCTCTAGGGTGGACTATCGAAGATGCTCACGTGAATCACATGATAATCTGTCCTTAGTGCCAGTGTTGTAGCATGGATCACTGCTAGCTAGAGACCCCCTCCTCCTTTGAATCACTCATGTGAATAAGCTGCTCTGAATGAGTACGCTGTAAATATATTCAAAATGAATTATAAAATAGTTTAATAAAAAAAACTAATGTAAATTTGTTGACTTACCACATCATAAAGCGCTATGTCGTGTCGGGTAAGATAAACTATTGACATCAGTCTATACCATGGCTCATACTCGAGCTGATCTGAAATATGGAATCACATCGCAGGTACACCATGGATATGAAGTGATGCTCGTCTCCCCCATAGGTCAAGATACTATACATATCGACGATGCCAGTCCTCATCCTGGATCCCCTTCAGCTTTAAGTCATGAAGATCCTATAACTGTCTCGATGGTAATGGAATGGGATGAACACAGCCAAACTGGCACATGATTCTTTCAAGTTTCTACCACTCAACAATATGAAAGTGAATGAGTGACACTACAACCATAGCATCATGAAGTCCAATAGTACAATATGCTGACAACTGATCCAATAAAGCCTAGTATAAAATCCATGAAATCTGAAATGACATGTGAGTTTTTTAAAAAAAGTTCCTTACTAAAAACCAAAATTGATGCTATTATTAAATTTGTTAGACAATGATAGATTTTATATACTTACATTGTCGGCCATGAGACTGTCCAACTTGAGACGATGTGCACCCAAATGGTGTGTCAGAATTCTCTTGAAGTTGTGTTTCTGAGTCCACCTATAAAATACAACATCAAAAGTGACAAATAATAAGAAATTAAATTCAATAACTCATACTAGCATTAGAAAACAATAGATATGGGTGATCATACCAGCATCCATACGAAGCGTTATGCAACACCTCTATAGGCAGTGACTGACCAGCAAGCTGAGAGAAAATACAGGGATGCACTTCCATGTCCACGTCTGAAGAAGGATGACACATCCCTCGAGATCCTTACAGTCTCTGCGACATGCCATGCATAATACTCTGTAAGTGTAATCCAAGCACGCAGATCCCCAGCTGTACGTCTTGGCCCGATCAAAGTTCTATAACATCCCTAGATACATCATGTGCACATTCATACCTGAGTGATCAGTGCACATGGTCCCCCCAATGATCTGTAATATATATGCATGGACATGATGCATGACAGTCTGCTCGTTAGTGTCATCGGGTAAATGTAGAAAGTGTCCCTCAAACCTACTCATTGAAATCGACCAGCCATCTGTAGACCTAGGGTCATCCAAAATGTAAACGCCAAGAAATCTATGAACAAGGTCATGTCAGTATGCACAGGTGGGTCCAATAACGGCTTCCCCCTAGATAGGAAGACCAAGAAGGACTACCACATCCTCAAAGGTGATGGTCATATCTCCCTTAGGAAGATGGAACATGTGTGTCTCTGGTCTCCACCTATCTAGGAGGTCAATAAGTATATGATGGTCAAAAAATGTAAAATCATATACTACAATGTCGTAGAAGCTAGCACGACACATGTATGGTATAATGGCGGGTAAAGGTAGCCTGTGATGAAAGATGTGCGCTTGACACACCCTGATCTATCAAACCTCACCACTCTGTAGTACGACCTAGGAGATATACCTAGCACGCTCAGTGAGTAGTATAGTATCCTCCATCTGTATGTAAAAAAATGAAATGAGTCGTAATTATAACATGTAAATATAACATTATGACCAGCAAAATGTTATGACTTGTAGAATATAAGGCATGCCATGTTTATTTACATTTTTTATGAAGTTATTTTTTACCACAAGAAAAGGGCATGTCTTCATGTTTCTCAAAAAATATTTCAAGTGTTTTTGAGATATGTTTTTACCTAGCAACGGGTGTTTTGTAAGATATGGTTATATATATACATTTTGTATTTTTTATCTAAAAGTTTATTAGATAATGACGTGCTTTTTAATTTAATTATTATTTCACACATGATGGTATGTTTCCTGATTATTTTTTAAAATGATTGATTTATGGTTTATCCATGGACAGATTGATTATGCGTTATTGTATCCTTCTCTTTACTTTCTTCACATTCTTTGCTTTCTTTGTCTTCTCAGTTATGGGATGGATTTACGTCATCATCATCATTGTTGTCACTGTTCCTCCTGTGTTGTGCTTCATTTCCCATGAATAATTTACAACATACAAGAAATTCCTTGAAATTTTTCAATATAACATGGTTTCGATGAGACGAGTCTAACTTCAAAAGTGAGGTAAAATCTAGCTTATTTTCAAGTGGTACCTTAATGACATCTTCCAAAAGGATCTAATTAACTTTTGAATTTTTAAAATCTTTTGTAAATGTCATAAAATTCTAAAAAATGAAGGATATTATATTAACATCATATAATTTACAATATGAGAAGACCACAACAGAGACAATACATCATTGTGGTTGAGAGTGTAAACTTGATCCAACAATGTTATGAAATCATTTCCAGTTATGAAATTTTTGATGACATATAGTCCATCTCAAACTTTTCCCTTGTTCTTGAGGCCAATCCATCTAATTCCACATCCTTCTAGCCTCCAGTATCCCTCGTTTATGCAACCGGTTGATGTCAGGTATCACTATCGACTGGTCTTCAGGTATTGAGAAATATTGAAACTCCCCAATAGGAATATATGGTGAAACATAATAGTTATCAATGAAGTCTATCCAATACAATGGATAAACATATGCTTCCCATGATATGTTCACAGAGACACATGCTGCGATGATGTGTGCACATGAAAACCATAAGGCCTAGAAGTTTTTACATTGACATCGCTTCGCTTACATTAATACCGCCATTTTTCCACTGATTCTATTTGTGATGGGGTCAAAATGCTCTTGAAATTTAAATTGAGATTCTTCTTGGTAGAAAAGGAATACATGATAACCAAAATCTTCTTTAATGTTTTTTTTCAATCTCTCATTGAAAGTGTCTTTCGTACCTTAGCCCCTACCGAATCCCATGTGAGGCTAGTTTTTTTCTATCAATGAAGTACTTCACACAACAATAAAATGTCTCATGAACTAGGGTCGTTATAGATAACTTACGAAGCCCCTTGAATAAACCATTGATGCACTCGACAATGTTTGTGGTCATGTGTCCATACCTTTTCCCCTCGTCATATGCCAATGTCCATTTTTCTTTTGGAATCCACATCATATAATCATACACGTCTTGATTAGCATTGAGGATTTGTTGAAAATGTTCTTTAAACCTCCATTGATCTGACTCATATGCTATATAGAAGTGATTATATTTTACAAAAATTTATTTTATCTTTACGTTGAAATAGTAAAAAATAATAAAGTCAATACATACCAAGCATCATAATTGCCTTATTCATAGGTTCATTATAGAAGGTTTTCCACATATTACTAGAAATGTGTCTAATGAAGTACCAATGATATGCATTTGGGTGTCTCAATATATTATGGTCCCCATTGATTGCCTCATTGATTTATTGATGCCGAACATATATCAAACAAAAACCCTGAATGTCGGTGAAATGGTTGCTGATACATACCAAAAACTAACTCCATGATTCATAGTTTTACTTATCTAAAATGGAAAAGGGAAGTGAAAAAGGTGAATGGTTTCCATCTTGGGTTACCAAAATCAACAATACACCCTTGTATTTTCTGTATAGAAACATTCCATCAACCTATATGAATGGTTTGCTGAAACGAAATATCGAGATACATGGGAGGAATGCCTATAACAACTAATGAAATTGAACACGAGATGGATCAAGTCAGTTATCTTGAGACACATGTTCGTTCATATGAATATGGAACACAATTTTGTTATTATGTCTCAGTATGGCTAGAAATTGTGGAAACACCCGATATGAGTCATCTTAATCACCATAGACATTCACAATTGCCTTATGTTTCTCCATCCATGCCTTATTATAGGAAATATTATAATTGAAAGTCTATTGTATCCTCTCATACACAAGGGATACAGGAACATCTTGGCATGTCTTAATCATCTTGACAATAATGGATGACACAAATTCACCATCCAATGAGGTATGATATTGTGTCAGGTTTGGCTGAATGCAAGTATGAGCTACCTCAATCTTCGAGATTCTCCAACCTCTAAATGCAATGTCTGAAATTGACCTCAAGAAGAATCTATAATCATACCCATACTAGTCACACCGTATGAGGTATTGTTTACAACATGATTATTGAACTATATATCTACAGTTCCTCTCAATTTGAAATCTCTTTAGCGTGTTTTTAATACATATTTACTTGGAAAATCCATTTCAACAGATAAGGTTTTATCCATATCACTAAAATTATCTGATATAACTCTAGGAAACCCAGTTGTTGGTGTGAGAACATTGTAGTTGAATTCAGAAACACATGTCATTACATCCGACCAAGATGTGAAGAGTGGTGAATGATTTATTATGGGTCGAGACTGTTGTACAACTAATTCATTTCTAGAAACTTCCTCCCTAACTTCTGCTACTCCCTCCTCATCAACACTGTTATCACCATCTATTCCATCATTACAAAAATCCTCCTTGGAAGTTGTATTTACATGTATATACAAGATACCATCTAGGTTGTCCTCTTTTGCATCATTTGGAATAGGCTCAATTTCATGGGGGTAGACCTTCTTTAACCACTCTTGTAACTCTACATCTTCGTAAAATTGGACGTTGTTGTTGTATAGTAGAAACATCAATATATAACTCCATCATGGTACTATCTGACCATTAGGGAAATAAATTTACTACTTGGACCCACTGTGCATCGGCAACCAATGGAAAAGTTAGATTCCACAGTGTAGTCAAGAATTGAAAATGTATATAGCTCATAGACTTAATCTCTTGATCAGGTCCTAGATTTAAGGAACCACTAATTCTATCTTGAAGTTCACTTAGGGTTACACAATCAGCTATACTAACCATTGTTGTTAGTTGTGTACTATAATAATCTCTTTGCTTAGTTTGAATAAATTCCCCATAACTGTACACACAGAAAAATGTGACTCTACGCCAAAAATATGTTTTGATCAAGATTATGATAGTTTAACTAATATTGACAATGATGGTTGAACATTTAATATTTATTATACTAAAATTTTTTAATGTATTTTTATACCCAAAAATATGATACTAATATTTTTTTATATAAAAGTTTATTAGAATATAAGTCATAGAATGTTTTGGAAACCAATGTAAAAAGAAGAGAAAACAAAAAATCAGTTTATTTATCATTGATAAAATGAAAATTATGATCATATAAACTAAAATCAATAAGAATAAAGAAATTAAATAACACATGAATGGTTTACAATATACAAGAAATACCTTGAAATTTTTCAGTAGAACATGGTTTGGATGAGATGATCCTTACTTCAGATGTGAGGTAAAATCCAACTTATTTTCAATTGGTAGATTAATAACATATTTGAAAGGTATGTACTTAACTTTGTAATTTTTAAAATCTTTTGGCCTTCTAATAACATATACTAGATGTTATATTATATTTTATTAGAAGTATGAAATATTTTCAAAATTCTAAAGTTAAGTACATATCTTTTGAAGATGTTATTAAGCTACCAATTGAAAATAAACTGGATTTTACCTCACGTTTGAAGTGAGGCTCATATCATCCAAACCATGTTCTACTAAAAAATGTCAAGGTGTTTATTATATATTCTAAACCATTCATATTTTATTTAATGTCTTTGTTCTTATCCATTTCACTTTATATAATCATAATTGTCATTTTATCAATTATAAATAATATTATCTAATCATTATATATATATATATATTCATTTTTAATCCTAAGTTATTCATTAATTAATCTATAGTTAATCATTATTAATAATAACTGTTATTTCTAAACTACATAATATTTATGATACTAAAATTTTAGAACATCTTATTATATCCTAAACTATAATACTAATGTTTCTTAGTACATTTTTTCCTTTTCTATTTAATTTTTTACGATCATAATTATCATTTTATCATCAATAAATATACTGACTTGATATTTTATTTTCTTAGGTATTTTAGTAGTTTATAATGAAAATATGAATAATCTAAAGAATATCCCTTAGGAGTATCAAACCATGAGTGAAGAAAGACCCGTTGTCGTGTACCAGGTTACCCTGAATCAGTTCCGAAACACCTTTTCAAAGTTGTTACTCTTAGGTACACTTGTGCGAGAGAAATATTTACTTGTTTGTATCCAGATAGGGACTTGATTTCTTAGATATCCACATAATATTTATGCGACAAAAATTTTAGAACCTTTAATCCTAATTTATTCATTAGTTAATCTATACTTAATCATTACTAATAATAACTATTATTTAAAACCATATATAAATAAATAAACAAATTAATAAATAAAATATTTAAAAACAACTAAACTACTTAATAAATGACATATTTAGAACTAACTAAAAACAATTCAATTAAATAAATAAATAAATTCAAATTAAATAAAAAAATACCTCTAAATGATTCTTTGTAAAAAAACTAGGAATTCTTTTAGACCATCGGATCCACCACACATGAAAAGGACTTTTTTAGAGAGAAGCTATGGAATATAGAGAGATGAGTGAAATTGGAAGTGAGGAGAAGTGGGGGGGGGGGTGCCCTTTTATAGGGTGTTGAAGTAAAGATGGCAGGGGGGTGTCTCCTTTTTCTTTGTATTTAGGTGAAAGGCAGAACCCCCCCACTGCCTTTTCCATGTCATCGATATGAGGCAAAGGCAGTAATGGGGGGGGGGGCAGTAGCGGGCCTTCTTCCTTTCAAGCATATATTTAAAAATATTTTTAACCTATACATTTTTAATTTTTTTCTTCAGAAAACTCATAAAAAAACTCAACCAAAAGCATTAACACTATTCTTAAATGCCATCACAAACAATAAACAACCTATAGGTTCTCCTTTGGGAGGTTCAGGGTTCGATTCCTGGGAGTCTGCTTTCGGGACGAATCTCTCCCCCGGGATCCACCCACCTTGCCGGGTCGCCCGGACTCATCTGGGTGGGCAAAACGAGGCGCGACCCAAATTGCTGACGGATCGCTGTGACGAACCATCGCTGCCAGGACGTTACCCTCCGAAATGCTCTGACATCTCGGCTAGCAACAAATCCTTCCTCGGCTGGGGAGTTGCCTTCGGGTACTACCCCTTTGTGGGGATGTAATGCCCCGACCCCAGTTACCCCGAGTCGGTGCATTATTATGTAACATTGGCATGATCACAAAAGATCAAGTCTTGAAAGACCGATTAGTTTAGTAGCCTTGGAAACACTAGATACATTCATAAAAGTTACATTACATCATAAAGTGAAAAACTACAATAACATGGTCTCCATAGTCCACACTCATATCCCCTTATGACTATCCTCGCAGGTCATTCATAAAATACTTCTTCACATCCTGGAAAATATTAAAACATTGAAAGGGGTGAGCTTAGATGCTCAGTAAGGATAACAATATTGCGGAATCTTTCATAAATAAACATAAACATTTAAGGCAATGTATAACTAAAACAAAAGCCTTTTAAACTTGAACTTCAGCATAATATGGAAAAAGTAAAATGAAATAATTCCATTTACTTATTCACATGGATATTCTACTAGTCGAATAATCACATGCAATATCAATAACCACTTTCATAATGATGGAATGCATAATTCCAGACTATCATAACCATGTAGCCAAGGCCTCGTGCCAAGATTACAAATAAGATTTTGTCAAGGCCTCATGCCAAGACACTAGTTTGTCTCATGAGACCTACCGATGCATCGAGGATCTATAGCAAGCTCCACCCGTCACTTCTTAAGTTCAATGCATTCCTCATATGAACAGGTTTAAACATATCATAAACCATAACATAATCGTATCACATAAAACATGCATTAAGGAAACATAACATTTCCACATTTCAATCACAAGATATCAATACAACACATTGATATAATAAAAACATTATCAAAATCATTTTCAATACCAAAATAAAATAAAAGTAAAACATGGTATTTATTTTTCATTTAAAAAAAAGTTATGGCTTATAGAGGAAGCCGAAAATCAAATAATAGTCACGGCGGCAGAGAAGTCGTTGTCGCCGCATACATAAGAAAAAACATTCCTTTTTTCATTTAGTAAAAACACTTCGTATAAAGAGATTCCTTTTGAATAAAAGTAAAATTCAAAGGGGTTTATACACCATATAAAGGAAAGTTGTGTATAAAACAAAATATGCCTCAATGAAAGGAGATTGAGACGAAGTCCCTTACAAAGATCATTTTTTTAAATAAAATAGATCTATTATGTGTATTCACTATAAGTACACATAAAGAAAGTACAAATACAAGATAGGACATAATAATATCATGACATAATTTGAAAGTAGGAGATTAACCCAAAGAACGGAAATTGGGTTAAGAAGTTCCCTTACCTCATGTCCGACTTGACTCGATCGTTCTTTAATCTCCTGAATAATAAACTAGAGTTAATCTCTACTTTCTTAAGAACCTTTTTCATGTTTATTATACCTTTTATATCACTTATTACCATGTTATGAAAATTATGTAGTCATTTAAGTTAATAACACTCGTTTTGTCGATCTTTGGTACTTGAGTCAATAATAAACTTCTTATAATTACATGTTGTTTATGTGGTAGAATATACATTATCTCCTAAATTATATTCATGATGTATATATCATATATATATAGTAGATATATGCATTTATAATATTACATAACATTTATAGGTAAGAAATGAAATGCACCGTTCATGGAGACCGTAAGCCGTACGTACGCATGAACGCTACTTTCATTTCTATTTCGTATTTAATGGAATGAGATCATAATGATATAAAGGTATATTATAATTCCAGTATAATATAATATATAATATCATTTACTCCATCTTTTATACATCCCACATATGGCATTAACGATTCAAATCACTTTGAGGGGGCGGTAGTCCGCACTTCCTAAAATGAAATTATCGCATTTACCCATAATGGAAATCATAAAGGTATTCCATAAATGAGAAATACAGAAGCATAATAAAATCATAAACATAATATATATCATATATAAATATAGTGACATATTAATGGCCACCATGAGAGGTGTTAAAAGAAGATTGAATAATCATCGTTTCGTGAGGCAGAAATTCGCCAACCACAGAAACAGTATGTTCTTTAACCATTAGACGAATGTGTGTGTAAGTTTAAATCAAATAATTCTCATAAAAACTTCATAGTATTGTTAATATACTTTTGTTGTTACAAAATAAATGAATAAAAAGAGTTTAAGGGGTTGGAGAAGCAAAATAAAACAAAATAACATAAGAGAAGACATTACCGTAAAATCGGGTAACTCTTTTTGTTTTGAGCCAAAGGCTTCCTTGGGTAGAATTATGCCCAAAGTGAGGCTTCTAGGAGTAATATAAGGACATTTAGAGAGTATTTGGGAAGAGGTTGGTCGAGCCAAGTGGCTTTGAAGGTGTGAATAAGGTGGTAGAGGTGGGGGCCTTTTATAAGAGGAGAGGAGGGGCACTCTTAGAAAGTAATGAAATGTTACATTATTATGAAGTACTTTTCGGATTTCAAAGGTCCCAAAATTATATATTTCGAGGATAAGGTGATAATGGATTGAAATATACTCAACCAATAGGTTTTTGACAAGTGTAAGTCTTATATTTTACATTATCTTTTCATTTTATTTAAATCGTTAATTAATGAGGTAATCGCTGCATCACCATGGTGTCATAAATATTTTAATTTATTTAATGTATAAAAATTATATAAAAAATATAATGATGTAGGAAATCTTTTTATCTTTCCAATGAATATTTATAGTCGAAAAGTTAACTTATATAACCCCATGTAATAATTGTTTTAGTAAAACAACACATGTTTGTGACAATTTTATTTTTACTTTAAATAAAAAGTTATTAATGTCATTTTCTTACCCAAGTGGTTCCATGGGGTCCCCAAGTTGACCCATGGATTGTCGTGGTCGTCCATGACTCATCCAATAAGGGTAAGACAAGTTTCAAGATATTTTTATATTTTTATAATATCATTTTTATCTTAAATTTCACTAATTACCTTTAATCGCGATTAATAAAACTTAAAAGTAACTATTCACCAAAAAATTATTTTAATCTTATTGAACCACATTTTACTTCCTAATTAAAACCATGTATGTCGGATTTTTGAAAATCAAATCACAGAAGTGTTAATGTTTCATTTACACAAAAATTAGTTTTTAAACTACCACTTAGTGGTTTCACTATTCATCAAAAATTGAAGTTTTTCAGAAAAATACCAAAAATTCACCCTAAGCTATAATTGATATTCTGAATTCAAAAATGATGTCTATTTTACAAAATTACAAACATATAAGTTGCATTAATTAATTTTATAATTAATTCCCGTTGTCAAAACAAATGGCGTGTTTTTAAGAAACAATATCAATCAAAAGATTGACAATTGTTTATGTCCAATTTCAAAGTGAAATTAATTCTAATGACCACCATTGGTTAAAATGTTAAAATTATATTCTAATTATACTTTAAAACCACTCAATAGTATAATTTATCACTATAAATTATTTTGATTAAAAATGTTGTTTTTATGTATTTTTCACTATTCATCGAAAATTGGATGTTCTCAGAAAAATGCCAAAAATTCAACATATGCTAATTTCGATATTCCAAATACAAAAATGAAGTCAATTTTGAAATATAAAATTTATATAATTTCAAAAAGTGGGTATTACTATTCATAACGGCTACTTTGATTGGTCGCGGTGTGTTAGAATCTCAAACTTTCGTACAATGCAAGCTATTGCATTATTGAAAGAGAAGTGTATCATGAAAGATTGGGGTGTTACATTCTCCCCTCCTTTCAATAAATTGCGTCCTCACAATTTGAAAATGTTCTTTGAAAATAAAAGGTTGAAAATAGAAAATACCTTTGTGAAAAACCCACATCGGAAATAGGGTTAATAAAAATATAACATTAAAAGAAAGAAAGAGAAGTACAAAGGTCACCTGAGATAGCCCATACTGGGATTACATGAAAATATGGATATGGAGGAAAAACAAACCATCAAGGTCTGATGGAGAGTTGTAGAAAACAGGGTTAGGAGAAAGTTAACTATAAGAAAATCACTAACTTGTGATTGGTTAAACAATCATTGATTCCCCAGTAGAAAAAGTTAACCGACAACGTTTTTGTTTTAAGTTACCTTTTATAATGTCGAGGAATTTATTTATGAGATTTACTAAGAACGTAAGGTAATATACATACTTTTCATGTAGACTTTCATTCTTTAATAAATTTTTACCACGAACCCATCTTTCACTCAAAAAGATAATAGAACTAAAAAATATTATATTTATCCTAATCGTACAAGGTTCCAAATATTAACACATACCATTTAGATTAGGAAAACTATTTTGTAATAACCAGAGACTTTCTGTAGGCTAGTGGTAGGTAATAAAGGCTTGTCGTACTATGGTTGTGGGTTCGATTCCTGCAGCTTTGTCCGACGCGACGGGTTATCCCCTGACCTGCAGGTTATCCTTTTCCTAAAACTATAGTATTATAATATTCCAAAAATAATCTTCAGAAATGTTTTAACCTTAAACAATACTATCCAAAGTTCAACTTAATCCATTCCAACCTTTATAGTTATCCAAAATACCTCTGTACAGACTTTCGCTAAAAGGTCTCTAAATTCCAAAATCAATTCATCGGATTCCCCAAACAAAGTAAAGATTCTATTTTTGTCACATACTAAAAATATGATTACCTTCATCATATTAAAAGCTTAATGAAAACAAAAAGTACTGCAGTACAATCCTTATATATATCACATTATTCTTATAACCAGAATATAATCCTTGAGTCCAAAAGCACCAATACATTAATTATTCCACTTCAACTGTAGTAACGACATAAGATTGTCCTTGATCCCTTTGCCTTTTCTGAGGTAAGTTTCCCTGACTCTTAGGAAATTCATTTGAATAATGCCCCATTTCCCTACAATTTTAGCATTCAACATTGATAGCCTCTTTCTTTCCCTTGCAATCACGATCCTGGTGACCTTTTTCTCCACATTTATAACAAACTCTCATTCCTTTTAGGCAAGTACCACGGTGATTATTCCCAAAATTATCACATAATGGAAAATCCTTCTTTACCTTTTTCCCTTTATCTATCTCTTGTTCCACCATTCTATTATTCTCTTGCTTTACTTTATTGTCATAAGATTTAGAGAATTCCTTTTCTGTCTTGATAGAACACGAGACTATATCTTCGTACGTTGAGAAAGATTGTGATACTAAAGATCGACGGAGAAATGGTTTTAAACCATCAAAGAAACGATCAATCTTACTTCTTGGGTTACGTATATAATCTGCAGCATGCCTCACTAACCTTGTAAAGTTAGACTCATACTTTGCGACATTCTCATCCTCCTTCTGCCTCAGACTCAGAAATTGCCTTTCTATATCTGCTCGATGGTCATGTGGAAAGTATTTTTCTAAGAAAATTTCCTTAAACTCCCTCCATTCCATACTTGATAATTCTTCATCTTCCTTTGTGTTTTGAATCAGCGACCACCATTGATCGACATCTCCAGTGAGGCGGTAAACTGCCATGACAACTTTCTCCCTTTCGCTACTCCCCAAGGCGTGGAATATTTTCTCTAAGGAGTTTATCCTTTGCTCAGCTACTATTGGATTTGTACCCCCATTAAATGTTGGCGGTTGTTGCCTCATGAAACGATCTAACATTGATCCTCCATGTTGCGGATCAGGGTGCTCCATACGAGTAAGGTTATTATTCATAACCTGAGTGAGTTGTCCCAGTATGGTGATAAGGTGATCAACACCAGTTGTATCACCAGCTCCACTATAATTATCTTGAGTAGGAGGGAAATCCCTACATGTAGTGCGTGCATTGATACAATTTCCATTCCTTCCACTAGGCGCCATTTCTAAACAATGGCATAAACTAGATTAGTTTATGAATCGAAATACATAATAACAAACTTGAAAAACACTTAACATAAATTGAACTATTTATGGATATAATCCATAATCATAAAAATGTTTTCTTTGAGGAAGTATATACTCATAAACCCTTCATAATGGTATGTAAAGAAAATGAGAATTATCCTAAGCATATCCCTCGGGAGTGTCGTAACCAAGAGTGCAGCAAGGCCCGTTGCCGTGCACTAGTTCCCGTTTGAGTCTAGCTCAAAGCGGTGTTTTCGGGTTTTACCCCTAGGTACATCTATGCCAGAGCCACCTCTACCTGCTCATATCCAGATAGGGATGTATTTCTCGGAAAACTCACAAAATCTCTATAATACCAAAATTCTAGGAAGTTATTCTATACTAATCCTCAAAGTCTATCTTTGGGCTATGTGCTCTAATCAGAGTTTATCTAAATCTAGTTTCCAAGGTTAGTACTAAACTGCCTCTGATACCAACTGTAACGCCCCGAACCCAGTTACCCAGAGTTGGTGCATTATTATGTAACATTGGCATGATCACAAAAGATCAAGTCTCGAAAGACCGATTAGTTTAGTAGCCTTGGAAACACTAGATACATTCATAAAAGTTACATTACATCATAAAGTGAAAAACTACAATAACATGGTCTCCATAGTCCACACTCGTATCCCCATTTGACTATCCCTGTAGGTCATTCATAAAATACTTCTTCACATCCGAGAAAATGTTAAAACATTGAAAGGGGTGAGCTCAGATGCTCAGTAAGGATAACAATATTGTGGAAGCTTTCATAAATAAACATAAACATTTAAGGCAATGTATAACTAAAACAAAAGACTTTTAAACTTGAACTTCAGCGTAATATGGAAAAAGTAAAATGAAATAATGCCATTTACTTATTCACATGGATATTCTAATAGTCGAATAATCACATGCAATATCAATAACCACTTTCATAATGATGGAATGCATAATGCCAGACTATCATAACCACGTAGCCAAGGCCTCGTGCCAAGACTACAAATAAGATTTTGTCAAGGCCTCATGCCAAGACGCTAGTTTGTCTCATGAGACCTACCGATGCATCGAGGAGCTATAGCAGGCTCCACCCGTCACTTATTAAGTCCAATGCATTCCTCATATGAACTGGTTTAAACATATCATAAACCATAACATAATCGTATCACATAAAACATGCATAAAGGAAACATAAAATTTCCACATTTAAATCACAAGATATCAATACAACACATTAATATAATAAAAACATTATCAAAAGCATTTTCAATACCAAAATAAAAGAAAAATAAAACATGGTATTTATTTTTCATTTAAAAAAAATTATGGCTTATAGAGGAATCCGAAACTCAAATAATAGTCACGGTGGCGGAGAAGTCGTTGTCGCCACATACGCAAGAAAAAAAATTCCTTTTTTTGTTTAGTAAAAATGATTCGTATAAAAATATTCCTTTTGAATAAAAGTAAAAGTCAAAGGGGTTTATACACCATATAAAGAAAAGTTGTGTATAAAACAAAATATGCCTCAATGAAAGGAGATTGAGACGAAGTCCCTTACAAAGATCATTTTTTTAAATAAAATAGATCTATTATGTGTATTCACTATAAGTACACATAAAGAAAGTACAAATACAATATAGGACATAATAATATCATGACATAATTTTAAAGTAGGAGATTAACCCAAAGAATGGAAATTGGGTTAAGAAGTTCTCTTACCTCATTTCTGACTTGGCTCGATCGTTCTTTAATCTCATGAATAATAAACTAGAGTTAATCTCTACTTGCTTAAGAAACTTTTTCAATTTCATTATCCCCTTTATATCACTTATTACCATGTTACGAAAATTATGTAGTCATTTAAGTTAATAACGGTCGTTTTGTCGATCTTTGGTACTTGAGTCAACAATAAACTTCTTATAATTACAAGTTGTTTATGTGGTAGAATATCCATTATCTACAGAATTATATTCATGATGTATATATCATATATATAATATATATACATTAGATACATGCATTTATAATATTACATAACATTTATAGGTAAGAAATGAAATGCACCGTTCGTAGAGACGGTAAGCCGTACGTACGCATGAACGCTACTTTCATTTCTATTTCATATTTAATGGAATGAGATCATAATGATATAAAGGTATATTATAATTCCAGTATAATATCATATATAATATAATTTACACCATCCTTTATACATCCCACATATGGCATTAACGATTCAAATCACTTTGAGGGGGCGGTAGTCCGCACTTCCTAAAATAAAATTATCGCGTTTACCCATAATGGAAATCATAAAGGTATTCCATAAATGAGAAATACAGAAGCATAAGTAAAAAAATAAACATAATATATATCATATATAAATATAGTGACATCTTAATGGCCACCATGAGAGGTGTTAAAAGAAGATTGAACAATCATTGTTCCGTGAGGCAGAAATTCGCTAATCTCAGAAACAGTATGTTCTTTAACCATTAGATGAAGGTGTGTGTAAGTGTAAATCAAATACTTCTCATAAAAACATACTAGTATATTTAATATACTGGTTTTGTTACAAAAGAAAGGAATAAAAAGAGTTTAAGGTGTTGGAGAAGCAAAATAAAACAAAATAACATAAGAGAAGGCATTACCTTAAAATCGGGTAACTCTTTTTGTTTTGAGCCAAAGGCTTCCTTGGGTAGAATTATGACCAAAGTGAGGTTTCTAGGAGTAATAGAGGGAAGTTGAGAGAGTATTTGGGTAGAGTTTGGCCGATCCAAATGGCTTTGAAGGTGTGAATAAGGTGGTAGAGGTGGGGGCCTTTTATAAGAGGAGAGGAGGGACACTCTTGGAAAGTAATGAAATGTTACATTATTATGAAGTACTTTTCATATTTCAAAGGTCCCAAAATTATATATTTCAAGGATAAGGTGATAAGGGATCTAAATTTACTCATCCAATAGATTTTTGACAAGTTTAAGTCTTAGATTTTACATTATCTTTTCATTTTATTTAAATCGTTAATTAATAAGGTAATCACTACATCATCATGGTGTCATAAAAATTTTAATTTATTTAATGTCTAAAAATTATATAAAAAAAATCATGATGTAGGAAATAGTTTTATCTTTCCAATGAATATTTATAGTCTAAAAGGTAACTTATATAACCCCATTTAATAATTGTTTTAGTAAAACAACACATGTTTGTGACAATTTTATTTTTAGTTTAAATAAAAAGTTATTAATGTCATTTTCTTACCCAAGTGGCTCCATGGGGTCCCCAAGTTGACCCATGGATTGTCTTGGTTGGACATGACTCATCCAATAAGGGTAGGACAAGTTTCAAGATATTTTCATATTTTTATAATATCATTTTTACCTTAAGTTTCACTAATTACCTTTAATCGCGATTAATAAAACTTAAAAGTTACTATTCACCAAAAAATTATTTTAATCCTATTGAACCAAATTTTAATTCCTAATGACAACCATGTATGTCGGATTTTTGAAAATCAAATCACAAAAGTGGTAATGTTTCATTTACATGAAAAATTAGTTTTTAAACTACCACTTAGTGGTTTCACTATTCATCAAAAATTGTTGTTTTTCAGAAAAATACCAAAAATTCACCCTAAGATATATTTGATATTCCGAATTCAAAAATTATGTCTATTTTACAAAATTACAAACATATAAGTTGTATTAATTAATTTTATAATTAATTCCCGTTGTCAAAACAAATGACGTGTTTTTAAGAAATAATATCAATTAAAAGATTGGCAATTGTTTATGTCCAATTTCAAAGTGAAATTAATTCTAATGACCACCATTAGTTAAAATGGTAAAATTATATTCTAATTATACTTTAAAACCACTCAATAGTATAATTTACCACTATAAATTATTTTGATTAAAAAAGTTGTTTTTTTTATTTTTCACTATTCATCGAAAATTGGATGTTCTCAGAAAAATGCCAAAAATTCAACATAAGCTAATTTCGATATTAAAAATCAAAAAATGAAGTCAATTTTGAAATATAAAATTTATATAATTTCAAAAAGTGGGTATTACTATTCATAATGGTTACTTTGATTGGTCGCGGTGTGTTAGAATCTCAAACTTGTGTACAATGCTAGCTATTGCATTATTGAAAGAGAAGTGTATCATGAAAGTTTGGGGTGTTATAGGGGAGGGTGTTTCTCTGTGTGGAGGGTTCGAAAAGACCACACTGGGGAATTCCATTTTCGAAAAAAAATAAACAACCTATAGAATATATTTTTCCCCAAAAATAGGTAGGTAGTATGCCTTCTGAGTAAAAGGGTATTATTATTATTATTACTCCATTGTTCTATGTTTTAAATTTTCTAAAACTAAAATTAATAGTATACCTAAATACAACATCCAAATTAATTAAATCAATTGATTACACACACACATAGATATATATAACATATAAACATTAACCCCCAATTCAAATCATGACATGAAACCAATGGGAGTCGAACCCACGATGCTGTAAAAGGTGGGTGACCTCAACACTCCCCGATTAAACTCACACACCCCAACGCATGCACCAAGATAGCCGAAGGGACCAACCCCAATTATAACTTATAATGTGAATGTATGTACATGAGAAAACTCAAACATAGAACCTCAATGACTGCAAGGACCACAATTACCACTGGGAAAAATATTTTCAGGTAAAAGGCGGGTGTGCCCAATGCTCCCTGATAAAACTTACACATCCCAACACATGTAGCTGGATACTAGGAGGGGCCAGACCCAATTGTATAATGTGAATGTACAACCATAAGAGGACTCAAATCCAGAAACCTTAGTAACTACAAGAATTGTGGATAGCACTTGGACATGGATTCATGAGTTAAAAGGTGGGTGAACCCAACACTCCCTAGTTAAACACACACAACCCAACACACACACCTAGATGCCTAAATGTGTATCTATAAGAGGAATTGAACTTGAAACCTCAGTTACTACGAGAACCGTAGTTACCACTAGGACAAGGATTCATGAGTTTATATATATATATAAGATCCAAATTTTAACAAAATACCATCAACCATTCTTTTGAATAGATTCAATTCATAAAAAATAGATTCAAAGAACATATTACAAATAATACAAGCATAATTAAGGTATAACAAGAATATAACATATAAAATTATATCAAATAAGGTGAAAAACACTAGAGAAATCATGTAGGGAGTTTTTATAAGGTTAGTTATTTAAGACCTAGCTCATGATGGATGTGAAGTCACAAATCACTAAAATAAAAATATTGATTCCTCAACAAATTCTCACAATAATTATGATCAAGGAGGTATCAAGATCCCAAAATCACTAAGAAATATAATAGAATGAAAAAATATATAAAATATAATAAAAATAAAATACATTCATCAATTTTGGGAATAAATTTATATTCTTTCCCCATTATTTATTTTAAAGTAAAAAACCTAATAATTAAAAAATATATAGAGTTTAAAAAATTGACCAAAAGCATTAACACTATTCTTAAATGCCACTACAAACAAGAAACAACCTAGAGAATATATTTTCACCCCAAATATACGTAGGTAATATGACTTGTAAGTTCTAGGGTATTATTATTATTATTATTACTTCATTGTTATGTGTTTTAACTTTTTTAAAACTAAAATTAACAGTATACCTAAATACATAATCCAAAATAATTAAATTAATAGATTATATATATATATATATAAACCTAACCCCTAATATAAATCATGATCACCCCACCATATCCCTCCCCCCACAAGAGTGGGTGCCAGACCCCAGGTCTCGAATGTGATATGAGAAGAGCTGGGTAAGACTGTTGGTCCCACACTGCCCTACATTATCACTGGGGTAAATCATGAGGTGGTGAAATTACCTCACGACCGAAGCCTATAACCAGTGGAATTTGAACCCCCGATGCTGTAAAAGGTGGGTGAGCCCAACACTCCCCGGTTAAACTCACACAGCCCAACACACACACTCAGATACCTGAAAGGGCTGGTCCCAATAGTAACTACTAATGTAAATGTTCAATCATAAGAGGAATTGAACCCAAAAGCTTAGAGACTTAAAGGGCCTAAGTTACCACTACGAAATAGCTTCACGAGTAAAAAGTGGGTACACCCAACGCTCCCTGATTAAACTTACACAATTGAAGTTTTAAGTGTTTGTGATGATAAACTAGCAATAGATTTCCACCGCTAATGACCTTCTACAATGGGAATCCATCGTTAATGTCCTGTCACAAAAAAAGTGTCGCAATTAAGGTTATTTGCGATGCCCCATCACAAATAATAATTAGTTGTGACAGATGCAATATCCATAAAAACTAATAAAACTAAAATTATTTAAATAATCAATTGTGGTGACCCATCAAAAATAATAAATATTTGTGACAGAATCTGAATCTATCTAAAATAATTTTGATAAAATTTTTAAAAACTGATTGCAACATATACACTAATCCAACACATTTTTTTAAATTAAAAAATTACAAAAAAAAAAATTAAAAATTATTTTTTGATATGGCCATCATATAGTCTACCAATAAAATAATTTAAATAAATTTATCTATTGTATTTTTTTTAAAAAAATAATAAAAAGTCATACTTACTGCAAAAAATTACATCATTTTTTCACAATTCAGCAAAACATATGAATGAGCTTTGCGTAGTTCTTCTTATAAAATCCATTATTCATAATAAGCACCAAAACCAAGTTCAGGCTGATTAAAAACCAAAAATTAATGCTCTATAACATCATCAACATTTTTCTCATTAGGACCCATATGACTATCTTTTTAATGATATTTCGATTGTAAATAATAAGAGCATAAATTTGAAATTTCCCCATGTAAGTACAATTATGCAATTAACCCATAAACTGATGATTTGTTATGTAATTTATTCTTTAATTTTTGCATACATCTCTCAAATGGCTACATCCATCAGAATTGCATTGACCCTCCATATTTAGCTTTATATGACAAAAATGCAATATTATATGTTCCATTGAGTCAAAGAAGCCTGTTAAGAATATTTTATCCAATTTATATAAAATTAAAATAAAATATTCTTATAACATACTCAATGAATCATTACCACAAAAATATCTTGGAATAAATATTAATTTTTAGTCAACACATCCCAAATTGAAGAATTCAACAACCCTCTAAGACCAACTGGCAGTAATCTTTCCATTATGTCATGGAAATAATGACTTTTTAACCTAATAATATGTATATTTATGATGAAATGAGAAAAATTAGAAGTATAACCATATAGTAACCTCAGATATCTAATCCATTGACATAATAGTAAACTAATTTATTTACAAATTGTGTAAGTTTCTTTTGGATTCATTAAATTGTGTGATATTTCATCTTCAAATAATTCAAGTTTAGGATGTATGAAAATTTGGGAAATATCTAACTATATTTTTACATTATCTTTGGTCTCATTCGGTGTGTCCAACATGGTATAAAATGTTTTATCAAAAAAATTCTTCTCAACATGCATTACATCTAACATGTAATGAACCAACAAATTAAACCAATACGATAAGTCCCAAAAAATACCCCATTTTATCCAATTATGATCTCTCCCAAATCCATTTATTTTTTATTCATTTATGGTTGGTATAAAAGTAATAGGAGGCAATTTAGAGATAATATATTTTATCTTAATATCTAAGATCACTTCTGAAGGTTCATATCTTTCAATTTTATATTTTTGTAAAATTATTTCCATTCCTTCGTAAAAGGTGATCCGTAGGAATAAATATTTGATGTGAGTTAAAATAACCAGTATTTATCCCATTTCTATGCATAAAATCTTTGTTCAAATACATGCAGTAAAAACATAATTTTAGTATAAAATTTTGATATGTAACTATATCAAATGTAGTTACATTGTTGTTCCATAATGAAATTAACTCATCGATTAGTGACTTTGAATAAACATCGATATTATTCTTCAGATGTCTTGTAATAAATAATACCAAATATATATATGGTTTCTTAATTTGAATCCAAGGAGGTAAGTTATATAGAGTAGTGAAAATAGGTCAATAAGAATATTGATTTCCATAAGCACCAAATGGACAAAAACCATCAGTAGAAAGGCTCAACCATATGTTATGAGGTTTTTAAGAAAAAGAAGGATGCGACAGATCAAAGTGTTTCCTTGAATCACCATCACATGGATGATTTAATATTTTAATAATGTAAATATTTGATTTATTCTATATCACCAATGCAGCTGTGTTGCAAAACATAAATAAATGATATAAACATAGTGTAATTAGAAAATACCTCAATTGTTTCATAGAAAATCTAGACATTACTTATTGTGACTCTTTATAAATCAATTTTCCACATGTTGGATAATTAACTAATCATTCATAATCACCATAATATAAGATGAAGTCATTTGAACACGCATATATATTTTGATAACTAAGACCTAAATTGTGGACCAACCTCTTACTTTGATCAAAAATTGTAGGCAATGTATTTCCCTTAAGAAACAATAATTTAACCAAAGAAAATATCTGATAAAAATAACTATTTAACATTCCAAAATCTTATTTAATAACCATAAATATTGTTAAAACTTCAAGTTTTCTTATCTGACATCTCGGATTTAAGGTCTCCATAGCAGATTTCAAAAAATTGCAAAATTGAGATGGTTCTCATTCAGGATTTGGAATTTCATTCTAAGTTGTTATTTCTTGAATATATGGGCCATCAGCCTCATGTACTAAATTATGAAATGATGGATATAGAACCAATTTTTTTTCATTTTCTACTGAATTCTGTTCACCATGTTGATAAATTCCAACATTGTCAATAGTTTCGAATCTCCTGAGATCGCATTTCTTACATGGACATTTAATTGTTCCTTTAGAAACAAATTCTAAATTTGAAAATGAAAATGATATAAATTTTTGAACACCGTAAATATAGATAATATTTATACCAGATCTGTTGGGATTTTTTTGATGATTTATGCAATCATGATTGCATAACAGAAATTGGTTTCTACTTTATGATTCCATAATTATCTAAAAAAACATAAATAAGAATAATTATTACTCATTGTGACTAATTAAAAATTATTATTATATTTTAATCATTTATAATTGGTATTATATATATATATTTCATACAATTTATTACAAATTATCATAATTTACTAATATTTAAAAAATTATTAATAATATTTAGTAACTAATACTAACATTTACTAATTATTACTAATATTGACTCATTATTTATTAATTATTAAAAATTATTTAATGATCATTTCAAATTATTTTAATTAATAATACATTTGTAAAAATTGTTATGATTTTTTCATAGTTGTTATTATTTTTTATAATTTTTTACAAGGCATGACAATAATTTTAGTAATTATTACAAATATTTTAAAATTTTTACTAATTGATTCAATTATTTATTAAGTAATACTAATTATTTATTAATTATTACTATATTTTTAATAAATATTACAAATTTTTAATAATTAATAGTATTTCATATATTTTCTTTATAAATTTAGTACAAATTATCTTAACTTCCACAAATTTATAAACTATTAATAATATTTAGTAATTAACACTAAAATTTACTAATTATTAATAATATTGACTATTTAATTATTAATTATTACAAATTATTTAATGATTATTACAAATTATTTAAATTATTAATACTTTTTTTCTAATTAGTAATTATTGTGAATTTTTAATAATTATTAGTATTTTTTAAATTTTTTACAAGGTATTATAATTTTTTCAATAATTATTAATAGCTACGTTTTTAATAAATATTACTTATTTTTAATTATTATTATTTTTTCATAAAAATAATTTTTATAAATTTTTTTTAATTAAAATGGGTTTCTTATAAAAAACATTTTGTTAAAACGTTTTCTTTAAATTGATTTTCTCATCATTTTTATTAAAGGACCATTTCCTATTTATTTCATATGTTATATACATATATATATTGCCCCACCATTGGTGGTGGGTGGTAAGAGCTTAGCGGGGTGAGGGGAAGGTCGTGGGGTTAAGTCCTCGGGCCTGTGTGTTTACTGCATTTTCTTTCCTTATGTTGTGTTCTACGGTGGCGAATGTAATCGACCTTATATATATATATTACATAATTTATTAATCAGATATATATACATAAAATATATTTTTACATATTTTTAAACAAATATACATATAAAATCTACACACACACATAAACAAATATTAACATGTGAACATACATATATAAATGTTTAAAAAAATGTTTAAGGTTATATATATATATATATTACAAAATTTCTTAATCAGATATATATACACCAAATATATTTTTAGACGATTTTTGAACAAATATACATATCAAATCTATATAAACACACACACACAAATATATATAAAAAACCTTACACATTTTTTAAAATGGTTACATATACAGATTCACATGTTAATATATATATATATATATATATATATATATATATTACACGATTTCTTAATCAAATATATCTACATCAAATACATTTTTACACATTTTTTAAACAAATATACATATCAAATCTACACACACACATATAAATATATATAAAAAACCTTGCACATTTTTTTTAAAATGTTTATATATGTATATTTACATGTTAATATATATATATACATTACATGATTTTTTAATCATATATATATATATATACATAAAATATATTTTTACATGTTTTTTTAAACAAATTTACATCTCAAACCTATACACCCACACATACACAGACATATATACATATAAAAAACCTTACACATTTTTTTAAAATGTATATATATATATATATATATTCACATGTTAATATATATATATGTGTGTGTGTTACATGATTTATTAATAAAACATGTATACATCAAATATATTTTGACACGTTTTTAAACAAATATACATAACAAATCTATACATACATACATACATATACATATATATCGAAAATATTAAATGATTTTTTCAAAACGTTTATATATGTATATTCACGTGCTAATATATATATAAATGTTTATAAAATAATATTCACATGTTTTAAATAAATAAAAATCAATCATAATATAATAATCAAACATGGTTTAACATCGCGACCACAATCCAAGCATTATCATACCTCATTAAAAATTATATCACCATAATCACGCAATACAATTAAACAATTAAAAAGATTTTTATAAACTCTTTTAATACCAGATATACCTAAATAATTTCCATAATAATCATATTTCCACCAATAAAATAAAATAATAAACTTGCGGTAACCCTAAATACCAACTATAAAAATATATTAAATCTAAAGGTTAAACAACAAGGAAAATACCTCAAATCAATTGGAATCAACTTGTTTAGATCTAGTGGACACCCAAATAGGGAATAATAAACTTACAGTAACTATAAATACAAAATAAACTATAAAAATTGGGCAATTTTTTCAACATAGGGTTTGACCAAACTAATTTCTACATGATTGAATGGGAAATAAAAAAATAATGAAATTGGTGAGAAGAGGAGTCCATACTTAGGGGATTTGAACCCAAATTTGTAAGAAATCGGGTGTGACAGAAGATTTTTGGGGGCAGTCATCTAAGGGTTGTGTGACAGGGTCATTGCATGATGGGAAGAATCGGAGAGGAGGGGAGGAGAAAGGGGATCATGTTGTTTTAATTATTATTTTTAATTGTGATGGGTTAACAGTGACAACTTTTATTCCATCGCTAAAGGTAAATTTTGAGGACATTTTGTGATAGATTTAATTATCCTTTGAAAAAGGTCTTGGTAGGATAACTATTAGTAGAATGAAATCCATGCGCACCAAATTTATTTGTGAGGGGTTACATTTCCCAATGCAAATAACCCCTTTTTGTAACAAAAAATATTTTTTGTCATAAATAACTATTTATTTGGGACTATTTGAGATGAGTCTGTTCCCCATCGCAAATAACCCATTACAATTACCCATTTCCTAGTAGTGTTACACACCCCAACACATGCATTCAAACACTAGGAGGGGGCATACCTAGTTGTAAATTCTAATGTGAATGTACAACCATAAGTGGAATCAAATCCAAAACCTCAGTAACTAAAAGGACTAAATTTACTATTAGAACATAGATTTGTGAGTTAAAATGTGGGTGAGCCCAACACTCCCCAGTTAAAGTCACATAACCCAACGCACACACCCAAATGATTGAAGGGGATATGCTCAATTGTAACTACTAATGCAAATGTTTGACCATAAGAGGACTTGGACCCAAAACCTCAATGGCTAAAAGAACCATAGTTATCATTGGGACAAGGTTTCACGAGTTTATAGACATAAATACATATATAGACACACACACACACACACACACAGTAAGATAGAAAGAGATTTAGAGAGAGATAACATCACATTAAGATCCGAATTTTAACAAAATACCTTTAACCATTCTTTTGAATAGATTCAATCCACAAAATATTTTCCAAGGTTTATAAGTAATAGATTCCAAGAACATATTAAAAATAATACAAACATAATCAAGTTATAATAAGAATAAAACACATGAAATTATATCATGTAAGGTAATCAAAAAAATCGAGGAGAGAAAGCATGTAGTGAGTTTTTATGAGGCTAGTTATTTAAGGCCTAACTCATGACGGTTGTGAAGTCAAAAATTACTAAAATAAAAATATTGATTCCTCAAATAACTTATATAATAATTATGATCAAGTAGCTATCATGAACCTAAAACCACTAAAAAAGATAATAAAATGAAAAATAAATTTTATTTCACAATGCACAAATTTTACAAATACTTGATCTCTCTATATCTCTCACTTTATCATAGTGCTCTAAAAGCTATTTTTAGATGTAGCAGTACAATAAAAAAATGATTATATTTAGGTGGTAATGTTTTATTTAGTAGTAATTTAAATTTCTTCTAAATAACTTCCCAATGATTCAAAAAACAAGAATGTATATTAGTTCCACCATTTCATTAGTGATGTTTTTTTTTGGTTTCATTACAAATTTTAAAAATATCAATTTTCCATATTCTATGAAAGGTTTCTATAAATTCAGTGGAAATTTTTTGAATTTTTTTACTACGATAGTTTATATTATTTTATATATATATTGAAAAATTAAAAAATTCCACTAATTTATTAGTTGATATTCTTAAAACTACCATGAAAAAATAATAGAATAAATAAAATCACACCAAAAATTAAGAAAATCAACTAAAACCATAAAAAAATAAAAATAAACAATACAATCAAAACTATAATCAACATGATTTATAATAGAATCAATAAAATACAAATCCTTAATAAATTTCATTATTTCAGAACATATTTATACATTTATTCATTATTACAACATTTATAAATAAAATTTTTCATAATAAGAGTATGTTTAGAAGAATGTATTGATGGATCGATAATCCTTTGAATTTTAACCATCATTTACAACCTAGTGGATATTCCCTAATGGTGGTGGGGGGAGGTCTTGAGCTCTAGCCTCCATGGGTGCATGCATAGTTTTCTTTGTATTTCTCCCTTTCCCATAACCAGTTGTAATAATACCATTTTTGATTCATATTCATCCTATTTTAGTCACTAAAAATTGAAATTTATATATTTAAATAACAAAATTTTTTATATATAATTACACGTAATCGTTTATACACACAAAGAGAGAGAGAGAGAGAGAATAAAACATGTATATATAGAACACACACAAAAATTTATACATAATATATATATGTATGTATAAAAATATATTTTATATACTATATAATTAAAAATATATGTTATAATATATATATGAATGTATCTATGCATGTATGTATATATGTATTATCTATATATATATATATACAGTTTATAGCTATACATAAATTATAAACACAATATATAATTATATATACACATATAACATAAATGAAATATTATCTATATCACTTATAAGAGACGTAATTACAATTACTTTTGTCACACTCTCACTGAACATTTTCTCTCCAAACCTATCATCATCATATCCCACATCTCATATTCCATCCCAAAATAAACTCTCATTTCTGACCCTAATTTTCCTCTATGATGTACTATTACTTAGTCCACCTATGAATTGTTCATCCTCTCATTATTCTCTTGACAATTTCCTTGCAATCCATCATCCTCACATTTCTCATCCTCTCTGCAAATCCCTCCTACCACCTCACACATTATTTGACCTCTAGTTACCCCCCATCGATTTCTCTATAATCATTTTCCCTTCATGTGTTTTTGTAAACCATAACACACAATAATTTGGTGCCTTGCACAACATTTGATATCCTCCCATTTCCCCCATTGATATCTTTGTACTCAATTTTTCTATCAGTGTTTTTGGAAACTCTAATACAACATCTCTTCATCCACCCATAAACCATACTTTGAATAACATCACCATGGAAGACTTTTGTGGATGTGCCTAACATTAATGGCCATGTTATGATTGACATGGATTCATGGACCGTTATTTCCGATCTACAACAATCTAAGAATCATGCCCAACCATAGTTGGCTATTTGACCATTGAATAAGGCCACTCAATCCCATCCATAGATCATATTTACCTCATAAGTGATTCAGATTCTTCATGTTATCATAGATTTTTCCCATACTTTTAGTCGGCTTACAATTTCCAATATATTAAATGATTAAAATATACCTATTTTGTGTGTGTGATGGTGTTTTTATGATGTAGTAATGAATAATATATTATGGGATATCAAAATGTTTCAATTTCCTTTTATGGGGTTAGTTTTTTATTATCCTTCCCATGTTATATTCAAGGATTTTAATTTTATATAGAACATATATATGTTTTTTCTACACACACATGACATATACAAAACATAAATATGCTCTGTATATAAATATAACATGTTAATGTCGAATATATATATGTTTATATTTTATATTTTGCACACACACACATAATGATTATATATATGTATATTTTTGGTATATCAATATGACATATATAAATTTATATGTTCTGCATATAAACACAACATGGATATACTAAATTCATTTTTTTTTCAGTTTACTTGTACTATATTTGATTTTTACAAATTCATTTTTATAGTATATTTAGTACTGCAATAACATGTCTCATCCATTTTTACAACTTCATTTTTAAAGTTTCTTAACTCAAATTATCTAAACTCACGAGGTTAGTTTTTCTTATCCTTTCTTATAAGTATGTATATGATTTTTCTGATGAGATTGGTAGACAAGAAATATTTTATTAGTGAGAAAAAAATGTCAAAGTGCAAGCATCCTCTTAAAAAAAGATTAAAATTTCATTGGTAGAAAATAAATGAGTGTTATCCAAAGGTTACCTTCATTCTATAAAAGAATATAAATTACCATGGTTTATGACCTTGAGTATAATTCTACCAAGTTAATCTTCGATAAAGTTAAAAATTAAATTATAAAGGAGATCCCAATATCATACTAATCTAGAATATTTAATGCAACCTTTGGGAGATCAATAACGAGAAATTAAATGTCTAGATCTATTAAAGAAATCTACAATCAATTTGAAACACTTAACTAAACATACATTTCATAAGAACATAAAAAATTAAATCCCAATGAATGTTATCAAAATAATTATAAATTTCAATACCGAGAGACATATTTTTACTCATTGATTTCTTTTCCACCATGTTCATACAATCAAAACTAATATAAAGGTATTATTTTATTTTCCACCCATATATAAAATCAAATTGGTTGTGAGATTCAGTATTCATATCATGTTTTCCTAACATAGTTCCCATAATATGTCTAATAACCATTAAAATGATATTATCAACTATAATAGGTTCATAGTATTTAATTTCTATAGCATTTCTAATTTATGGTATAAAATAATCAATCTAAAAATTAAAACCAGTGGTCATGTTACATTTAATAAATAATTATTTGAAAACAACAAAAATATCATTATGGAAGAAGACCTATAATAAAATGAAAAATATATTCATGAAGTTATATTACCTAGAAACACTATTACTAATAAAACAAAATTTAGTAGATTACACCCCATCCTCTGTTGGTACAAAATTAAAAACTATGTTCTTATTTTAATTGATTCATTTTTATTCTCAATAGCCAAATTTTAATTTCTTCAACATCGAGTCTCTATTTATTCTAATTAATTTTTTTATAGTTCACACTACACTATAACTCGTTTTATTTTATTTATTTATTTCATATGTATATGTTAATTTCTATATGTATTAAAAAAATTAAACCATAATATTATTAAAAAATTTATACTTCCATATAATTTCATTTCAAACCATATATTTCACCAAATCCACTTTAATTACACCTCAAGTTACATCAATCTTTAGGTAATACATCTATATAAACATTTATGTTATATCATCATGATTATATTGAATAAAATTTATCATTTTATTTTGATTTTTTATAAACCTTATGAATATTATAGTTTCAATAATTTCCTAATAATATCATCACAAAGATTTCAGAAGTCTATTCTAACTACAAAAAAAATCTCTAAGATAGTAAGATTACAAGGTAGATTTTCAATCATGTAGAGAATCTAATCCACTTATATGTCGGTTTAGAGACATTATCACAATACTTTACTTATAATTTATTTTTGGTTGCATGTTATATTTAAATTATATTTAAAATAATTTAATTTCACTTTTAAATCCCAGGTTACTATATTGAATTAACTTAATCATCTTCAAATAAACAACAACTATACATAATATGAAAACTATAATATTTAGGATGCTTTTAAAGAAAATCCTAATCTAATTATATGTGTAATTTTTTTAATTTTCATTACCAAAATATATTTATTCCATGTAAATGGGGATAAAATTGGAATGTTTAGTTTATTTAGGCTACTTTATAAAGAAAACAATAATTATAGAAATTATTCCATTAGAATTTAGCTTCTATTTCTTTAAAAATGAATTTACACATGCTTTTTTAATTCCTTTATACTTTTAAATTTATTTCATTTATTTGTTCAGATAATTTTTATTTATTATTTTTCATGATTATTAGTTCTATTAAAGAAAGAAAATAGCTAAGACACACTACTTTTTCTTTCCATAATCAAGAAAATATTATTATAAAGGTTTTTTTATTGTGTTTCTAGTGGGGTGATTGAATTTTTAAATCCAAGTGATCATGTTAAAGATGAATACAATATGTGGTCATATTTTCATATTTCCATCAAAGTAATATAAGGAAGGAATATTGAACACAATGGTAGGAAAGTTGATACCCTTGGTCATATAGGTATGATTTTGGTTTGAGGTTATAACCAGGGTGTTGGATAACTATAAAATTTTTATATCAATTTCCAAAGTTTTGAAATTATTTTACATTCAACCACATTAAATTCATAATATTAATTTTTTATATTTTAATCATGATATCTCTTCCTACGTAGGATGAAATATAATATTTTTTTCATAGACTAGGTATTGTAGTGAATATAATGTCATGTTTATTATATTTTCTTATGCTTTCTTTTTTACAATTTTCCCTTTAATGTTTAATATGTATATTATTATATGTAGAAAATTTTCTTATTTTGAATTATTATCCCTTCAAAGGCCCCTTCCATTCTTTATTATTTCACTATTATGGGTACCGATTTCTTCTTTATATTTCATGTATTTTTTACCTCTAAGATCTCATTCGAGGGAGCCTATACCACCATTCTTGATTATAGACTTAAATACTTGTGACTTTCCAATGATATTATTGCAATAAAATTTAATTAATCATAATTAGATTTATGAAATTCATATCCTTATTATATGTAAGAAAATAAGTAAAATAAAGTGTTAGGTTTATTATTGAGATAAGTTTTTTATTCATGATCTTATTTATTACTTCTTATAATGTCATGTATTTTCATTTATTACTATGTTTTTGAAAAGATATTATATAATTACCTGAACATATCTGGATTAATAAGACCTTAATTTTATGGAGATGAACTTTAATAGAAGCAAATTTTTATACTTTACCTCTCTGGGTAAGCATGTTAGTTTTCATAATTTTTCATATGGTTTTTTGAACTCCCATTTTTTATCAAATTACAAAGGAATTGTGGTGTTCTATCAGATTGATTGACGTTTTCATTTTTTTATAGTCCTTGAAATTGATATCACTTGATAAATTTATGAATCATAAAAGTATCCATTTAATTTTTTTAAAGTTTTAATACCTTATGATATGTACAATGGGATCACTATGAGGCTAATGATTTCTATTTTCTTATGATTGAAATACTTTAACATGAATATGTTCATTTATTATTTCTTTATCATTTTTCTTATTCTATTAAAATTGTATATTATTGACTATATGGTCATTTCATTGGGTTATTTTCCAAATCATTTCAGTGACTATGTAAATTATGAGTTTTATTAACAAGATCTGAAATGTTTCAAATATTTTCCCATTTTTTAGTGATTTTTTATTATATCCTTAAGATTATTTTCAATCCACATATATTAATTTTATAGAAATAACCACTGTGTTATTTTTTATCCTCGTTAATAATTTTTTATTATACAAGAAAATACACACACACAAAATAATAACGGTAATATGAGTTTCTGATTATTTTTTTATAAAGTTATACCATCCTTTATTTAATTTAATTTCCATATTTTTTAGCTCTTAATTGAATTCTTGATTGCTTATTTGGCTTAACTATATCATATATTTTCATTTTTTTGTATATTCATATGTTTATATAACATTTTATCTTATTATTTAAAAATTTAAAAATTAATATTTTCATACCAGCCTTTCTAGACTAGGGTTGTATTCTAATTTTGTCAATATACACATTAATATGTGTGTTGGGTGATGGGGGAAGAGGCTAATGTTTACATAATATGTTACCATTATAAAGAGTGATAATAAAGAAAATAACATGGATGTTACTATCTTGGTTAGAAAAATTCAAGTAAGTAGTTCTACTAAATATGAGGATTGGAGAGATGATCTTCAATTACATTATAAGTGATTATTCTTGTGAGAAGTATTATCTACAATTGTTTTAATAAAGTTGGGAGAGATGGCTATTGGCTGTTGAATTTACTGAACGTCCTATAAAACCATGATTAAATAAAAAATTGAATCCAGTTGAAGGTATTAAGAAAAATGGCTGAAGTGTAGAGAAACCATCCAAGGCATACTGAAAATAAAGTCTCTTATAATCAGTGATGAATATATTTTTGATGAAGGTTTGGAGGAGTTTAGTTTTAATATGGATTGAAGAGGTAGTGAAATTATATTTAAAATAATCAAGAAGAGTATTTATATGCTATGAAACTTTGGAAATGAGGATGAAGAGGTTTGGTTTTTTTTTGTAATTTTAAAATTTATTTAAAGTGTTTTGAAGTATTTTTAGATTCCCTAATATTAATTACATAAGTTCTAAGTTGATTTGAATGAATTCTAAAATTCTAAATATAAGGTAAAATTTTGGCAAATTTTGGATTCATACATGAGTTTTTTAATCAAACCAAACATTTAAAAAAATGAGTAAACTTTCTATATACATAATATATAGTCTATAGTAGAAAATAAAAATGTACCAATGGTTATCAGTGTATGTATTATTTTACCAGGATGATGTATATGATTTTTCACTAAAGAGTATGAATAATTTTGAAAATAAAATACATGCATAATATATTCTATGATGTGTAACATATTATTCTATGAATTCAATAAAATCAGTAAAGGAATACGATATATAATATGTGTGTTTCTACCTCAGATTAAAAAATTGGAAAATTCATGGATGATACATGAGATATTTGTTCATACACAAGAAATTGGCTTGAAATAAATAAAATTTTGTAAAGGAAATACCTCATTGAGATACATAATATATTATGGGTTTTACATAATATATTGTGATTAGGATGAGATGAAAATTAGTAAATTAAAAACCTTATACATTTATGTAAGATATTTTTAAGCTTGTGCAAGATATTTTCTAGTGAAAGAATAAATGATGTTAAGTAGAAAAAATTATGTGTATGCACAAGAAGTTTGAAGTGAATACATAAGATATATTTATAATGCATATATATTATTTGTATTTTATAGAAGATTTATAAAATTAAATTATCATACACAATACATAATATATTTTCATCCCATAGAAATTGTTGAGTCAAATGACTCTTCTTTATCCTTAGTTTTGAAAATCACAATACACTCATGATGAAATTGATTTAACATGAAGTTTTTTTCTATTTTTGTTTTTTATATAGAATTAAATTTAGAAATTTTGAATTCCAATGAATCGAACCAAATTATCTTATCTACCACAATTTTCTAAGTGCTATAGTGGTTTACTTTTTTAGCATTGTTATGGTGCTATGACTATATCTATATGAAGACGTGAAACTGATTCCAATGTTGTTATAACTAAAATTGAAGAATGTGTAATTCAAACATCTGAGTTTTGTGTAATGTTTTTTATAAATTAAGACCACATATTTATGGAATGAAAGAAGGTTACCTGACTAATGAATTCTCAATAATCTTGAAGCATGAAATATCTTTTTTCTTTGAGAACTCATGATTTTAATTTTTATTTTAGTGAGTTTTTGGAGAAGATATTCAATTACATGAGGTATATTTTTAAAGTTTCTATATTCCTTGTTATTTTTCTTTTTTAATTCTTGTGATCAATGTGATTTACTTGAGTAATATGTATCTTCTGATTAGGCTAATCAAAGATATTTCTAGGAGAGGAAGCTATATTTTTTGAAATTCATGTTTACTGAAGTCTAGGAGTTTAGACTTACCCCTGATCGAGGATATTGAAAAGGATATCAAGGATAGAGATTCTTATTACTGATGTTCATTCAAGGAAGTTTTTGTGTTTAGAATTTAATACCTTTCGATAGGTTTACAGTCGATTATGTTCCAATGGGACATGGATACTTTGGTTTAAGTTATCTAACCACCTTCTACTTTGGTTTAAAAGTATAGAATTTTTGTTTTATTGAAGTCATGGTGATAATATCTTTTATTGGAGTGGTTGTATTATTATTTAATACTCTATATTTTTTTCTTATTTTTTTACATTACTATAGTATTTTCCATTATATACATTATTTTTATTGGATAATTGTTTAATTTTTTATTGACATAATTTCCACCATGCATGTACTGTGTTAGTATTCCTTTACTTTGATACTTCAATTTAGTAAAAAATTACATATTATAATAAAATTAGTACTCAAGTGGGATGAAAATTGTATGTTTTCTTTGTGAATATAATTCATCCCCTCTTGTAGTGCCCACTTCACATAAAGTTTTCATTTTATTTTACATAAGTGTTTATATTTTTTAATTTTTTCTTTAAACATTGAATTCTTTTCCAAGGGAGAGTGTTACTTATTTAACTATTTTTACAAAGAATTAAAAATTTCCATTACAAATAATGGATGACCGGAAATCATATCAAATGAATTTTATAGAACCACCTTTGCTAATAAGAAGATCATGCCACATTGATAGATGATAACTTCTAGGAGAGAGTGGTTGTTTCCTATCTTTGATTATTTTAAAAAGTGGATGATTACCAAAAATTACATAGAAAGGAAGTTCATACCTTATCATTATAAAAAAATACACAAGTCTAACTTGTGGGGGTGGGAGATAAATCAAAAATTAAATTTGTTTATTATTTTATGTATCTTTTATTAAATATTTTAAAATTAATTTTAATAATATATTTTTTTCTATTTGTGTTTCCTTTTTAAAATCACAAAGGGTGGTAAATTTGAGAAGATTAAGTTTGTACTACTAATGTTTTTTTTGAAAGTTTTTTAAAGGGGAAAAATTATTCAAAGGGATATAAATTGAAATAATATATAAGAAATATAAATCTTATATATGTTAAACTCAGAGGGAGTTTAATTATAAGTTATATAAAGCTTACTTTTAAATATTTTTTCCAAAATTAATCTCTTCATTCATGATTGGGATTATAAAAAAGGATGAGTTTGTTGTGTTAAATTTCTCTTATTTATCATATTTTTTGAAAATCATAATATACTCACTACAAAATTGATTAAACTTGATGTTGTTTATTTTTTGAGTTTTGTTTATACATAATTAAATTCAAATAATTAAAGATCCAGTTAATTGAACTAAATTATCTTATCTAATGGAATTTTCTAAGTGCTATAGTGTCATACTTGATGAGCATTGTGATGAAATTGTGATTGCATCCATAGAAATATGTGAATATGATTCCAATGTTATTACAACTAAACCAAAATAATGCGAAATTCAAACATTAGAGTTTATTACAACATCTTATATAAATGAAGGCCATGGATTTGTGTAATGAAATAAGGCACCTGAATTAATCATTATTCATTACCATGAAGCTTGAAATATCTTATTGATGTGATCAATTTCGGTATTAATTTTTATTTAATTTAGTTTTTTATAAGATCTATCATTATGTGAGGTATCTTTGTTAAGATGTTATCATACCTTGCAATTATTTTTTTCTGATCCATGTGATTAATGATATTCTAGTTAGGAATTTACATCTTCTAATCTTGTTGATTAAAGAGATTCTAGGGAGAGGAAACTATATCTTCCGAACTTCATGTTTTAAAAATTCCAGGGGTTTATAAGTTTTTTCAATCGAGGTGATCAAAGAGGATCTTGGGGATAGATCTGATTGCTATCGATATTCAGTCAAGGAAGTTATGTTGTGTGGAACATGATACCTTTTTATAGATTTATAGTCAATGAAGTTTAAGTGGGACTTAGATACCTTGGTTTAAATTATTGAACCACCTATCAATTTGGTTTAAAAGTGACAAATTCATATTTTATCAATGTTCAGGTAATAATATCCTTTATTAGAGTGTTTGGATCATTATCCATTACTATGTATTTTTTATTGTTTTTATATTTCTATTATAATTTTTACTCCATACATTTTTTAATGGATAATTGTTTAATTTTTAATAGTCTAAATTTATACTTTACATGGACTATGTTGATATTCTTTTACTTTGATACTATGAGTTGGTCAGAAATTGTATCTTTTGATCAACTTAATACTTTATTGGGATTAAAATTTTATATTGTATTTATGACTATAATTCACCCCCTCTTGTAGTGCTTCCATATCTTTTATTTATTAGGACAACATAAGTGATATATAAGAAACTATTTTTCCAACATATGATGCAATAGTTATGATAATTCTAAGATAAGTGAGGAAGATAAGAATCATAGAATAAAATATCCTCATATCATAATACATGATATAATTAAGAATTCAGTCAATGTAGGAACTAAAATTCAGTGGATTGAACATAAAAAATGAATTTTTGATTTATGCTTAATGATTAAGAATAAGATATTCATGATTATGAAGAATAAGATCAAGCTAAGATGAAATATGAGAAATAAAGATTCAAGAAAAATATTTTACTAGTATTTTATTTTCACTCATGCCTTGAAGAAAACTTCCATTCCATAATATAAGCATCACCATGTTTATTATATAGTTATGAATATTGTTTGACTATGGATTTTTAGAATTATTTTGATATGAAGAATATCAAGTCTCATGGTTTAATTTATTAGATTTTTATTTAGCTGGGATTAAATAAGAATAAATGATAAAAAATGTATTTTTAGATTACTAGTAAAGACAATTAGTTTAGTTAATGTAATATTCTTGAGATCATGGAAGCACATCCATGAGGTTTAGTTGAGGAAATATTTGTATAATTACTAGCCTTTGTCTGATGAATGATTTTCTATATAAATTATATAAAAAATATTTTATGGTGATCCAGAATATAAAAGGTGAGAATAATAGAGATAATTTAATCTTAGTAAAAAAGATAATTGAGAACCCAATACCATTCTGAATATTCATATGATCATTATATGAACCAAAGAAGAAAAAGAACTAATATGATTTTATTGATCATACCTAGCCTATCAAAGTATAAAGAAGAAGAAGTAGGATAAATAAATTTGGTGATATATTCCTATAATACCAGTTATTATAGAAGTTAAATAAAGTGAAAAATAAGAAAAAAGTAGAAGAACATTTAATAAAGGTTTATGTTCACTTGATTCTACTAATCAAATATCACTAGTAAAATACCTTGTTGTTTTTTTGAGTGAAGATAGTGGCCTAGATCCTATACAAGGATAGGTAACTTTTCTATATTTAGAGATCAAGTTTCCTACATCTTAATAAAATATCTAGAGGAAAAAAAAGACACTTATAAGGAATAAGGTATAATCACTTTGATATTATAACATCTATGATCTAGAAACAAATATTATTCATTAGGTTTATAAGAAAGACTTGTAACTTAAAGTGGGATATTATGAATCCAATGGGATACTGGGAAGCATAGTAAGATACTATATAAATTTGAGATACACTATGGGTTTAGGATGATATCTTCCATGATGTAACTACCTATGCTATATAGTGTAAAATATATTATTTGAGATAATAACGGATTACATCAAGGATTATGTTTCCCACATTAGAAAAAAGCCTTACAAAATACCAAGTTTTTCTATTTACTTTACATCATGTATTGAATGTAGTTATAATATATTGATTAATTCATAAATAGATCCATTCATATCCTAATAGGTAACAAGGGTTTAAATATTTAGAGGGGAGTTTAAAGGGATAAAATTTTTAAGTGTAAGAATCCATAAAAAAAGTTAGTCACACCTGATTTACCCCCCTCTCAGGTTACTACCCAGGTCCATTAAGCACCTCCATTTTTATCAAATCCATATTTCCACTAGTTATATTGAAAATTTAGTTTTTATTTTATTTGCTACAAATATGAAGGTTTCGTCCAAAAAAATAAAAATAGGAAGAAAAGAGTGGTAAAAAAATTTAGGAAAACTTAAAAGAGAAATAGGATCTACCACCATTAATAGATAGTAATTAGATTGGTATTAGTTCAGATAAATCTATTATAATTGATCCTTTTGATGAAATATGTTCTATCTATGATGAAGATGATTGTATTAAAATTTTTGAAGATCTCTATGGAAAGGTCATGAAATACATGAAGAAAGTTTCCTACTATAGTATTCATATACATATTTGAGTTTATCCAAAATCAATATGATGAAAAATAACAGATGATAGAAGGTGTTGAATCAATGAAAAAATATTTAGAAACAAAGTTTCAAAAGTATAATTCTCTCATCAAGGAAGTGAAAGAAAAATAAAAAATCATTACAGATTAGAATAGAGGAATTTTCAATGGTTGAAGGAAATTTTAAAATTTTCATTGATGAGAAAGTTAAGTTTATAAAATCAACTAAGAAAATATTCATTCATCAGAATAATCACTTAAAGCTTCCATGGATTTCAGTAATACTCAATTAGAGATTAAGTAAAAGTGTGAAGGATCTCAACAATACCTTTCAAGAAAGAATCTTATTTTATGAATATTAGACTAGTAAGATGAAGAATTATTAGGAAGAAATAATAAATTTAGTTGAGTTTTAAAATCCTTTCGTCAACATGATGTTTCTTAAAATTTAAGTAAAACTTAGAAATCTAAAAGTGAAATGAGATGAGACATCCCAAGATATAGAGAAAAGAGGAAGTTTTTCCACATGTAATTTTAAAAATATTATTACCTTCAAAAGGAATAAAATTTATGGAATGAAGGGTTTGAGATATTTTTGGATAAATATTAATTAAAAGCTCATGGAATAAGGAAACATTTTATCTAGTTAAGTATCTTTGTACTAATGTAGTTTCATCTAATAGTTTATGTTTATTTTTCTGACAAATATAAATGAATAAAAATGTTAATAAATACACCACTTCATGAATATTTAATGTTATCAAGAGTATGAAGAGATTATCCTAAAATAAATACCAAATGAATGGTGAATCTATCCAAAAATATCAAGTTATTAAATTTGATCATAATGCTACTCAAGTCCAAATAAAAATGTTTTTAGGCCACTGTTGGTGTTGTTGAAATTTTGGACATAGGTACACTAAATAATGGTATAATATTTCAATGTATGAAAATTATGGGATGCCTAGACTTATGAGGATTAGATCTAAATATAATAATAATTCTCCTATGTTGATGGAAAGTTAAAAAAAGAGAGTATATCTATCCACTAGAAATAAATTTGGATGATTTAAATAATTATGTGATTATTGTAAAAAAAGTGGTCACATTTATGAAGAGTTCTGGTATATACCAACCGTGCATAATGAATATAATGATTTGAAGAGAGGACCACCGAATAAAATTGAGAAACAAATAAAATAAGATGAATCTAACCTAGTATTTAACCAAGTAAAAAATGTTTAAAAAAAAAGAAGAATGGTGAGAAAAATAATCCCATGAAGTTAAGGATGAAATATTAATAGGATGTCTTAAAAAAGAGGAGGTGATTATCTTGGGGAAGAAAATTCTACATAAAAAACCATTAAAAATTTTCTATGAATACCAAGAATAAAGGAGGATAATTGAAAATATAATTAGAATAGATTCTAGATAGGAATGGTATGATTAAATTGGAGGAAGACATCCCCAATGAATAATTTTATAGGTTACCTAAAAAATTATAAGGCTATTAAATATTTGTGTTAAAGGTGAAAATTATCCATGCATATATCTAAAAAATGTATGATAGTTTTACCTATAAAAAAAGAGCTATTAAATAATAAAGGAAAAGAAACAGTGACTTATAGTGCTAAAAATGCTGTTATGAAGAAGGAGTCCACAAAAAATAAGAAGGGTGGGAATGTGCTCAATGAATTCTTAACCATATGGATAGAATAATTGGATAAAAACATATAAGAATAAAAAAATGAATGTGAATTTCTTGATAAAGTGATGAATCATATTCTATCTAATAATAGAGATGAAAATATAAAGAAAACCATGCCACCCAAGGAAGTTCAAATTTTAAAAGTTAAGGGTGAAGCTAGAATGAGGGGTTCTTAATATTTTAGAGCTTTAAAGAAATGAGTTTCTTGGTTGAGATTAAAGTCTCAACATCATGACTCACATTATGAATCTTAATAAGAGTCACCATATTCTCATATTTTCTTATTTGTACATATTTTACAAGAATTAAAGGTGATATATCAAATGAGAGAACTGAATGAAAGCTATAATCACTATAAAACTAGAAGGAACTAGTGGAAAAATATTTTTCCATGTCATTTATTTTACATTTTGACATTGGGTTTTAATGAATTTCTATAAATGATACATTAAAAATTGAATTTTTAACATTGTTTTTTATAAATCGACATCTAAATATAAATTAAAAAGCTGGTTATAGGTATTTTTTGATGTTGGCTTTTATAAACACCGACGTCGAAACTCGGCCCCTAGGGGTCTTAGGTGTTGGTTTTCATATAAAACGACATAAACAGTTATGAATATTCGGTCTTAAGTGTCATTTTTTATAAATTATCATTAAAAAGTAAAATATTGACCTTTCAACATCTTTTTTTTAGAAAACCAATGTCTAAATTTTGACTCTACATGATTTTTAATGTCAGGTTTAATAAAAAACCAATGTAAAAAGTATGTTTAAAAAGAAAATTTTACATAGGTTTTGAAAAAACCAATATTAAAACATTTAAACTCATAATATTGGAATATAATAGGTTTCCTAAGCTTTGATTTTACTGGTCATTGAGCTAAAATGGACTTACAGATCAAAAGTTATGGTCATTGTAAGTTGTACCTCTTTAACTTTCAATTAATAGATACAACTCATTTCAATAAAAAAATGATAAAAAAAAACAAAAAATTATACACCAAATGAACAAAAAAAATAATAAACTTAAAGATTTAACCTAATTTTAATTCTTTTATTATTTTCCTTTGAATCAATATGTTGTTTGTCATTATTTCAATTCTTTTTAAGGAAGAAATCACATGATAATGAAGACAATGATTGATAAAGAATTTCACACCTCAACCAATGAATCTCATGAAGATGTTTTATCTTTTTATCTTGATTAGAATAATTCTTCATCATCATAATAAAAATAATCAAGATTTTTAGTGATAATGAAAAAAATAATAATGAAATTAATTGATGAGAATACATACCATGTACAAATCATCGATTAAAGAATTGTTGAAATTTTTAATGTATAGAATATATCAAAAATGTTTAAATAAAGAGAATAAGGATGAATATATTGTAAATGAAAATATTTATAGTATTTATGCATTAAAATTTAGGTAGTATTTTGAAAATATAAACATGCGTTCTGAAAAAATTGAAATATAGAACCCGTGTATTTGAAATTTACTTTTAACATCAGGTAAATATATAAAAGATGTTAAAAAAATTCTCATATTGGGGTTTTAAAATAATTTATTGAAAAAATGATGCAAAAAAGTGACTTTTAACTTTGATTATTTGAAAAAATGATTTTAAAAATTGAATTTTAACATCACTTACTAAAAAAACCGACATTAAAAATCAAGTCTTATAATTTTCAATTTTTGACATCCATAACTTTAAATCCATAAGACCATTTTAGCTCTATGACCTATAAAATAAAAGATCTAGAAATAATACACAACTTGGATTTTATTTTTTACATCAGTTATTTGAAAAACTGATGCCAAAAATTTACTTTTAATGTTAGTTACTGAAAAAACCGACTTTAAAAATCAAGTCTTATAATTTTCAACTTTGGACGTCCATAACTTTTGATCCGTAAGTCCATTTTAGCTCCACGAACTTCCAAATTGAAGATTTATAAATTATATACAACATGGATTTTATTTTTAATGTTGGTTACTTGAAAAACCATTTTTAAAAAAGTGACTTTTAACATTGGTTACTGAAAAAACTGACATTAAAAATCAAGTCTATTAATGTTCAACTTCTGACATCTATAGCTTTTGATCCATAAGTTCATTTTAGCTCCATGAAATGTAAAATTGAAGCTTGATAAATTATATACAATTTTTTTTTGATTTTTAATGTCATTTATTTGAAAAATTAATGCAAAAAAGTGACTTTTAACATTGATCTTGAAGAACTGATGTTAAAATGCCGATGTTAAAGACCATTTTTCTACTCGTGAGATATCCATCATGGAAAATTTTAATTAATTTTTTGATAACTAATTTTAATAATTAGATTGATAATAAAATTTTATTGGTGTATATTTTTAGATAAAATGAACAATGATGAAGTCTATTAAACAGTGTTCCTCAAATGGGAGCCAAGAAGATGAATACGATACTAGAGTTTTGTTATTTCACATGAATTTGGAATTCTAGAAAACACTTGAAAAAGGTGAAGATACATTTTTATGACTAGTTTACCATTTCTATCTTGGTTTATGTTAAATATGGGGTTTAAGGGGGAGTTATTGTTAAGATATTTTAAAGGGGAATACATTCTTATACTCAAATGTTTTTAAAGCATCTATTGAAGTTGAGTGTAGGTTATGAATTTATTACAAAATCGGTATAACTCATAAGAACTAAAATCTGAGTTAGTATCAAATTTTTGATAGTTTATGAATAAATTTCTTATCCCATTGAAGGGTTTACTTATGATCAATAATGATCATCACAAGTGTTCGATCCATCCAAATTAGCACCTAGATAATTCTATGATGATGAACAAAGGTTCATGAAGCATGTGTGGATCACAACTAGATGGAATATACAATTGATTCCTCTAATACCACAATGATACAAAAAGTTTTGTCTATAAGTCCATAGAAAATACAGAAAGAATTCAATGAAATGTAAATATTTAATTAAATAAATTAATTATAAATTATATGTGAAAATTTCCTCTGTTCATGGATTCGAGGAGCACATAGTTTTGAGGAGAAATATGAAAAAGTTAATGGAAAAAATTTGATGGGAACCACCCAAAATCCTTCCACTATTCCCCAAAACCTTTAAGTGGTATAAAGGAATCACATAATAATTTATAAATATTTATTATTTTTTGATTGATTATATGAAATTGTTATTATTTTTTCACTTCTAGTTTATTCATTATTTAATATGGAGTTTAATTTAAATTTTTTTCTATATCTTACTTAAATTTATCCAAGTTTTATATCATTTTAAATATATTATGAATTAATGAAGAAAAATCCATGATACCATCAAGAGGTGCTGATAATTCTAGCTGGTATACAGTGATACATGACACGTGATTGAAAGTACATGTAGTGTACCCAAGTTCACTACACCTAGGTGTGTCACAATATACATGATACACCAATAATTCATAATATATATATAATTTAATGTATATTATATGTTGATAGGGATATCCTAACACACGGTCTGTCAGATCACATGACATGTAGCTGGTGTACACGTTGTGTAGTCTATACAAGTTAGAGGAGAAATTCATGCTAACCATGAAAAAATATGTGTAATAACACCCCATGAGACTAATAAACTATATTATTAATTAGAAACACTCTATGTAGCTTGTGTACACACCATTTGACTCATTAATCTCCATGTTTGTAGAACACACTGAGTCAACTAGTGAGTTAAAAGGACACATGGAAAGCAGAACACATGACATGTAGCTCATTAGTATATTCTATGTAATCTGAATGAGACATATGCCCAGTCCCTAAGTATCTTTCCCAGATACACAAAAAGTTACAAACACGGTGTGTAGATCATTAGTACACATTATGTAGTCTCCCAGTAATGAAATAAAAAATTAAATTGTATAAAGAATAATTAATTATAGTATTAAAAACCTAATTACATTGTTTACATATGATGTATTAACTATGTAATAAATTCTTGCAGAATTAATAAATTATAAATTAATTCTAGGTAATTATATATAAATACTTATAAATCCATTTATTTTCTATGTTTTATTTATTATAGATATCTTCAAGAGACTTCATATGGAAATTAAGATAAAGGTATTTATTTATTTATTCAATTAATTGAATTAATTAAAGCACTTTTATCTTAATAATAAATAATTAATTGAATTTAATTATATCTAGTGTAATTTTGAATATTTTTTTTCATGTATGTGGATGGATAATAGGTTAGACCATCCCGCATATGTGATTAGTTTATTTATTTTTTTATTATTCCACGAGTTTTTTAATAATTTATTAAATTAAATAATGAGATGAAATTCATTCTTATTCTCTCATTATGCGAGGAACTATATTACTATTGTTTATTTTATGTAAAACCCGTTAACTGATCCTTTGGATCCCCTGGCTTGTGTGTGAGAAAAATTAGGTAATGGATGTAGCTTTCAGGAAAGTGAATGCGGGTTGAGTTTATAGCCAAGGTGAAACCAACCCAAGAGGTACATAGGAGTATAGGTGAAATTATGTAACTTGAAACAAGCATGGTTCTAGGAGTTAATTACTTAGGGTAAAGGTTTGGTTTATCATCTGCTAGATAAAACAACCATTATATAATCTCATGATCATTTCACTTTATTTATTTTATTTCTATAAATTTTATGCTTAATTATTTATGGATGTTTAAGTAATAAACTAATTAATTAAAAATCATGAAATATGGAATTAAAATAAATATTATAATATGTATAAAATTTATCTAGACATGTTTAATCACTTAAGTAAAATCAACTTAATATTAACAAGCATGTAACAATATAAAACAGGTAGTTTTCACATAAAGATAAAAATACCTAAAAGTAAATATTAAGTTAGTATAACCTTCCACTAATTGGGTAGAAATATAACCATAGTTCAAATAACTTTACCAACCATTTTGGGTTATTTTAAATCAGTAAGAAATATCTATCTTGAGTTTTTGGTTGACTTAACCTAGCTTGCGTTAAGGGTTGATTGCCTCTGTGAGAGTTAGTGAAACTAGTAGAAAAAGTGTTAAGGAAATCATAATATTGTATTTTAGGATTGGGTACCCCAATAAATAGATCAAGGAGCTACAAGTTAATGAATTTAGAAAGTTATTCATACTAAAAAACCTTTTAGTAGATTGATAGAATTCCATCTAGGTTTTGAGAAGAGGCATATAGATCATTTCCACTAGGATATCTGTGCGATATTATATTATGAAACAATGTAAAGAGATATTTATTTTATATAAAATAGTGGTAAATTAATAAATTTAAAATTTATTATCTAATTTAGTAATCCAAATAAAGTACTAAAATTATTTTCTTATTTAATCTAGAAATGACAACCCACACAACTTCAACTATATCACTGTGATCCATTTTATAGAAGGATAACATTCTCACTGACTCAAATTTCTAGGAATGGTATAGGTGCCTATGCATTATTCTATTTAATTAAAGGAAATTATAAGTACTTGAAAACCCTTTTCCTAAGGTTCCTAACAAAGAGTCTAGTGAGGAAGAACCATCTCTTTTTATGAAACATCTGGATGATGCAAAAAATGTCCAATGTTTCATGCTATCATCCATGTCCAGTGAGGTTTTAAAGAAATACAAGGATATGGATACCTATATAATTATGTTTCAAATTCTATATATTTATCAATATAAGTAAAGGAAAGAGATATATGAGATATCAAATTCATTATTCACATACAATATTAAAGATTCAATGCCAACTGGGCCTCATGTAGTCAAGATGATTATCTACATTGAACGCTTGAACATATTGGGATTTAAGATCCCTAATGAGTGACACATATACCTTAGTATATCCACACTACCTAATAGTTTTTATAGTTTCACTATTAATCATAATATGATAAATAGTGATAAGTATCTCTTGTAACTCCTTATATTGATTCGCAAAGTTGACAAGGACATGAAGCATGAAAAACAAACACTCTTTATAGTAAATAAAAGGAAGAAAAAGGAAAATGGTCCCATGAATCCTTCCAAGTCTAAATTCCTTATATTGATTCAAAAATTTGAAAAGGAAATTAATCATGAAAAACTTACACTCCTTATGCTGAATAAAAGGAAGAAAAAGTAAAATGGGCCCATGAATCCTTCCAAGTCCAAGGATCCTAAGAACCATACTTATAAGAAATTAAAGATATGAATATAAGAAAACAAAAATAATACAAAATGTTTTCAAGTGGTAAGATAATCCACTATAAGAATAACTGAACCTAGTTAAATAAGTAAGGGGAATACTCAAGTGCGTTCATTATTGAGTGAAATATTTATATATTCACACATTGGGTATTAGATACAACTTATGTTTCTTACATTTGTATTAAAATACAATAACCAAGTAGAATTAGGATAATTATATTTACATACTCACAGTGGTATGAGGCTGGATGCTCTAACCATTAGAGAATACCACCTTCCATTTCCAACTAGGATGGTCTTTGTTTTAAAATATTGTTATTATATACCAACTATTACCAAAAACATAATTTATTTATCCTTACTAAATAAAAATAGCTTTATTTAAAAGTTTATAAATAAAATGTATTTATTTTATAAATATATCTTATGTTATGGTATGAAACATTTAAATAACGAAATTTATGTATTAAATCATGAAAACTAAGTATTGTCAATTGATAATGAATCGAGTTCACATGAACTATTTCACACCTAGTTGTGGTATCACTATCTTGGTCATGTAAATGAGAAAAATTTGGAAAATATCTATCAAGATGATTACTTAGAATATTTTTATCTAAGACCAATTTATAGATTTAATTCATGTTTATATGAAAAAATGTCTAATCCACCTTTTAGTGCACAAGGTGAAAGAGCTATAGAGATTTTAAAATTAGTATAAACTAATGTGTGTGGACCATTTCAAGTAAAATATAGAGGGTTTTATTCTCAATTCATTACTTTTATTGATGATTTAAGTAGATATGGCTATGTCTATATAATTATGAGTAATTTGGAATCTTTTGAGAAATTCAAATAATTCAATAATGAAATAGATAATCAAATTGGTAAGAAGATAAAGAAACTTTGATCTGATCAAGGTGGTGAATATATTAACCAAGAATTCATCGATTCTTTATAGGAGTGTGGGATACTATCTCAAATCACTCTTACTTATACACCATAGTGGAATGGTTTTAGTGAAAGGAGTAACTTTATCTTGCTTAATATAGGAAGGTTAATGATGATCCATGCAAGAATTACATTATCCTTTTGAGGATATTCATTCCAAATTATTTCACACATCCTAAATAGTGTACCAACTAAGGGATAAAATATGATACCATATGAGTTAATGTATGGAATAAAATTTGTGTTGTCACATACTCATGAATGGGGTTTTAAGGAGTTTGTTAAGGCCAAATATAGAAACAAACTAGCCCCCCAAGGTGTGAAGTGTATCTTTCCAGGGTATCCTATGGATAAAAGGGGATACTATATATAAAAACTCATTGAAAAGATGGTGATCATCACAATACAAGAAATATTTTTTGAGAAAGAGAACATCCTCAATAAGGATAGTGGGAGAAATATTGACTTCTATGAAGTTGATGCTCAAGATACATAGAATTTGGTACAAGAACATGTTCCACAGGTCCCCATGGAAGAGGTTTTCCTTGAAACACAAGTACTATGTAAGAGCACCATAGATGTTAGATAACCAGAGAGATTTGGTTTTCTATTTAATAAATATAGAGACTCATTATTGGTTGATAATAATGACCCTATTTCCTACTATGAGGTAGTAAAGAGATTAGAAGCTGTAATATGGAAATAATCCATGAATTTTGAGTTGGATTCCATGTATCAAAACCAAAATTAGGCTTTGGTAGATCTATTAGTTGATATAAATCCCATAGGGTGTAAATGTGTATTCAAGAAAAAAATTGAAATAAAAGGTAAATTCAGTACCTATAAATAAAGGCTAGTGGCAAGAGGGTTAATATTTTTTCAATTCATTGAATATAATGAACCATTTTCTCTAGTTTCCATGTTTAAATCCATCAAAATTTTACTTTTCATATTATATTTACATGACTATGATATTTATAAGATGGATTTCAAAAAAAAAAATCCATAATAGAAACCTTAAGGAATATTTTTACATGATACAACTTTAAGGGTTTGTGACTCTTGGAAATGACAATAAGACACTGAAGTTGAATAGATAAATTTATGTTTTAAATATGTAATCTAAGTTATATAGAATTTAGTTTGATGAATCCATAAAAAAATTGGTTTCATAAAGAATGAATATGATCCATGTGTTTAGAAGAGTTTTAGTGGGAGTGTGTTCATATTTCTTGTAGTATATGTTGATGACATATTAATTATCGGAAATGACATACCATTATTACAGTTAGTTAAGGACTAGTTAAAAAAGTGATTCTAAATGATCTAATTAGGTGAAGCAACATATATCCTTAGAATAAAGATCATTCATGATTGATCCAAAAGGATGCTTTCACTAAGTCAAAGTACATAAATTGAACAGATACTAAAGATATTTAGTATAGAATAATCCAAGAGGGGATTGGTTCTAATGTCATATGGTATATCTCTCTCTAAGAAAATGTGTCCTCAGTCACACTAAGAGAGAGAGAGAGAGATATTGAGTAGGATACCGTATGCATTTGTGATAGGATCTATCATGTATTCCATGTTATGTACAAGGATTTATGTTACCCACACATTAATAATGGTGGGTAGATATCAAGATAATACAAGAGAACAATATTGGTCTATTTTAAAGGATATAATTAAGTATCTAAGGCATTATAAGGAAATATTATTATTATATAGAGGATAAATATGGAATCCCACCTTTTATTACATAACTTTTCATTACATTTTACAACCAGAGGATCTTTAAAGTCTAGTGTCTAGGAAATCAGGAACTTAATACATGAAAAAAACATAAAAAAATCTTCTAAAACACTTTTAGGGCTTCATTATAGGTTCATACTACGTACAACTACTTCATCTCATATCTTGGAGACATACATCAAAGGAAAGGGTGAGCAGAAGGCCCAGTAAGGGTAAACAAGGGAATCCGTTTACTTGTTTAACAATAACAACATAAAGACTTGATCAATGGAAGTATAGACATATAATAATGAAAATAACTTGGAACATAACTTGAATATGTGGCTAAAACATTTCATTTAGACATTCATGAACATATCACCAAGGTTTATCCATGAGGGGTCATAAAAATTACCAAGGTTATTCACCAAGGTATCATGAAACTTGTCGTCTCTAGAGATTAATTCTTTACCCAATGCATTGGAGTGCTATCAGGGCGCACCCTTAATATGTATTTACTTACATGTGAGCCACATAGATCATAATAAAATATTTCATAAATAACCCATATAGAATAAAATAAATGGGTTTCATTTCAAAATAATGATGTTTTAAAAGTTCTTAAAAATAAGATCATTATATCATTTATAACCCATGTAAAGGGAGTGAAGGTTATATGTATGTCAATTCCAGAATCAAATATATCATATTTATATATTTATGAACACCCATAGAAACGAAATAAGTCTGAGTATTTACATAAATAAAACAAGAGAATTTCTTGAGAGAAAGAGATATAAATTTTGAGATGAAATTTCTGCAGCATAACGGCTATATAACATGCTTTTAGAAAAAAATAATAACAGAGGGTAAAAGAGTTACCCACTCATAAATAACTTATAATACAGTATAAATACAGAATAAAATGGAGATAAGATCATGGTATGAAAATTTTAATGACATACCACATAAAAAGGAAAGATGAGAGAAAAGAGAAGATGCAATTCCTTTTATGAGAAATTCGGCAGCCTAACAACGTCACTTAAAAATTCATAAGACAAATTGATGATAAAAGAAAGGGTCTCTCATAATTTGGAAATAAAATGGATAGTTATAATAACATATAAGAACTTACCGTCAACATAAAGAGATGGAAACTAGAAGACACAACATAAAGGAACTCATGACTTAAAAGAGGAGGGTGAAAGGATCCCTTACCTTGAAGAGTAACTTCGAAAGATTGAAGGTTGGGACCTTGGGAGGCTTGAGGGAACCTTAGGAGGACTAATTGGGTGGTAAGGAGACCAGAAATTTGTTGAGGATTATTTTGGAATGAAATGAATGAGGGAAATGGCTTGTTATTTATAGGGAAAGTGAGTGAATAAATTATTAATTTCCAAGGGACACCTCATCGGTGGTATTCGAAAAACCATGGGATTGCCCATGGTATTGGCCACTTGGGAAACATCATAAAATATCTCACTATTAATAATTCTACCAGAAAGATTACATCATTATTACATCATTAATGATGTTATTAAACACTCGAAACTCAAAACTACATTTTTACTATTCACCAAAAATTCAACTGTTTCAGAAAAAACCCAAAAATTCACCCTAACCTAATATTGATACTCTGAATTCAAAAACGAAGTCCATTTTATGAAAATAATTTTCTAAATATTTTTAATTTAATTTTTAAATAAAATCATTATTTATTCCAAAAATACAACTTTAAAACTATAACTCATTTTGTAACACCTTAAAAAAGTAAACAAGGTCCCATAAAAATATCGTATACCCATAAGAAAATAAAGTAACAATTTATAATTAAATTTTCTGAAAATAAACTTCCATTTTAAATTATTAAATTAATCATAAAATTGTAAATAAAATATTTATGGCATACAAAAATACCAAAACTTAAACTATGATCATTTTTTCACTTATAAGATGTCTAAAATGTATTTATACATTCATGGGTGAAGTTTCTATTTTTTTGTCAAATTACTATTCATTACTATTCATTACTATTCATATGGGTATGTTACTATTCCTACTTTATTATTCACTAAAAACCAAGTTGATCTTATTAGACTCTAAATTTATCTCTGATCACAACTATAGAAGATCATTTTTTGAAAATCATTTCACATTATTAATTATTTAATGAATACAAAAATATTTTAAAACACCCTTTTTTCCTTATTTCATCAATAATACACATCCTATATTTATCCGGATATTTGAAATTCACAAACTTTTCCATAAGAAGAAATAAAATTTTATTTATATAAAAGGATTACACAAAGTAGATAAGGTCTCGTTACATAGCCCCTTATTACACCAGCATAGGAGCTAAGTGTTAGGTGTGCTATGGTGATAGAATCTTGGGGTGGCTCAGACAACATTGCCCGAGTGGTGAATTCTATTATCTTGAACTTCTCCCTTAGGCGATTCTGTTCAAGCTTTATACGTTGATGTTTGGCTTGGGCTTGGTCTAGAGAAAAGCCCAATGATGCTACATCCTTCCTAAGCTCTGACATATGGGCTTCATATGGATCGAGTTTACTGGATGAGGCCATTCAATCTTTTTTCTGTATTAATTAACCAAGATAACCGTATTTATAAAAACACAATGTTAAGATTATAGTTTCCAACGATCATATTGACCAATAATCATATAATAGTCAAAACCCAATGGTCACATTTTAATTATACCCACTTCAAATAATTAAAGGATATATTTTTGTTGAGTATAAAATAAAATAACATACAAAATTAGGAAACAAATATAATTAAAAAGTTTAGGTCGTTACATTCTTACCCCCTTAAGAAATTTCATCCTCGAAATTTTATCTCGTACCCTCTGATGGGAAAAGGTGTGGGTACTTCTATCTCATAGACTCCTCCAGTTCCCACGTGGCTACTTCACATTTGTGGTTCCTCCACAACACCTTAACAAGGTGGGTAGTCTTGTTGCGTAGAACCTTGTCTCTACGATCCAAGATCTCCACCGGATGCTCCTCATAAGAGATGTCATGTTCAAGTTGTACCACCTCTGTATTTCGTACATGTGAGGGGTCAGGTATGTACTTCCTCAAGAGGAATACGTGGAAGACATCATGAACTTGGGATAGATTTGGAGGAAGTGCAAGCCGATAGGCAACTGCTCCCACACGATCAAGGATTTCATAGGGGACAATATACATAGGGATGAGCTTACCTTTCTTCCCAAACCTCATGACTCTCTTCCAAGGTGAAATAAAAAGAAAGACTTTGTCACCAACATCAAAATCCAAGTCCCTTCGATGGTTGTTGGCATAGCTCTTTTTCCAACTCTGAGCAGCCTTAATGTGTTGTTGGATGACATAGACCTTTTCTATCATCTCTTGCACAAGATCAGGCCCAAGAAGATCTCTCTCACCAGATTCATCCCAACAAGTAGGAGTTCTACATCGTTTCACATATAGATCTTCATAGGGTGCCATTTGAATGCTCGAGTGGAAGCTGTTGTTGTAAGAGAACTCAACTAAAGAGAGATGTTGATCCCATCCACCTTTAAATTCCATTGAGCAAGTTCTCAACATGTCCTCGAGTGTTTGAATAGTCCTTTCAGATTGGCCATCAGTTTGGGGGTGATAGGCCGTATTGAAATTCAATTCAGTGCTCATAGCTTGTTGAAGACTTCTCCAGAATTTTGATGTGAACCATGGATCACGATCAGATACGATAGGAAGTAGAACTCCATACAGCCTTACCACTTCATGTAAATCCTATCAAGTTGATCAAGAGATAAATCTTCCCAAATGGAGATAAAATGGGCAGTCTTGGTGAGACGGTCCACAATAACCCATATCACATTATTTCCTTTGGAAGTTATCAGGAGACCAGTGACAAAGTCCATAGTGATATTATCCCACTTCCATGCTGGTATGGGTAGTGGTTGAAATAACCCTTTAGGAATTTGTCGCTCTACCTTCACTTGCTAACATACAAGGCACCTTGAAGTGTATTTAGTAATCTCCCTTTTCATATTATCCCACCAATAATGACCACGAAGGTCCCTATACATTTTCTTACTACCAGGATGTATAGAGAAAGTAGAGCTATGAGCTTCATCCATCAACTCCTTATTTATTTCTGGAATAGATGGAACATATAGTCTTGTACGAAATTTCAGTACACCTTATTGATCAGTATTGAACTCAGGAAACTTCCCATCCTTCACAGCCTCAAACTTCTTTTGTAACAAAGGATCTTCTTTCTGAGCTTTCTTGATCTTCTATAGTAGTGACGGTTGAGAAATCATTTGGGTTAGGGTTGATGATGTCCCTTCCCTTATAATTCCCATGTCTAGCTTTACTAGGCCATTGATCAAAGGATCTTTTTGAATCCTTATCATGGAAAGAACAACTGGGTCTTTCTTGCTTAATGCATCTGCAACTTTATTTTCTCTTTCGGGATGATAATGAATTGAACAATCATAGTCTTTAATGAGTTCCAACCATCTCCTTTGTCTCATGTTCAATTCATTTTATGTGAAAATATACTTCAAACTTTGATGGTCTGTGTATATATCACATTTCTCCCCATAAAGATAGTGCCTCCATATCTTCAGAGAAAAAATGACCGCAACCTACTCCAGATCATGCGTAGGATATTTTTGCTCATGAGTCTTCAATTGTCAAGATTCATAAGTAACGACCTTGTCATTTTGCATGAGGACGCACCCAAGAACTTTCAGAGATGCATCACTAAAAATAACAAATCCTTCTCCACTTAAGGGAAGTGTTAACATAAGTGCAGTAACCAATATCTTCTTCAGCTCTTGGAAACTTTCCACACACTCCTTTGTCTAGATGAACTTGAACACTTTTCGAGTTAACTTGGTTAATTGATTAGAAAGTAATGAAAAGTTTTTCACAAACCTCCTATAATATCCCGCTAATCCAGGGAAACTACTAATATCAGTTATTGTTGTAGGCTAAGGCCACTCCTCTACAACTTTTGTGTTCGTAGGGTCAACTATGATTCCTTCATTGGTAATAATGTGCCCCAAGAAAGCAACTTGTGGTAACCAGAATTCACATTTACTGAACTTTCCAAAAAGTCTCTCCTTCCATAGAGTTTTAAAAATAACCCTTATATGATCCTCATGTTCCTCACGGCTTTTGAAATATATCAGAATATCATCAATAAAAACCGCCATAAAGTTATCAAGGTAGTATTTAAAGACTCTATTCATGAAATCCATAAAAATAGCAGGTACATTAGTCAGTCCAAAAGGCATAATAAAAAACTCATAATTCCCATATCTTGATCGGAAGGCAGTTTTTGGAATATCTTCTTTCTTTACCCTCAATTGATGATAACCAGATTGAAGATCAATCTGAGAGAAGAATTGAGCCCCAAGAAGTTGGTCAAATAAGTCATCAATTCTTGGAAGAGGGTATTTGTTCTTTACTGTGATCCTGTTTAGTTATATATAATCAATGCATAGCCGGATCGATCCATCCTTATTCTTCAAAAAGAGAATAGGTGATCCCCAAGGAGACACACCTGGTCGGATAAACCCCTTCTCCAAAAGATCTTGGAGTTGTTTCTTTAATTCCTCCAGCTCTATATTTTCCATCCTATACGGGGTCTTTGATATTAGATGAGATCTAGGTACGAGTTCAATAGAGAACTCTACCTCTCTTTCTGGGGGAGGTCCAAGCAACTCCTCGGGAAATATGTCAATGTATTCCTGGACGATGGGTACATTTTCTATCCTCAAACTCTCATTTCCTTCTTCTTCTTCACCGATCAATTCCATAAATAAGGATATAGGAGGTTCTTCTAGACAAAGATCATGTTGAGATATCTCTCCTTGGAAGATAACTGTAGATTTTCTATTCAAGACTACTTAGATTTCCTTACTTCTACATTTGATCTTAGAATTATACTTTGAGAGCTAGTCCATCCCTAGTATAATGTCAAATTCCAACATAGGAATGACTACTAGATTTGCGATAAGATTATTCTCACCAAAGTAAATACTAGAGTTTCTAAACATTGATTATGATTGGATAATCCCACCAGGAGTCTTGACTGATAACTCTACTTTTAGAAAGTCAGGGGTTGATTCTAAATTCTTTGAAAACTTAGAGGAAATAAAGGAATGCATAGAACTAGAACCAAATAAAGAACTTGCTAGCTTTGAGAGAACAACAAGAGTACCTGCTACCACATCATTTTGAGCTTCAACTTCAGCTGTTGTGATAACAAAAGCATTACCTTGCTCCCTTGTCCTTTGATGAGGTTGATGGTGGTTCCCCTTCACTGCCCTCAGATTTGTACAGTGATTGGAAAATTACCCAAGTTGTCCACACTTAAAGCACTGGACATCAGGTACCCCTTCTCGTTAGTGTTTGGAAGTTGAGTTTTCAACTCACTACGACAATTCCTTGCAATATGGCCATCTCTTCCACACTTGTAGCATTTCCCGCTACTGAGTAGGCAGTTCCCCGAATGCTTCTTCCCACAATTATTGCACATGAGACGTTGCACTTGCTTGCCTCCTCTTCCTTGATCAAAGGTCCTCCCTAAGCTGGGTTCCATAGATCTCTTTTTGTCGTTAGATTTATGAGACCACTACATCTCACCAAACTCCAGTTCAACCTTCATCGCACTCCACACGATCTCCTCGTAGCTATCATAGTCTTAGTTGGCTATATTCTTCCATAGATGAGGTCTCAGTCCACCAAAGAATCTATCAACCTTACCATTTGGATCCATGACAATGCTAGAGGTATATCATGAAAGTTGAGTGAATTTCATCTCTTAGCTTCTGACAGATTCGTTCTCCTTCCGCTTCAGCTCGAGAAACTCCTTCTCCATTCTTGTTCTCATGGATCGAGGGAAATACTTATTGAAGAAGATCCCTCTGAACTCTTCCCACTCCGTAGCTTCAACCTCCATTCTTTGCCTCGTGTTTTTAATCAGATCCCACCACTAATCAGCTTCTTCTTCTAAGCGATAGATAGCCAGGGTGACCATCTCTTTCTCTGAACAACGGATCACATAAAAGATCTTCTCAATAGAGCTGATACATAGCTCAAAAATCAATGGGTCAGTCGATCCACTGAAGGTTAGTGGTCATTGACACATAAAGGACTCAATATAATGTTGTTCCCTTGATGGTGAGATCAGTCTGTCATCTTGATTTAAGTTATTTCCCATAACTTGAGTCAGTTGGTTCATCATTTTCATGAATGTTTCCATTCTGGCTTTCATTTGGAGGGCCGTCAGTGCATGGTCCATTGAGGTCACCATTTGCATGGTTCCTCCTATTGCCCTCCATTTCTAAAAAAAAATAAAACCTTAATGAGAAACTTATTTCATTTATGAATCTTTTAATTATAAAGGATTTATGTCTTAAAACTTCTTTAAACAATTACATTTCTCTATAAATCCTTCATAATGATTCATAAAAAGCTTATGATTAACCAAACATATCCCCTGGGAGTGTCATAACCAAGAGTACAGCAAGACCCGTTGTCGTGCACCAGTTCCCATTTGAGTCTAGCTCAAAGCGGTGTTTTTGGGTTTTACCCCTATGTACATCTATGCCAGAGCCACCTCTACCTGCTTGTATCCAGATAGAGATGTATTTGTTTGATAAACCATTTACTCAATACTCACCAAAATACCATGAAGTTTTCCTATATTTAAACTTTTCTATAGGATTCCTCCTAAAGTTTTCATATCTTAATTTCTTTAAGAAACTAAACTATACTTTGATACCAACTATGGCATCCCGCCTTTTATTACATAACTTTTCATTACATTTTACAACTAGAGGATCTTTAAAGTCTAGTGTCTTGGAAATCTGGAACTTAATACATGAAAACAACATAAAAAATTCTTTTAAACCAATTTTATGGCTTCATCATAGGTTCATCCTATCTACAACTACTACATATCATATCCTGGAGACATACATCAAAGGAAAGGGTGAGCAGAAGGCCCAGTAAGGGTAAACAAGGGAATCAGTTTACTTGTTTAAAAATAACAACATAAAGACATGAGCAATGGAAGTATAGGCATATCATAATGAAAAGAACTTGGAACATAACTTGAAAATGTGGCTACAAAATTTCATTTATACATTCATGAACATATCACCAAGGTTTATCCCCGAGGTGTCATAAATATTACCAAGGTTATCCACCAAGGTATCGTGAAACTTGTCATCTCTAGAGATTGATTCTTTACCCAATTCATTGGAGTGATATCAGGGCACACCCTTAATATGTCTTTACATACATGTGATCCACATATATCATAATAAAATATTTCATAAATAACCCATAGATAATAAAAGAAATGGGTTTCATTTCAAAATCGTGACGTTTCAAAAGTTCTTAAAAATAAGATCATTATATCATTTATAACCCATGTAAAGGGAGTGAGGGTTATATGTATGTCAATTCCAGAATCAAATATATCATATTTATATATTTATGAACACCCATAGAAACTAAATAGGTCTGGGTATTCACATAAATAAAACAGGAGAATTTCTTGAGAGAAAGAGATATAAATTTTGAGACGAAATTTCTGCAACATAACAGCTATATAACATGGTTTTAGAAAAAAAATAAAAAGAGAGGGTACAAGAGTTAACCACTCATAAATAACTTATAATACAATATAAATACATAATAACATGGAGATAATAACATGGTATGAAAATTTGAATGATATACCACATGAAAAGGAAAGATGAGAGAAAAGAGAAGATGCGATTCCTTTTACGAGAAATTCGGAAGCCTAACAGCGTCACTTAAAAATTCAGAAAACAAATTGATGAGACGAGAAAGGTTATCTCATCATTTGGAAATAAAATGGATAGTAATAAAAACATATAATAACATACCCTCAACATAAAGAGATGGGAACTAGAAGACACAACATAAAGGAATTCATGACTTAAAAGAGGAGGGTGAAATGATCCCTTACCTTGAAGAGTAACTTCGAAAGCTTGAAGGTTGGGACCTTGGGAAGACTCTTTGGAAGCTAAGGATACCAGAAATTAGTTGAGGATGATTTTGGAATGAAATGAATGAGGGAAATGGCTTGGAATTTATAGGAAAAGTGAGTGAATAAATTATTAATTTCCAAGGGACACCTCATCGGTGGTATTTGAAAAACCATGGGCTTGCCCATGGTATTTGCCCATGGTATTGGACACTTGGGACACTCATAGAATATATCAATATTCATAAGTAGACCAGAAATATTACATCATTTTTACATCATTAATGATGTTATTAAACACCCGAAACTCAAAACTGCATTTTTACTATTCACCGAAAATTCAACTGTTTCAAAAAAAAACCCAAAAATTAAACCTAACATAATATTGATACTATGAATTAAAAAATGAATTCCATTTTATGAAAATAATTTTCTAAATATTTTTAATTTAATTTTTAAATAAAATCATTATTTATTCCAAAAATACAACTTTAAAACTATAACTCATTTTGTAACACCTTAAAAAAGTAAACAAGGTCCCATAAAAATATCGTATACCCATAAGAAAATAAAGTAACAATTTATGATTAAATTTTATGGAAATAAATTTCCATTTTAAATTATTAAATTAATCATAAAATTGAAAATAAAATATTTATGGCATAAAAAAATACCAAAACTTATACTATGATCATTTTTTCACTTTTAAGATGTCTAAAATGTATTTATACATTCATGGGTGAAGTTTATATTTTTTTTTCAAATTACTATTCATTAATATTTGTTACTATTCCCACTTTACTATTTACTAAAAATCAAGTTGATCTTATTAGACTCTAAATTTCTCACTGATCACAACTGTAGAAGACCATTTTTTGAAAATCATTTCACATTATTTATTATTTAATGAATACAAAAATATTTTAAAATACCCTTTTTTCCTAAATTAATCAATAATACACATCCTATATTTATCTGGATATTTGAAATTCACAATATTTTCCGTAAGGAGAAATAAAAATTTTATTTATATAAAAGGATTACACAAAGCAGCAAAGGTCTCGTTACATAGCCCCTTATTAGACCAGCATAGGACCTATGTGTTAGGTGTGCTATGGTGATAGAATCTTGGGGTGGCTCGGACAACATTGCCCGAGTGGTGATTTCTATAAGCTTGAAATTCTCCCTTAGGTGATTCCGTTCAAGCTTCATACGTTGAAGTTCGGCTTAGGCTTGGTCTAGAGCAATGCCCAGTGATGCTACCTCCTTCCCAAGCTCCGACATATGGGCTTCATATAGCTCGAGTTTACTAGATGAGCCATTCAATATTCTTTCTGTATTAATTAACCAAGTTATCTGTATTTATAAAAACACAATGTTAAGATTATAGTTTCCAACAGTCATATTAACCAACGATCATATAACAGTCAAAACCCACCGGTCATATTTTAATTATACCCACTTCAAAAAATTATAGGATATATTTTTGTTGAGTATAAAATAAAATAACATACAAAATTAGGAAACAAATATAATTAAAAAGTTCGGGTTGTTACAATAAAAGGAACTAGTCATTAGAGGATATATTGATTATAGTATCCAAAAATATTAGAATGACATGAATTCATATTTAGGACATGTATTTAGTCTCAACAAAGGAGTTGTGATCTGGAAGAGTTCAAATTAGCCAATTTCCATTGATTCTATAGTAGAGTATGAGTATATAGAGGCTTTTTATATATCCAAAGAAGAATTTTGTATTCAAAACTTCATCCAAAATATCTATGTGGTTCATAATAGTGGAGATCTTATCACATTGTATTGTGATAATACAACAATAGTGTATGTTTTAAAGGAGATAAGGCCACATCAATAGACGAAGAACATACTCCAAAAAATATCACCTCTTGAGGGATTTTTCTTAAAGGTATGAAGTCAATTTGAGTATAATTTCCACAAAATAAAATGTGGAAGACCCCTTGAATTAATACTTATCTTAATAGAATGATGGACATTATGTGAGGGCTAGCATACTGAAGGTTTTTAGTATTAGGCTCTAGTATAAGTGAGAGTCAGTCGTATTTGGTGGCATAAAACCAACTTTTAAGTACTTTATGATTACTTTTATTCACGTATTTTAATTTTAATAAATGTTCTTATCACATCGTGATTGTTCTTATGTATGACATAGTATGTGAAAAAGTCCTATTGGTAATTATCACACATAAAGGTCATAAAAACAACCCACTATGATGATAATATATAATTTACATGATAATATTCTTAAATAAAAGTTATATAGATAGATGATATAATTTTATAGGACAAAAGTGATATAGTTTATTATGATTGAATACTCATAGAACTTTGAGACACTTTCTCATGGTGTATATCCTTCGTAATCTTCAGTGCATGAGATAATGAGAAGATGATCCACCAATAGGAAATCCACATTTATATGTGTCATTGGGTATTAATATCTTTGGTAATGTATAATAATATATAGACTTTAATGTTATTATTAATACATATCACGAGTCATGTAATTTGATGTATTGATAAAAACCATGAGGAAATAGTCTCATAGTGAAGTAAGATAAGTTGGGCGTGTCATGAGTGATATTGTATTAATGAATAATGTGAGAAAGGATTTATCCAATATGTTATTTAATGAAAGTTTATATCTCAAGACCTTTGAGGGGAATTTAACTTCTTGATTAATTCCATGAATATAAAAGTGATATCAACATGTTAATTTATCGAAACTCAAAGAAAGAGACATCGAGCATGTAGGTTGATGAAACTATCATGTAACCTTATTGATTTGAGATATCAATATAAATGGATTATATTACATAGTGTATGTTCATAGGTGGTTTCATGTCATTGTGACATTAAATTATTTCTCGGTGGGAGCCTTGACGTGTTTCTAGATGAAAACATTTTACTTTAAGTAGTGTAGTCTAATTCCATTGATAAAGTGGGCCAGAGGGCCAGACACTAAGTATATTCTAAACCTTAGCTAAATTCCATATGAATTTAACACGTCAGATAAAAATTATTCACATATGATTTTTAAAACTCATTCATGTTGGTTTGATCACAATTATTCAATCACTAGTTATTAAAGAAAATATATTTGTGAGTTAAATATTTAATAAATATTTATTCACCACGTAATTATTTATTTAATTATATGAATAAATAATATTTATTTATTATACTTTATTCATAAGGAAAAAATAGTTTTTTATTTAGTTATGTGAATATTTAATAAATATTTTTTCTCTAATTAGGTGAATATAATATTTATATATTTATTAGTGAATAGTATAGTGATAATTAATTAATTAAATAAATAGTCATTATTCAAGACTCGATAAATATTGAGGAGTATTTATGGATTGATATTAATTATCTAGTGAGAAATGTCAAATTAAATTTTATTTGAATAAATATTAATTTATTTATCCTAGAAAATAGTATATATTTTATCCATGAGTTTAGAACATGTTAAAAAAGTGATAATAATAATAATAATAATAATATTTATACATGGGGTTCAATAGTAATTAATAAAATAATAATTCCCCTTGTGCAATTTTTATTTTCTAATTATAGAACTATTTAAATCCAGTTATGAAAATTTTCATTGGGTGTGAAAGTGATAGCCACATTCTTTAATTGTGCACATTTAATTCTTGAGATAATATTCTAAATACCTATATTGTTTCCTCCCTAGAATGATTTGAATAATGATGAGAAATTATCCTCCTTCATTAGAATAAATCCTTCTCCCCTTAAAGGATTCATTTGTGATCAACTGTGAAAATATCAAGTGTTACATTCATCCACAATGGAACCCAAATAATTCTATAGTAACCATCATAGGTTCACAAAGAACATGTGGATCACTATTATAATGAATCTACTCTTGATTACTATGATTCAATGATGATATGATAAGAGAGGTTGCCAATTCATCGACCTAGAATAAATAATTCAATGACTTATAATTATTTAATTAACTACATTAATTATAAATTTTATGTGAAAATATCCTCTCTTTGTGGATTCCAGAAACACATTTCTATATATTTTTGAGGATAAATCTGAAACTATTTTTGGAAAAATTTTATTGGGAATTACTTGACAAACTTTCGCTTTACCCCATAAACTTCAACTACCGAACACATATTGATTTTATCTTTTGTAAATTAGTTTAAAGTACTGACAACAAATCCAAAGAGGGAGGTTGAAGAGCCCAATTTATCATGGATGTATTTTTTCAATAATCATGTCAATATATGTGTTGGGTGTTGGAGGAAGATCCCAATGTTTTCAAAAACTAGAACCATTATAGATACTATTAAGAAACAAAATAACATGGTTGATGTTGTCTTAGTTAGATAGATTCAAGGAAGTAACCCTATTAAATATAATTATTGGGGAGTTAATCTTTATGATTATAAAAAGTAATTATGGTTGAGATAAGTAATATCTATAATCATTTTAATAGATTTATGAGAGATGGTTATTGGCTATTGAATTTTCTGAACAACGTAGAAAACATGATTAGTGATAAAATTAAAGGCAGTTCAAGGTATTGATAAAAGAAGACTAAAGTGTAGAAAAACCTTCCAAGGAGTACTAAACATGTTGGATTCTATAATAAATAATGAATATATTTTAGAATAAGGATTAGAGGAGATTATTTTGAAGTTTTAGTGAAGATTATGTGAAATTATATTGGAAATACTCATGAAGAGTATTTATATGGTATAAGACTTTGTAAATGAGGCTGAAGAGGTTTGGTCATGTTTTAGTAATTTACAAAGTTATTTAAACTATTTTAAGTGTTTAAATATGAACTAATATTAATTAAAAGTTTTTTGAATTTATTTCAAGGAATTATAAAATTCTGAATTGAAGGTGAAATTTCATCCAAGTTCGAATTCATTAGTATGTTTTTTGCTCAGAACAAAAAATTAACAAAGTTTAGAACCTTACTATATATATAGTATACTTTATAAAGTAGAAAATATTAATTTTTTTAGGGTTCCTTATATTTTTATGATTTTATCAAGAGAATTCATATGATATTTTTTTTGAATAGTATAGAGGAATTTGTATATGAAAGACATGTGTAAGATATTTTATGTTTTAGGGAAGTAAAGAAAATTAGAAAAGGCATGAAATATATAATATTTGTGTTTCTATCTCAGATTAATAAACTATAGAAGTCTTGGATGATATGTAATCCATACATAAGAAATTGGATATAACTCACTAAAATTTTGGAAATAAAATTTCTTATTTAGATATGTAAGATATTCTTGTTTTACCTAAGATATTGTGTTGGGGGATGAGGTCAAAATATGGTAAGCTAAAAACTCTCACACACACATATATATATATATAAGATATTTTGAAGCTTGTATAAGATATTTTCCAAATATAGAAGAAATTATTCTATTTAGAAAAAATTACATATATACATAATAAGTTTGAAGTGAATACGTAAGATATTTTAAGAATGCATAATATATTCTCTGGATTTTAGAGAAGATTTCGAAAAGGAAATTATCTCACGAAACACATAATATATTTGGATCCCACAAAAGTGATATGCAATAAATTATATTTAATATTTTTGATCCAATATTTATTAAAATGCAAGTACTTTTAAGGAATATGAGAATCATATAATATGATATCCCCATATCATAATACACAATATGATTAAGAATTCAGTCAATGTTGGAACTGAACATCAGTGGGTTAAACATCAAAAATGATTTTTTATTCTAGATGTATGATTAAGAAAATTATCTTCATTATTGTGAAGAAGAATATAAATACGATATTCAACTTTATAATTAAATATTTATGCTAAAACCTATACTGGTTTTTTAGATTCACCTAGGTAGTGAAGATGATTGTGACTTCTCAACAAAATTTTTACTATGTTTATCATATAGTTGTGAAAATTGTTTAAATATAGATTTTGTGGAATTATTTTGAGAAAATTAATCCCAATCCTCATGGATAAATTTAATAGAGTTTTATTTGAATAGTATTAAATGATAATAAATGAGAAAAAGGGTATTCACATAATAATAATAAAGATAATAATTTAATATAAATGAATATTCATGAGATTGTGGGAGCACACCGATATGGTTTAGTTGAGTAAATATTTAGAGAATCACTGGACCAAAATTTATGGAGTATCTTTTATATTAATTATAAATAAAATATATTATAGCGATCTTGAATATAAATCATGAGAAGAAGAGAGAGAAAATAATCTCATTGAAAAATAGAATTGAGAACCTTATACTGCTACAAAGTGAAGGAAGATCATTCTAAGTGTTAAAGAAAAATTAGAAAAAGAATATGAGATAATTATGTTGATCAAATATAATCAATAAAGAAAGAAAAAAATAAGAAGGAGAAATAAGTCCAGTGAACTATTCTTATAATACTAAGTATTGCAGAATTTAAAGTCAATAAAGAAGAATAAATAATAACAAGAGTTAATAAATATTGATGTGGATATAGTTCCAGTGATCTAATATTGGAAGTAAAATACCTCAATTTTTTTCGAGTGAATCCAGTGACATAGATCCTATGAAAGGTCAGGTAACTTGGATATCTATAGAAACTGAGTTATATATATCTTAGTGAAATATCCACAGGCTTTCTAAGACTCTACCAAAGAAGAAAATCTGACCACTTTGACACAATTACATCCTAAATAATGAAGTAGATATTGTTCATTAGGTTTGGAAAGAAGTATTATAACTAGTAGTGGGATGTTGTGAATCCAATGGGATTTTGGGAAGTACAGTGGGATGTTGTGTAAGTGTGGGATGTGCCATGAGTTTAGGATGATACCTTCCCTATTACAACCGCTAGTGTTATATAGTGTAAAATCTATGAATTAGGATAATAATCAATGAGAATTTTGTCAAATTTTACTCCTATCACAATCAATGGGGCCACCCAAACTCCAGCTACTAGAGCTATATGAGATGAGTTCATATGAATCTAGGGGATTCTTTGAATCTTATACCTCAGTCTCCTAGAATGATTTGTTCTACTGATGAGTGTGCTCTTCCTGGTGTCCCTTATACTATTTACCCTTAGTTGAATACATTTCTTTTTTTTATGTGGAATTAATGGAATTCACTTCCACTAAATTAATTCACCTATTCACTGCATATTCCTCCCCACTTGTCCCTTAGGATTTAATGAATTTAAAAGTCAATTATTCAATGGTGGTGTATGATGCTCAAGCCATGTAGTGTGTCTCACCAGCTTCTTCTCTTGTAGATTTTGTTCATGGATCGACTAATAAGAAAGGAAATGGTGCTATTGGGTCTTCCTCTAAGCCTCATGTGGATTCCTATAGTCCGTTGGTTGTTGATGGAAATATTATCAAATATCCCCCTATTTTAGTAGGATTCTAGTTTTTATCAAGGGGTATGGATCCTTTAAAATTTAGTTTAAATCTCTTATTTTACTCTAATGAAAGTGACTAAGGGTTTAAGGAAGAGTTTATAAGTATCCAAGGAACGTTCGTAGCATGAAGATCTAATTTTTAGAGGATTAAGAAAAGGTACATAGTTAGTTGTTAGCCTAGTCTAGGTTAAATACCCTTAGGTGCTGGTGGTGGGGGGTGAATTAGGGTATGATAAATTAAAACAAATACTTCTTTGTATATTTTTTATTCATTAAAAAACACTCTTCTCTAAATTTACCATAGTAATGTATGAATTTAAATAAAAGAAAATGCTAGGGACACATCAATTTTACTTGGTTTACCTGAACTGGGCTATATTTAAGGATCGTACAAAGGAAATGTTCCTATATACCAAATCCACTAAATCACACTACTATTACAAATTCCAGAGCAGACTCACTTTCCCTCTTAGTTTAAAAACAATCAAAATTTAAAAGTTCACTCCTCTCTCAACTGAAGTTTTATCACTATTCCTTTAGAATATTGTTCTTTTGATCACTTGAATCAATAAGTTTTTTCACCTCATTTGGTGCATCATTAAGTTCCACTTTCATAGACTTGATGATTACCTATTTACCATTAAAATTCTAGAAAAATACTTATAGGTTCTCACAAGATTGATTTTTGCGCAAACTTTACATGAATTTCACACAACTCTACTAACTTTTGTGAAAATTTTATGTTTTTCCATGAAGCTTTCAAATTTCTTGAAACTATTCAAATTTTCACAAAACTCTCAACTTTTATGAAACTTTTGGATTGTCACAGAACTCATTTTCTCTTATAGACACAAGTCCATCTTCATATGTGCTATTGATATTTGAGGAATTCCTTCACACAAGAAATATCCTCACATAACCCTTATTTGATTCAGATCCCTAATATTATCTAAGGGTTGAGCTACTCAAATGATAGGGGTAGCCCCCTATTTATAGACATAATTGACCATTTGTACAATTACCTTGTGCGCCTTCATATGTGTGTACAACTTTCCTTGGGTACTGAACTTCAATGATTTGGTTTCCTTTAGCGCAAAACTCACCACCTTTATGCAACTGCATCTCTATTTTGTGGGTGTGCACAACTCTTCTTGTGTTGCGCAACTTCGACTTTTGCAAAGTTTTAGAACTATTGTAAAACCCTAGGAATTTCCATATTTTGATGTAACAACCCTAACTATTCACACATGAAACTTTATGAAACACCTTAAACCTTTCATGAAATTTTTACATTTTATGTGAAAATCATTCCTTTTCCAATTTTTTTTCCTTCATCTAGATTTTTAGACACCAAAATTTTTGAATACACCAGGAAACGATGCTACCTTGTACAAAAAAATTTCTGTACCACTTATAGATCTTCCACAACTCCACCTTAAATATTTTTCACCATACTAGGTCAAAAATAATGTTGTAACTCCATAATTTACCTTGTCAACCTGATTTTTTAATAAACACAATCAACCTAAAAACACTGCAAAGTACCTTGAGGGATTTTTTCCCAATAATATACCTCTTTGGATTTTTTTGAAAACTCTACACCTTATAACCCCAATTTAAATCTTCTCCCATACTCTACAAAATTTTTTCCTCTTTAAATTATATATATAGATCAAATATTTACTCAACACACACTCTAATACCACATAAGTCATGATTGGAATTGAAAAACTAAGTGTCATACAAAGTTCATCAATGGATCACTTCATTCTCGATACCACTTGATGAAACTTTCTTGATATCTATTATAATACAACACAAGACACACAAGAATACACCATTATTCATCCACATATTACAAACTACTAGCATCACGAACTTATCTCATGATTTAAATTTATTAAAATAACTACTTAAGCATCATCAGATTTAAAAATCTCCATACTTAACTACTCCACCTATTAGCTTCTCCCCCTATCTTGATTAGGATATTTTCTACCCCTTTTTCAATGAACCCAAAGGTCACTTATTCATGGTATATAAAATAGTGAATAAAATATATCAACACGTAGAAAAAAACACACTATACATCAAGGAGAGGGGGTCCCACATCAACACTTTTTCAAGTGTGGGGAGTCTACTAAAATCCAAGAGTCAATGTTGCTCAAATGCCTCTTTGGAAAATGACTTCATTAGAATTTATTCAACATATAGTTCTATAGGAATATACTCCAACTTCACAAGACTATGCTCTACCTTCTCCTTGATAAATTGATACTTGATTCCAACATGATTCATCTATGTGTAATGAACTGATTTTTTTCTAAGATTTATCACACTTGAATTATCAAAATGGATTATGATTAGAGACTTCACTTCAACTACCATACCTTCAAGTTTATACTTCATCCAAAATAACTACATCCAATATTGAGTAATCACAATATATTTATCTTTTTTGTTGCTTAATGAAATGAAATATTGTTTCTTACTTAGCTAAGAAATACACAATCTGCCAAGATAGAATAAACCACCTGACATTTATTTTATATAATCTACTAAACTGGACCAATCTATATCAGTATATCCCAATAAATATTATTTAGATTTTTCATTTTACAGTAAATCAAAATCCACCATTCCATTAATATACCAAAGTATTATTTTTTACTACAAGTAAGTGGGTTTCTTTGATATTTCATTAATACTATGATTATTGGCATGTGGAAAAAATAATACCGGGTCATGTCATTATTAAGTACAATAAACAACCAATGATCTGCCTATATTCTATGACATTAACTGCTTTGCCTTCACCATCTCATGATAGCTTTATCCAGGTAGCCACTAGAGTCATAATATCCTTATAATTATCCATTCAAAGTCATATAAGAACCTCATTAACATATTTTTATTTAGGAATGAATGTATCATTACTTTCTTATGTCACCTATAAACTAAGGAAAAAGGATAGTTCACTAATCATTTATATTTAGAACTCACTTTTCAAGAATTATGCAAATTGTTTGCATTGGGATTTATCCACTCCACCAAATATTATGTCATCAAAAAACACCATCACAATCATACTTTTATTACTATCATTTTTGACATATATATTGTAATCAAATATACCAAGATGAAAACCAATATTCTTCAAAAACTGATCAAGTATTGAATACCACGTTCTTGGTGCTTGATTAAACCCATATAGTGCCTTCCTCAATAGAAAAATTATGTTCTCATCCTCATGAATGTGAAAACCAAATGGATTATGTATATAAAATTCTTCATCTATAACCCCATTCATAAATTCTAACTTGAAATCTATATAAAAAACTTTGAACTTTATTTGGAATTCTATGGCTAAGAATATGAGAATAGTATCAATCCATGAAACATGTTAAAATGTCCCATTAGCATCATTTCTCTCAATACGAGAGTATCCCTTGCACACTATCCATTATTTGTTTCAAATTACCAACCCATCACACATTTTTTCTGGAATACCCATTTGGTCTTGATGATATTCTTATCTGATGGTCTTGAAATAATCTCCCATGGTTGATTCTTTTCAATTTGGTCTAGATCTTTATTCATAATCTGAACAAGGTTCTTATCTCTAACTACTTATAAAAAAAATTTAGCCTCTACCTAAGATAGGAAGGATTCCTAATATAAATATTTCATTCTCCATGTTTAAAATAGCACCACCGGATCCTCAATGATGATTTTCCTATCAATTTTATCACAAATATTTGGCTTCCATGCATATAAATATTAGAATTCCACCTGCTCAACATCAATATATTATCCTGAATCAACTTTTTCTACTTTTACTCCCCCTGAGTTGCTTGCCTCCTCATCATTGTCATCAGGGAACTATTCACTTTGTTATTGAATATTCTATTTATTCTCCACTATAGTTAAATCATTACTTCCAAATAATTTTCCCATTATCTTATTGAAGCGTTTATATGCTTTTATTTTTCCTGAATATTCAAGGAGTATCTCCTCATCTCTATGAGATTCAAATTTCCTATGCTTATCCTTATTGATAATAAAACACTTAATTCCAAATATTTGAAAGTATTTCAATGTTGTTTCCTTTCCTTATCAAAAATCATATGGAGTCTTTTCTTTGGAACACGATAAAGTACTATTATATATGTATAATGATATAAATATTGATTCCTTAAAAAATTTATCTGGTAGGTCCTTTTCAATAAGCATTGTTTTTTCCATGTTGTTTATGAGATGATTTCTCTGATCAATCACCCCATTTTATTAAGGAGTTATCACTATTAAAACTCAATGTCCTTATCCCATGTTTCTCAAGAAAATACCCCACTTGGATATTTTTGAATTTTGTGCCATTATTATTTTGAAACTTCATAATCTTCTATCCAATCATCCTTTTAGCCTCCCTCCGATATTGTTTTATGAAATTGAAAACTTTGTACTTATGGGAAATGAAAAATATCTATGTAATCCTGCTGAAATTATTAATTAAAATAATATAATACCTCTTCCCATTAATGGATCTTGGTGAGATAGGTCCACACACATCTTCATGCACTGATTCAATAACTCTAGTTAATTTTTTTCATTTTCCTTATACATATTTTTAATAATATTCCCTTTTTGACAAGCATCACTTGTGGGGGTGTGATCATGTGATAGCTTGGGTATATATCAAGTTACATCACATTTTATGTCACGTACCAGATCTGGTCACCACCATTAATGGCACCAAACCCGGACCATGACAAGGCCCTAAGGGCATTCCCTATCCCCACGGGCTGGCACAAGTGCCCGGGTATAAAACAATATGATTTGGGAACGATTTACCCGAGTATGAAAGCATAAAACAAATAAAACAATCAATAATAAGAATCTGAAATTTCCATGCTAAACCATTCTTAACAAAACCAGATCTGAATACATATATTTAAAGACACTACAAGTGGTCCAAATACAAATAATGACAACATCAAGACATCCCCAATCACTTCACACAACAAGGGTGTCATCACCCGCAAGCCTTCTCCACAACTCTGCCCCAACGATGGGGACTAACACCCTGAAGCGCCATCACCCTTAGCCTTCCCTTTACCTGAGTCAAGCATAAGAAGTTCTACTTACACCCAAGGGGTGTAAGTAGGGTGTGAGCCTAAGCCCAATAGGATACCACCAGAATATTCCAAAGAGGATGCAATACAATGGGAACAAAACTAGCAATTTTAACACACAAGGTGAAATAATGTTAAAAATTTCAAGAAAAGCAACTTTCAAATGAAAACAGTTTTCAATCCAAGAATTTCATAATGATAACACATTAAATAAACATGTGAGATACTGTAAAGTACTGCCAAAAGATCCCACAACAAGGGTAAATACTACAATTCTAATGAGCACAAAAATTGGGAACACCCCTAGGCAACTAGATAGTCTCGGGCCCTATGTACCTCGTACCTCGGTGTAAAGTATCCAAGTCACAATCCTTTCCCGTGCACGATCCACTAGTAGGGAACAAACCCATAACCTATTGGTCCCCAAATAACATCCACATAGTTCAGTTAGTGTTGTCGTTATCCATTTGCTCAGTGAAACAGGGACACAACCCATCCGGTCCACTAGCCGTACTAGTACATATCCGCCCACCTAAGTACCCGGGATTCCCCTTTTTGTGCTCAAAAAATTTCAGCAAACAACACACATACTTTTTCATGTAAAGTATCACTACTGGTCACAAACAAATAGTACAGTAGCTACACACATTTTATATCATTTGAAACAGTCAATAAAATATTTTGATCTTCAATAAAACAACCTCTCAAAACATCACATTGTTTTGCACCCAAAACTCTTTGAAATATCCACTTTTCACAGTATGTGAACACTTGTAAGTCATCAAAACAAAATTTCAGTTCAACACAATTTAATAAAACCAAAAATTCAGTTATGGGGCAGCCCAATGTTAACCAAGAAATTATATATCTTAAAAACCACCATTTTCACACCAACATGGCACTTAATGCCCATTTGCTTCTCAAACACAATTTAAACAAACTTTTTCAGCCACAAAAAAAAGAATAAATATTTAAAACATTATTTTAATTCCTAATACAGTTCAACAAAATCAACTATGTAATTAGAGTTCATCCCAAAATGAACCAATAAAAGACTTGCATGAAAAACCCTCAATTTCACCAAAAATTGTAACATAAAATTCATTTGCATTGTAAATGCAACTAAAATAAATTTTTACAAAAACATTAAAATTCAATAAGCATTAATTCACCCTCAACACAACAAGTAAATTCCCAAAAATTGCACACACAATGGAATCACCTACCAAAAGATTCAAGAACCGCAAATCCTAGTGCGGAACTTCAACCGCACGACCACCGCGCCACAAGGAAGTGATATCAAACCTAAAACCAGAGGATTGAACCATGAAACCCAAAATGAAACCCTAGTCACGAAGCCCTAGCTTCTGGAAATTTGGGGATTCAAGAAAAAAAAAGATAAATCTTAAGGAAAAGGAGAGAACTAGAAGGATAGTCACTTACTTGAGAAAACTGGACGTTTTTAGAAACCAGAGAAGTTAGGCCCTAATTCGCGACAGATGCGATCTCCAAAGAGGGGGAAAAGAAGCTGGGGGTGCGGCCAGGTACAGTGGGAGAAGGTGAGAGGTAGAATCACCGAAAAAGAATAAAAATTGAATATTTTATGAAATAATTACAAAACAATTTTAAAACTGGAAATGGGCTTTCGGGTTGGCCCAATACCTAACTTGATCACCCAAATCCAAGATGCAAATGAATTTTTAAGGGGGCCAAAATTCATTGGTGGTTTTAATAGTTAAATTAAGGTCATTTTGGAAGTTGAATGAGTTAAAAATGTTGAAAAACGAGGGAGTTATTAAACAAACAAAATTTATTGTCAAAACTGGAAATGGGCTCTCGAGTTGACCCAAATTATGGAAACCCACCATTTCCTTCAAAAATGCATTGAAAACCCCAAAAAAAAAACAATAATGTAAATAAATAAAAAATACCTTTAAAATATGTCATGTATGTGACAATTCTCCCCACCATGAAGGACTTTCCGCCCCGGAAAGTCAACATGATTCTTGGTTGGTAAACAAGAATGGGTACTCTTCCTCGACCCATGACTTTCGCTCCCAAGTCTCATGTGTATCATTCCCATGCCGCCATAGAACCCGAACTAATGGAATAGACTTCCCTCGAAGTATCTTCTCTTGGGAGTCCACAATTTTCACCGGCCTCTCAACGATTGACAAGTCAGGCTCTATCTCTAGTTCTTCCCAACTCAACACATGGGATGGATCTGGATTGTATTTCTTCAACTGGGAGACGTGGAAGACATCATGGATAGATGTCAACTGAGAAGGTAAGGCCAACCTGTATGCCACCTTACCAATACGCTCGGTGATCTCAAAGGGTCCGACATACCGTGGCATCAACTTACCTTGCTTCCCCAATCGACGATGGCCCAGACGAGGGGCCACTTTTAAGAATACCCTGTCACCCACAGAAAACTCTAGGTCTCGACGCCTCCGGTCAGCATAAGATTTATGACGACTCTGAGCTGTCAATAAGCACTTCCTGATCAATTTGACCTTCTCAGAAGTCTCCTGCACAAGGCTCGGCCCCAATAGTGAAGTCTCTCCTACCTCATCCCAACATAGGGGGGACCGACATGGCCGACCATAGAGCGCCTCAAAAGGGGCCATTCGAATTGAGGATTGGTAACTATTATTATAAGAAAACTCAACCAATCCCAAATGGCTATCCCAAGAACCTCCAAAGTCCAAGACACATGCACGAAGCATGTCCTCCAAAATCTGATTCGCCCGCTCTGTCTGACCATCCGTCTGAGGGTGGTACGACGTGCTCATCTTAATCTGAGAGCCCAAGGCCTTTTGAAGGCCTTCCCAAAATCGAGAAGTGAAGCGGGGGTCTCTATCCGAGACAACAGCTGATGGTACACCATGGAGTCTCACCACCTCTTGAAGATACAAATGGCCCAACTCATCCACTTTAGATGTATCTCTGATCGGAATGAAGTGGGCTGATTTGGTCAGACGATCAATCACCACCCAAATGGAATTCTTACCCCGAGGTGTACGAGGTAAGCCAACAATGAAGTCCATGGCAACCTCGTCCCACTTCCAGGTAGGAATGGGTAATGGCTGGAGCAAACCGGAGGGCCTTTGGTGCTCTGCTTTCACCTGCTGGCATGTGTAGCATCTCGAAACAAAGTCTGCTATGTCTCGTCTCATACCAGGCCACCAAAAATGCCGACGGACATCATAATACATCTTAGTGGCACCTGGGTGGACAGCCCACTGAGACTGGTGGCTATCATGCATCACTGCCTTCCGTAGAGATAACGGTACTACTGAACGGCCCTTGAAGCACAAGATGCCCTCGGGAGACGACGACCAATCAGAGGATGTCTCCCCACCATGAAGAAACTGCCTAGATCGCTGACAAAGATCATCACTAGGTTGTTCCCGCTGAATCAACTCCAACAGAGAAGGAGTCAACTGGACACTCGCCAAGAATGCCCCTCCACTGTGTTCCCTAGCCTCCACATGCATTTGAGAAAAGAGCCCCATCAATGTCCACTCATCACTAGACTTCCTCAAAGCCTGCACTGGAACTCTTCTGCTCAAAGCGTCGGCCACCACATTACCCTTGCCTGGGGTATAGACAATGTCAAAGTCGAACCCCTGCAAGTACTCGATCCAGCGACGTTGCCTCAAGTTGAGGTCCTTCTGCGAGAAGATATAAGCCAAGCTTTTGTGATCAGAGTAGACCACAAACTTCTCGCCAAAGAGGTAGTGACGCCATGTCTTCAAAGCATGCATCACCGCTGCCAACTCCAAGTCATGGGTAGGGTAGTTCTTTTCATGTGGTCGGAGTTGGCGAGAGCCATAAGCCACCACGTGATCATCCTGCATAAGCACGCACCCAAGACCCATACCTGAAGCATCACAATAAACCACATAACCCTTCCCGGCCTCAGGCAAAATCAGCACAGGGGCGGTAGTCAACCGTCTCTTCAGCTCCTCGAATGATGCTTGACATTCTGGACCCCATACAAACTTCACCCCTTTCCGGGTGAGCGCAGTCATTGGTGATGCAAGCCGAGAGAAATCCCGAACGAATCGCCTGTAGTAACCAGCCAGGCCAAGGAAACTCCTGATCTCGAACACATTCTTCGGCTGCTCCCATGACATAACCGCACTAATTTTCTCAGGGTCCACTGAAACTCCGTGCTCTGAGATCACATGCCCCAGAAATCTCACCTCTCTAATCCAGAAGGTGCACTTTGACAACTTTGCATAGAGGCGGTGATCCCGTAATGTACCTAAAACGATCCTCAAGTGATGTTCGTGTTCCTCCTCAGAGCTAGAGTATACCAGAATATCATCCACGAACACCACAATAAAGGAATCGAGATACTGATGAAACACCCTATTCATGAGTGCCATAAAGACTGCTAGAGCATTGGTCAATCCGAAGGGCATGACCAAATACTCAAAGTGGCCGTACCTGCACCGAAAGGCTGTCTTTGGGATATCTGACTCCTTCACCCTGAGTTGATGATACCCTGAACATAGGTCTATCTTTGAGAACCACTTTTCTCCCTTCAACTGGTCAAACAAATCATCTATTCTGGGCAAAGGGTATTTGTTTTTAATTGTTACCTTATTCAGCTTCCGGTAATCAATGCACAACCGGAGGGATCCATCAACTTTTTTTGCAAACAACACAGGAGCGGCCCAAGGAGAGACGCTCGGGCGAATGAATCCTTTGGATTCTAAGTCGTCCAGCTGCATCTTTAATTCCCTCAACTCGGTGGGGGCCATGCGATAAGAGGGAAGAGATATCGGCTGTGTTCCCAGCGCCAGATTAATCGAAATCTCCACATCCCGCTCTGGGGGCAAACCCGAAAAATCATCCGGGAATACCTCTGGAAACTCATTCACTACATGAGGTAGTGAACCATTAGAAGAAATACCATCTTCTAGCATGAGCGAAGATAACTGGAAGATAATACTTCCCAACTCTGGGAGTGGAGGCCCTGCGCGACCTGACCGAGGATCCCATTCACCATGAAAAACCTGACGACTCCCGTCAGGTGCCGTGAAACTCACATGCCTTCTGTAGCAGTCGATGTGTGCCTGGAAGTGAACTACCCAATCCATCCCGAGTATGACATAAAAAAGGTCCATATCTAAGACCATAAGGTCCCACTCCATCTCGACCCCTGATACAGAAAGTGCACATGAGGGGCACCTAAGGCCCTGCTCCTTCTTCTTTCCCAGCGGTGTCACCAACTCCATCGCGAAAGACATCAACTCAGTTGGAAAATTCAGAATGTCCACAAAATGGGCAGAAATGAATGAAATAGAGGCACCAGTATCAAAAAGAGCAGTAGCAATAGAAGATGCAATCAGAACGGTACCTCGAACTATCGACGGTCCCACCTCTGATCCTGCTGGTGTCTGATCCACTGCATGGAGGTGTCCAGTATCTGTCTGAGAACGACCGCTAGCCTGAGGCTGTGCCCTGAACTGGCTCTGCCCAGAAGATGATCCAACCCTTCCACCACAACTTCCAAATCGAGATCCCCCAGTCCTCGATGGCTTAGACTGTGCTGACACTCCTTTTGAAGCCACTGAACCAACCCCACTCGGAAGTGGACGTGCCACACCACAAAAACGCTGCAAATGGCCCATACCTCCACACTGGAAACAAGGCTTCGGAGGAAGAGGACATGCTGGTCAGATATGCCCAGGCCTCCCACATTGGTGGCACACGACCGATCTCGCATCAGAAGCCGCAGAAGAAAACTGCCTGGAAGAGTGGCCTGAACTGCCCCCTCCTTTCTTCACATGATCCTCCCGCTTCCTCTTCTTCTATGAGGAGCTTCCACTTCCCACTGCTGATACAGAACCATAGAAACCAGCCCTGCCTTTTCTATCAATCTCCACCATGCACGCCCGATCAACGACCTCAGCATAGGTCCTCAGCTTAAACAAGAACACCTGGGAGTATATCTCTGGTCGCAAGCCTTTCTCAAACCTTTGGGCCTTCGCTTGCTCATTAGAGACAATTTTCGGAGCATACCGAACCAATTCAGCGAAACGGTTGGCATACTCCATCACAGATAGATTCCCCTGAACAAGTTCCATGAACTCTCTAGACCTGGCATAAGCCAACACCTCAGGGCAATACTGTTCATTGAAGACAGCCTTGAAATCTCCCCAGCGCATCTGCTCATTCTTCCCAGACTGAAGCACTGACTCCCACCATTTACGGCTGGGACCCTCCAACAGAAAGGAGGCACACTTAACCCTGAGCTCCTCGGGTGTTTCCAGGAACTCAAACATACGCTCGATCTTCTCGAGCCATTCTTCTGCTTCCTGGGGTTCTGAGCTGCCTCGGAAGGTTGGAGGCTTATTTTTCAGGAACTCCTGGGCCTTGTCCTTTCTAGGACCAGTATAATCCTCTCTAACAGGAGCTTAAGCTGGAGCTGGTCCATATCCTAGAGCCTGGACAGCCCGGACCACGGCCTCGACTAGCCTCTGATCAATCGGCGTGGGAGAACTCTCTCCAGCTTCCTCCTGTGGGAGCGTGGGAGCTTTCCGGGGAGGCATGTTGCTACAAAATGCAACAGTCACAAAACAAATAGTCAATACCACAATTCTGAAAATTGTAATCAAATACATCAAATATAAACAAACTAAACACATTCTTGTAATAAAAGAAACAACTACTCCACATCTGCCTGATGTCCACATGTGGTCTGCAGCCCACACGTCTCACCTGGAAGTGAAGTAAATCAGTAAATTCCAACATCCTCTGGTGACTCAAGGTCTGCCATGAGAGGTGCGGGCCAGGCACCCTACTCACAACCAATACCCCGAGCCCCGACAGTCCTAGCTCCTGTCTATCCCGACTCATCTCAAAATAACAATATAACCCAAAAACATTAACCTCCTCTGATACCATTTTGTCACGTACCAGATCTGTTCACCACCATTAATGGCACCAAACCCGGCCCATGACAAGGCCCGAAGGGCATTCCCTCTCCCCACGGGCTGGCACAAGTGCCCGGGTATAAAACAATATGATTTGGGAACGATTTACCCGAGTATGAAAGCATAAAACAAATAAAACAATCAATAATAAGAATCTGAAATTTCCATGCTAAACCATTCTTAACAAAACCAGATCTGAATACATATATTTAAAGACACTACAAGTGGTCCAAATACAAATAATGACAACATCAAGACATCCCCAATCACTTCACACAACAAGGGTGTCATCACCCGCAAGCCTTCTCCACAACTCTGCCCCAACGATGGGGACTAACACCCTGAAGCGCCATCACCCTTAGCCTTCCCTTTACCTGAGTCAAGCATAAGAAGTTCTACTTACACCCAAGGGGTGTAAGTAGGGTGTGAGCCTAAGCCCAATAGGATACCACCAGAAGATTCCAAAGAGGATGCAATACAATGGGAACAAAACTAGCAATTTTAACACACAAGGTGAAACAATGTTAAAAATTTCAAGAAAAGCAACTTTCAAATGAAAACAGTTTTCAATCCAAGAATTTCAGAATGATAACACATTAAATAAACATGTGAGATACTGTAAAGTACTGCCAAAAGATCCCACAACAAGGGTAAATACTACAATTCTAATGAGCACAAAAATTGGGAACACCCCTAGGCAACTAGATAGTCTCGGGCCCTATGTACCTCGTACCTCGGTGTAAAGTATCCAAGTCACAATCCTTTCCCGTGCACGAGCCACTAGTAGGGAACAAACCCATAACCTAGTGGTCCCCAAATAACATCCACATAGTTCAGTTAGTGTTGTCTTTATCCATTTTCTCAGTGAAACAGGGACACAACCCATCCGGTCCACTAGCCGTACTAGTACATATCCGCCCACCTAAGTACCCGGGATTCCCCTTTTTGTGCTCAAACAATTTCAGCAAACAACACACATACTTTTTCATGTAAAGTATCACTACTGGTCACAAACAAATAGTACAGTAGCTACACACATTTTATATCATTTGAAACAGTCAATAAAATATTTTGATCTTCAATAAAACAACCTCTCAAAACATCACATTGTTTTGCACCCAAAACTCTTTGAAATATCCACTTTTCACAGTATGTGAACACTTGTAAGTCATCAAAACAAAATTTCAGTTCAACACAATTTAATAAAACCAAAAATTCAGTTATGGGGCATCCCAATGTTAACCAAGAAATTATATATCTTAAAAACCACCATTTTCACACCAACATGGCACTTAATGCCCATTTGCTTCTCAAACACAATTTAAACAAACTTTTTCAGCCACAAACACAAAGAATAAATATTTAAAACATTATTTTAATTCCTAATACAGTTCAACAAAATCAACTATGTAATTAGAGTTCATCCCAAAATGAACCAATAAAAGACTTGCATGAAAAACCCTCAATTTCACCAAAAATTGTAACATAAAATTCATTTGCATTGTAAATGCAACTAAAAAAATTTTTTACAGAAACATTAAAATTCAATAAGCATTAATTCACCCTCAACACAACAAGAAAATTCCCAAAAATTGCACACACAATGGAATCACCTACCAAAAGATTCAAGAACCGCAAATCCTAGTGCGGAACTTCAACCGCACGACCACCGCGCCACAAGGAAGTGATATCAAACCTAAAACCAGAGGATTGAACCATGAAACCCAAAATGAAACCCTAGTCACGAAGCCCTAGCTTCTGGAAATTTGGGGATTCAAGAAAAAAAAGATAAATCTTAAGGAAAAGGAGAGAACTAGAAGGATAGTCACTTACTTGAGAAAACTGGACGTTTTTAGAAACCAGAGAAGTTAGGCCCTAATTCGTGACAGATGCGATCTCCAAAGAGGGGGAAACGAAGCTGGGGGTGTGGCCAGGTACAATGGGAGAATGTGAGAGGTGGAATCACCGAAAAAGAATAAAAATTGAATATTTTATGAAATAATTACAAAACAATTTTAAAACTGGAAATGGGCTTTCGGGTTGGCCCAATACCTAACTTGATCACCCAAATCCAAGATGCAAATTAATTTTTAAGGGGGAAAAAATTCATTGGTGGTTTTAATAGTTAAATTAAGGTCATTTTGGAAGTTTAATGAGTTAAAAATGTTGAAAAACGAGGGAGTTATTAAACAAACAAAATTTATTGTCAAAACTGGAAATGGGCTCTCGAGTTGACCCAAATTATGGAAACCCACCATTTCCTTCAAAAATGCATTGAAAACCCCCCAAAAAAACAATAATGTAAATAAATAAAAAATACCTTTAAAATATGTCATGTATGTGACATTTTAATAGATCTTATGATGATGTTTGGCATATATGGCCAAGCCATTTATTCCACAACCTATTTTCTTCCTCTCAAGATAGAATTCACATATCTTCTTATCCACTCACTAGGTAGAGATTCCCCTTCATGTGCTTTACTTGTAAAAAAACTATACCATATTTTCTCTTGAAAATACACAACTTCTTGGTAAATATTATATCATGAACCGAGTCACACAATTGACTAAATCTTAGTAATTTGTGACTAATACCTTCAACAACCAAGAAATTTGTAAGTCTCATATCTTTTTCCCCAAATTTGGCTTTTCCTGAGCCAATATATTAAGGCCTTCCTCATTTCTTAATTTGACAACACCTTCCTTATCATATTTGATTCCTATAACAACATCCTTATTTTCTATCATATAGGATGTGAATCCACTATAAAGGATCCATACACTAGCACGATATGATAATTCAAGGTAAATATCTACAACCAACACCTTCTCAACTTTTTTATTTTTGATCCATGTCATTGAATTAATACCTATTGTGAACTGATATTATTGATCTTCCTCAAAGTATGATGAAAAAACATCATCTTACAGTGATAAAAATAGATTTTTCATTTTCAGATCATTTGATGATTCTTTGAGATGCTGCTTATGACCACTTTAGGTCTCCTTCACACATTCATATGCATTATTGATGAGCAATATCTGGCCATGTGTCTGAATACTCCACACTAGAAATAACAACCATCAAAATCATTCTTGTAATACTGATATCCATGTGTCCAGATTTGTTGCTCTTTTTTCCTTTAGTACCCTTTAGTAATGGAATATACATTTTGGGAATGTTTCATATTTCCATGGCAATAACACAGAATATGAGGCGTATTCCTATACATAATTGGTGCACCATTGGTCATCCCTTGGGATCTATAAATCTTATAATTCTAATTCATACTCAAATCAATTTTAACCTTCGAGTGAACACTTTTGGTCTGACATCAATCATCATAGCTTCCTGTCTGTGATCAAGCCCCATAATTGGTGCACCATTGGTCATCCCTTAGGATCTATGAATATTATACTTATATTCTTACTGCTACAACATATATAGTTTGACATCATGAACCACTCTGCTGGATTTCTTCATTTTGGCTCTCCAAACATCTATCTCTTTAATAGAAGATTCTAATTCATCATGGATATCAAACCTTCCTTATACTTATACTTCATCATTTTTTCTTTCCTCCCTTGTTTGAGAGTTACTTACAACTTCCACCATAACATTTTATCCTTGATCCTTGTAATTATCCGTCTCTTTAACCTTAGATTCTTTTGAACTATCATTTTTTATGAAATAAGATACTTATTTTTGAATAATTTTCTCTTAAAAATGTTATTAACATTCAAATAGGATGAATAATTCTTAATGATAATTTTTAATTCATCCTCATAAACATCTTAAAACTTCTTGGGTCACCTTTTTGTAAGATTTATAACCTTTCCACATCCAAAGCATGAGAGTGGATGTTTCCCTTTGAACTTTAATTTTACACTTTTTAGATTTGAGGAAAGGAATGACATAACCTCATCTATCTATTATTATTTCTAGCTATATTTAATAGTGACGTTCTTAATGGCCTTGAATTCCACCTCTTTAGATTTCTGTTTTTCCACATACTCATTATCATAATTTCTAATCTCTTGCATGATAGGAGTATTGTGAAAACTATCCATTGTCATCTCCTTCTTAGGATGCGATGGATGATATTTATATCATCAAGGATTTATATGAGACCACACTTATCTTATATAATAACATTCACCTGATCAAAGAAGTAATCAATTGACTCATCATGGTGCATTCTCAAATCATCATACTTGTTCCATAGAACCTAAAATTTTACTTCTCTAAATTTTGAGTCTCCCTCATAAATATTTATCAAAATTTCCCACATGGAATGTGATGACTTCCATGAAATCACCTTTGTATAGATTTCATTGTAAAATGCTCCCCTAATACATTGATTACTTTTATGTCAGCATCCAATTCCTTATAGTTAGATTTTGATAAAGTACTACTATCCACAATGGCCTAGATACCATGTATTGCTACTATAAAGGCATCTATACCTAAAGATAAAAATTAGTACTATATCCAATTCATCCAAAATTGAGAATTGTTTCTATAAAAGATTAAAATACCTTTGTGATTAATAACATCCATTGTTTCTACTAAGAGATAACCTCTAATTTTAACCTTTTTCCCTAATACCAATTTTATCCCAATCTAGGTTAAATACCCTAATATGGGGGGGGGGGGGTTAATTGAGGTATGAAATATTAAAATAATTTCTACTTTGGATATTTGTTCTTTATTAAAAAAATATTCTTCCCCCCTTTACCATAGAAATGTATGAAAAAAATAAAAACATGCATAGGAAAAAGAATTTACTTGGTTCAACTACACTAGTATATGTCCAAGGATCATACCAAGGAAATGTTCCTATATACCAAATCCACTAAAGAAAACTACTATTACAAAGTTTAGTGTGGAATCACTATATTGCCTAGTTTATAACCAATCACAATTTGAAAGCTCACTGCTCTCTCAAATGAAGTGTGCTCACTACTACTCCAAAAGATTATTCTTTTGATCACTTTAATTAATATAATTTTCACCTCATTTGGAGAAACATTAAATTCTACTTTCATCCACATGATTAATACCGATTTACCACAAAAATTATATATAAATGCTTATAGGTTTGCACAAATTTTGGATTTAACACAACCTTTTCATGACTTTCACACAACTATAGCAAATTTCACAAACATTTATGTTTTTTTTCACAAATATTTAAACTTTTGTGCAACTATTTTGTTTATTTCAAAACTATCAACTTTTGTGAAACTTTTATATTGTCATGGATCTCATTTACTCTTATAGTCACAAGTTCCCATTCTACGTGAAACTGATATTTGAGGCATTTATTCATGAAAGAAATATATCTGTGCAAATATTATGCGATTCAGATCCTTGATATTCTCTAAGGGTTGAGCGAATCAAATGAGAGGGGTAGCCACCTATTTAAAGACATGACTGACCCTTGACACAAATACCTTGTGTTCCTTCATCCATAAATGAATATTTTCTTAGGTGATAAACTTCAATGATTTGATGTTTCCTTTATCATGTATCTCAACACCTTCACACAACTACATATCTATTTCCGGGCCGTACATAACTCTTCCTTCGTCACACAACTCTAACTTTCATGAAGTTTCAAAACTTGCACAGAAACCTATACTTTTCCTTATTTTTATGCGATAACCCCAAATCTTTACTTAAATGAAAATTTAAGAAATACCTTAACCCATTTTCACAACTCCTAAATTTTACATGAAAATAATTCCTTTTCCAAAAATACATTTTTCATTTACACAAATTTTTGGGCGCCAAAAATTTGGAAAACAGTGGGAAATAATGTCACCCTATACGTGAAACTTTATGTACAACTTCCAAAGCTTCCATACCTATACATTAAAGATTTATAAACATAAAAGGTCAATAATCATATTGGGACTCTACAACTAACCTTTTCAACCTTCTTTTTCAACAAATAAAATCAACCTAAAAACAGTGCAAAGTACCTTGAGGGATTTTTCCCAACATTAGTATTAACTATGAGGCTCAAATGTATGGTCCAAAATATGAGGGTTAAGGTTTTTTAACCATGAAATGGATAATATACACCCACAAAAACCTATAATTTATTTTAGGTGTATTTCTCATGGATTTCACATGGTTAGTACCAACTGTTCACCTAGCGCGTGTAGGTGTGTTCCATGGGGTAGTGCTGAGCACATGATGTGCTCATGGTTTTTCAAAGTTTTTATATCTATATCATGCACTATCATTCCATGTGATGAACCTTTCATGTGAATCCCTTTAAATGTCAAATAAATTTAATAAATTTTTAGCACCATTGATTGAATGACCTTTCAACCAAGTTTGCTTCATCAGAGGTGGTCTAACTCAACATAAACCACCCCTTAGGGTGTGTTGTTTAAAATAGAATGAGAACCCTATTATTTTTTATGAAATTAAACCACCATTTGGTGTATTAATTTTACTTATATAAATGAAATGGTATAAATTTAATTGAATGGAAGGATGTGATACCTTGCTCGGCCCCTAAGCCTAGGCTATATAATTAACCCACCTCCCAAGGTGTATTGACTTGTATTTATAATTTAAATCAAGAAATGATTTAAATTTAAGGTGAATTTTTGGCCATGTAACCTAGACCTTGTTAAATTATAATGTGTAATCAGGGATATTATTATTATTATTATTAATGAATTTTTTCAGAATTATTCTGTCATGCTTGACCATGGTCATGAACCTTGAATTACCTTAAATTTTTGGTATACCCTGAGCGATACCTAGACCCCCATTGTGATTTTCCTCAGATGGGATCATGGGGAACCAAATCATTCATTGATACACCTTCCAAGTGAATGAAAACACTTGGATTTATTATTTTTCTTATGATTGTGAATTCCATAACTTAGCACCGAGGGTTCACCTATATTTCTGAAAATTAAATTGAATACCATTGAAAATTCTCCTTGGACTCGGATTGATGTTATAGAACACCTTGGTTATTATCTTAGGATCCTTTCAAGTATAGAACTAAGTCTACCTAGGACATGATCCTAGGTCTTGTGTATCACCTTTCCCTTAGGGTTAACTGCTCAGGGTTCGACCCTACAAACTTCACCCAATTTATAAAACGAAAATTCTATGGGAAAATTACAGTGATTTATTTGATGATCACTATAAATGGAACCCTTGGTTGAACACCTTGGGTCTTGGATTATAAAAATAAATTTAAAATGTAAAATGTTCAGTGGTATTATCATATTAGGATGAAGTAGTTATTATCATACAAGTGTTCCATAGGGAACCCAGACTGAAATGGTTTATTTATTATTCCCCTTTATTTATTCTACCTACACATTAATCATTGTATATTCATAGAATGGATAGTTCTTGACAAAATTGGTGTTGGTCTAATGATTTTTTATCACATTTTATTTGGGGTGCTGATCGGTACCCAAAATGACTTCATGGATGAAGGTAGATAAAAAGGGAAGTGTGCAACTATGGATGTTTGATTATATGTGCTAGGATAGATCATGGGAGCAGAGTAATGATATTGTGCTCATGATACTATTAAATATATCATTTTTCATTTTTTTCCTTGTATAGTATGTACTGTGTATACATACTACCCTAGTCCTCATGTATCCCCCATTTTGTTATAATATCATGACATCATTAATTTGTATGCGATACTTATTATAATTTATTTTTTGAGTTCATTATTATATAGAAGTTCTATTTTAAACTGATTAATTATTATTGGTCATTTTTTTATTTATTATATACCAATTTGATCCAATTTGACTATGAGGGTATAGTATCCTCACCATACCACCACTGACACTTACTGCAGTTTAGAACCCTCTAGAATATGAGGAGGTAAGTTTGGGGCCAAGTGGATAACTGGGCCAGGTTACTTATGAGTGAACTGGGCCTTGGTCATCAAAAATGGTATCAAAGGTCTCTTTTCTTTATCTTAATATTTTGTTCTAGTAGAAAGAATACTAAGAAAGTGTCAAAATTTGGTAATGTGCCTATTACCGATAGTAGCTAACCCATGTATATGGAAAAATCCAAGTTGCCTATGACGGGACTTGCTGTTCTAGTTTTTAATTGTTATAGTTGTATTTATTTCACCATTGGGATATTCACATGATTTATTACATTTGTTATAATTATGGATTATCACGCTTGTATTAGTATGGAAAGGAAGTATTTGATCATGCATCATTATAGGCAACTAAGGTTTAATATGTCATGATTATACCATGTCATGTTTATTTTATTTCACATGTTACCTATAGCATTTCAGATGTTTCTTGATTGATATGTTTATTATTGAACTAAAGTTTCTTGTAGGAAAGGGATGAATAATTAGTTAATTAAAGTTTGTACATCAAACTAAATGTTTCTTTCCTTCATATATTGATGGTGGAACACTCACTAACCAATTATGAATTGTTTGAGAAATGAACCATTGGTAAAATGGGCTGAAACGTTAGTGGTTAAAATCTAATAGATGCCAATAGTAATTTATAAGGTTTATGAAACTTTATTAATTGGGAATAGTGATCCATATAATTAAATTACAAAATATAATTTGTAGTAACATGAAATACCAATTGAAACTTATAAAGCATAAGACTTTATAACATGGGAATGGAAGATACATCTAACTTCACCAGGATAAATATACATAGAGATAAAATTGGAGACTTATAAATTTTAAATGAAATGGTTTCTATTAAATAAGGACACCAATTGAAACTTAAAGTGCATTTTCCTCTATAAATTTAAAATGATACTTCATATAATGGAACCTCTGTTACAAGATATGAGACCTTGATCCATACCCGAACTTAGTAGTGGGTGGTGGGAGTGTCTCTTGTGTTCCTTCGTGATATTCTATGTTACCTAGACCTAGATTAAGTATGGGTAGTTGGATATTTACAGTTGTGTAGGAAGGATTTGTACCCATACTATTCTTTTGTCTACACGATCTTCCTGTTATCATATCTCATTTTGAGGCATGCACTTGGAATTATAGATATATGCCCCTATAATGGCCATGAGTCATGAATTTGGAAGGTAGATATGACCATGCTCTAGAATTAGTGGGACCAAACCCATTGGAAGTGATACTTGTAGTACATCCCATTCTTCCTGGTTTGGTAATTGATTCCCAGCTTCTACAGGGTTTACTATAGTTATTATAGTCTATATATGAAGCTTTGTGACCTGCATCTAATATGTTTGAGCTGACAAGAGAATTCCAATAGTAGCACCCTTCTACCATTTTGGGGGAATTTAGTCCTTAGGACATTGAGTCACGGATATATTACATTTTATTTATCTTTTATAACCTATAGATGCCTCTGGAATGGTAGGTCAAGATCACAACATATATGATTAGGGGGTATTCCAAGATATGGTGAGATTTTTTTACCTAAGCTAATCATTATTGGGCGATGGTCTGGAGGGATTTATAGGGTACTTCATATGATTATTTATTTCTTAAGACATTAAGGACTGACTAATATAGAGATTTAATACACCTAGAGTGGGTGCGTTGTCTGTCATGGACTACTATAATCGTTTCACAGAGCTTCAATGTTATGTCCCTAATCTCCTTGGTGATGAGTTTTTTATAGCTAGAAAATTTGAGTATGGACTTTTGTATTCCATTTGAATGAATTTTAATGAGTTTAATTTAACTAGTACCACTGAGATAGTGAACCATGCTCTAATATTAGAGCATAACCTAAGGGAAGCTGATGGTTTGGGGTGCAGTGGTTCAATGCCTTGATAGGTAAGCGATTCATCGAGCAATAGAAATCAATATTTTGAAAATTATTACAGAGTAAAAAATATAAAAATTATACACCCAAGTAGAAATGTGACATATCACCAATGTGGTAGGATAGGATACATGAAGCCTCAGTGTGGTATGGACCCAGTTGAGTTCCAGGCTTGTGGAAATATGGGTCTTCTTTAGTTATTTTATGAACCTTTACTCCAGTGGTCCGTGAGAGGGGGTCAAATGCAACCCCAAGTTTTGGAGTGGGATCTATTGCTCCATGTAATATAGGGAGATGGGATACTGCATGCCATAGGTTGAGGAGGTGTTCATGGTCAAGGAAGTTAGACACAAGATATGCAGTGCCTACAGAGCATACCTACTCAGGGTAGTTAGATAATAGTTCAAGGTCACGAATTGGGCTAGTTACATGTTGTGTAGTTGACACCTAAGGAGAAGAGTGTCAATAATTCTATAGTTTGAGGTATGATTTTGGTAGCCTCTACTTTTGTATCTACCTTATTTGATATTGGAACTTCACATTCTTATATATCTATGACTATCGTGGAATGTCTTGTGATCAAAATTCAGTATTCGTGTAGAGTAATGAATCTTGACACTCTATTTGGAGTACATTTAGAAAGTTTACAACAATTAATGTAATTATCCTTGAGATTAGAGGCTATCATTTCTTTTGGAACCTCTTCATCTCAAGTCGACAGTTTTTGACATCAGTATTGGAATGGATTGGTTGGTTCCCTATAAGTACCATATTTAATTTTATCTTTTAAGAGTGAACTTTATATCCCTATAGGGTGATATGTATGTTTATAAAGGAGAATGGGATGTCTATGATAGCTTCGATGAACTTGAGAATTTTGGGTTGGGTGGAGTATTAGCTTAGATTTCTAACCTTTTTATCAATGATTAGGGAACAAGTCAGATAGAATTATCTATTATAGTGGATTGTTTCAAGGACATATTCATCAACATCTTTTCTAGGAAACCTCCCACGAGAGAGGTCAATTTTATTATTATTCTAGTTCCAAGAGTAGCACCATTTTATTTTCCTACTTAAAGGATAGCTCCAACTGAGAATCAGGAACTCAAAATATAGCTAGAGGACCTAGAATCTAAAGGATTTATATGAACCAGTAATTATCCTTGGGGATCACCCATCCTTTTCACCAAGAATTTGGATGTAACCCTTAGTAATTGTGTGGATTACCGATGCTTGAATTATATTATGGTTAAGAACTGGTGTCCAATACCCTACATATATAGCCTTTTTGATTGGATCTAAGGATCTAAGGTCTTCTCAAAGATTTGTTTAGGGTTGGGATATCATCAAATATGAGTTAGGGATTTATATATACCACATAATTCTTTTCAAAGTAGGTATAACATTTATGAGTATTTGTTAATGCTGTTTAGTCTCACAAACGTGTTGGATATTTTCATGGATACGATGAATAACGTTTTTCACATGTATCCACATTCTTTTATGGCCGGTTTCATGGATGAAATATTGGTGTAATCACAAAATCAAACCGATCATGGAAAACACCTTGATATCATTTTTATCACACTGTGATAGCATATGCTATATTCCAAGATCCCAAAATGAAACTTCTAGATTGATGAAGTTCACTTCCCGGGTCACATTATCTAATAATTAGGAGTGTTTGTGGACCTAGAGAAGGTTGGAGCTATGGTTTCTTAGAATAATCCCAAAAATGTATTTGACATATGAAGTTTATTGGGACCACCTAGATATTATAAGAATTTTATACAGGAGTTATCATTCCTTGTAACACCTCTTATGGGTTTTACTAAGAAAGGTGTCAAATTATTGTGCTCTAAAGATTATAAAAAAATCATTTCAGGAGTTAAAAGGAAGACTTACCTTAATTCCTATACTAATTTACTTGAGCCTAGTAGAGGATATAATATATATTGTGATTCATCAAACATCGATCTGGGTGCAATTTTGATATATTTAGATCAATTCATTTCATATGGGTATCATTATTTAGGCCTTATGAGTATAATTACTTGAAAAATGAACTCGAGCTAGTAGAAGTGGTCTATTAATTACATTACCAGAGACATTAGTTTTCAAGAGAAAAATTAGTTGTATAAATGTATCACAAAAGTCTCAAATACATTTTAACTCAGTGCTATTTAAACCTCATAAAGTGAATATGTGTTGAATACATTTATTCATTTGACTTTGATATCTCCTATACATGAAGGAAAGACAATTATTTGTAAGATTATCTAAGAGAGAAGAATAAAAAACAAGTAGTTTAAGAGGCTAGTAAAAAGTGGAAGTCGATGGATATATTTTACAAGATGCATATTGACATTCAGAAGCATCATGAAAAGACTATTATTATAGATTTTATAGTGGCTTATTTACTTTTGGATCAATTTAATATGAGATAGCTTTCTAATCCTAAAGGCTTTGTCCTAAGAGAAAGTGTATCAGGTGAGTACCTACCACATGGTTGTTTCATTAATGAGGATGAGATCTTGAGTATTCATTGAGGTTTTTGTGTTCCTCCAAACATATGGGAGAATTTAATGTGAAAATATCAGGCCACAAAATGAGCAATATATCTCAGACTTACCAAGTTGTATTGTGACATACAATTTCAGTATTGGTGGCTAGGGATGAAGCAGTAGATAGAAGGTTTTGTTACATAGTGTTCCACATGTTAGCTGGTGAAGGTGGAACACTAATGAACTACTAGTCTTTTATAGTCATTACCCATTCCTAAGTGGAAATGGGATGAAATCACTATGGAATTTGTGATGGTTTTACCAAAATACCCTCATGGTTGTGATGCAGTATGGTTTATCATAGAACGATAGAAGAAGTTTACCCACTTTTTTTCTATCAGGGATACCGTGTGAGTGGATAAGCTTAGAACGCTTTAAGTCCTCGAGATACCACTCCAGGGGGTTCCCTGAACTATTTTATCAAACATGGATGCTTGTTTTACATCATTTTTCTTTAATGGATTGTATAATTCTCTAGTTTGAAAATTTCTTCTGAGTATATCCTTTCACCCTCAGACCAATGGTCAGCCTGAGTATATTATACAGGTGTGAGAGGACATGTTTCGGGCATGAACCTCGGATTTTTGAGGTCCTTAATAGAAACATATAAATATTTATGAGTTTGTGTATAATAATAGATTCCAAGAGACAATAAATATGGTTCTATATGAGTCCTTTTATGGTTGGATATGAAGATCACCTCTATGCTGGTTAGAGGTAGGAGAGGTATCCCTACTTGGAGCTCATATTGTATAAGAGACTTTGGATTAAGTATAATTGATTTGGAAAAATATGGATATAGATCATTCTTGGAAGAATTAGTATTCCAATTAATATCAATAAACTATGTAGTTCGAGGCTAGGGATCAGGTGTTCTTGCATGTTTGAACTAGACCAATGCATCGATGATTTATGCGGAAAGGTAAGATATAGCCTCGATTCGTCTAACTTTTTGAGATTTTGGGGAGGGTAGGAATAGCGGTTTATCAAATAACACTCCCTCGGAGATATAAGACTATGCATGATGTTTATAATATTTCTCAATTACATCATTATCATTCAGATCCATCTCATTTTATTCAACATAATGAGGTTGATTTGGAGGCTAATGCTTCTTTTAAAGAGTGTCATATTCATATAATTGATTGCAATATAAAGGATATTTGAGGTAGGTTAGTTCCTATAGTTTGGGGTCTATGGAAACATTACCATGTACAAGATGAGACCCAGGATCAAGAGGCTAACATACATTCTAAATGGATGGAGTTATTCTCAAATAATTCAAATTAAACACCCTCATGGAAACTCGGGGATGAGTTATTTTAGGAGGGAAGGTTGTAAGATCCTGAGTTTTCTCAAGAGGTATGGATCCTTTAAAATATAGTATAAATATATTTTCTTACTACAATGAAATTTCATGAGGGTTTAAGGAAGGGTTTGAGAGTGTATGGGGCTTCTTTGGAGACCAGAGATCTAGTTTTTAAGAGAAAAAGTAGAGGTGCATGATTAGAAAATGGTTCTTAGTAACCATGAAAATCAACCATGTGGTCCAAAATATGAGGAGCATAGTTTTTTTAACCATGTGATGGAGGCCTCATGCTCGTACAAAACCTTTAATTTATTTTTGGTGTATTTTTCATGGATTGGACATGGTTAGTACTAGCCGTGCGCATAGCCTGTGCGAGTATGTGCCATGGGATAATGCCGAGAACAAGGGTGAGCATGGTTTTTCAAACTATGAACATGGAATGTGTGAGGGGATTGTTCTTAGATAGTTCACTAATCACGGTTGGTGTATAATTTAGAAAATTGTGCGGCCAAACTGCACACCCTTTAAAATTGAAGGAATTCACAATTTTTCTCTTTATAATTTTAACTCTCTAACCCTCCTCTTTCTCCCTCAAACTCACAACACCCTTATCCTATTGATAGATCTCCTCCACTCTTAAGATATGATTTCCATATTATTCATATCAACTCCAAATAAAATTTCATCAATCAAGTTTGATCACCCTTAGAAATACTACAATTTCTCTTGATTCCTTTCTTTATTTTCTTCATCGTATTGGATGCTATTTCTGTGCAAGATAATATGACCTATTTTCAAGGAATTTGTTTATTTATTCAATTTATTTAATTTTATTTTAGATTAGATGCTGATACAGAACTATGAGTAAACTATTGGTATAATATAGGTGGCCACTATCTTACCCTAAAAGTTTTGATGTCTATATCATGTATGGTCATTCCACACACCAGACCTTATGTGTGACACCATTTAAAGGTAAAATTAATTTATTAAATTGTTATCACCATGGATTTACTGATCTTTCAACCAATTTTTTTCATTGGAGGTTGTTTACGTTGACTTAAACCACAACTTAGGGTGTGTTTTTTAAAATGGAATGAGAACCCTCTTCTTTTTTATGAATTTAAACCACCTTATGGTGCGTCTATTTGTATATTATAAATGAAATGGTATAAATTGAATTGAAATGAATGATGTGATACCTTTATATGATCCTAATACTAGGCTATATAATTAATCCACCTTGTAAGATGCGTTGACATGGCTTTACAATTGAAATAAAAAATGATTTAAATTAAAGGTGAATAGTATGACCATGTGACTGAGCCCTTGTTAAATTATAATGTGTGATCATTGATATTATTATTTTTAAGGAATTTTGAAAAATTATTATATCATGCTTTCCTATGTTCATAGACCATTAATTACCTTAAATGTGTGGTATATCCTAAGTGATGATTGGACTTATATTATTTTTTTCCTTGGACATGCTCATGGAGCACCAACTAATTCATTGATGCATTTTCCAAGTGAACGATTACACTTGGATTCAGTATTTTTCTTATGATTGTGGATTCCATGGATTTACACCAAGGGTTTATCTATATTTATGGAAATTAAATTGAATTCCATGGATGATTCTCATTTGTTTTGGATTGATGTTATGGACCACCTTGTTTATTATCATGGGATTATTTAAAGTCTATAACTGAGGCTACCTAGGACATGATCCTAGGTAATGAGTAGAACATTTCTCTTAGGATGAACTGCCAAGGGTTCACCCTTGTAGAATTCACCCAGTTTATAAAAATTAATTTACATGAAAAAATTGTGGGATTTTATATGATGATCACTATAAATGGTTGCCTTGGTTGTATGGGTCATGTATCATCTAATAAAAATAAATTTAAAATGTAAAAATTTCAGACACATTCACGGCTTAGGCCGAAGTAGGTAGTATTAGATGGGTGTTCCATGGGTAAATCGGAATGGAATGGTTTATTTATTGACATCCTTTATTTATTCTACCCACACACTACTCATTGTGTATTTATAGACTGGATAGTTCTAGACACCATTGGATATGGCCTATAGAGTTTTACTGCACCTTGTTCAGGTTACCAATTGTTACTCAAATAAAATTCATAGATGTAGGTAGATAAAAAGGGAAGCACCAACCTATGGATTATTGATTATCTATACTATAATGGAGTACACGGGAGTGAAGGACTGATCGTGTGCTTATGATTCTAATAAAGATAGATTTTCCCTTTATTATTTATTTTTTATAGCATGTACTATGCATTATTTCTACCCTATTCCCCTTGTATCTCCTATTTTTATATAACATCATCACATCATTACTTTGTATGTGATACTAGCCATTATTTATTCTATTAATTTATTATTACCTGGATGGTCTATTTTCCACTATTTCATTATTAATGATTCGATGTTACATTTTTTATATAACATTGTTCTACACTCTAATTATGAGGGTATAATATCCCCACCATACCACCATAGACCCTCATTTCTAGTCGATAGACTCTGGTGTACAAGGAGGTGCTCTTGAGGCCAGGTATCTAACAAGGTTAGGTTACTTATGAGTGAAACAAGTCCAATATGTCACACATCCCACCATGTCTGATGTGTGATAAGGGAATTTTTTCACCATGTTCTCTCTTATGGACACTATGATTAAACTTAAACTCCTTAGGGAAGGAAAGCGAAGGGATTGTTCTTAGAAACCAAGACCCTCATAATAGTAATCCTAAGGATAAATGACATGAATGGGGGTTATTTAATCTTGAGATCAATCATTGATTCTTTTTCAAACAATAATTTTCAACTGTGTATAGTATAATTCAATCCCATTATACTAATCACCAGTCTAGAAACATGCATGATAACTATAAATTCCATTATAAATATGATATATATGATTTTGATCCTTTTTATAATTAAATTAATATATTGTAATATTTCATGCTTGGTCTGTCACCGACATCAGTGTGAATTTTTGTTCAGGTTCCCACTCCACCCTAAAATAGGATTTTTATAATAAAAATAGGATTGGGGGGGGGGGGGGGGTAATAAGGATTATGTTTCCCACATTGGTACTAAATCTTGTATTTTTCCATGATTTTTTATCAAGACACACTTTCACATTGGACTATGCCTCAAATGATTGCGATCCTGAAGTCCCATATTTATACTTTCCATAAGCGAGTGACTTATCACCACCTGGATTGATGTTGTTGACTCCTTGATAAAAATGAGATGATGGGATAAGAAACCTTCCTTCAATGTATCCATATATAAAGTTAATTACCTATTATGGGTCCCCTTTATAGATTAAAAACATATTTATAAATCTCATTTTCAACACCATCTTCATGTGTACACCAATTAATTACTTCAACGACTGCCTTAACAAGGTGAACACCTTAATTTAGAGTGGAGTTTGTCAGTTGTTTTGGGTATTTTGGTAATATGTAAATATATTCCTTATGATAATCCATGAGGGAATACAAAGTTTTCTTCATAGGGAATTTTAGGCTCAGCTCCTAAGGAAATTTTTACTCACTATATAAGGAAACTTATGCTCATCACATAAGGTATCTTAGGATCATACCCTAAGGAAACATAGGCACATCATATAAGAATTTATTTCTCATCACATGAGCTATCATGTGAACATAAAACAAGGTAAATGAGGCTCACCATCTAAGTAAAACTAGGATCATCACATCAGGTATATCATGATCATCACATGATGCATCCTATTCTCATCAAACAAAGAAACTTAGGATCACCACTTAAGGAATCCCTAGCTCATCACCCTAGTAATCATGTTATTGTTACACAAGGCATCCTATTCTCATCACATAGGGAAGGATATAATCTTAGTATCATCACCTAAGGGGAGGATAGAGAGATCCTATTTTCACCATAACTCATTCCCATCACATAAATAATCTAATTCTCATCACACATGGAAATAATATGAGTCTTTTCACATAAGGGAAGGAAAAATTGGTCCTATACTCATCACATAGGATTATTATGCTCTTCGCATAATGAATCTAGTGATTTCCACATAATGAAATAATATTAGGATCATCACCTAATGGAATGGTGTAGAGATAGTATGCTTGTCACATAGGCTTCCTATGTATATCACATAAGGAATCTTAATTTCATCACTTAAGGTGCTTTAGGATCATAACCTAAGGTTGGGATTTTGATCCATAAATGAGGGGTTTTCCCACGATCTTCGAGTAGAACACCTCATTCCTATCACATAAGGAAGGAATACACTTAGGAAATTCACTTAAGAGAAGGCACATGTTAACATCCATTGTAGACATATCCATATATTCTCTTTATATATGGAAAGGCACATATTTTATGTTTAGTTGGGAAAACCTATAGTTTAAATTCCTATGCAAATTTGAGGAAGTTTTGGTAATATTTTTGTATGATTTATAAATATTATCATGATTTTAAGATACCACATCCTGAGGGGGATATGGAATGTTGTTAATGTTGGGATTGAACCTCAAAGATACATACTATATATTCTATTAGAAAATAATAAATGAAACCCATATAGTTCAAGTTACAAAGTCTAAGGTTATGTGTTGGTCTCTTTTTAGGTGAATTAACCTGAGATGGGTGTGTGTGTGTGGGGGGGTGGGTGAATTAGGATTTCATAGATTTAAATCCTTTAATCCCTTAATCACAATCTTATTCTCTCATTGTAAGAAAAACTTTTTCTCTTCCTTACTTTCTCTTGAAAAGTAATGAAATTAATAAATGGAACATGATGAATTTTACTTGGTTCGCCCTAATTGGGATAGTCCAAGGAGCATGAGAATGATGATGTGTTGATGAAACAAAATAATAGAGCACACTTCTTTATTTGGTTTACATAATAGATAAGTCTCACTAACCCTCCAAACTCATTATTTAATCAAAATGAGAAGGATAACTACCTCTCTATAAATAGATGAAATCACTATTACCTTAGTGAAAATACTTTATCTTCTTCATGATATTTTTATATAAAAAAACACCTCACATATCATGTCCCTTACACACCATCTGATGATGTTCCAATGAGATGATACTCCTAAAAATTTCTCCTTCTTCCTTACTATGAATATTTCATCAAAAGATCTCTATATTTCTTGGAGGTTATGAAAACACTTTTAGAGTTTATTCTATCCTTTTAATTTAATCCAATAGTTAAGATTGAATATATTTTTTATAGAGGTATTCCAAGTTCCCTATTATAATTAATGGGATCATTATACAACATTAAACGCCCACTAGATACCGGGAGATCTGAGAAATACATCCCTCTTTTAGATTCTAGCCGAAACAGTCAACCAAATAAAACTTCTTATCTATGACATGGCATAATGTTCTATGAAGTATAATTCTACCCTTTTTATATAATATGATGTGGTCACTTCCACTATGACACATCCTTCATTTTCTCAAACTTCATAATGAAAAATTCTAACACACTATGATGTGGGAATCTGTAATTGACCATATAAATAAAAACCATTTCCACTTTAATTTTCCTATGATCTTCACACGTTCTCTTTAAATCCCATTAACTCATAAAAAAAATTGAGGAACAATATAATCTTATTTAGTGTGGAAATATAATTCCATAAGTAACCGAATCTATTAAATCTAAACCTTTCACAATAAAAGGAGTAACTAAGGTGTGGGAATCTGATCTTTTAAAAGGACTATAACATAGTCATCCAACAATTCCATGGACATCCAAAACTAAATAGTGACATTGAAACTCATAAAAAATTATAAAAAGAGGTCAATTTTCCATGGTTCACCTGACTACATCATTTTTAAACAACCTAGAGTCCCACATACAAAATTATTTGAAATTCAAGATCTATATAATAATGTATGTCTCTAAACAGTTCATTTGAGTCTAACTACCACTGATGCTCGACTACAGCCGCCTGTGTCACCCTAAACATGATATGATAAGGAAATCCTCTCTCAGCCTCACATGAACCATGTAATAACTTAAAAATCATCCATGCCTTCATGAATGGGTGCTAACATACACACCCCTTCCAGTTCACTTTGCTAAATGGCACCAGAGCTCATCCACTAGCTTTTTTGGAGGCTGCTTGAGTGTTGGAATTCAGTAGGAATGTCCATAATTTTACATATTTCTAAACATCATTATGGTGTAACAATGTGACTAAAACATGGAAGGAATTTGAATTTACCCTTTACAAACTACCATGATCTCCTCTATAGCATAGCTGAATACACTATGATGTAGGCTTCCCAAAGGTAACACATCCTACAGCATAGAGAAGGATCTAAATCACATGGTCTATCTTTTAGAGTTAAATATTCTTCAATAGCTTCAAATAATTCTTTATTGGGTATTTATTAAGATGAATCCAAAAAAATATTCCAATTATCACTTGAACCCTTATTAAAATTTTCCACAAACAAAAACCGCATAAACCTATAAAGGGGTTTTGGCCAACAATATCCCCCTTTGGGTTTGTTGAAAATTTCAAATGATTCAAAACAAACCTCAACTTCATTTTTACATTGAAAAACACACTCCTGAACTTATTTATAATTATTTTGATATCAAATATTTCACCAATGATTCATCAATCATAAGCTCTAATCTCATAGGAGACAATGCTCTATTTGAGAAACAAGAGTTAAATGATATAATTATTATATGCACATCATTACAGTTCAAGTTGAAAACATCCATCACATTCATTTAACCCCCATATTTCAAAACTATATATCTCCCTTTGAAAGTTGATTACCCCCTTTAAAAAAGATATATTCTCCATATTTATTAGTGAACCCGATGATCACTTCCTTAGAGATGCACAAAGTAGAGTTAAAAGCATTTAATACGATTCAAGTGAAGAATTCATACCTTTCTTTTGAAGTAATTACTACAGGGAATGGGGTATTATCTATGAGTCTATATAAAGAGACGAATTTGGTTTGACTCTAAGATCCAATCAATTAAATTAGAAATCTAGTTTTGGTAAAAGTTTTATTATGGCATCCTTAGCTTGATCTCATGTCAGTGCATAATTTATTTTGAATTTTTTTTTCTCCACCTTCTCCTTTAATAAATAGTATATTATTTTGAGGTTATTTATCATTGAGTTTTGAATAGTATTTTTTCTAATGTTTATTGAACTAGAGTTGTCACACATAATCATAATTGTAGATACTACATCAATACAAATGTTATAAAGCTATTGTTGCATCTGTATCAACTTAGTATAATCTTGAGTTGCCTCCACATATTCCTCATCAGCAATTATTATAGAAATGTTATCCTATTTATTAATTTTTCATGAAATACAAGAGATTCCAATGTTGAAAAAACCTACTGAGGTAGATTTTTGTTCATCCACAAAACCTTCCCAATGTTGGTTCCATGCACAATATAAGTGTACAATGGTGGGTGATATATTAAAATTTCTTTTAATAATTGTTGCTCGAAACCAAGAGCGAGGATCATGCATGTCAAATTTATAATTAAATTATTTAATATTTGAAGAAATAAATACCCGGGCTTCAAAAATTTCTTCATTGGTGAATATTGATCATTTGAAAATACCCTTTCATATTCCCTTTCATTGCATAGTAAGGATCCAAGGATGGAATCCCTCTAGTGGTGATCCACACATGATCATATAATCTTTGAACAAAACCACTTAATCTCTATATGCTAGCATGATGAGTCTATTGTATTTCATTGTTCATTCTAGATCACTCATTATTGTATCTTGAATAAATCTTTCCTCCACTTCTCATTATTGATAGGGAGAGATAAGGAGGAGTTGAGATAGAATTCATCATGCACAATAATTCTCTATTACCAATTTTGGATGCACTACACAATAGACACAATCATCTATTTATAGAATTAGGATTTAGGTTAAAATATTATTTAATTGCATGATGAATATTAAATAACATTTGTTAACTTTAATAAACCTCACACCACATAATAATAATAATATTATTATTTTGTGGCGCACACCAACTTTCATAATAAAAAATATTATTTAACTAGCTTGTTAATTAATAATTGTCACTGGACATGGTATTGGTCCATTCAAACTCCTCTTTCATATATTAAACACCCGAATATAAATTTTATTCATAAATAAATATTTCATTCACACACTGGTGAATAAATATTTATTAAATATTCAATAAAATAAATATATATATTTTTATTTACATGCCAATGAATAAATATTTATTTAATTTATACAATAAAATTTCATGATGGTGTCATCAACATATTTACTCGACACATATTTCTTTAACTATTTAAAATAAACACATAATTACACCACACACATGGAATTTAATGTGATGGTTCTATTACAATCAAATGGTCAAAGATATTAAATTCCATAAAGATGGAAGGGATAATTCCTTCATTGTCTTAACCATTAATGACATGTAAAACGTGACGTACCCAACACACCCTACTTCCCTTTAACATACGACATACTGGTTTTGGTCAGTAAATATTAGTGTACGAGTCACGACATATATTAATAATAATATTAAAGTCTATGTCCAATTACACACACTCAAAAATAGGAATATCTGATGACACCAAAACATGAAAAATTCATACTGGAGGGTCTACTCTCATAATATCTCATCTTAGAGATTACCCAGTGTGAAATTCATGTGAAAAATCCTCATCCTCTTACAATAAATCTCACCTGATAGTTTAAATACTATGTATCTCATTATAATACATTATCCAACCATAGAAATATATTAATAATATTGTTATAGAACTTTAATATTGTCACCATAGCAGGGAACTACTATGAACTTATCATTGAAAAAATACTCTAGGATATTATTAAATTAAATCCATGAAGAAATAATGAACAATATGTAATAATATGTTAAATTAATATTCAATACATAGAATATAAATTTAATCAAATTATAATAAGTTGTTCCTAGGACACCAACTCTAACAAAATTTAACTTAGACTAGATCCAACTTCCTACAACTTTCAATATGTTAGACCTCACATGAAAATCATGTTTCTACTGAGTCAAGGATTTTGTTAAGGTGTCCACTATGATGTCTTCCATAGAAATACTTCTCACTAAAACCTCACCTCTCTGAGAAAAATCTCTCAATATATGATACTTACAAAGTATGTGCTTTGTCTATTGATGTGACCTTAGCTCTTTTTCTAGAGCCACCATTGTAATATTACCACAATAGAGTGTGATAGGATATTTACTGCTATGTACCACATCAATATCTTGGATGAATTATCACATCCATAATAATTCCTTATCTTCCTCATAATCCATAATACAATTAAACTCTACTATAGAATTTTCAACTGTAGCATACTTTGAGCTCTTCTATCACACAACACCTCCATTCAATGTAAATATGTATCCCATTTTTGACTTCATGTCATCTTTATCAGTTTGGAAACTAGAAGCTACATATCCTCATATAACTAATTCTTCATCTCCTCTATATACCAAGAACATATCCTTAGTATGCCTCAAATACTTAAGGATAGTCTTGACTGCCATCTAATAGAGGTCACCTGGATCATCTTGATATTTTCCAACTATACCCAATGCATAGGAAACATCTAGCCTAGTACGTAAAATAAAATATAATAATTAACCAAACATTGGTATGTATGGAATCCTTGACATTCTATTTCTCCTCATGTGTTTTAGGACATATTTTCCTGGAAAGATGAATGACATGTGACACTGACAACAATCACATCTTGGATTGTTCCATACCAAATCTCTTCAGTATCTTGTTAATGTATAAACTTTGAATTAGGATGAGAAGTCTCTTGGATCTATCATGATGTATATTGATCCCAATAATATATGATGCTTCACCCAAGTCCTTAATGGAGAATCATTTATTTCACCACGTGTTAAGAAACTATAAGATCAGTATTTCATTTCCTATAAGTAATATGTCATCAACATATACTATTAAGAAATTGACTACACTCCCACTAAAATATTTTTAGACACAATCCTCACACTCATTTATCATGAAAAAAAATTCCATTATGGATTCTTCAAAATGAATTTTCCATAACCAATATTGTTTTTGTAATCCATAAATAGAAATTTTCAATTTTTATATATTATTAGGATCATTTTGAGTCACAAACCCTTCAATCTATATCATATAGACATCTTCCTAAAGGTTCCCATTAAGGAATATGTTTTGAAATATATTTTTCAAATCTCATAGTCATGGTAAGATTTAATTTAAAGTAAAATTATGATAGATTTCAACATCAAAACTGGTGAAATTTTTTCATCATAGTCAATTACTTAATGCTATTTAAACCCTTTTTCAACCAGTCATTCCTTATAGGTACTAAATTTTCCTTCGATGTCCAATTTATTCTTGGATACCAATTTTCAACCAATATGATTTACATATACTATAGGATCTACTGAAATCTAGAATTGGTTTGGGTACATGGAATTCATTTCATAATTCATGGATTCATTCAACTTAGCAACATCTATTCCACTTACAACTTCCTTGTAGGTTAGAGGATCATTATTATCAATTAATAATGAGTCACCATACTTGGTGACTATAAAACCATAATTTTATGGTTCTCTATCCTCTCTTGTACTCCTATGGTGTACTCATGTATCTGAAATAGTTTCATCTTACACAGGGCTTTGTAGAATCTGTTCCTATACTCTTGTATACCTTGAGCCTCAACTTCATCAAAGTCTATCTCGATCCCACTATATATTTTAGATATGTTCTCCCTCTCAAGTTATATAGAGTGTATTTACACTATAACCTTTTATTCAGAGCGGTCGTATAGGTAATATCCCCCCTTTTCCTTAGGGTATCCTATAATGGTACACTTTGTGCCTTGGGGTGCAAGTTTGTTACCTAAAGAGGCCTTAATAAATGCTTCACTTCCCCACACATGTAAATTCAACAACATGGTTTTTCTTATACTATAAAATTCATATGGAATACCATTTATCAATTTAGTTGGTACCTAGTTTTGTATATGTTCTTCTATTTTTAATTCATATCCCTAATAGGATAATGGAAGACTCACATGATTCATCATTGATCTCACCATGTCCAACAAGTCGAGGTTTCTCATTTCACTTACACCATTCAAATAAGGCGTATAAGGAGGAGTGAGTTGGGATAAGATCTCAAAATCCTATAAGTAATCAATGAAGTCTTGATTAATATATTCTCCACCATAGTATAAGTGGATTTTATTAATATTTTTATCAAGCCGGTTCTCAACTTAATTATTTTATTCATTGAATTTATCAAAATGATCTAACTTATATCTCATCAAGTAGACATATCCATATCTACTAAAATAATTAGTAAAAGTTATGAAATATTAGTAACCACCCCTCACTTCAATATGAAATGGTCCACACACATTGGTATGAACTAATTCAAGAATATCTTTATCCATTTTACCTTTCCCAACAAATGGGACTTTGGTCATTTTTTCTTGTAAACACGCATGATATAAACTAAGTGGTTTTAGTTTACAAGAATCTAAATATCCATCTTGATATAATTTAGTTAAGTTATTTTCATTTACATGACCTAATTGGTGATGCCAAAGTTGGATGAAGCATGATTCATGTGAACTAACCTTTTTATTTATTGAAATTACATGGTTCGTGTAATCCAATGCATAAAGACCATTATTTAAATGTTCATTACCATAAAAAATTATATCTTTATAAATAAATCAAAATTTATTACCAAATTTGAAAATAAATCCATCCATATTAAGTATGGATATAAAAATAATGTTTTTATAACAGATGGAACATAATATCAACATTTCAATACCATGATCTTTCTAGTCAGAAACATAAGGTGGTAGTCCTCAATAGCTATAAAAACAAGTTTAATTCCATTGGATGCTCATATATCTACCCCCCTTGTTCAATATTTTTGAATCTACTTGGTTCTTTTATTTGAACACATATGTGAGAACCAAAAGCTGTATCTAATACCCAATTTTTAGAAATAGATAAAATTCATTTGATAAAAAATTCACCTGAAGCTTCCGCTTGTTTCTTTGGTTTGATGTAGTTTTTATTCTAGTGTCACTTCTTACCACATACAAAATAAAAAACATCCTATTACCTTACTTTCCCCTTGATCTTCCACTTCTTGGATGGTCGTGAGGAATATTTGGGCTTAAAGATATTTACTTTACCTTTCCATTTGTTTATCATAAGGATGGAAGGTTTTTTAATCAACACATCCTTATATACTTGAAAAATAAGAGTGATAAGATCTGTCCGAGACTTCTCAATGTTTTTAATATTAAAATTCACAACAAAGCGAGAGAAGATATGAGGGAGTAATGCCAGAATAAGATCGGTTCCTAGTTCTTTGGGGAGTTTAAACCTTAGAACCTCTAGGCACTCAATGTAACCAATGATCTTGATGACATGAGGCCTATCTAGGGCACCCTTTACAAGATTTATCTAAAAGATCACCTTGGAAATATCAAATCGTTCTTATCTAGGTCTCTCATATTAAAGACCATATAGGTGCTCAATCATGCTACATGCATCCATATTTTCATGAGACTTCATGAGTTCATTATACATTGATGAAATAATCAAACATTTAATATAGACATAATCACTTAAATGTTTTTCATAGACATGGAACACTTCATCCCTCACCCCCTAGTAGGAAGACCAGACATTGAGGATTCAAGCACATAAGGTTTAAGTTCATGGAATAGAAAAACATGAAGGATTATATACCGTTTCAGGAAGTTAATACCATTTATGAGATTGTCTTTATCTAATATTGATTTTAGAGATAATATAGATTAATATCTTGAAATTTTATTCTAAAATTAATGGGAGCATATTATTAGTACTTTTTTTTGATTAAAAATTATGAAATAAAAAAATAAATTAATTCATTTTATCAAATCTACAAAAATTTTATCATGTTTAGATAGCCCTCACCATTAAACTTAGAATGCCTTGTTTCTTTAACATTATAGTAGCAAATATCTATATTACCCTTTTCATAACCCCAAAAGGGTTAGTCAAGATACTTTAAGGTATTTAGGTAGGAAGGTTTTCCAATTATGGGCATACATCTCCTTGATCTATTGAATGGATTCCCTAATCTAGAAATCTAGATTTGGATTTCCACAAGACTTGCCAAAAAATTACACCAAGTCTAGAAAAGTATACTCCTCTTGATGTAAAATGGTTAAGTCAACCCAAAACATTATAAAAACTCCCTTAATAACAGTAAGTGTTCCAAAAAGGGTTGGTCAAACACTTAGTTTTATTGAGTTTTGTTCATAATCAAGTAACTAAAGGCTTAGTCTGACTTAATATTAGATTTAGGGATTTTAATTAATTATGCATAAATTTTAACTTTTTTTTATCCTTTAGATGTATTGTTAATATTAAGTGGATGTTACATAATTATTTAACCATGTTGGATAAAACAGTTACACATAATTTTTTTATTTAATTTATTATGCATAAATTTTATCTTATTTTATCCTTTACATGTATTGTTAATATTAAGTGGATATTAATTAATTAACCATTCCTGATAAAACATTTTCACATAATATATTTATTTTAATTCCATATTTTCACATTTATTCATTTATTTATGTAACCACAGCCTTTAAACCATATAATAAATAATTACACAAACAAAAATAAATAAATAATTAAATGAACCATTCATGAGCTTTATCTAATGATTGATTTTATGAGTGGACATTAAATCAACCTATGAACTAGGGAAACTAACTCCATTTTATAGCCTTGGAATGAGTTACAACATTCCACCTTTACACTTTTGTATCACTTGAGTTGGAATCATTATGGTTCTATATTGAACTTTCTCCATGCACCTTGGGATACCCCATTAAATACATGTATTTATAACTCACACACAAGTGAGGAGAACCAAAGTATTAGTTAAAAAGGGATGATATAAATATCCTTGGTCATGCATATCCTATATAATTATTGAATGAGGGATGAATCACATGCCATCATATTTAATTTAATAATAAATTATTTCAAACCCATAAAATAATTAAATCAAAACATCAAACACATACAAAGGTCTTGGACAAACTCATGAATGGTCACACATGTAACGAATACACAAAATTAACCGGATAACATTAATTTATTTATTCATTATTTATTATTAAGATAAATGAGATTTAATTAATTATTTAATTCCCTTTCATATTAATGATCATCCGAACATAATTGGAGATACACATCACATTTGGAATTCATGGAAAATAAATGGCAGAACCAATAAAAACATATTTATTATAATAAATTAATTGATCATTTTTAAAATCATTAAAAAAATTATTAAATTTTCAAAAAAAAAATTGGTGTAAATCAATAAATTAAGATTTTAATGATGAAATTTTCAATTTAATTCAATTTAATTATTCCATTAATTAGGAGATTACATGATATGTACAATCTAGCTACACACCATGTACCTCGGTTTCCATGTATTCGAGTCACACACATGAGGATTCAATGTGTTAACTCAAAAAGATTAAACAGCATGTGTAACACCCTGAGCTTCCATGATACGCTTCTCATTCAATAATGCAATAGCTTGCATTGTACGCAACTTCAAGTTCTAACACACCAGAACTAATCAAAGTAGCCGTTATAAATAGTAATACCCACTTTTTAAAATTATAGAAATTTTATATTTCAAAATGGACTTCATTTTTGTATTCGTAATATCGAAATTATCGAAATTTGAATTTTTTTTAATTTTCTGAGAACATCCAATTTTTATAAATAGTGAAAAATACTTAAAAACAAATTTTTTAATAAAAGTATTTTATAGTGATAAATTATAGTATTGAGTGGTTTTAAAGTATAATTAGAATATATTTTTACTATTTTATCCAATGGTGGTCATTAGAATTAATTTCACTTTAAAATTGGACATAAACAATTGTCAATCTTTTGATATAAATTGTTTCTTAAAAACACGCTATTTGTTGTGATAGCGGGAATTAATTATAAAATTAATTAATGAAACTTATATGTTTGGAATTTTGTAAAATAGAAATCATTTTTGAATTTGGAATATCAATTATAGCTTAGGGTGAAATTTTGGCATTATTCTGAAAAACTTCAATTTTTGATGAATAGTGAAACCACTAAGTGGTAGTTAAATAACTGATTTTTCATTTAAATGAAATATTACCACTTATGTGTTTTGAATTTCAAAAATCCAACATACATGGTTGTCATTAGGATGTAAAATGTGGTTCAATGGGATTAAAATAATTTTTTGGTGAATAGTAACTTTTAAGTTTAATTAATCGCGATTAAAGATAATTAGTGAAATTTAAGGTAAAAATGATATTATAAAAATATGAAAATACCCTTAAACTTGTCCTACACCTATTGGATGAGTAATGGTAGACCAAGAAAATCCATGGGTCAACTTGGGGACCCCATGGAGCCACTTTAGTTGGAAAATGACATAAATACCTTTTATTTAATGTTAAAGTAAAAAATGACACAAACATGAAATGTTTTACTAAAACTTTTTTTACATGGGGTTATACAAGTAATATTTTTTACTATAAATAGTCAGTGGAAAGATAAAAATATTTCCTACATCATAGTATTTTTTTTAATAATTTTTAGACATTATATAAATTAAATTATTTATGACATCATTATGATGCAGCGATGACCTCATTATTTAACGATTTTAATAAAATGAAAAGATAATGTAAAATAAAAAGTTTACACTTGTCCAAATACTATTGGATGGGTAGATTTAGAACCCTTATCACCTTATCCACGAATTATATAAGTGTGGGACCTTTAGAATACGAAAAGCATTGTATAATAATGTAACATTTCAATCTTTCCAAAAGAGCCCCTCCTCTCCTCTTATAAAAGGCCCCCACCTCTACCACCTTATTCTCACTTTCAAGCATTTTGGTTCGGCAAAACTCTGCCCAAATACTCTCCCAACTTCCCTCCCTTACTCCTAGAAGCCTCACTTTGGGCATAACTCTTCCCAAGGAAGCCTTTGGCTCAAATTAAAAAGAGTTACCCGATTTTGAGGTAATGTCTTCTCTAATGTTGTTTTGTTTTATTTTTCTTCTCCAACCCCCTAAACTCTTTTTATTCATTTTTTTTGTAACAACACCAGTATCCTAAATATACTAGGATGTTGTTATAAGAAGGATTCGAGCTACACTTACACACACCTACATCTAATGGTTAAAGAACATACGGTTTCTGTGGATGGCGAATTTCTGCCTCACGAAACGATGATTGTTCAACACTCATATAACACCTTCAAAGGTGGCCATTAAGATGTCACTATATTTATATATGATATATAATATGTTTATGTTTTACTTATGCTTCTGTATTTCTCATTTATGGCATACTTTATGATTTCCATTATGGGTAAACGCGATAATTTCATTTTAGGAAGTGCGGACTACCGCCCCCTCAAAGTGATTTGAATCGTTAATGCCATATGTGGGATGTATAAAGGATGGAGTAAATGGTATTATAAACTATATTATACTGTAATTATATTATAAATTTATATCATTATGATTTAATTCCATTAAATATGAAATATAAATGAAAGTAGCGTTCATGCGTACGTACGGCTTACCGTCTCCATGAACGGTGCATTTCATTTCTTACCTCTAAATGTTACGTAATATTATAAATGAATGTATATACTGGATATATATTATATATATGACATATAAATCATGAATATAATTCTGGAGATAATGGATATTCTACCACATAAACAACTTGTAATTATAAGAAGTTTATTGTTTACTCAAGTACCAAAGATCGACAAAACGACCGTTATTAACTTAAATAATTACATAATGTTCATATCATTGTAATAAGTGATATAAAAAGGATAATGAAATTGAAAATGGTTCTTAATAAGGTATATATTAACTCTATTTTATTATTCAGGAGGTTAAAGAACGGTTGAGTTAATTCAGACACGAGGTAAGGGAATTTCTTAACCCAACTTCCATTCTTTGGATTAATCTCCTACTTTCAAATTATGTCATTATTATGTCCTATCTTGTATTTTTACATTATTTATGTGTACTTATAGTGAATACACATTATAGATGTACTTTATTTAAAAAAATGATCTTTGTAAGGACTTCGTCTCAATCCCCTTTCATTGAGGCATATTTGGTTTTATACACAACTTTCTTTTATACGATGTATAAAACCCTTTGACTTTTACGTTTATTCAAAAGGAATCTTTTTTATACGAAGCGTTTTTCTAAACGACAAAAGGGAATGTTTTTATTTCCATACTTAGGCGGCGACAACGACTTCTCCGCCACCGTGACCATTATTTGAGTTTCGGCTTCCTCTACAAGCCATCATTTTTTTAATGAAAAATAAATACAAAGTTTTAACTTTCTTTTATTTTGGTATTGAAAATGGTTTTGAAAGCGTTTTTATTATATCAATCTGTTGTATTGATATCTTGTGATTGAAATGTGGAAATGTTATGTTTCCTTTATGCGTGTTTTATGTGATGCGATTATGTTATGGTTTATGATATGTTTAAACCTATTCATATGAGGAATGTATTGGACTTAATAAGTGACGGGTGGAGCCCGCTATAGCTCCTCGATGAATCGGTAGGTCTCATGAGATAACTAGACATGGAATTGGCCGAGGCCCTTTCCCAATTTGATTTATGGTTTTGGCCGAGGCCTTAATCATTTTAGACGTCTTGGCCGAGGGCTTGACAAAATGTTTCAGAATGTCTGGCATTATACATTCCCTCATTATGAAAGTGGTTAATGATATTTCACGTGATTATTCGACCAGTAGAATATCCATGTGAAGAAGTAAATGGCATTATCTCATTTTACTTTTGCCATATTATGTTGATGTTCAAGTCTAAAAGGCTTTTGTTTTAGTTATACATTGCCTTAAATGTTTATGTTTATTTATGAAAGCTTCCTCTATATTGTTATCCTTACTGAGCATCTGAGCTCACCCCTTTCAATGTTTTAATATTTTTCCAGGATGTGAAGAAGTATTTTATGAATGACCTGCAGGGGTAGTCAAAAAGGGATATGAGTGTGGACTATGAAGACCATGTTATTGTAGTTTGTTTACTTTTTGATGTAATGAAAGACTTATTAATGTATCTAGTGTTTCCAAGGCTACTAAACTAATTGGTCTTTCGAGACTTGATCTTTTGTGATCATGCCAATGTTACGAAGTAATGCACCGACTCTGGGTAGCTGGGGTCGGGGCGTTACAGCATGTACATGCCATCTACATACCATGTATCCACTTTTTGTGTGCCATATTGGCCTAGTCAACAGATGGTGTGGAATAAATGCACTATGTTTAATTTATTTCTCGATGAATCCTTGCACAACACATGCTCAGACTATACACCGTGTAACCCAGTTTTACTGGCCAAAGATTTGTCACTTCCAGATAGCATCTCCAGTTGTTCTTCATTTGTTTTTAAACCATTAGAAACATGAAACATTGATCAAACATGATTAACATGTTAATAACAAGTTAATTAAAATCATATTAAAGAATAAATAACACGAAATGAAAATCTAACCACAAATGTGAATATATTAACAATCAAATAAATAATTTTAAATTTAAATATGACTGCTTTGATACCACTTATTAGTTCCAAGAACAGAGAAAACATGAGGTGGTGGGAGATATATTAAAATTTATTTTAATAATCATTGCTTGAAACCAAGAATGAGGATATTGAATGTAAAATTTATAATTAATTTATTTAATATTTTAAGAAATAAATACCTAGGCTTAAGAAATTTCTTCATTGGAGAATGTTGATCATCATAAAGTCCCTTTTATATTACCTTTACTTATATATAAGGATCCAATTATAGAATCCCTCCAGAGGTGATCCACACATTCTCTTATGATCTCTGAGTAATACTTCTCAATCTCTGGGTGCTAGCACAGTGAGTCGAATGTCTTGCGTTGTTCATTCTTGATCGCTCATTCTTCGGCATTCAAAAAATCTCTCTTGTGCTTCTCATTCTTCAGATGGGGGGGGGAGGAGGAGTTGAGAGAGAATTAGTTGTGTGAAACAATTCTATATTCTCAATTTTGGATGCACTACACAATAGACATAGCCATATATTTATAGATATAGGATTTTTGTTAAATTATTATTTAATTACATGCCAACTATTAAATGAAATTTATCACCTTTAATAAACCCCATGACACATAATAATAATATTATTATTATTCTATGGGGTGTGTCGAATTATGAAATAAAAAATATTATATGACTAGATTATTAATTAATATTTGTCACCAGACACGGTCTTGGTCCATTCTAACTCCTCTTTCATTTATTGAATACATGAATAAAAATTTAATCCTTAAATAAATATTTCATTCATATACTAGTGAATAAGAATTTATTAAATATTCAATAAAATAAATGAATATATTTTTATTCACATTCCAATGAATAAATATTTATTTAATTTATGCTATCAATATAACTTGAATAAAATTATTCCTTTAACTTGAGAATTATATTTATTACTTCAATTAAACTCAAATAGAATTTAATTGAGCTTAATGGAAGCACTTATTGTGTGACCCTCTAGGATTCTTTATCATTTCCATTAGGTGGGTTTTCTTAAATTCTAATATTTCTGTCTAGAAATGGGTCAAGTCACCAATGAGAAAGAACTTAATATCACAATTTTGATAACCACATACAAACATTCACTGTATAATATAATCCCTTGGTCACAATATCTCATCAAGAAGGTTTCACGATGGTGTTATCAACCTATTTAATCAATACATATTTCTTTAACTATCTAAAATAAACACATCATTATACCATGGAAATGGAATTTAATGCAACAATTCTATTCCAATCAAAGGGATGAGATATAAAATTACAGAAATATGGAAGGGAAAAATAATTCCTTGACTTATCCATTAATGACATGTTAATTAGGATTCAGCCAAAATAACCTTCCAATATCTAGTGTGATGGTTTTGGTCATTAAATTTAAGTTCATGAGTTATTACATACATTAATGATAATCTTAAAGTCTAAGGACTATTATACATGCTCACAAATACGAATATATGATGATACCAAAACATATGGAATTCTTACTAGTGGGTAAGGTCACATAATATCATGTTTTATAGATTACCAAGTGTGAAATTCATGAGAAGAAGAGTCATACACTTATGAGAACTCACACCTGAAGGTCTAAATACTATGTTTCCCATCATAATACGTTATCCAACTACAAAATTATATTAAGAATATTTCCATAGAACTTAAAGGTTCTCATCATAGAAGGGAACTTCTATAACCTTATCAATGCAAAAAATACTCTAGGATATTATTACATTAAATCCATAAAAAAATAAACAATATGTAATAAAATGTTAAATTAATATTCAGTGTATCAAATATACATTTAATCAAAGTATAATCAGTTAGTCCTAGGGAACCAACTCTAATAGCCAATCACTATCCATATATCCCACCAATTTTTGTTGTGATTTTTTGTAATAATACTACCAATAATCCACTATTTGTTTGATATATTAAAGTATTCATCTTAAAACCTTAATTTGAATTACCTTAGAAAAAATATGATATCTTGAATATTGAAATGTGCGAAAAAAATTTCTGTACATGTGGTTTTCAATTAGAACAGGCTTACAATAATTTTCATATAGAAAGTCATATCCATTTTCTCACCTTCAACATCATTAGACAATTTCATATGGGTCTTTGATAGAGATTCCATTGATCTGGAATCTTCCATTTGAAATCATTTCAACACCTCCTTGGCATATTTTTTTGGAAATAAATGTATCTTACATCTTTTGAATAACCTTTAATGTAAGGAAGGAAAAAAATCACCAATTAAAGGAATTTCAAATTCACACCTCATCAAATATTAAACATCCTTTCATTTGATGTCATATGATCATCTAAAGATGATGTTGAATATATATATATATATGTATGACCATTTAATTACCATGATACTTCTTAATATAGAGGTTGTGAACAACCCCTCTATGATGATAACTAAGCTTCCTTAGGTATTGATCCATCCTAAAGTACTAATCTCATGGTGCTTATTTTAAACCATATAATTTTTTCCTCAATTAACACACCTTTATTTCATCATAATTGATGAGAATGGTTGCTCGATGTAGAATTACTCTTCTAGGACCCTATTGAAGAATGTTGATTTGATTTCTATTTGATATACTTTTAAACCCATTTGTATGGTCATTTCTAGAAATAATATAATAGTTTCAAGACCATCCACCAATGAAAAAGTTTCATCAATTTCAATTGAATAGTTTTAGGAATATCCCTTGCACATGAGACGTTCTTTGTTCCTTATTACTGTGACATATTCATTGATTTTGTTTCATAAAATCCACTTGGTTTGACCAATTTTTTGTTTTCTATCCTTAATACAATTTCCTAAGTATGATTTTTCTTAATTTTATCAAGTTCATAATTCACGGATTTGACCCAACCTATATCAAGAGTGGCATCATGAAATGATTTTGGTTCCTCCTGAGATATAAATAAAATTTTCAGATGTGTATTCATCCTCTATGTTTGAACTAGGGCTATCTGGTCACCCACTATGTTACTATCAGTGATTTCAGATCAGATGGACCATTTAATTATACAAGATGTTCGATATGTATTATTATCATCATCAGAGATATTATAAGAGTTTTTTATCCCTCTAAACTCCCCCTAATCCTGAAACATTTTCTTTACTCTCCACTTCATATTTCATACTAACTCTATGAAAATTATACTTGTTGGAAGCTAAAATATTCTTGTTTTCTATCACAGTCACATCATAACTTTCGACCCATCCATTTTTTATAGAATCAATATGCCTTTATCTTATATAAATATACAATAAATATCATTTCATTTCTATATGATTTATACTTTCTATTATTCTTCTTTTTCAGTATGAAGAATTCAATATCAAATAATTTGAAGTATTTTAGAATGGGATTCCTTCCAAACCCAATTTCATATGGGTTCTTGTCTTCATTCATACAATGTAATTCCCAATTGGACATTTACACCGTTTTAAGGCCACTTTCATCCAATAATTCTCCAGTAGGGATTTTTCAATGAGCATAGTTTGTTCAATTTAGTTAATGATACAATTTATTCTTTTAAAAACTCTATTTTTTTGAGGACGTATCACTGCTAAAGCTTAATATTTAATTCCATGTTTCTCCATATAGTTCACCACTTGAGTATTTTTGAATTCTATACTATTATAAGTGATTTTATTAATTTTCACTCCAACCATTATTTCATATTTTCTTCAATATCGAATGATTCACTTATACAATTTAGTCTTATGAGTAATCACTATTAACCAAGACATCCTACTGGAATCATAAAAAAAATGAGATATAATACCTTTTCCTATATGATTATTTTGGAGTTATTAACCTTTAAACACCAAAACAAACAAGATACAACACTCTTTATGAATTTCCTATCATTAGATTATATGTATTCTAAATAGTTTTTTTCACTTTTTACAAGAGTTACATGTATGTTTGTTGTCACATGTAATCTTGGGAAGATCGCATGCTGCCTCAGTCTTCACCAAGTTTCCTAGAGACATTTTACTTAAGTATACAAGACATTTTTACCATAATTTGTTTTCCTCCTCTTTGGAATATATGCATCAGTTTTCTTGACCAATAAAATATAGGATCCATTTGGTTTGTCATCCTTAAAGGACAAGTGATCCATCCTTTTCTTTAACAATGTACCCTTTCTTACTAGATTCCGTAACATGTACCGATTCACACAAGTGACTCACACTTAGAAAATTGTGGCTAAGTTCTTATACTAAGAGAAAATATATCTTACAGAGATATTTTGGAACAAATTTATCCTCATTTAATCTAATTATTTACATTCCTTAATCATTTTCAAAACCAAATCACACCACCTTTTCATAATTGATGACAAAAATAAGTTTTTTTATTTCTGATTATATTTGAGGTACATCCTCTATTAAAAAAAATATAATGGACACATCTATTACTATTAAAGTATACTTTGAAACATTTTCCTTGTCATACCATTTAATCTTTTTCTTATGACCCTTGAGAAACTTCTTATGATGATTGATACTCCTTCAACACTTTTGGTTCAGAAATTTCTATTTCTTTTTACAAGATTGAAAACTTCTTTTAAGTTTTCAATGTGATGGATGAGGTTATGAGTTGATACTTTCCTCCCTTATGGATCTCATGAATCACCTATCATTGTATCCTTGAGAAATAATTGGCTGAATTTTTTCTATATCCTCCAAACAAAAAAGTAACCATTAAAAGCATAAGAATATGAGGGAAATTTTATTACCATTTTTTGTTGTTGTTGCTCTCTGAAAAATATTTTTGTAATGGAGAAAACATATTGGGTGTGTCCCAATTTTCCACAACAATAACACCTAATATTTGGTGTCATTATTCTATTTCTCACTACTTGATAAGATAGTTTTTTAGTTTATAACAAATTAAATTTCCTTATGAGAGTTTATTCCTGTGGATTGACATGATGTATAAGTGTCTTCTCCATTTCATTGCACTTCACAATAGATTTCCCTTTATTTTTTATGTGCTCTACCTTTGGAATGAAACAATTCTCTTCATTGGTTACTACTATTACTTATTTAGACTCAAATGAGATCAATTTATTTGAGAAACCTGATACCATATCAGGTGTAAGGTATTTTCATTGTTCCTCACACCTCCTTTTCAAATCTATGACTTCTTCCTCAAGTTATTCAATATTATCCCCCTTTTATTTTACAATATTGGCCAAGAAATTAATTATTCATTCCCGTTACTCCACTTTGATCTTGAGCTCCACTTCATTTCCTTATAATTTATCTTCCTCCTATTTTTTCATATACAACTTTGAGTTATGAACAACTGTATTTTAATTCATGGTTCCATCCCTCTATTTATCAAGTTTTTCAAGGGATACCTCAAGATAAACTTTCAGATCAACTTTTCCACTAACATTTTAATTTTCATTATCACTATCATCAATTTATGGTGTGTCAATAACAACTAGTAAATAATATTCACTGTGGTCCCTACAATATTCAATTTATTCCACTCTTGACTCATCTGAACTTCCATAATCATGCAATATCATATTTTTATTCTTGAATAATTTTCACTACTATTTTCTCCAACTTTTATCATCTTTAAAAGGATTATTCACTGATTTCTCATTGTTTTGTTCTTAAATATTTTTAAAAAACTTATCCATGAGATGAAAAACATTGTAAAATTTTAATCACACAAGTTGAATCTTGACTTTTAATTTTCCTTTTCTTATCTTAAGGTTAGAGGAAAGAAAATACACTACACCATCAACCTAATCTTTGTATTGATATACTTTAATATAGATAGTATTCATTTACTTGAATGAAAATTATTGCGAGTTATCATTTTCTTTATACTAATTGTTTTCATTTATTATTTCATATGTCGAAAGTGTTCTATGAAGGATGTCCAATGATACATACTTTGGATCGTTGTCTTTAAGTATGAACAAATTGGTATTAAACTATGGAGGCAATCTTCTAAAGATTCATTTCATGATCTTAATATCATTAATATCTTCTCAAAGAACTTACATGTCTTAAACAAGATAATTTAGAAAATAAAAAAACACATCAATGGTTTCGGTCAGACACATCCTTAGGTATTCATGTTTATTCCATATCACTTGAATCTTTGCATATTGAAATTTTTAATCACCTATATATATGTTTAATATTTTTCCCACATGGAATGATATATTTTTCAAGACATTACCTTGGTGTAGATAGGTTTTTCCAAGGATACACCTAATAAATTCATCACCATTACATCCATATCTAGTTATTTGTGATCTTTTTCTGATAGTGATTCACTTTACATGCTACAATTCTATGAAAAAATATTATTTACACTTCCATTCCTAATGATCTAAAGTAGTTCTCCATCCCGTTCTTCCACAATTGAAAATTATCACCTTTAATGATTGGTATGCCTTTGTGTTTTTCCATTGTTACTACTTCGATGATTTTATGAGTGAAAAAATTACCCCAAAACCTACCCTTTGATACCACTTGTTGGTATCTTACCAAGGGAATTACCCTAAGAGCAGTGAGGGTGAATTAGGGAAGCACATATTTAAACCCTTGAATTCCTTGATTATTATCTTTTTCTCTCGATTTGAGGAACACAATTTTATCTCCCTTACCTTCTCTTGAAAATAAAGGCAAGTGATAAATGGAACACAACGAATTTTACTTAGTTTACCCTTACTAGGATAGTATAAAGAGCGTGAAATTAACAATGTATTGATACACTAAAATAATAGATCACATTTATTTGTTTGGTTTACATAATGAAGTGGTCTCACTAACCCCTTGAATTCACTTTTCATACAAAATGAGAAGTCTCACTACCTCTATATAAATAGATGAATTCATTGTTCCCTTTATGAAATTACTTGATCTTATTCATCAAATATATATATGAAAAAAACACCTAAAAAATAATTTATCTTCCTAACCCTCTAATTAAATTTGAGTGAGATTATACTCTTAGAAATTCCTCCTTTTTCTTTTTTTGTGAATATTTTAACAAAAAGTATGTATATTTATCTGATGTTCTGAATACTATCTTATAATATCTTATCTGTTTTAATTTTAATTAAATGGTTAGGATTAAACTTCAATTTTATAGGATTTTTCTAAGTTTCCAATATAATTAGTGTGATTATTATGAACCATTAAATCCACATTAGACACTTGAATATCTAGGAAATATATCCCTCTTTCAGTTTCTGAATGAAAATTACTAGATGAATGAAACTTTCTAGTTATACTATGTCTTAATGTTTTAAAATGTAGAATTCCAATTTTTTCATATGATACAACTTAGTCACCTTAATTATGGTGTATCCTTCATTTTCTTACACTTCATAATGGTGAAGACTAACATACTATGGCATGGGAATATGTAGATGACCAGATCCACAAAAATCATTTCCACTGTAATTATTACATGATCTATGTGCGTTCTCCTTAACTCCTCTTAGCTCATCAAAAACCTTGCTATGTATTCTATTTCACTACGTTGTGGAAAGATTATTCCAAAAATAATTGATTCTTTATATCCCAAACCTCTATGACACAAGTTGTAGCTGCTGTTGTCATGACTCGACCTGTTGAGATCTGGCCTGTGACTACCCCAATCCCACCTCCAATAGAACAAGGATTGAAAACCAACATTGAGTAAGCATATCCCAAAACTAAGAGGCTTTATTATAAAGTATCTATACACATGAAAACATCTTCAATACTACACAATGATGAAATATAAGACAACCGAAACCCATGCATGCGGACATCTAAGTTCCCATAATAGAGTACTACAATAAAGTATTGAAAGAAAAAATGGGACAAATACAATCCCAACCAAAAACTGCAAAGAGTCAAACCTGATCCAAGGGCGAGTACAAAAGTCAAATAAAATATCATGGGAACCACCTCAGTCAAACAATCTCTAACTATGCTCCACCCACTCCCTGTCCTCCTAGGACACCATCAAATGGGTCGTTGTCTGTATAAGACATGACATGTGAGGGAAAAGACCATGTAGGGGTGAGTATAAAAATACTTAGCAGGACACCCCAAAAACACTAAACATGAATAAAAAAGTATAGTTAGATTAATAAAATATATAAAAATAAATTTATAATAGAAAGACCCAGATATACTCTAGAAGTACACCACGCTACCAGGCAGTCATAACCAACCGTCAGCCACAAGATTCTACTCAAATAAATTATCGTTACCGGAGAATCCCCTCCATGAACCATGATATCATTGGAGACACTCAATGAAGAGTTCTAGATCATTGGGCCTTTCCAAATAAATATTACTAACCCTACTACATAAATAGGGGTTCATCCCAAAAATGACGGGGGACACCACGAACCCAATATGGATCTACCTGTTACGTAGGATATTTTATGTCAATGATACCACAAACCCTACCAATATAGACTACTAGATTTAGGATCAACACCCTACTTAGGGAGGTCACAAATATTCTCCAAACCCCATCTAGGGAACAATGCTGATAGAGTATCACATTCCAATAACACAAAGGTACACCACAACTCTATTTGAGACTCGACCTCTAAAGGGGATCACAATCCTATAATGTGGATATAATGATGCACTATACCCTTGAGTGAAAGGACTAATGGAATAAAATAAAACTATTATAGTAAAAAATAATGAAATTAAGATCTAAAAACTCTTGAATAGTGTACACAATGTGTACTAGAGGGAACACAAAATGTCCAACTATCCCAAAGTATGCCCATCTAGAAAATAATCACACTACATATAAGTATCCATATTCACGGTGTGTAGAAGTAAACAGTGTGTAGAGACACATGGTGTCCTACTTGTGTTTCCTGGCCATGTCTGTGTACCAGCCTGTGTACACTAGGCCATGTCCATGTACAAGTAAACAGTGTTCCACTTGGTTGTGTACTTTTTCCTGTGTATGTGTACTTCCCAAAGTATACACCGAGCCAACTAGAAAGGGTAACACACAGTGTTATAGGGGTCACATGCCTTGTGATCCTTATCTTCATCATTAAATTATAGCTTCCACTAAATGAGCCCCACAAGGTGTGTAATCCTGATTTACATGCAGTGTTGATTGATATTTTCTAGACATCCATGTATAGTTCCCATGTCACTCAAAATTTTCACCCACACCATCAATATCTCCCAAGAATACCAGATCTAGGGTTGAATTACCATGCTATCAATTGTTATCCAGATTCTAAACACCAAATGGATTGGAAAAAGATCCGACATCATCTGCATCATCACACATTGCTTCGGAAAATGAATAACCCCAAATTCAATTCCATTCTCCCCTGATCTACCCATTGTCATCATCGATTATACAACAATAAACACCATCTCATTCGGTGCCCATGATTTTTATCCTTTTCTCTAAATAATGGTCGTACAATTATTGAAAATTAGGAATTGGTCGAACCATTGGACAAAAAAATACCAATGATGATCGAATGAATAATTAAGGAATAAATACATAAGATATAAAAAGTGAGGAACGAACCTTATACATTATTCATTTTTCCTTGATCTATTGTTGTAAAAGAATATGAACAAATAGGGACAAATCAAAATGAACAAATAAAAAATTCCATCAATTTACTTCTACTGATGATGAATGTATCAATTATGTTTTTAGAATTGATTTGTGTTCAAAATAAAATAAAATAAATGGGATGTAAATCACAAAAAAAAACATCCTACCTAGAGTTTAGATCAATTTTTGATGAAGAAAGGCTGTGTTGTCATTGTTGATGCGATCCACGAACTCCATTAGTTCAATGATCCATGATCTGATCCCGATCCAATTTCATTCAGAAAGAACACTCTCTTTAAATAGTTTTCTAAATACCTAAGATTTAGTGGACAACCCTGATAAAAAAATCCACAACCACATATTTAAATAGGAAGAAGGTCACAACATCATGAAAAATAAAATTAATTCTTTAATTAATTTATTTGATTAATTTTGTTCTTGTGATTTTTTTTCACAAACATCTTGCACTGATAAGGATTATATCACGTTTAGGGTATGCATCATATTTTAAACTCAATGGTGCCCTCAAATTTATTATCTAAACCTCCATTCAGTATTTATTAAAATTTTTAGGGAAAATGTAGCACACATTCTATTTTATATATTTAATATATTTAAAACATTTATTTTGGGCACACCAGGCCTCATAACTGCATGCCTTCTCAGTGCCTGATCTAAAAAATAATCCATATAATAAAAAATAATAATAAATGGAATATCGAAGTCATTACATTCTCCCCACATTAGGGATTTCATCATGATAATAGGAAAAACTACTAAAAAAGATGGGGGTATTAGGCTCGCATCTGGGTCTCCCACTCTGAGGTTCTCTCCTAAAGATTCCCATGCTACCACTAGACATGCACAAGGGGAATAAATCACCCATGAAGAATCCTCTCCTATTGATCCTAAATATATACTAGGTACTCTATAAAGGTAGATCCACACATGTTGTCTAGCTCGCCCCAGTTGATAACGTGCAATGGGTCATGATCATATCTCCTCAATTGTAGTGCATGGAAGACATCATAAACTGAGTACATCTATAATGGTATATATAAGTAGTACAAAACCTTTCCAACTCTACATGGTATCTATAAGGGACCAATGAATCTCATAGATAACTTTCCATCACAACAAAATATCCTTAATCTATGTTGAGGTGAGACACTCAGGAACACATGGTCTTCCTCTTTGAACTCCATAGGTCTCCATCATCGATCCACATAAGAAATTCTGATAGATCTGTATAGTCCTCATTTACTCTTGTATGATATACATCTTATCTGTAGTATCTCACACCAAATCTATGACTATGAGTGCTAATTCTCCTTGATCAGTCCAACAAATTGGTGTCCTGTAGGGTCGCCCATACAAAGCCTCGAATGGTTCCATACCATTGGTGTAATGGTCGCTGTTATTATATGAAAACTCCACCAAGGGTAGGTGATCCTCCAAACTATTCACAAAGTTCAACATGAAAGCTCACAATATGTCATCCAAGACCTGGATGGTCCGCTCTATTTGGACATCAGCCTGGGCATGAAACACTATGCTCAAGGGAAAATGAGTCCCAAAAGTCTCCATAACCACGATGTGAAGTTAGTATCACAATAAAAAATTATCATTGAGGTAACCCCATGGAGTCACACTATCTCTTAAATTTAGAGGTACCCCAAGCTCTCTACTAAAATCATCTCTTGAATAGCTTGGTAGTGGGTTGAATTGGTGAGTCAGTCTACAATCACTTAGATGGAATTTATTCCCATAAACATACATGGTAATCCAATAATTAATTCCATGCAAATCCCATCCCACTTCCAATATGGAACCTCAAGGGTTTGATCTAAGCCCACTAGAACCTGGTTCTCAACCTTTACCTGCTCACAAGTGTGGCATTAAGATAAAAAATATGCAACTATATTCTTCATAATTAGCCAAAAAAACTAATATCATAGGTCCTAGTAAATCTTTTCCACACCTGGATATACCACCAAAGGGAATATATGAAACTACCACATCATCTCTTCCCAGAAATTAAAAGGTACCATCATCCATCCTCTGAAATGGATAGAATTGTATCCACCTTTAGAATATCTATTAGGAGATTTTCTAGTGGATATCTGAGTATGTAAGGCCTCACAGTCTTATATCCACACTAATAATCCCTAACATGTTATAAAAGGGGTGGGGTAAGAACCATCGATTGAATATATGAAGCACTATCCATGTCTACAAGGGAAAATTGCAATGAGGATCATTGATATGACACCAAAGACAATGACTGAGAACAAGATCTCCTACTAAGAGAATCTTCCACCATGTTACCCCTCCCTAAAGTATAGATAATATCAAATTCATAGTCCTATAGGTACTCTATACATTGACTCCATCTCAAGTTAAGATCCTTATGTGAGAATATATACTTTAAACTCTTATTATTATAGTAAATGATAAATCTCTCACCCCTCAGGTAGTCTCACAACATCTTTAATGTAAAGACTACCAATACTAACTCAATATAATGGGTTACATAGTTATACTCATGTGGTCTCAACTAGAATGAACTATAAAAAATTACTGCTTGCTTCTCCATCAGAAAAAAACCATGTCTTGTCCCTAATGCATCATAGAAGACTACATACGCGACACACCCTCTAGAAATATTGATATTGGAGTGCTCATAAACCTCTACCTCAGCATAAATAAGCATTGTTGTAACCTTTATGTCCACACAAAAAGATTAATATTCCGATTCAAATATTTAAAGGGTGATACCACTCCGGAGAAGTTGGGTAAAAACCTCCGATAGTACCATAACAACCCAAGGAAACTCCACACCTTGGTAACGCTTTTGAGTGGCTCCTAAGTAAGTACTGCCTTAACCTTTCCTGGATCCATTGCTACTATATTCTCTAAGATGATGTGTTTTAAAAAGTCAACCTCTCAAATCCAAAACCGACACATCAAGATCTTCCTTTAAATCTAGTGCTCTAGGAGTGTGTTTAGGACCATCCTCAAGTGCCTCGCATGCTCATCCTCAGCTGCTGAATACACTAGGATATCATTAATGAATAATACCATGAACTAGTCTAAGAATGGATGGAAGATTTGGTTCATGAGTCCCATGAACATTTCTAGGGTGTTTATCATACTGAAAAACATCCCCAAGTACTCATAGTGATCATATAAACATCAGAATTCTATATTTGGTATATCCTCATATTGTACTTGCAGCTGGTGATAGCCCAATCTATGGTCAATCTATGAGAACCACCGCACCACTCTCAACTGATCAAGGAGGTCATCGATCCTTGGTAGTGGATACTTATTCTTCATGATCACTTAATTTATGCACCTATAATCCATGCATAGCTCAAGATCTTGTCCACCTTCTTGGAGAACAACACCAGGGATGCCTAAGGGGAAGCACTGGGTCTCATAAAGACCTTCTCCAATAAGTCCTCCAACTGAACCCTCAATTATTGAAGCTCTAAAGGATCCATATGATATGATGGTTTTGATATTAGTTCCATCTTGGTATGAAATTAAATATAGAATTATAGCTCTCAATGGGGTGGTAAACCTGGTATGTCCTTATGAAAGACATCCTCATACTCTTCCACTAGTATAGGAAGATGATATCCCAAATTAAAAACTACTACAAGATCCATTCTATCCAATTAGAGAGTAATCAGATGCACTCTACTATGAATGATCTCATCCTTCTCCAGCAAGGTTTCCTTTTCACTCACAAAGGAAAAACTCATTCTGTCATTGCAAACACACCACATCCTCCACCGAAAATAGTCAATCTGGGTATGAATTGTAAATAGCTAATCCATACCTAAGATGACATCGTAAGACATCATAGCTACAATGAATAGATACCATACTATACTATCCCCTCCAAGTATAAAATTTCACTATATTAACAAGTACACAATCTCCAATTCACCACCTGTTGGAGTCTCCAACCGTAAGGGTTGAGAAAATGGATCAACCCGAATCTCCAAGTTTCAAACCAGAGAAGTGGAAGGGAAGGAATGAATCACACCTATGTCTATAAATATTGTAACTAAAGTATAAAAGACATATATTATAACTTGTATCATCCTTGGAGCCTCAAGATAATTGGATTATATAGCTTACAACTGGCCTTTTCCCTATCCACTAGCTCCCTGAGCCTGGTGCAGACCACCTAGGGGTGGCAGTGGTAATTGGTCGAACCTCTGAACAACTCCTATTGCCATGAATACCTCTCTTCCATGCCTAATTCCATGAATACCACCATGATCCTACCTATATCTCTATCTTAGAGTTCCCTCAATCATATCAAGATCATCTATGTGACGGGTCATAAAATCTTGAGCCAGATGTCCTCAATCGTCGTAGGAGAAGCACCACCTATCCCTTGGCTAACTTGAGCCACCCTAAGAGTCCTGAACTACTGACCCTATGTCTTGGGATCCCCTCCTAAATAATCTGACATTATTGGATTTTGATGATAGTCATTGATTACCTGATATCGAGGTATCAGCTACTGGGTTCCCACTACTAGCTTCAACCTTGGCGCTTGATCTGCTAAAAATATTTCCACTATCAAGGATCACTCAAGAACCCTAGAATAGGTGGGAATGAAAAGCTATATCATTGATTTTCTGATGTTCTGATTCAATCCCTTCTCAAAGGTACAAGCTCTAAATAATTGATCCCGCACCATATCTAAGGAGTAATGTGAGAGATCAGCAAACCTCACTGAGTAATCCGCCATGGTCAAACATTCCTATGACAGATGCAGAAGCTCTTATATGTGTATATATTACAATGTTGTCAGATAAAACTCTTACATGAAGAGATGTTAAAATTATGACATGGAGAGAGTAGTCTCATTGTGTGACTAATTCACTAATCTCAACTATCTCCCAACAGATCCTTGAAGAATACTCACCGTGAGGACTGCCATATGACCTGCTTGTATCCTCATAAGGTAGAAAATGCGAGTGACTAACTCTAGCCAGTCCTCAGACACCTGCAGTTCTAGATTACCTCAAAACCTAGAAGTTCACCACATATGAAACTTGTGTAATGCACCCAACCCGCATGCATCCATGGTGTTACTTCTAGTGCTAGCTAATGAACAATGGGTGGTGGTATAGTTGGTAAACCACTCAGAGGTGCTATCACCGGTACATGCCCTTGTACCAATTCCTTATCACTAGGAAAATCATCCTCATGATCACACTATGTAATCCTGATTTTCCATCTATGTGGAGTCATCCTAAAATAAAAAATATTTACCAAAATCAAAAGAGTATATCTCGGGAGTTGGATTAAGAAGGACATGGAAAAAATAAACATTACAATATGATGCATATACCAATTTTTTTCCCTATAACCAATTTATACATGTACTGAGTCAAAATAAAGGTGACCAGAGTCCTAGTGTATGGATACATCGACCGACACACCAACACAGGAGTCCATGGACTGGAAGATGAAATCCAAACACTAATCACTGTTTCCCAAAACTAATCTCATACACTCTAGTCCTAAGTTATAATTGACTACTCTGATACCACTATGTCATGACCCCACCCTCCATGGTCCAACCCATGACTACCCCAGGCCCACCTGTAATAGTCCAAGGGCTAAAAACTAGCATCGAGTGGTCATATCCCATAAATGGGTGGAATTAGTCTAAATTACCTTTAGACACACACACACACATCTACAATCCCACATAATTATGAAATGTAAAATGACTGAAACCAATGCATGCATACATCTGATACCCCATAATAGAGTACATAATCAAAGTAATGAAAGCTGAAAAGGGGATATATATAAGCTAAACCAAAATTTTTAAAGAGTCCAAACTACTCTAAGGGAGATGAATAAAGTCAAATGAAAGTTCTTGGTAACCACCACTATATACAAATCTCTATCTATGATCCACCCACTCCCAATCCTCATAGGACACCATGAAACATTCCATCATCTATACAAGACATGACATGTGTGGGAAAAGCCGATGCATGGGTGTGTATAACAATAATTAGTAGGAAACCATAAAAACAATAACAATAAGCACCAAGTATAGTCATATCAATTAATTATATAAAAATCAATGTATAACAGAAACACCTAGATATACCGAGGAAAGATACCATGCCACCAGACAATCATAACCAACTACCAGACACAAAATTCTGCTTGAATAAATAATCATTCTAGTAGAATCCACTTCACGATCCATGAAATCATTGGAGACACTTGATGAATAGGTATAAATCATTGGGCCCCTCCCAATCAATCTCACTATTCTAAGAATACCTTGATACATAGATAAGGGGTCACACCCAGAACTACCAGGGGACACCCCAAACCTAATCTAGATCAACCCGATATGTATTGGATCATATTTCAATGATACCAAAAAATCTACTGATAAGACCTTATAGATGGAGGGTGAATTCTATACTCAGGGAGGTCATACTGATTCCACAAACCCCATCTAGGGAACAAGGATGATAGAGGATCACACTCCAGTCTCATAAAAGGGCACTATAACTCTATTTGAAACTTGACCTCTAGAGGGGATCTGAATCCTATGATTTCGATGTAATTCCACATTTTACCCTTGAGGGAAAGGACCTAGGGAATACAATCAACATATAATGGTCCAAACTAAGGAAACAAGGAGCTACAACCACTCTTTAAGGGGGTACATGGCATGTACCAGAGGGTACATGATGTGTACAGTTATCCCCAAGTATACTAATGTGGAAAATCCTCACACGACATGTAAGTATCCATATAAATGGTGTGTAGAAGAAGTACACAGTGTGTAGAGACACACAATGTCCTGCTCATGTCACCTGGCCATGTCCATGTACGGTGGCCGTGTCTGTGTACTAGCCCGTGTACACTAGGTGATGTCCATATCCAAGTACATGACATGCCACTTGAATGTGTACTTTTCACATTTCAATTTACTTATTTAATTACACACTGAGCCAACTAGGAAGGGTCAAATTCCATGTTATAGGGGCCACATTCTATGTGAACCTTATCTTTACCATGGAACCCCACCTTCTACTGAATGGGCCCCACATATCGTGTAATATTGATTTACACAATGTTTTGATCATGATTTTCTATAAATCCATTACTGGTTTATGCGTCACCCATATTTTTTAGCTCCTCTATCAATATCATTGAAGAACACCAAATCTTAGGTTGACTGGCCATGCCATCGGTCATTTTCTGGATTTTGGCCCCCAAATTGATTAGGAAAACATCTGCTGTCATCCGTGTCACAACAAACCATTAAAGAAAATGATGAAGCCATGATTTGGTTCCATTATCCCATGATCCATCTACCATCATCATCATTTTTCCAACCATAACTTCCATCAAGTTCTATATGCACAGTTTTGATCTGTTGTGATGAAGAATAATCGCACAACGACGAGAAACCAAGTATTGGTTGAACCAATGGCCAAAATAAATACTAATGACGGTTTAATAAATAATTAGTTAAGAAATCCATAATCCAATAAAAGTGAGGAGTGAACCTCAAACATTTTTCATTTGGCCTTGATTCGTTTTCATAGAAGAAGATGAACAAAGAAGGAAAAATCAAAATGAACAAATAAAAAATTCCATCAATTTAATTCGACCAACAATGTGTGTATCAATTATATTTTTAAAATTGATCCATGTTCATATGGGATTAAGAAATGGTATGAAAATCATAAAAAATATCCTACCTAGAGTTTGGATCAATCATTGATGATGAATAGTTCTGTTTTCATCGTTGATGAGATCCACGAAATCTGTTGGTGCAATAATCCATGATCCAATCTCAATATATCATCATTCACCAAGAAAAACATTCTCCATTTTTTTTTCTGAATCAATAGGTTTTAGTGGAAAACCTCAAGACAAAATCCATATTCGAATATTTAAATTGGAAGTAGTTCACTGCATGACAAAAAATAAAATAAAATATTTGATTAATTAATTTTATTAATTTCATGCCCACAAAAACTGTTCACAAATAGACCAAAAAACAAATTTTATATCGTTTCTAGGGTAATAAAATGTTATCAACTCAATGGTTCCCACATATTTCTTATTTGGGACCCCTTTTAGGATTTATTCTACCTTTTTCTGAAAAACTGTCCATGCATGATATTTAATATATTTAATATATTTCAAATATTTATTCCGGGCACATCATGCCTTATAATCAAATTTTGTCTCAGTTCATTTTCTAAAAACAATCCATAAAATATCTAAAAATAATACCTGGAAAATATTAGTCATTACAACTATGTGAGCATATAATCTTTCAAAAGGACTATAGCATAGTCATCCAACTATGTCATGGACACCTTGAAAAATACAGTGAAACCAAAACTCATCAAAACTTCTTAGAATAGGCCTCTATGACATGTCTCACTAGACTGTAGCATGATCAAACAACTCGGAACCCCACATTGGAAATTACTATAGAATTCATATGTTATATAATCCAAGATGTCTCTTAGTAGTTCATTCAATTCTGACTGGTGACGGTGCTCACAAAAAACCTTCCATATCACCTTGCATGTGGGAGGCTAAGAAACTCCTATCATGTCCTCACATGTTCTATGGACTACCTTTACATGCACATGTTCCTACATGTAGAGGTGTTCACATGAACACCCCTATTTACCCTCTAAGTTAAATGGAACATGAGCTCATCCACTTGTTTTTTTGGAGGCTTCTTGGGTGCTGGAGTTTTGTAGGATTGGCCATAGTTTTGTATATTTCCAATCATCATTAAAATGTAACCAAGGTGTCTACTATCTATAAAATATTTTAATTTATCCATTAAAAACTTCCATTATCCCCTCTATAGCTTAGATGACTGAACTACATCATAGAATTCCAAAAGAAAATACATCTTATGGTGTAGAGCATGATTTGTAGCATGAAGTTTTTCTTTAAGACATAAAGGTTCTTCAACAGATTCAAAGAAATCATGAGAGGGTATGTATTAACATGAATCCATAAAATTACTCTAATAATCACTTGAACCCTTCATCAACTTTTCAACAAACACAAACCACACAAACCTCTAATGAGGTTTTGGACAACATCATGTGATAGGACCATACCATGTAGTTAATATCATGCAATAAGGATTTTTATTTCATACAATTGGATACAATAAGGGATTTTGTGGGGATTATACTTTGGAGTTCCCAAGTATGCTTGAATTAGTTGTAAATTCAAGTAAATACATGAATATTAGGTATTATAACATGTTAGGAGGCATGGGGAATTGCTTGGGAGGAGAGAGAGCATGATTGGGGATTGTGAAGAAAATATGTGTGACATGAACTTAGATTGGAATATATAGGAATGAATGATTCCTAGATCATGATTTTTGTAATTGGTCTGAGGGTGAGGGATAATTATACTGATCATGTGTATGATATTTTCATGAATGAAACCATATTGGAAAATTTTTGGACCTCTTATGCCCCAAACATGCACAAAAGTGAGTTGTGTGAAAGGTGAGAATAAATAATATTTTCAAGGAATAAGTTTCACATAATATTTTTGTTACATAAAAACATGACTTGTGTGAAATTTTATACTTTATATGTAGTATGTTATTCATTGGATGGAGTTGCGAAAAAACACATAAAGCACAAGTAAATTCATTAAAGGACTTGTGTGAGGTAATTGACACTAAATTATAACTTGTGGGAGTCTAGGAGGATTTGGGTTTTCATAAATGTATAGAATTTTAAATTATGTTAGATATGATATTCATTATTATAATCCCAAAGACCATATCCTTCAAATAGAGAGTTAAGGGTGTATCTATAGGCTTCCATCTCATGGTAGGTGGGAAATTGAAGAAGTCTTTCATGACCACCCAAGTCTATAGTTTCACGATGTTTGAACTTCATTTGACTCAACTTATTTTATGCACACAAAAAATGGATTTTCAATGTTCCTTTTAATATGTACCCATAAAACTGCAAGTTGTTTTAACATATAGATTTTTCTTAGTAATTTATTATGTTGGTTATCTTTCAGAATTCCAACTTCAAACAACCATAAATTTTGATTCATAAGTCCATTTAGGGTCCATGAATTGTCAAATAAAATCCTGTAAACTAACTATGCTCCAAGATACAAATTTTTCCCTTAACATGTGGGTTTTAAGGCCAAAAAATACCTATAAGATCCTAAAAAATGGGTTTTTGGATTTTAAACAACTTTGTATCCTTTTCAGACTTATTTTTTTTGGCGTCATCAAATACTTGACATCAGAATGTGATTTTATGAGTAGGATGAGGGAAAATAGGTTTGGATCATGTGGTATGTGTTAAAAAATCCCCATCCCAAAGTTCACTACATATCTATTAAGTTAATGAAAAAATCAACTAAAAAACTCCAAGACCACATGATCTATGTTCAGTGTGAGAAATAAGAGTTAAATAGAAGATCATCCAATTACATGGGAGTACTGAACAAGAGTGGATGGTTTGAGATCATAATGTTTCATAGATCACTACTAGGATCCCATAAGTATGGGGAATTGAGTTAGCATGATTCCAAGAGTTTGATAACCTATCAACATGAAGGATCCGTGAGGGTGAAACATCAAGGGTTTTGGAATTACACTTAAGATAAAGGGAAGTGGGGAAAACTAAATTTTGACATCAAGAGTCTAAGCCAATGGATAAAGGAGGCAGATAGGTTGGAAATGACCATATCGCATTCAAAATATGATTTCCACGACCCTACTACTAAAAATGTTTCCTTTGGGACCTATAACATAGACATGAGGTGGTCCTTTATAGAATAGTTCTATCATCATAGGGGAGTATATTTAGAGACAATGAAAATGGTTCTTATGGGGGGTGTACCCTAGATAGGAGGTGGTCCTTTGGAGTATTGTGTCGTCACCGTAAAGGATCCCATTCATATGTAAAATTAGATGTAAATCCAAATTAGGAGGCAAAAAGTGTGCTTGTGAATGAGAGGGATTATCTAGAAGGGTTTGACCACACTTAATACTATTCCTTCATGCATCAAGTATATCAATGTTCTATATTAAACATATAGAAAGAATGCAGGTTTGTTGGAACTAGAGACACCCCAAGAGGGAGGGGTCAATCAGGGTGTAGTTCAATTTAAAAAATTTCTTTGATTTTGTTTTATTATTCTTTTAGGATATTTTTTCTCAATGGAAGTAACACATTTTACCTATCACACTCAATGAAATCCTTACTAAAATAATCAAATATATATAGGAGAGTAAAATATCCATATGATAAACAAATTTTTACTTAGTTCATTATAAAGGGATAGTCCAAGGGGTATAAACCAAAATTGTGTCAATTATACCATAATCCATTGAGATTCACTAGTTTGGTGGATTATAAATGATTTAGATTTGGTCACTTTGAGACAGGAACATGTAATTTAAAAAATTTGGGTTTGTACCCTCCTCATCCTAGGAACACTACCTATTCCTCACCTATATGCACTATGTTGATGAAGGTAATTCCATTGTGTATAGACTTGTAGGAATGATTCAATAGGTTAAAGACATAAGGTTTGGTCCCTAATTAGAATGATACTTTACTTGCATCATAGTTCAGATTTTATTATCTTTGAATGAACTGTTCACTTAAAATGGATGATCAATACATCATGTTTTTGTAAATTTTTCTTTCATGAAAACCCTATTTTCATGGAAATCCTTATTTCAAAGAACTATACACTTTTAAGTTCTACTACATGAAATTTTATTAATAATATTCTTTCTTGAAAGTTTTAAATTCTTTGTAAACAAAGGTTCACAACTATAGTGTGTTCGCAGAACTCAGTGATTCAAGGAAGTTTTCTTGAAAAACTCGGTGGTATACATAACTTGTTCATGTAACTTCAAATTTTAGTGAATTTAGAGTAATTTTATCAAAATAATCTCCCTCAAAAAAGTATATATCTCTTATTATAAATACTACATTGAGGTTTGGATATTTATAGTAAAATACCTAACCTTCATATAACTTTTAAAATTTTCTTTCCCATAACTTTAATTCAAAGAATATTCCCATTCATTCTTTATTTATGAAACTTTGCCTCGCCAACTTCCCCGTTTCATGAAACCTTTGATTCACCAACATAAATTCATTTGAAAAATTCTACTACATCCACAAAAAAAAGTCTCCTTAGATTTATAAACATATATTTGTTCAAGAAACTTGATCTTTCACAAGTCTTCAAACTTTTACTTTTGTGAAACTTTGATCTCCCTGCAAAAAGTTTCACTATTTTTTTTGGAAAACATTAGGACATAAAGAAATAAGTTCTTCTTCAATGATTTTTAATTCATGATACATGCTTCTATTCTTTGATGTGATCTTATTTATTTAAAAAATCCAAATAGTACTAACTATTTGAGATGAGGGTTAAGTCCGTGTATTCCACAAAATAAAAAAACATAAGAAACTCCATACAAGTAAGAATAATTACTCATTGTAATCATTCTAAACACATACACACAAAAACATATTGTTAGTTATTTTACTATCTTCACCCGATCCAAAAATGATCAATCACTATATATTGAGTGATGAACTTAATAACATACTTCCCTAAACTCATTCTATTCATAAGCATTACAGATATTCATCTATATCCTTCTACTTGTTCAATCATAACAATCGATTATAAATTCTAGATATGCGATTGATATCTTCAAAGAATTTCTCTTCACTACATCCTACTTGTCTGGGTAGAATCTTTATAGTTTCAATATCATACCTATCCAAGCAATACTCATTACCATTCCAATACTTCATTACATTGTGATTGAAAACAAATCCAACACGAAACATAGGTTTGGTTTCAACATTTTCCCATTTAGATTTTGTTGTCAATGCCATCATAAATCCATCCTCAATCAGATACTCCAAAAATTTCATGTCTATGGATTTATGATTCCCCATTTTCCTCCCTGATGAATTTTATTTTCCCAATTAACAGTAAAACGAAAACTTCCTTATGGAACTAGATTTATTAATAAGGTTCTATTCCCATTAGGTCCATCATATATTCCTTTTATTTCATCTCCTAGTTTGACATTCTAACTAATAGGGAGGAATTGAACCAATATTTCCTTTAATCCTCCTCCCCCTATCACTGTGAAGTCCATAAGGTATTTATTTATCAAAAAAATTACCGCCCCCCATTAATCAATAATATCCATTAAATATATTTCTAATGTGATCTATAAACCTGTATGGGTACATATTTATCTTACAACTATGGGAAAATAGGTATAGATTTATTTTTATCCTCCTTTGATCTCTACCTTTCACTTCTGTCACCATCTATCATGATCTTCTTCAAGAAATTTCTCTTCTTACCTCCTTTCAAGATGAGATCCATTTTTTTGTTATAGATGTACACTATTGATTGATTTTTAGTGAGTTAAATTAAAAATTTTCATCGAGTTATCAAAAAATAATCTAAGCCTACTAAGTCCAAACTCATTGTAGGAAAAAAGAGTTTAAAATAAACAACCACAATGTTAATTATGTCACTCACTTAATTACATATATCCTACTAGAATTTTTTTCTTTTTTTTATAAATCATCTGGTGATCTTAATCACACCAACACTATACAATCAATGAATAAGAAATTAAGAACAAGTGTGTGATATATATCACATGTTAAGACAAAAAATGATAATTATTAAAGATAACCTTATGGTATTACCTAGAAAGAATGATCTCTAATTCATCATAAGACTCCTTTTTCGGATAATGAAAAATATCATAGAGTTATTTTCACAATATCTCCTTGAATATATCCATATTTGGACTAATAATACTTATTTATAATATTTATTGAGCTAATAACAAATATTGAATCCCTTTTTAGAATAGGGATACCATTTGATAGAAATGCTATTGATTTTCCAAAATCTTCTTTTGTATACTGAAAATAGTCGGATGATACCATATTTTTATAAAAAATAGAAAAAAATTAATTACATGAATGTTGTTGCTTCTACACCAATATATATTTTCATGATGGTTATATACCACTTTAATTGAGGCATAATACCAATGGATGAATATTTAATGGGATTAAAACCCACTGAGAACATTCATATATAACTTTGATAGCTCTTAAGTTTCATATCAATATCTTCATTGTACGATCTTATATTTCAATAACATGCTAATTTCAGATACAGATGTGAAAAAAGAGTAGTTTTTTGACACCACCTATTAAATATGACACCATATATGAATTTCAAGTATTCTGATTCTCTTTGCCTCATGTATCTCTATTTATCTTACACACCTATGACCTTTTATCACATAAAAAACCAATGGATCATATCATACCTTTAAGAATATACCACTTAAAACATATATTGGAAACAATTCAAGGCACGTGGAGAGGGGAACCTCATTCATCCCCATGAAGAGGATTGTGGTTGGTCTTGGTAGACTGAATAATTGATCATTACTTATAAAGTACTATACTTTTTTTGTGCTTGTTCCAAAATCTTATACAATTCCAAATGATCTGAACATATAGTTAGACATTCCCAACACACATTCTTAGTCTTCTTTCATTACATTAGTTATATAGGCTCGATTTTCTTCACATCTGTGGGTTTCAACCTACTAGAAAATATTCTTTCTTTGACACACCACTTGTACTCTATTTTTTAGGATTATTTCTCAAAGAAGAAATCATACTACTGGACTTATTATCTTGATTATTCTTTCATTAGATGGATCCTCTTCTAGATTTCATTTTTCACCTTGAGATATTTCTTGTAAGTTCATCAGGGCACCATTTTGGTTGTTTCTATTTAATATCCATGTAATAAACCTCAATGTTTTTTATTTGAGATGAATTTTTAATTAAGTGTTCATGATTCTTTCTCAAAAAATAGAGAAGCTTCTGATTTCCTCTTTTAAATTTTCTTTCTATATTTATATGTCTACTTTTGTAAGTGTAACATAGTGGGTGGTTGGGGTACCCTTTATTGATCTCAATGTATTTACTACAGAATAGTAAAATTATTTTCTGGCTTAATAAGATTTTTTCCATTATAGGCACTTTCTTTGTATGCCATAGAAGTATAGGACCACCTTATAGTACCTTTTTAACTCCCTACATTTTTTCGATCTATAATTCCTTACCACATGAACAAGATGAGAATAAATAAAACATATTCTACAAAACATATACCTTGTTTAATAATATCTTAGTTTAGATATTTATCCATCTATTATTCTTCAATCACTGAGCCTATGGTATTCTTGACGCACACTCATAGTGTGCCCATTCTTCCAAAATAGTATCATTTCATAGATAATTTCTTCTATGATTATTTATTATATAGTTTTAAAGAATGATTCTATTTATTTTAAAATTGAGAAATATTATTTCTCTGATTTTTAGATCTTATATTTGAATCCTATCATAATACACTTATAGATGCTTCTCTGGAGGCAAACTCCAATTTCACTTTTCCCTTTAAAAATTGATATTTTTCTCAAGATCCATAATATTTATATCTTTATCAATTAGTTTAGCTTATATTTCCATTAATCTCAAACTATATTCATTTTTTTATTTTCACCCTCTCTTCAATAAGAGTCTCAAGAGGGACGAAACTCACTTCTAAACCATTTTCCATGACGATTTTTATTTTGATCTCATTTGAAATTTCTTCAAGAAGATTACTCTATTCTTTCATCTTATCACCCATATTATTTATATCTTCATTTAGGTCCACCTATTCAATTTCAAAACTCTTTTTATCTATGAAAAAATATTCAATGATTTTATATTACTCTTCCTATATTATCTATAACTAATCCACTTTCTCTTATAAGGATTTGACAATTTTTTATCATGGAACACTCTATCTCTGAATTGATGACCATAAATCATAACCTATCATTCCTTATTAGAATTCACATCATATGAGGGTGGTTCATAATCACCATAAAAATCTCCAAAACATTTATTTTCAAACTCAACATATTAAAATTTATCCTTAAATATTCTTCTTCTACAAACTTCATCCTCAAGTAACTCAAACTTTTTCTATTATTATTTAAAAAAATATTTCAAACTCTCAATCACCAAGGGTTTTAATTTAGTCATCCTCTTGATATTATATAATTATTTAATATTTTCTTGATAAAATAATTCCTTTATCAGTAAATCAATTTATGATTCAAGTTCATTAAAATATTCCATGTATTATTTCAATAGACCTTAAACCTTCCTAATTTTTACTCTTTGAATGTCTAGTTCTTGAAGATAACCTTATAACTCTAACTATAGATCAACCACACTGTATGTTTCTTTATTTTAAAGGAAAAAATGTAATGCCTTGACCCAAAAAGCTTGGAGTTGGTGAATTATTTTAATACATTAGCATGATTACAAGGGATCAAGTACTAAAGGACTGATTAGTTTACCAGTCTTGGAAAATAGATTACATACATGAATGTTACATTACACTTTCTAACATACAACACATCATAAATAATCCTTTGAGAAGGAAATTATTACCTTAGTATAACCCTGTATATCAATCATAATACACTTCTTGGAATCCTAGGAAAATAAAACATAATAAAGGGGTGAGCTCAGATGCTCAGTTAGGGTAAATAATTTAGCGAAAGCTATAAGCTTTTAAGGCAAGATGTGTAATAAAAACAACAACCTTTTAAATATAAACTTTAACATAATGTAGTAAAAATAAATTAATCATTACCATATAAATAGGCACATGGATATTATACTTGTTAAATAATCACATGTAATAACTAATTTCATAACGAGGGAATGTATAATGCCGGACATCATAACCACGTAGTCAAGGCCTCGTTCCAAGACTACAAATAAAATTTTTGTCAAGGCCTTGTGCCAAGACACTAGTTTGTCTCATGAGACTTACAGATTCATTGAGGATCTATAGTAGGCTCCACCCATCACTTACTAAGTCAAATGCATTCCTCATATGAAAAGGGTGAAACATAACATAAACATTTGTATTAAAACTAGCATACGAAATGTCAATACTTCAACCATAAAACATGAATGGTAAAAAAATAACACATCATAGTAAAAAATATCATAACTCATTCAATATAATATGGAAGATTAAATTATTATAAATTAACCTCAATCCATAATAATATCCAGTAAAGGATGTTGACATTGTTGAAAATGATTAATAAAACGCTTTGAGAGAAATACCCCTTTTTTATGAAATCATTTAAAAGTCTCACAATTTATAAAGGAATTAATTTAAAAGATATTTTTGAATCAAAGTGTATCATACCACTTTGAAACTTCTGAAAGTAATTAGCATTTTAAATCAATTATGTCTATATGAATAAGTCCTTAAAATTATTTTGAAAACATGGACATCAATTAAATAGATTTCGAAAAATAAATCTTTAAAACATTTAAAATGATGATCTAGTTAAAGATTCCCTTCCATAAAACCTTAAAATATTCCTTTTTTTTTATGAAACATGGACATGAATGATAAATATCTCCTAGTATATACATACATATAAAAAATCTCAGATAATAATGAGATTGAGGAATTGACCATTACCTTGTACTTTCTTTTAGTCGAGGGTACATTTAACATCCTGTATAAAGACCATAGTATGTTATTAAATTATACTAGAACCATATTAGTATTTATGATATCATAATTTATACATTTATAACTTTATACTACCCATTTAATAATAATTTTCATTTTAAAATAACATTTAGAGTAATAATCGCTTTCTTTATCGTACATGTTTTAACTTGTTATTTTTGATCGTATCACTTATATCATGATTTAATTGCTTCCAGAATATAAAAAATTATTTATGTATCATATATATTCAGAATATAAATATTTATAATTGATAGATATATGAAATAGAAAACACCGTTTATGGAGACGGTAGGTCGTACGTACACATAAACGTTGTTTCTGTTTTCATATCGTATTGAACAGAAGTAAGTGAAAGAGGTATATGAAAACACACACACACACACATATATCCAATAGAATTATTATGTCATATATTACATAATTATTAATAATATATATTTTTATAATCACTATTGAATGGTGAACATGTAAATAAATCTCATCGCGTCGTAGAGATAGTAAACCGTACGTATGCACGAGCGACAATATCATTCTATTAATGGTGAAATAGTATATAATTGGATGGTATATTATATATAAATAATCATTAACATGTTATATTTATTATTTAAATAAATTATACTCATTATTATACTCATCCAAATAATTAAGTGTTGAATAACAAACTATACCACAACGTGGAGATGATAAGCTGTATGTACACACATATGGTGACTTTGTCATTCATAGGATGGATAGAATAATGAATATGTTTGTACCATATTTATAATAACATCTCAGTATATAGAAGGTACTAGATTTATTATTTTGGTATAGAACAACAAAGAAAGAGTAAGTGGAAGAAAAAAAGGACTTTGAAAGAGTTGATGAAATAATTACCTCTTCTTCGGGTGCTTCCTTTTGATTTGATCAAAAGGGATCCTTAGGTTGGACTTCTGATCAAAGTAAGGACTCTAGGTTGAATTTAGGGTTTTTGGTAGGATATTTGAGCTGGGTTTGGCTGAGACAAAAGGCTTTGAAGGTGTGAATTTATGAAAATGGGATGTACCCTTTTATAAGAGAGGTGAGGGGCACTTTAGGAAATGCTTGAAATATTATTTTATTAAAAAATTATTTTTGGTTTATAATATCTCTAAATGAATTTATTTCAAGGATAATGTGAGTATGGTTCTAAATCCTTTCAGCCAATATGTTTTATACAAGTTTAGGTCACTATATTAACCTTATATTTTAGATTTAACCCTTAGTTAAATAGTTTAACTTTTACCATGTATTCTTGTATTCTTATATTAAATGGTTAATAAAATTAATATAAAATGAAAAGAGAACATAAAGTGGTTAATTAATCACATATCTAACATTATCTAAGTAATTTGGCTGAAAAATATATTTTTAGGGATACTATATCATTTAATAATATAGTATTTGTTTCAAAAACTCATTTATGTTAATTTTGACATTATTTAGTATTTGTTTTTCTGAAAGTCATAACATATTGATTACTTCAAAAATAAAAAACACATTGAATCAACCCTAAAATATAATATTAACCTATAAAATTTGTGGATGGCATCAAAATATTCAATTTACATATATTTTAATATTTATAATATCAAATATTTTAATCATTCATTAACAAGGTAATTATTGCATCATCATTGTGTCATATATAAATTTAATTATTTAATCTCTAAAAATTATAAATAAAATACCATTATATAGGAAATAATTTTATATTTATAATGAATATTTATAGTCAAATTTATCTTTTGTATAACCCTATATTAAAAACGGTTTAGTTAATAAAATTTAAATTTAACACTTTTAACACTTCTTTAAATAAAATACAATAAATGTCTTAATCTAAAGAAAATGGATAAAAAGGATATAAATTTTGTCCTAAGGTTTATTTTGGTCTAAATACACTTATCCAATAGAATTAGGACATGTGTTGGGGTAATTTTAAATTATTATAATATTATGTTTACCTTTAATTACCTTATTTACCTTTAACTGCAGTAAATAAAATTCAAAACTTACTGTTCACAAAATATTATTTTCATCCTATTGAACCAAATTTTACTTACTGATGTTAACTGTGTCTCTCATATTTTTTAAATTCAATTCAGAGAAGCGGTAAAATTATGTTTTATGCAAATTTGTAAATATGCCTAGAATGTGGGTAAAAGATGTTAAAAAGTTCAAACAATTTTATATATCTATTATTATTATAAAATGACTATAATGAATTAAATTAGACTAATATAGGTATTATTTATCTATTTTGACTTTAAAATAAAATAATAATAATTATCTAAATAAAACTCAGTTTTAAACAATAACGAGTGTTTTTCACTATTCATCAAAAATTAAAAGTTTTCAGAAAAATACCAAAAATTCACCCTAAGATAATTTTGATAATATGAATTCAAAAAATGAACTATATTTTACTAAATTCAAAACATATAAGTTGCATTAATTAATTTAAATTTAATTGTGATTGTCAAAACCAAAAAGCGGGTTTTTAAAAAGTAAAAACTGTCAAAAGATTGACATGTGTTTATGTCCAATTTAAATGTAAAATTAATTATAATGACCTAAATTATATTAAATGATAAAAATATAATATAATTATAATTTAAAACCACTAAAATGCATAATTTAACACTGAATTATTTTGATTAAAAAAGTTGTTTTCAATTAAAATTTAGTATTTTTCACTATTCCTCAAAATATGAATGTTATCAGAAAAGTAGAAAAAATTTATCCAAACTAAATTTTATGTCCCTATTCTAAATAAGAATTTTATTTTTTCAAATTTAATATAAAAAAGTGTAAAATATTATATTTTAAAAGGGTTCTCTATTAAAAGACGGGAAACTTGCATTTTCTGAAAAATACTTCCTTTATCTGAAAAATTTAATATGTTCTTATATTATGTCTAAGAAACACATAAAATGGATGTTAAAATTATATAGATTATATAAAATTCAAAATGCAGTTGATACTATTCATAACCTCTTTTTTAAACGGTTAGTTTGGTTAGTCGTGGTCTGCTCAAACTCCTTGTTGCATGTAGCACAATCTATTAAATTAATTTAAAGAGATAACGTACTTTGAAATCCTAGGGTGTTACATTATCCTCTCCTTAAATATATTTAATTCTCACAATTTGAAATTATTCTTTGGAAATAAAAGGTTAAAAATTGAAAATACCTTTGTGGAAAACCCACATCAAAAATAAGGTTAATAAAATTTTGTCTTAATAAGAGGGAAAGGGAAATGAAAAATTCACCACCAAATTATGATCTGAAATAGAAGAAAATTGGTGGCAATTAGAGACAAATAATTGGAGGAAAAACGTAAATATTTATAGGTAATTATTGAGGTCAGCAATCACAAACAAGTGAACAATAAATGGAATATTTAGGTCCTCAAAGACATAAATCTATGATGTTTTGAATACCATTGGTTCAACAAAACTTAAGGTATTAAGATAACACATTTTTGGTTTTAAGATCCATTCCCTAAAGTTTAAGAATTAATTTCTTCATAGAATAAGATAAAAAAATACTTGACAAGTAGAGTTCCATCCTTCAACTAACTTCTACCACCAACTCATCTTTCACTCCAAAAGATAATATAATTCCCAAATATTCTATTTATCATAATCGTATAGGGTTCCAAAAAATAATGAATTTATAATTCATCTATCAGACCATTTAAAAAAAACTACATTATACAATCCAGGACATCATGTAGGCCAGTGGTAGGTGATGTACCCTTGTCACCCTTCGATTGAGGGTTCAAGTCTCGCGGCCTTGCTGAACGCGATGGGTTGACACCCGACCTCCGGGTTGTCCTTTTTATAACAATCCAAAAATAATCTTAATGAATGTTTTAAGCATAAAAATAGTATCTAATATTCAACTTAATTTATCCCAACCATTAGACTTATCCAAAATAATTCTTTCTAAACTCAGAGTCCAAAATTTATAAGGAAGGTAAACATATTAAAGATCTCTTTTTCCCTGTAATAACATGTGAATACCTTCGTAATGTATTCTCTTAAGACATGGTAACACCCTTAATTACCATAAAGCCTTAAAAATTACATTCATGCTCCCTTATTACTTATAGAATACTGGATATACTCCTTATATCCATAAAATGTTGTAAACTCCAACAATGATGGGATAAACAAACAATTAATTAGTTTTAAGGTAGCCAAGAATATCCCATATAATTTGTCCAAATAAATCACATCTTATTCCAAAATCATTATTCCAATTTCAAAAACATATTAAGGGTTATATTTCCCTTAACCATATATTTTACCAAATGTTTAAATTGAAACTTTTTCACTTTACTTAGTACCATAAAATCTCAAATCCTTAATGGAAACGTACTGCAATACAATCCTTATATACTTTATAATTCTTATAACTTATATATCATTAATAAAATAATCAAATAACACAATTATTTAATAAAAAATTAAGAACACTATTCATTCCTCTTCATATGAAGTATTATAATAACTTGATTATTATCCAATATCATCATTTGGGGTATACTTTTATGATTGAGACATTGATTTTCATAGTGTCCCAAATCATTGTAGATATATCATTACATGTTTGAAACCTTTTTCTCACCCTTACAATCATGATTGTGGTGTCCTTTTTCTCCACACTTATAACATACTCCAATTCCCTTCAATAATTTACCAAGGTGATTCTTTCCACAATTATCACATGTGGGAAATTTTTTATTTCCCTTCTCCCCTTTATCCATCTTTTTTACCATCCTCTTCTTTTCTTTCTTCCCTTCAATTCCATTGGAATCAAAGAATTATTTACTTATCTTATTAACACATGAAACTATTTCTTCATATGATGAGAATACGTGGGAGACTATTTACCTTCTAAATTTTGTCTTAAAACTATAAAAGATATGGTCCTTCTTACTCTTTCGATCATGCGTATTGCTGGAGTTCTCATTCCTTCTACTGGGCACCATTTCTAAACAACAACATACACTAGGTTAGTTTACGAATCGCAATGCATAATTACAAACTTTTAAAATACCTAACGTAAATTGAAAGTTTATGAATATAATGAATAATCATAAAAATATTTTATTTGAGGAAGTATTTACTCATAAATACTTCATAAATGGATGTAAAGAAAATGTGAATTATCCTAAGCATATCCCTAGGGAGTGTTGTAACCAAGAGTGCAACAAGGACCATTGTCATGTATCAAGATACCCCAGGTCAAGCCTAAAACTCCTTTTCAAAGTTTTCACTCCTAGATACATCTTTTCTAGAGCCACCTATACCAGCTTGTATCCAGACATGGATGCATTGCTTATAAAACTCACAAAATTTCTTCATTTCCAAAATTCTAGGAAGTTCTTCTATACCAATCCTCAAAGTTTATCTTAGGGTAATGTTACATAATCAGAGTTTATTTAAATCCAATTTCCAAGGTTATTGATAAAATTCCTCCGATACTAACTGTAATGCCTTGACCCCAGAAGCTTGTAGTTGGTGCATTATTTTAATACATTGGCATGATTACAGGGGATCAAGTCCTGAATGACTGATTTGTTTAGTAGTCTTGGAAAATAGATTACATACATGAATGTTACATTAAAATTTACAACATACAACACAACATAAATAATCCTTTGAGAATGCCATTATTCCCTAAGCATAACCCTGTATATCAATCATAATACACTTCTTGGAATCATGGGAAAATGAAACATAAGAAATGGGTGAGCTCAGATGCTCATTAAGGGTAAATAATTTAGCAAAAGCTATAAACTTTTAAGGAAAGATGTGTAATAAAAACAAAATCCTTTTAAACATAAACTTGAACATAATATAGAAAAAAAAAATCAAACATTACCATATAAACAAGAATATGGATATTCTAATAGTCGAATAATCACATGTAATATCTAATTTCATAATGAGGGAATGCATAATGCCGGACATCATAACCACATAGTCAAGGCCTCGTGCCAAGAATAAAAATAATAATTTTGTCAAGGCCTTGTGCCAAGACACTATTTGGTCTCATGAGACTTACTAATGCATCAAGAATCTATAGTGGGATCCACTCGTCACTTACTAAGTCCAATGCATTCCTCATATGAAAATTGTGAAACATAACATAAATATTCGTATTAAAACTAGCATAAGAAATGTCAATACTTTAACCATAAACCATGAGTGTATAAAAATAGCACATCACAGTAAAAAATATAATAACTCATTCAATACACTATGGAAGATTTTATTATAATAAACCAACCTCAATCAATAATAATATCTAGTGAAGGATGTTGACATGGTTTAAAATGATCAGTAAAACACTTTGAGAGAAATACACATTTTTAATGAAATCATTTAAAAGTATCACAATTTATAAAGGAATTCATTTAAAAGATATTTTTGAATCAAAGTGTTCGATACCACTTTGAAACTTCTGAAAGGAATTAACATTTTAAAACAATTATGTCCATATGAATAAATCCTTAAAATCATTTTGAAAACATGGACATCAATTAAATAGATTTCAAAAAATAAATCATTAAAACATTTAAAATGAAAACCTAGTTAAAGATTCCCTTCCATAAAACCTTAAAAGATTCCTTTTGAAAACATTTTTATGAAACATGGACATGGATGATAAATATGTCCCATTAAATACATACTTATAAATAATCTCAAATAATAATGAGATTGAGGAATTAACCCTTACCTTGTACTTTGCTTTGGTCGAGGGTACATTTAACCTCCTATATAATGACAATAGTATGTTATTAAATTATAACAGAACCATATTAATATTTATGATATCATAATTTATTTATTTATGAATTTATACTACCCATTTAATAATAATTTCCATTTTAAAATAACATTTTGGGTAATAATCGCTTTCTTTATCGTACGTGTTTTAACTTGTTATTCTTGATCTTATCACTCATATCATGATTTAATTGATTCCAGAATATAAAAAATTATTTATGTATCATATATATTTAGAATATAAATATGTATAATAGATAGATATATGAAATGGAAAACACCGTTTATGGAGATGGTAGGTCGTACATACGCATAAACGCTGTTTCTGTTTTTATATCGTATTGAACAGAAGTAAGTGAATGAGATATAAATAAATACATATACATATACATATATATATATATATATCTAGTAGAATTATTATTTCATATATTACATACTTATTAATAATATATATTTTTTATAATTATCATTGAATGATAAACGTGGAAATGAATCTCATCATGTCGTGGAGACGGTAAGCCGTACGTATGCACAAGAGACGATATCATTATATTGATAGTGAAACCATATATAATTGGGTGGTATATTATATATAAAGAATAATTAAAATGTTATATTTACTATTTACATAAATTATACTCATTATTAATCTCATCCAAATAATGAATTGTTGAATAACAAAATACACCACAACATGGAGATGGTAAGCTGTACATACGCACATATGGTGACTTTGCCTTTCATAGCATGGATAGAATAATGAATATGTTTGTAAAATATTTAAAATAGATTATCAGTATGTATAAGGTACTGGAGTTATTATTTTTGGTATGTAAACAACGAAGAAAGAGGAAGTGGAAGAAGAAAAAAACTTTGAAAGAGGTGATGAAATAATTATCCCTTCATTAGGTGCTTCCTTTTGATTTGATCAAAATGGATCCTTAGGTTGGCTTTCTGATCAAAGTAAGTCATCTAGGTTTAAGTGAGGGTAGTTGGGAGAATATTTGAGAAGGTGTTTTCCGATACAAAAGGCTTTGGAGGTGTGAATTTAAGAGAAGGGGAAGTACCTTTTTATAACAGAGGTGAGGGGCAGTTTTGGAAAAGAATGAAATATTATTTTATTATAAAATTATTTTCGGTTTCTAATAGCTCAAAATGGATTTAGTTCAAGGATAATGTGGATATGGGTCTAAATACTTTCAAACAGTAGTTTTTAGACAATTTTAGGTCACTATATTTACCTTATCTTTTAGATTTAATCCTTAGTTAAATAGTTTAACTTTTACCATGCCTTCTTGTATTCTTATGTTACATGGTTAATAAACTTACTATAAAATGACAAGAGAAACTAAAGTGGTTCATTAATTTCATATCTAACCTTATATAAGTCATTTTTATGAACTATATATCTTAGGGATATTATATCATTTAATAATATTGTATTCGTTTTAAAAACTCATTTATATCAATTTTGACACTATTTAGTATCTGTTTTCTTTAAAAGTCATAAAATCTTGATTATATTGGAAAACATAAATTTAATCAACACTAACTTGTCATATTTACCTTAATGTTTTTTATGGCATCAAAAGTTTCAATTTAAATTTATTTTAATATTTATAATATCAATTATTCTAACCATTCATTAATAAGGTAATTACTGCATCATCATTGTGTCGTATATAAATTTAATCATTTAATGTCTATAAATTATAAATAAAATACCATTATCTAGCAGATAATTTCATATTTCTAATGAATATTTATAGTGGAATTTATCTTATGTATAACTCTATATTAAAAATGGTTTATTTAATAATATTTGAATTTAACACTTTTAACACTTCTTTAAATAAAATATAATAAATGTCTTTATCTAACCCAAATGGATAAAAAATGATCTTAATTTTTTTATAAGGTTTATTTGGGTTGAAATAATCTCATACAATAGAATTAAGACATGTGTTGGGGTAATTTTAAATTATTATAATATTATTTTAACCATTAATTACCCTATTTTCCTTTAACTGCAGTAAATATAATTTAACAGTTACTATTCAACAAATATTATTTTCATCCTATTGATCCAAATTTTAATTAATGATTTCAACATTGTCTCTTGGATTTTTTTAATTCAATTCATGGAAGTAGTAAAATTACATTTTAGGCAAATTTGCAAATGTGCCTAAAAGGTGGGTAAAAGACGTTAAAAAGGTGAATAAAATTTTATATATATAATATTATTATAAAATGACTCTAATGAATTAAATAGGACTAATATAGGTATTATGTATCTATTTTTACTTTAAAATAAATAAATAATTATTATTATTTAAATAAAACTCAGTTTTAAACAATAACGTAGTGTTTTTCCCTATTCATCAAAAATTGAAAGTTTTCAGAAAAATACCAAAATTTACCATAAGATAATTTTGATAATTTGGATTAAAAAATGAAGTTTGTTTTACCAAATTCAAAACATATAAGTTTCATTAATTAATTTAAAATTATTTCTGGTTGTCAAAACCAAAAAGCATGTTTTTAAAAAGTAAAAACTACCAAAAGATTGACATGTATTTATTTCCAATTTAAATGTGATATTACTTATAATAACCTACATTATATTAAATGATAAAAATATAATCTAATTATAATTTAAAACCACTCAAATTCATAATTTAACACTATGAATTATTTTGATTAAAAAAGTTGTTTTTAATTAAAATTTAGTAATTTTCACTATTCATCAAAATATGAAAATTATGGGAAAAGTACAAAAAATTTATCCAAACTAAATTTTTACATAAAACTTCTAAAGAAGAATTTTATTTTGTTAAATTTAATATAAAAAATGGTCAAATATTTTATTTAAAAATGGTTCTCCATTAAAAGGTGATAAAATTTCATTTTTTGAAAAATAGTTCCTTTATCTGAAAAATTGAAAATGTTATTATATTATGTAATATAAACACATAATATGGATGTTAAAATTATATGTAGTATATAAAATTCAAAATGCAGTTATTACTATTTATAACTTCTTTTTAAATGGCTAGTTTGGTATGTCGTGGTGTGCTCGAACTCAGTGTTGCATGTAGCAAAAGCTATTGAATTAATTTAAAGAAATAACGTACTCTAAAATCCTGGGGTTTAAAAAAAAACTATAATTATTGATTTATAATAAAACTTAACATCATGGTTAAAAACATATGAAATAACTAAATTAGATTCATTCACCTCTATTACCATATTTGATCTCCCAAAAGTCTTCTTATTTTTCTCTCCTTATGTTATAAGTCACTCTCCTTGATCAGTTTTACAATATTATTTTAGGTGGACTTTATAACCTTCTCTTCCTCTATAGTTTTTCAATAAACAGTTTCTAGTGCTTTCCACTTTTCAAAAATAGTAGCACAATGAATGGTTTTTATAAACTTTAGAGGAAAAAGATATATTTAAGATATTTTCTATCTCTACATTTGTAGTTCTTTCACTATAATTTCTCAGGTCAGTATCTCATTAGATATATTTATAACCTCTTCACCACAAGCCTAAAAAAATATTATCATTTCTTTCCTCCATCCATCAAAGTTAATTACATAAAAAAATAGATTATCATAGAATACATGTGAAAAAATTTAATAACTAATTATGAGGTTGAACACTGAGTCTAAACCTTTAACCTCCCACTGATACAACATGTTGTAATTGGAGACACCCTAAGAGGGTGTGGGGTTGGGTGGAATCAGGGTATTTACCAATTTAATTTTTTTGATTACATTTTATTCTTCTTTTAGGTTATTATTCCCAAATTTAAAGTCACACATTCAAAATCTAACGCTCAATGAAACCCTTACTAAAACAATCAATGATATGTAGAAAAATAAAATATCCCAAGTACATATGGATTTTTACTTGGTTCACCACAAAATGATATCCCAATGATCATATGTTAATGTTGTGTCAATCGTACTAGAATCCATTAAGATTCACTAGTTTGGTGGATTAAAAATGATTTTGAAATTGTGACTACAAAATAGTCAAGATACCTTTACAAAATTTGAGGTTTGGACACTCCTCAACCAAGGAAAACCATCTCTTCCTCACTTATATGCACTGTATTGATGAAGGTACTTACATAGTTTATAGAATTATAGGTCTTATTGAATATATTGGAAACACAAATATTTTTCCATGATTATAATGATAAGATTTCATTATATTACCAATGTTACACTCTTTGAATGCAATGTTCACTTAAAATGGATGATCAATACATCTGGTTCATGTAAATTTTTCTTTCGTGAAACTTCTATTTTTTTAAAATTCATTCTTTCATGAAAATATGATATTTTATGTTCTACCACATGAATCTTTCTTAATATTATTATTCTATTCAAGTTATTACTTTACAACAAATAAAGGTTCACACAAAAAATGTGTTCATGGAACTCAATGATTCATAGAAGTTCACTTAAAAAACTCAGTGGTTTATGGAACTTATTAATGAAAATTTTGACTTTGGTGAATTAAAAGAATTTTCTCTCTCAAGAATTTCATTCAACTAAGACTCTCTCCTTATTCTATATCCTCCATTAGGGATCATATATTTTTAGGAAAATACTAAACATTCATATAACTTGGAAACTTTTCCTTCACATAATTTCAATTCATGAAACATTCCCATTAATTTTTCATTTGAGAAACTTTTACTCACCAAAATTACCTATTTCATGAAACCTTCAATTAAAAAATTCAAATACATTCATGGAACTCTACCATTCTTGTAAAACATGTATTCTTCAACTCATCAATGTATACCTATTCTTGAAAATTTCTCTTTCACGAGTCTTTATACTTTTCCAAAATTTATTCTATCATATTCACACAACATTATTTCATATAAATACCACACTCTCTCACAAAAATACATATTTCAAGAAACTCATTAATTTTCTATTAAATAATTCTCTATCTTCCTGAAAATGGATTTCATGAAACTTTGATCTCTTACATAATTTCCCCCCCAAAATTCTACCAAAACACTAGGAAACAATGAAACTTTATGTTCTTCTTATAGTGTTTTGAATTCATGATTTTTTATTATCTGCTTAGATGTGATCATTTTTATTAAAAAAATATATATAGGAACAACTAATCAATATTAGGGTTAAGTCTATCTGGGTGAGAATAATTCCACATCAAAATCATTCAATTTCATCCATCCTTTAACATCTAGATATCACACTGGTTCTCTACCTATCTCTACCTGATCCAAAAATTATCACTCACTATGGATTTCATGATGAACATCACAACCTAATTCACTCAACTTAGTATGTTTAGAAACTTAGAAGTTTAAGTAGCTCCTTCTTTTGGTTCAAGCATAAATCCTGATCACAACTTTCAGACATGTAATTGATTTCTTATTGGAATTTATTTTAACTTCATTATCCTATATTGGGAAGTATCTCCATTTATTCAATATTTTTACTATGTTATAAATGACCATTACCATTATAATATTGTATAACACTATGATAAATAAAAAATCCAACACCAAACATAGGTTTGGGTCCAATAAGGATAATGGACCAAACAAAAATGGCAACTGGTGTGAGCCATAATAACATGGTTTGATTGTTCTCTAAAGAGGGGACCAAGTTTTCCTAAGGGATTCATAGTTTATGGTCATATAGCCTTGAATTATTTCATACCTTTTAAGGCCTTACAACTAAAAACAAGGGTAGAGATGGTCCATAGAGCAATAGGGGAATGGTAAAACTAGTATGATCTTGCAACATAATTCTTGTTGGTAATAACTCAATGGTACACACACACATTTTAAAGTCATGATGCTTGTACCATCTCCTTAGAGAAAGAAATTACATCATTACTAGGTGGATAAATGGGAAAAAATAGAGGAAATATCTACCAAAATGATTTGAGGAAGAAAATTTTGTTTGAATCTGGGCCCGAGATAAGAAATCTGAAAGTATTTATGTATTTCATATAATGGGAATCAATCCAAACACACCGAGATATAGAATTCCTCTATATAGATCAGGATCATGCCTAAGAAAAATTTGACATGATTTTGTGGGAAATATAGAAGACACACCTTGAATTACATATGTATTTATTAACAAGGAAAAACTAAGAAATATCTCCCATGAATATCTAACTCATATTTAGGGAAAAGGGTACTGTTTTAGATCTAGGAAGGATGGGGGATCAACCTAAGTTGAATAAAGATCCCAAGTTCTAGGATATGATATATTGGAGAGTGTGTTTGGATCCAAGGAAAGGTGTTAAAAAGTCACTTTGTTTCCTATCAAGTGGGAATCAAGTGATATGTAGTTAAATATAGGGTGTGTTAGATGAGCAACACTGAATCTGGGGCATGGTTAGAAATAAAAACCACACAGGGGTTGTCCCATAAACTGAGGAATAATATATGACATAGTTTTAAGTCATGTGATAGGGATAATAACATAAAGTTTAACATCATATGAGAAGGTTCTTCAACAGGTAGTATAACATCATAATGTGAGGTGAATAATGGGTCATCCCAATTATGTTAATAGAGAAATCGATTCAAAACTCTTAATCTTACATGATTCATGATCGATGTGAGAAATAAGTGGAAATGAAAGGCTAGTCATACCACATGAGAGTGCTCCATAGGGATGGGTGGTTTGGGGTTGGAATGAAATATCAAATACTAAATGAACTTATACAAATGAAGAGACCATCTTGGTTTTATTCCTCAAATCTTTCTCACCCTGAAAAAAATACCAAAACGAATGATAGGTAAACATTATGGGTTTTAAAACTCATCTTGAGAATAGGTAGGGTATAAATAGGTCTAATCATGACCTATATAATTATAATACAAAAGGAGGGTTATATATAGGTTGAGGATGAACATTTTCTAAATTTGAAACATAGATTCTGTTACCATATTGTCAATAATAGAGGAAAAAAATTAGGTTTTACCACTAACCATGTCTTAGAAACACAAAGCCTATCATGTTTCTTCATAGAATCTTCTAGGATGTTTGTCTTGAATAGGATCTCGACCATCAGAGTATTATTTCATCACTGTAGGGGAGTCCATTTGGAAATAAAATATTGATGGGGAAATTCAAACTTTGATGACATAAAGTTTATAGATAAAGGAAACAAATACCGAGGATAGGTTTGATTACCTTGGGGATACACCATTATGTGTTTGTAATATTGACAAGGTTCACTTGGATTGATGAAGTTTAAAACCCATAAGAGACACATGAAAGGTTCAATCCTACCTTAGGGAGGGGTACAAAGTTGGTCTCTGATGATATAGAGCTTAAGGTTATCTGCCTTTAATCTTATAGCTATATTTTTTTGGGTAGTACAGATTATAGAGTTTGGAACTATTGGTTTAAGGTCATGAAGATCATACCATAGTGATGATGTAGTATATATAGAAATGGTAAAAAAGAAAATAGATGTGGATTGGGGTCCCATTACTAATATAGACAACCTCAAGGAGAACCGTTCCCAGTTTAAGGTCATGGAACTTGAACTAGGGTTGATACAATCTATATGATGCTTGTAAAGGTCAAAAGTATACATGAATTGGAAATCTAAATTTCAATATTGGTATCCTTTCAAGTAAATATACATAGTTTAAGGTCATGATGTATGGACCAAGGTTCCCAGTTTAAGTTCCTGGAACTTAAACCATAGATCATCCCTTTTATGGTCATGCAATTCAAGAATGTGGGTGAGATAACAATGCATGGTATTGGGGGATAGTGTGAACCCAAAATTACTTATAAGTCTAAGGTTATATAATAACCATCTTAGGGGAAAATTAATATATTTAAGGTCATGATATTTGGAATGCATTCAATATTATAAAAACAGAATATGAAAGTAAGTAAACCCGATGTGAATTGGAGACCCAATTTCATTATAGACAAACCCTGAATAGTGTGAAAACCGTTTAAGGTCATAATTATTGGACCTCAAGGTTGTGATTTTTAATGTCATGCAACCCAGGGAAACATCATTCAATTTATAAACACATGTTAAGAATGAGATTATCTATATTTTAAATTAATATATCTATGAATGTGAGGGAAAATTGGGTGAAATACTTCCTCTAGCTTTTCCTTGGATGAGTGAGTCCAGGATCATAATTAGAATTTTTATAGGGATAGAAAGTATGTTTAAAAATATTTATGCATTTTGTATTTTAAATCTAAAATTTTCATAAATCATGAAAGGGGATGATGTAGCGAGTGAAGGATTGATTTTTTCATTTAGGTATCCATTTTTGTTTTTTCGATATGATGAGACTTTGTACCTCTTTCATTGTGTGGTTTAGAGTCACGTTAGTTGGATTGTTGAGAGTTAGAGTTTAAGGTTATATAGATTTTAAAAAGTGGTGGTTGGGGTTTAAAGTCAAAAAACTTTGACCAAGGGTGAGACAATCCATCCAGGAGTGAGTAGGAAATCCTGACATGAATGAGAATTCAAGGTTAGGGTAGATCATCTTATTAATGGGGTTCATGTTATCTAAAGTCCTTTTATATCATAACATGGGAAATAGGTAGCCTATATAACACTAGGAAGGTGCATAAACTGTTATAAATTGGAAGACCCAACTCCGATAAAAATTAATCCTAAAAGATGCATATGTGGTTTAAGGTCAGGCTGTATAGACAAAAGTGGGGATAGATTTTAGGCTCATACATCTTAATCTAAATTATTCAAATTGTAGATTTTTTTTGATGCATAATGGGGGAAAAGTAAGACCATAAAATGAGTTTTGAGCACCATATAAATGAGTTGGTGATGAGATACTTGCGATTGATCATGAGATAAGATATTTACACATCATTATGTTTCCCATGAAATGGGAATCACTCAACAAATATTCAAGAGGGAAAAATTAATTTTACATTGATCTAAATCATTTATAAAATATGGGGAGAGAAAATAATGGATGATCTGGTAATAAATAGGGGATAAAATTTAATAGGGATCGATGAGAGACTCATCATCAAGAGCAATAAGTAATAGACATAGAGTCCATGGATGGACCCTAAATATGTGATCTTAAAATCATTACATATCTCATGAAATTGGAATAAAGATACATATAGTATTAAAAGGTGGCATTGTAAGAGAAAAAAACACAAGGTGGAATCCTACCAGGTGAGGACTCAAAGAATCAAATAGTTTTTTGTCATGTGATGGGGAAAAAACTGTGTAGTTTATCATTTTACAGTAAGGATGTTGAACATGCACTTTGACTTTATATGATGAGTATGGAAAAGGGATGTACAATTTACAGTCATGTATCTAGTTCTATATCAGGGATGTAGTTTATTATCACGATTTAAGGATAGAGGGGGTTACATACTTATAAAAATGGAATTCCTTGATTATATTGGGGAGCAATCCACTAAAACCCTTAAGCTCATATGATTCACACTCAGTGTGGTAGACAAAGAGTAGAATATGATTACTATGACACATGAGAGTGAAAAATAGGTGTGAATGGGACAAGGTTATAATGTTGTATTGACCTATAAAAATGAATTGAAAAAAGGGATGTTGACTGAGGAAAAAACCCTACAATACTGATTTTCTTTGGAAACATGCATAGATACATGAGAGGGATAATACCAAGGATAATGAATTCTAATGAAACAAAAGAGGTTGTATATAAGGTAAACTGTGAATTTTAGAATCCAAATCATAACGGAGTGATAAATGGGTTAATGATGACTACTGAACTTGTCTTTGAAACACATAATCCATTACTACAATTTCAAAGATGTGAAAAACGATTAGGTTAAATCACTAATCATGTTTTTTAAACATGGGACCTATTATATTTTTTTATAAGAATCCTATGAGATGTTTTATTTAGATGAAGGAAATTCTTTTAGAGTATTAATTTTTCTATCACTACAGGGAAGTATTTTCATACATGAAAGATTGTGGGTATCAAAATCGTGGAATACTTGATGTGTGAGGGAAAACTGGAAGGAATATTTGAGTATAGTTCAATACTATGGGTTCTACATTACCATGCATTGAAAACATAATGGGAGTGTATTAGTATAGGTGATGGTTAAAACCAACTACTTAGAGGAACATCAACTCAATTTCAGGTGAGTAAAAGGAACTTAATGAATAGGTTACTGAACATAAAGAGTGGCCAGGGGAAATGAGATAGTGGTTGAGCCTAGGATAAGGAATACAAGAATCCTTATGTATCTTATAAAATTAGAATCAATACATGAATATTTCTTAGGTAATGATTTAGGAGGATACTAACACTAAAAGAGTGGGTTTTCTCTCAGGTGAGGATTCGAGCATTATTCTATAGTTTAAGTTTCTTATTGAAAGAAGTTAGTTGTGTGGTTTAAGGTCATGTATCTAAAATTAAAGTTAGAGCAGTTTAATATGATTCATATAGGATACTAATCAAATAGTTTGGAATTTTATGGTAAAGGAAAAGTCCTATGCTATTTTAAAGTCTTACAACTTGGACTATATGCCATACAATTTAGGGTTGTGTGATGAGGACCCATTCCAAGCAGTTTTGTGTCATGAAAATGGATTTTTTCTAGGTAGTTTTTAGTCATAAAGTTTTTAAATTGTTTCATATAGTTTTAAGTCATAGAATAATGAATAAAACTATGCAAAATAAAGTATTTTGGTGAGGATTTTTTTAACCCAATGTGAATTTATGTAAAGTACCTTTTGAGAAACCTCACATTGGTAGGAGGTGTGATGTGATCCCCATCCATGGTGATCAATGAGTATGAACCATTAGAGTTTACCTTATGAATGGTGAATGGGCCATCTTACTTGGGATCCAACTTTGGTGGTTTCCTTTTAGGTATCATTAATGTAATCATAATTAACATGAACTGACCTTATATTAAGGAGTGAAAGAAGACATTTTGGTTGAATTCTTATACCACTCAGTTTTGATAGATCCTTGGTAGTGTAGTTCTTGGAGCCTATTTTCATATAGGGATTACAGGTCAAATAATAAGACATCAGACCTTCCATAATGCATCAAATAATCATATATAGTTTTCTAGAGTTATTCCTATTGAACCACTATGGGTATAATTACTTCTATTTCATTTACTAAGGAGTAAAGAGTCTTCTAGGAGAAAGTTTGAATCATTATTCAATATTCACGTAAGGAATAATATATTATTCATAATATTAGATATGACATTTTTTAATTCCATAGGCATTCTATTTTATGACACATGATAGTGAGAAGTGTGATTGGACTGGATGTTGTTCATAGTGTACATTTTTTTTATCTCTATGGCTCAAAAGTTTTTACTGTTTTTTGTGAGAATGGAATGAGGAAGAAAAAACTAATAAATGATTAGGGATTTCATGAATCCAATCATATAACCAAACTTTATATTCATGAGTCGAATGGATTTATTCCACTTTGAGAAGAAATTGGTTGTGGTAAGTATAAAACTAAACTTTCAGGATTTCATTAGTGGGTAGAGACTCATGATATCAATTAACCATGTGTATAAGGGAAACAATACATGGTATAATAGAAAATATATATTGGTTTATGAATGAAGTTGGCATGAATATGGTATTCATGACACTTCTGAGTGAATTCCTTGTAGTCACGAACCATGAAAGGCCATAAGTAACTCAATATTCAGAATCAATGGGAGAGATTTAATCACGATTGGTGAGCTCCACATCTCCTTGTATGTAATTATTACAAGACCTGAGGTATTTACTTTCATTAGATATAGATAATAAGTATCCCATAAAATATATACTTTTATAGGACTTTCAATGATTTGGGGACATCATAGAGGAACAAATTCATTACATGCTAGAATATTTTCTATCACTTAGCGTGGTTGGATAGAAGGGTTTTGTGTTAGATTTACTCAATAAAATGAGTCTTCCAATAAGATACTTGATCTATCATGGGATCATTTTAAGACCCTTCTTAGGAATAGGTAATAGTAAGTTGATTTTCCTATTGTTCTTCCTCATCCAAAGTAATAGGTGCAATCACTTTTCGATGTGCCATATGGATGTCCATGTTATCTTGATCTGGCTCTATAAGGGGAATGAACATGATTAGTAGGGAATCTTCTCAATAATTTTATGATCTTAGTTAAAGTTTAACATTTTGATCAAATGGAAACTATGCCATTAGATCATGGGGGGCACTCAATCAAGGGGACGATCTCCTATTTTTTTTATAGTGCATTCATCATTGACTCAATTAATGATTAGTTTAGAGTATCCTGTAATGTGAAACCATGAAAATTCAATGACAAGGAAAAAATGATACATTTAATTAGGGGTTGGTATTTAGCCTCATTATTGGAGAATCCTTATATATGTAGGAATTAGTATGAGATAAAATAATTTAAGGGAGTAATAAAAACAACTCCAAGGATGAAACTATTAAAATTTGGGTTATTAATCTTTCTTATATCCAGGATTTAGGAGGCACTATAATATTGTATCATCCATCATGATGTTACTTTATTGATGAAGAGAATGGGATTATTTGGTAATATGAAGTTTAGGGTAATCTCCTCCGATGTTTGATGCGCGATGATGAAATTTGTTAGTGCTTATAACTCAATAGACTTATAGAGAATGAACCTTATATAAAACTTTTAAAGGATCACTAACCACCCCACCAATCATATTTTGTGCATAGAAATATTTAGGATATAATTTAGTGGGTCAATACAGGAAATAAACTGAACCCCATGATTCTATAGATAGTGATAGAACTTCTAGATTACAAAGACCAAAAAAGATAATTATTCTTAACATAAGATTATCTAGTCTCAGTTTCAAGAAACATGTGACTAAGATAGTAAAAACCATTATATTTTCCTTCATTTTTCTTTTATCTAGGATGTAACTAAGTAACTATTCTAAGGTGGTAACATGGAAGACCAAAATTTTCTATATAACAAGAATTATATGAACCAAAGGATACAACAAATATTATTTTATATCATTGAGCATGGTCTGAAAACATTCATCCCACCGATAGGTGATTAATTTCATCATCATCTTAGAAAAAGACTTAAAATTTTCTCCAATATTAGCGATGATAATCCAAATTTAGTCTTGATGGACTTGGAGGTATCAAAACTCTAATAGATTAGTTGGAGGGGTATTCCAATGATGGAATTAATATTATATGGGTTGATCTAAATACCTCTGTATTAGACAATGAAGCTGAGGAATTTCTAAGTGGTAACTCCAAATACACACCTCAAGGGGTTTATCTTCAGGTATTGGGAATGAAGAATGTCAAAAAAAATTGAAGATATTTTAGATATTCTTGGAATTGGTGATATTTGACCATAAATTCATCCATGTAACACTACACTATTGTTTCAAGAAGGTACCTGATGTTATGATGCATGGACCACTAGTTGTTTTCTCCCATGTTCTTTATTCTATAAGTCCTTACTTGAAAGCAATGGGTTCTCTAAGGAGACTTGAATGCAATTGAAAATTTATCTTAATGGGCCATCCAGATTTTATATTATCCGAAATACCAATACACAAAGGAGAGATCCTAAAAACTAGTAGTTATATTAATTAGTAACTCCAACACAAGGATGAAGAATTTAACCTCTTGGTAGTGGTGGTTGAGGACCCAAAATTTGATGTAGAATATAATATTTCAAAATGTATAAGAAATTTTGGATATCCATTTGGGAAACTAAACTTCCTTGATGAATTTGGACTTGATCATCTTATCAATTTCAGCCACAACCAAGACACCTTAAGAGGGATGGATTTATCTGTGTTCCTATTTGGATCCATGATGGCTAATGGGTAGTTACATACTATAGAAAATGACCTTGTATAGAGCCTTAATATCTCCCTATAGTTCCATAAAAATACTTTATGGTGCTATTTCAAGATTGGGACACACTAAAGTTGTTCATTGAGAGACACAATAATACAAATCAACATCGTAATCGAATCATCCTCTATGAAAAGTTTTACCTCTATCAAATAATTAATGGTGGTGGAAACTCTTTATTTAAAAGAATAATAGGATTTATCTAAGTTCTCTTCACAATATTCTTAAGGATTGGGGGAGTATATGAATCCTCATGCACAAGAGACTATGATGTGAATCATATTTCTATGTGGGGGAATAATATTTAAAAGAATATTCTTGTCCATCAAGTTTTGTCAATAACATTTAGATGGAGTCCATGGATTCTATCCCTTATGGTTATCACCAGTGGGTTCTTCTAACCATGTTGAATTAATGTGTCATGGTCCATCATCAATGGGTCAATACTACACTTCGATAGACATGGTAGAGACACTGATTATCAGGTAAGGGTTAGAATTTTCAGTATGTGATTGGAGTTGGATTTCTTGGACTTAGAGGAACCTGTCCCTCATAAGAATATATAGTGATCTAAGTACAATCCTTTTTATTGGGTTTAGCAAAATAATTCCTAAGGTTTGAAGTTTTTGTTTCTAGACGTTGGATTGGTAGGAAAAAACTTCAATAAAATTCATTCCAGGGATTTTTCGATTCATGAGTCTTGTCATTGGGAGAATTAAAAAATATATTTCTTTCATCATAGGGATGATTTACATCCATTTTATAATACCCAAAATCAAGGTATAAATATTCAAAAAAGTCATAGGGAGCAACATTACTATGGAGTACATTTACTCAACCATTAAGGGGGTATATTAATGAGGGTACAAATTCATGCATGTAGATATAAGGAATTATTATAAAGTTGTTAAAAGAAATTATTCATGAGAAAAGCATGAATTTAGTATTAGAAACCAAATAAACAAACTGGGTGTTTAGTTAGATATTTAAAAAAATATTTTGATGACTCTTTTAATATACATGAATTTTTAGGATGGATGAGGCTAGATGAGTCTCTTTATACCCAACTTATATCACACCTGAGCCATGATGAGTTTGATCCCGAAGATAGTTTCTACCAAACACTAATGAACATTTATGCCATTTATATTCCTTAAGATATAAATGGGGATTATATTACCTTGAATGAATCCATCCTAATATTCCCATATAATTAGATGATGTATTCTTAGTCTTCATTATTGGATTCCTCCATATGATATACTTCAATAGTATCCACTTCAGTGTCAAAATTTAGAGGACTCTTCAAAGTCTCTATGAGGTATTCACAAAGCTACTTTGAAAGGTGGAGTATATAAAGGATTATGGGTTGGACTGGAATTCCTAGGAGGTTCTTTAGTACATCATACTTTTTTATATAATAAAATGAGTTTTTCTACATGTGGCTGCGCCTTGGAATAAAGTGTATAGAGTATAGTTTGTTGAGGTGATGGAACCTGACTAGTACATGCCAAGTTTTACTAACAGTTAACTGGTTGTGGTGGATCCTTGGATGTCTATGGCTGAGCTAGATGTCCAACCAATATAATGGGACATGTAGATTCATTATAAACTGTTTTCACATAGGTTTTCTCTTATTGAGACTTGAGAAATTCCTATCTTCTGGTCTCATTAGTGTAGAAAATGTTTTATAAGAAATCACCCCTGGCATTATGCTTACCATATGGGAATTTTCCCTTACCATGATAGAATAAATAAAGGTTTATAGGAGCTTACTTCCATTATTTATCTCTAAGTTCTACATAGTGTTCCTCTAACAAGATAGAATTAACAGAGTCATACTCATGCTCTTCATCAAAGGAATCCTTATATAATTGAACATGTCATGGAACTCCCTCCCAATATGGGGAGCATGAAGTCTATGAGCGTGAAAACTAGCTTTATTACTAACATAGGTTCCTAATCACCCTTGCGAGGTTATCTTAACTCTTTTTATGTTTAATAGGCTAAAAAGATACCAGTTAAATTGAAAATGAGGTGTCCATAGAAGGTGTTGGGTAGTTCATCTATGCACAAATGATCCCATGGGCATGAGTGATTGAATTTTGGGATATCTAGTTATCAATTTTCTACACTCATTGTCCAGAGGCTCTCTCTCATTCCTTTAAATCATAATCATCATCAGGGGTGATAGATATGTATGGGACAGAAACTAGAGGATCACTTAGTTACAATATCACATAGGATACTATACTTTAGAGTCATTCCTTGAAGGAAAAACACTATTTTATGGTGTTTCCAAGGAGTTTATAGAAGGGGATGTATTTGGGATGGTTCTTCAACTCAGCCTCATATGGATTCTTGATCTTGAAGAGCATGAAAATATCATACTACAAAGTATAGATGAAGAACAATGGTACTCATTAATCCATGAATGAGTAGACCCTATTATTTCTCTCTATGTAGGGTATGGATATTCATCCCTAATGGGATACCTAGAAGACATTCTCATTGTGTGTTAGTGCCTAACATGGATTGTTCTGCGGGCTATCCTAGATTAGAATTGGATGAGCTACTGAGGTCTATGTTAAATATTTTTTCCACTCTCCCAAACATTCATAATGGAGTGGGAGGTAATGTGAGAGAAATTTTCTTATCATGTTTCATGGAATACTTGATATGTTGAGTTATATCAATGAATATTTAGAATATTCCCAGATAGTTTAGGGATATTTGTGTTAGGAATAACTCATTCAAGATATTCTACACACACATACCTAAAAACCATTAATAGGTAATTTGGATGTGTATGGAGTATTCCATTCATTCCATTGAGAAATGAAAATGGAAATATGTTTATTGTCTCACTACTTTCACTTTGAGAGGTCAATGACATTCGTTAGATGCAAGGTGGAGTTGAATAGTTAAAGGAACTATTAATATAGATCCCCCCTAAACAGTGATTGATCCTGGTGATATATGGATACACTAGATTAAATAAGGTGTGGTCCTTTAAAGGTATAGAAAATGTATTTAATGTTTGATGACACTTTTTAATATGGGATACCTAGTATCAGGCCACACTGGGAGGTGAAATGGACAAGGTGCTGCTCTGGGTTTCCTATATCATTAAAAAAAATACCAGGTTTTAAAAATCTAGAAGAAGGGGAATATAGTCCTCCAACTCTAGTTATAGATTATTTTCAAGATATAATAAATCTAATTGGGTCTAAAAAACTTCCAGGAAAGTGGTGAAAGCATTGATCAAGTTGTTTGAGGGGATGCTAATATGTCTCTTCCACCTAAATAGTTGGTTGGATGATGAATTGGAGTGACTATGATCCAAATATAGTAAGTGACATTGATTTAATAGAGATGAAGTCACATGGAATAATATATTGTTTCTTTGGTTGGTAGATCCACCAACTTCAATCCTAGTTATATGGGTAAAACCACCTACTTCTACCCTGGTCTAATGGGTATAACCACCTGCTTCAGATCTGATTGATCAACTGGAGAAAATTGATTTTAGGGTTCTAGGGGAGCATTCTAGGTTCATCTTAAACATCTCCATGGTTATGAAAATATAATTATATGATCTTAGAATTTTTATAATTACATAATTCATTAATTTAAAGTGAAGAAACAATTATATTTTCCACCTCCGTTGTTTTAGAGACTTTGGAAGCATTGAAAGATTCAACCTATCCTTTTCCTTTATGGAGGTTCTGATGAATAATGTTTAAAAGTGGTCCCTTAGTAGGACTTTTGAGGCCCATGAAATATCTTTTTTCATATGCATAGAAACTTTTAGGATGGTTTATCGGTCTCTATATATCTTATTAGGGAAGTTATTTCATGCATTCCTAATCATTGACATACCACTCATGATCATTAGGTAGATTAATGGTGACAACATTCACGCTGGTAGAAGTCAGCGGTGGAGAGTCTATGTCATCATTGGGAGGATAAGAATAAGGTAACTATTTTTTACAAAGTATAGGATTGAACTATAGAGTGGTATATTACCCCCAGCCCTTGATTTTCACATGGAAAGATGCCTCAACCACAATATGATGTAGTATTATAAGATTGCTAGTACACACTAACCATAAGCTCTGATGGTGTCTACAGGATTTAGGATACCAATCCACTAGAAGAGACATAATTTTGAGATATCTTGAAAATAATTTTCAATGACCAGATAGTGATCAATGTTTTATAGAGAGTTCTATTGATAACTAAAAATATGGTTGAATTTCACCCTTAGGTTCTATCAGAGATGTGTCATGTTACTTTATATGAGAAACACAAGGATATTTATAACAAAAATTATCTTTATTTAACATTTAAACATGATTTATTACATAAAATTTCACTTAATACAATTTATAAGATAACTAGGTTTTGTGTATTTGGGAAATTAGGTACATTACATAACAACTAAAAACATGAAAAGAAACATAATTATTGAAAAATTCTTTACCATGACCACAACATTCCTTTGTACATAAAACTACATCAATAACCTGAGGACATATATAAGAAAGGGGTGGGATATAAATCCCAATAAGGGAATAAACAAGGAATAACATGAGGGATACAATACATGTTAGACAATAGTCATATCAATGGAATATAAAAGAAACATGAATAATAAGGCATGATATAAAATGATAATCATAACATGGGAAATGTGGTAACAACATAAAACATAATATTATCATGAGTCAAGGATCATTTTACACGGAGGATCATGAGTCTAAGTTCATTACACATGGAGTATCATGAGTCAAATCTCATTTCACAAGACACATCATGATACTAAACATTACCCACTGCATTGGAGCCCTATTGGGGCACACCCTTCATAAACATTTCAATCTCATTCTTAAGTGTGCCACATAGATCATATAACATGGATTCATTCAACATCATAATTTTATTATGAGATTTATAAATGTGGAATAAATATACATAAGTACTCAATCAATAATTATATGTGCATGAAGGTGAATACCCTTGATATAGAAATGGGTAGGGTATTCACTATACATGCATGGTAAATCGTGGTGCGATTTCAGTAGCATAACGACTTCATATAGAAATTAATAAAATGGGTTAATTAGAGAAAAATAGATCCCTCATAATTTATACATGAAATGGAAAATAATAGGGACATGTAAGGAAATTAACCAACATAATTAATTGGAAATAGATTGTGTAACATACTAAATAATATTTAATAAAGAGGAGAAATCAAAATAACTCTTACAAAATTTCAGCATGGTAATAGGTGTATATAAAGGTTTTTAGAAGGGTTAAATGAGAGTGAAAGGGGATATCATAATTTATAAATAAAATAGAAAGTAAGGGGACCATGGAACATCATATCCCTATATATGAAAATGGAATTTAAGTATCATAATATAAAATAAGTGCTTGAATGGAAATGAGAAGAGAGAAATCCATTACGGAATTTCAGAATAGTGACGACTTAGGTAATGGACCGAATGAGGGGGGATAAATGATAACTCATAACAATAACATAAATTTTATAGTAAGGTATGGATTACAAATTAATGTAAATATAACCAATTGAAATTAAAAGAACTAATCTCAAAAAAGGTGATTGGATTAAAAGGTGAGGAGATAAATCCATTACTAGGATGTGTGATTCCGAAGGCTTTGGAGAGGATTATTGGATGAGTTGGGTGCCTTTGGAGAAATATAGAGAGTATATATTTGAGGTTGGATAATCTTCAAGGATTTTTAGTTTATATAAATTGGATCTTGGGTGGGTTTATATAGGAAAGTAGGGAGATTTCTTTATTATTTTAGTTTTGGACACTACATAATAAAATATTCAAAACCAAAAAACATCCCATAGTTTTTAACCATGGTTTCTGTAAAAGGGGAGAGTTTTACATTATTTTATAATGAAAAGGTCTAAACTTATTAAAATATTTCCCTTGCTTATGTGGAGGTGATTCACACTCTTAAATAAATGAATTTAAAATCATAAAATATATTATATATCATGGAGGATTCATAATGGATTTAAAAAATAAATAAAATAAACTTAAAAACACATAATTTTAAATATAAAACATATATTTGGCCAAATATACCTTTTATTGTATTTATTACATCATTATTGAGTCATTATGATGTCATAAAACACACCATATATTTATACGACATTTAATTTTTACCTAAAAATTCATTTGTCGTAGAATATTATGAAAAATTCACCATTGGGTAATTTTGATGAAATTATTACCAAAATAATATTCATTTTATCTAAATAATATTCTAAATTTGTGAATTTTCAGTTTTAAAATTAAAATAGGCATTTATTGAAACTGACGGGTTTTTGACAACAACAGTTTTGGAAACCTAATAAAAATTACATTTGAATTCATAAAAATTATACGATCATTTATATATTTTTAAAAGTAATTTAATAATAATATTTTATTAAAATAATATTTATTTCAAAAATCCATTAATTCATCAAAAGAGACTTCCAAAAATACTATTTGTGCTTTAAAAATAATTTACAAAGTAATAATAATAGGAAGAAAATATATTAATTATTCTATAAAAAATTATGTACATAATCTTATTGCTGGGGTCTTGATACATATCCCTTTATTACACCACCATATTCCCTAAGAGTAAGGTGTAAGATGGTGGGACCTTCATGGGTCCGTTTGGAGAACATGGTTTTAGCCGTGATCTTGTTGATCTTGAACTTCTCCCGTAAACGGTTTCTCTCATACTTAAGTTGTTTGATATTATATTGTTCTTATTATAGGGAAAATCCTATAAATGTTATCTCCCTTTGATGCTCTAATAAATGGGCTTCATAGGATACGATCCTTCTAGTTAATGTCATCACTTCCTTTTTCCGTGCCAAAAGGATTCGTTAAAACCCAATATTTATACTATTCATGTGATCACTTCTCAATGGATATATTATAAATGGTAAAGACACTTAATTATAATTTAAATACAATTGGATATAATAAAGAAAATAAGTGCATGTGTTTTCTATTTTCATCGTACATTTAATTCATTCAAAAGGGGAATTTTATTTATAAAAGTTTCGGTCATTACAATCTTCCCCACTTTAGAAATTTCATCCTTGAAATTTTCTTTTCCCACAATAAAACAGATGAGGGTAACTCTAATTCATCATCTCATCTAGTTCCCATGTTACTTCTTTAAGCTTTTGGTTTCTCTAAAACACTTTGACAATGGGCATTGACTTATTTCATAGATCTTTTTCTCTATGATATAATATCTTCACCAGCTGATCCTTATAGGAAATATCATTATCTAATAGTACCACATCTGTATTGAGTACATGTGATGGGTCTGGTATGTATTTTCATAAGAGGGATACATGGAATACATCATGTACTTGAGATAGGTTCAGTGGGAGTGCTAGTCGATAGTCCACTTCTCCGATGCCATCAAGGATCTCAAAAGGTCCAATGTACCTTGGTCTAAGATTTAACTTCTTACCAAATCTCATCACCCTCTTCCATAGAGATATGTTGAGGATTAGCGTGTCTCCAATATCAAACTATAAGCTATGTCGATTATTGTCAGCATGGATGTTTTTTCAACTCTAAGAAGCATTGATGTATTGCTATATGGTCTTAACCTTCTACACTATTTATTTGAGCATTTTAGGACCTAGAAGTTTTAATTCCACAACTTTATCTCAACATGCTGGTGTTATAAACCTCTCCCCAAAAAGGTATTCATATGGGTCCATTTGGATTCTTGAGTGAAAACTATTGTTGTAAGAGAACTTCACCAAAGGAAGATGTTGGCCCCATTTGCCTTTGAAGTCCATTGATCAATATCTCAAAATGTCCTCAAGTGTTTGGATAGTCCACTCTGACTAGACATTATTTTGAGGGTGATAATTCTTAATAAGGTTTAGCATAGTGTTTAGAGCATACATGAGATTTTTCCAAAACTTATAGGTTAATCTTGGATCTTGATCAGACACAATCAATAGTGTTACTCCATGCATCCTTACCACATATATAATGTAAATCTGTACTAGTTGATCTAGTGATAAATCTTATAGAATCACAATGAAGTGTGAAATATTTGTAAGATGATCTATAATAACCCAGATATCATTGTTTCCTTTAGATGTTTTTAGAAGTCTGGTGATAAGTACCATGGTAATGTTTTCCCATTTCCATGTTGGTATGGGTAATGGTTTCAACATACCCTAAGAATTATTCCATTTAGCCTTCACTTTCTGACATACCAGACACTTTGATGTATATTCAGTGATCTCCTCCTTCATGTTATCCCACCAGTAGTACTCTCAGAGAACTTAGTATATCTTTGTGTTTCCTGTGTGAATAGATAAATTCAGACTATGTGAATCATACAAAAGTTCTTTCTCTAACTCAAGATTTTATGGAACACATAGTCTTGACCCAAATCCCACAATTCCTTCTTCATTAACATTTATCTTCTAGGATTTCCCTTTTCTAGTAGTTTCCACTTTATTTTGAATTCCTGCATCATCTTTTTGAGCATCCTCTAACCTTTCCAAAAGATACAGTCGAGAAATCATTTGTAAAAGTATTGATGATATTTATTTCTTTTTGATTATCATGTCCATATTCTAAAAATCTATGTAAATAGGATCCTTATCAATTCTCATCAATTATAGAATTTTTAGTTTCTTTCTAATTAGAGCATATGCCACCTTGTTCACTTTCTCAGGATTGTAGTGGATTGAGTAGTTATAATATTTGATGAGATCTAACCATAATAGTTGGTTTATATTTATCTATTTTTTTATGAATATATATTTAATAGTTTTTTGATCCGTACATATTTCACACTTCTCCCCAAAGAGATAATGCCTCTATATTTTCAATGCAAAGATCATATATTCCAACTACATATCATGTGATGGATAGTTTTTCTCATGAATTTTCAACTTCCTTGAATCATAGGCTATGCAATTTTCATTTTTCATCAATACACATCCCAATCCCTTCTTTGAAGCATCACTAAAAATTATGAAAATATCCCCACTTATGGGTTGTGTGAGCTCATGGCCAGTGATAAGACTCCTTTTCAGCTACATGAAACTTTCTTCACATTAATCATTATAAGAAAATTTGACTACCTTCCAAGTTATCTTGGTAAGAGGGTATGACAATCACAAGAAATTTCTCACAAATCGATGATAATATCCATCTAACCTATGGAAGATATGGATATATATCACAGATGTTGACATCATCTATCCCTCAATTTATTTTTTCATGGAAGTATCCATAGACATTCCATTGTTTATGATGATATTCCCTAAGAATGATACTTCATTTAACCATAACTCAAAATTGATGTACTTTTCATAGAGCATCTCCTTTCACATGTTATTTAGCACAGTGATCAAATTCTAATCATGATCCTCCTTGGTTTTGGAGTATATTAGAATATCATCAATAAAGAATTCCAAAAATTTATCAAGGTAATCTCTAAAGACTCTGTTCATCAAGTCCTTGAATATTTTTGGAGAATTAGTGAGTCCAAATGGAATCACTATGAACTAATAATTCCTATACCTTGTATGAAAATAACTCTTGTATATATCTTCCTTCTTCATGCTTACTTGGCAATATCCTAATCTAAGATCCACCTTAGAGAAGTATTACGCTCCACATAGCTGATCGAACAAGTCATCAATTAGTGGAAAGGGATACCTATTATTTATCGTGATCTTGTTGAGCTCACAATAATCAATGAAAAGGTTTATTGACCCATCCTTCTTTTTGATGAAGAGGACTGGTGCACCCCATGGTGAATCACTTGGGTGTATAAAACCCTTATCCAGATTCTCCTATAGTTATTTATTTAGCTCATCAATTTCCTCAACAACTATCTTATATAGAGTCTTAGATATTGGAAAAGACCTAGGTATAAAATCAATAGAAAATTCAACCTCTCAGCTAGGGGAAGACCAAGAAATTCCTCAAGAAACACATCAGTGTATTCCCTCATAATAGGCATGTATTCAAGAATGATTATTTCCTTTGACTAAATCATTCGAGTTAGATATGCTTGCTCATAAGGCAATAATATCCATGCTTGAGATGATAGTGATAAAGAAGATTCATCCTCCTTAAAATTATATAGAATCAAGGTTTGATTACTATATGGAGAGTGATTTCCCTCTCACCACAATTTATGTTGGCTTTATATAGGTAAAACCAATCCATGCCCAAAATTGCATCAAATTACACCAATGGATGTATGATAAGGTTCTTAGATAAGTTCAATACACAAATTGTGATAGGGGATGAGTTATATACATGGGATGAAATAATTTCCCCATTTTCTATTTTCACTAACATCTCTACTTCTATGCTTTTTGGTGGTGTTTGAATGGTTCTATTAAACTTTCGTGATATAAAGGAATGTGTAGAATTAGAATAAAATATTATGCTTGCTATTATTTTATGTATAACTATCATACCTATCCCCACTTTATTTTCAGGATTCACTTTGGAGGTAGTGATGGAAAAATCTTGCCCTTGCTACCTTGGAGGTTGTTGGTTTCCTCGAAAAAACCATGGCTCAGGGCACTATTTCACAAATTTCTTTAGTTCTTTATAGTTGTAGCAGTAAAAAACTCATTAAGGGTTGACTAGAGTTTTTCATTTCTCTATAACATTGGAGGGTTTTTTATATCAGCAATTATTATCTAGGTTCCCTTCTCTTCTGCACTTAAAGCATTTCTTTGATCCCCTTAGACAATTTTTGATGTGCTTCTTTCCAAATGTTTGACAAGTGGGATGCTGGAATTTCTTAGCACCATTGGATTTATCAATTGGGACTCCAGAATTGAAGTCCACTTTCCTATTATTATCTCCATGATACTACTAATATTCACTAATTTAAATGTCAACTTTGAGTTAACATTGGACAATTTCCTCATAGCTATAAAATTCACAGATTTCCAAGGATTTTCGTAGGCTAAGATTTATCCCACCAAAGAAGTGGTCAAACATGGATTCAGTAGAAACGAAAAATTAAAAGCTGTATCATGAATTTATTTTGAATTTTTCTTCATACACCATAATATATTGATCATAATTTTGATTTAGTGTAAGGAAATATATTTCCATGTTAATATGGAGGGTGCAAGGAAAATATTTATCAATTTTTTTTTCATAATACCTTCCACTTCATTACTTCGATGTCTTCATCTGGATTCGTATTATTGATCAATGTCCAACACTGATTAGCTTCACCCTCCATATGATAAACATATGTAAGAACCATCTTTTTCTCAAATCATTAAAGCATGGATAATTTCTTTTAAATGGAATTGATCCATTGCTCTGTGATTAAAGTATTAGATGATCCATTTAAAGTAGGAGTCCATTGTCACATGAAGTTCTCAACTACATGTTTCTCTATCTTGGGGAGGGGGTTGGTTTCTCTTCCTATTCTAGGTTTTTATTCATAACTTGGGTTAACTAAGAGAGTATCATGGAAAATTTTGTGATTCCCTCTCCCATCAGGTTGGGCATCTCATTGGGGAAATCCTCAAACTGCCCTTCTCATCGGTTGTTAGAATGATTACTCTTATTTTTTTCCATTGTCCAGAATAAAAGGAAAATTAGTGATGAGTATCATAGATAGTTACATACATAAAGGTAATCCAATGACATTAAATAGATAACTTATAAAGCACATTTATCTCCTTAAATTATGAGTTTCTAAGATCCAGTATATATTATCCCTGATCTACTTCCTAACACATATTATTTAGGTAATTTTTGTTCCCTTAATAATAGTTTTTAATGAACATATGAATTTACCAAAGCATATCCCCCACGAGTGTCAAACTAGGTGCATAGTAAGGCCTATTTTCGTGCACCAAGTTACCCTGAGTCAAGTCCCGAACACCTTGTCGGAGTTGTTACTCCTAGGTACATCGGTACCAGAACCAAATACACTAGAAGTATCCTACAAGAGATATATTTTATTGATAAACCACTATCTCTATACTCACCAAAATTTAGGTATGTTCTCTTATAATTAGTCTTACCCTAAGGGTTTTCACTAGGGTTTTCTAATCCTAATCCAAAAAATAACTAAAACTATCCTCTAATACTAACTATAAAAACACTAGTCTTTATTTAAAATTTAAAAAAGATTTATCACAAAAATTTTCACTTAATAAAACTCATAAGATTGAGAGGTATAGTGCCTTTGGGAAATTATTCACATTACATAACAACTTAAAACATGAAAATCAACATCTTTATTGAAAAATTATTTTACATGACCATAAAATTCATTCGTACTTAACACTTCATGGGATAACCTGAGGAAATACATAAGAAATGGTTGAGATATAAATCCCAATAAGGTAATAAAAAAGGCATAACATGAGGGATACAATACATGTTATACAATAGTCATATCAATGTAACATAAAAGGAACATGAATAATAATGCCTGATATAGCATGATAATTATAACATTGGAAATTTGGAAACAACATCCAATACGATATTAGCATGATTCATGGCTCATTGTACATGGGGGATCATGATCCAAATCTCATTGAATATGAAATATCATGATACTAAACATTACCTAATTCATTGGACCGCTATTAGGGCACCCCCTTCATAAACATTTCAATCTTATGCTTAAGTGTGCCACATAGATCATATAAAATGGATTCATTAAACATCATAATTTAATTATAAGATCTATAAATGTGGAATAAATACATGTAAGTCCTCAATAAATATTTATATGTGCTTAAAGGTGAATACCCTTGATAGATAAATGAGCATGGTGTTCACTACACATGCATGGTAAATCATGGAGCGATTTTGGAAGCATACCGACATCATATAATAAATAATAAAATGGGTTGATAAGAGAGAACTGGGTATCTCATAATTTATACATGAAATGGAAATTAGTAGGGACATAAGGACATTCCCTGACAAAATTAATTTGAAATAGAAGGTGTAACATAATAAATAATCTAGAAGAAAGAGGAGAAAACAAAAGAACTATTACAAAATTTTGGCATGGTAATTGGTGTAGGTAAAGGTTTGTCGGAGGGTTAAATGTGAGTGAAAGGTGATATAATAATTTATTAGTCAAATATACAGTAAGGGGACAATGTAACATCATATTATAACATATTAAAATGTAATTTAAGAATCATAATATAAAATAAGTGATTGAGTGGAAATTAGAAGAGATAAACCCCTTACGAAATTTCGACATAGTAATGACTTAGGTAAGGGAACAAATGAGGTAGGATAAATGATCCATAATACTAATAAAACCAATTTTATAGTAAGTTAATGATTAAAAATTAATGAAAATACATACAATTGAAATTAAAAGAAATAATCTCAAAGAAGGTGCTTGAATTCAATGGTGAGGATAGAAATCCCTTACTTGGATGTGTGACTCCAAAGGATTGGGAGAGGAATCTTGGGAGCTTGGGTAACCTTATAAGGACTCTATGGAGTATATTAAAGAGGTTGGATGAGCCTCAAGGAGTTTGAGTAAAGAGAAATGGAAGTTTGGGAGGGTTTTTATTGGAAAGGAGGGGAATTTATTTTTTATTTTGGTTTTGGACATTACATAATAAAATATTCAAAACCACAAACCATACCATAGTTTTTTCACATCGTTTCTAGAAAAGGGGAGTGTTTTAAAATATTTTATATGTCCAAGGTCTGAAATTATTAAAATATCACCCTTGCTTATGTGGAGGTAAATATCCATCTAAAATAAATTAATTTAAAATCATAAAATATATTATATGTCTTGGAGCATTCATAATGGATTTAAAAAATATATAAAATAAAATTAAAAAAAAAGTATTTAAAAAAAATATATTTTCCAAATATACATTTTATTTTATTTATTATATCATTATTGATCCATTATGATGTCCTAAAACACACTGTATATTTATACGATATTTAGTTTTTACCAAAAAATTCCAATGTCACTTAAAATTATGAAAAATTAACTATTGGGTAATTTAGATGTCCTAATTACAAAAATATTATTCATTTTATTTATTTAATTTTCTAAATTTTTCAATTTTCACTTTTAAAATAAAATCTGATATTTATTGAAACTGATGGTTTTTTACAACAACAAATTTTGAACCCTAATAAAAATTACATTTGAGTTCATAAAAATTATATGATAATTTATATTAAAAAAATTATTTAATAATAATATTTTATTAAAATAATATTTATTTAAAAAATACATTAATTCATAAAAATAGATTTCCAAATATACTATTTGTGTTTTAAAGAGATTTAAAAAGTAACAATAATAGGAGGAACATATATTCATTATTCTATAAAAAATAATGTACATAATATTATTTCTTGGATCTTGATACATATCCATTTATTACACTAGAATATTCCCTAAGAGTAAGGTTCATGATGGTGGGTATTTCATGGGGCCATTTGGTGAATATGGTTTGGTTCATGATCTTTATGATCTTGAAATTCTCTGATAAATGGTTTCTGTCATGCTTAATTTGTTGGATCATGGATTGGGCTTGGTCTAGGGAAAATAATAGAAATTATATCTCCCTAAGAATCTCTAATAAATGGGCGTCATATAATACGATCCTACCATTTTAGGTCATCACTTACTTTATCTGTGCCAAAAGGATTTTTTAAAATCCAATATTTATACCATTCATGTGATCACTTTTTAACAATTATATTATCAATGGTAAAGATTATTAAATCTAATTTAAATATAATTGGATATAACAAAACAAAATAAGTTCATGTGTTTTCTATATCCATAAGAAATTTAATTAAATCAAAAAGGGGAATTTTATTCATAAAACTTCAAGTTGTTACAATCTTCCCCCTTTAGAAATTTCTCCCATAAAATTTCCTTTTTCCACACTAATACAGATGAGGGTAACTCTGATTTATCATATCATCTAGTTCCCATATTGATTCTTTAAACTTGTTATTTCTCCAAAACACCTTGATGAGGGGCATTGTCTTATTTCATAGAACTTTTTTCTATGATCTAAGATCTTCACTGGCTGATCCTCATAGGAAAGGTCATTCTCCAATCGCACCACCTCTAGATTGAGTTCTTGTGATGGGTCTGGTATGTAGTTTCTTAATAAGAATACATGGAATACATCATGTACTAGAGGTAAGTTTAGTGAGAGTGCTAGTTGACAGGTGAATACTCCGATGTGATCAAGGATCTCTAGACGGACAATGTACCTTGGATTAAGATTTCCATTCTTCCCAAATGTCACCACACTCTTCCATGAAGATATGTAGAGGAATACCATGTCTCCAACAACAAAATATAGGTCATGTTGATGATTATTAGCATAACTATTTTTTTGAATCTGAGTAACTTTGATGTGCTATTGGATGGTCTTAAATTTCTCTACCATTTCTTTGACCATTTTAGGACCTAGATTTTTTTCCCCAACTTCATCCAAACATGTTGGTTTTTTTCACTTCTTCCCATAAAGGGATTCATAGGGGGCCATTTGGATGCTTGAGTGAAAACTATAGTTGTAAGAGAACTCCACCAAAGGAATATGTTGGTTCCATATGCCTTTTAAGTACATTGGGAAAGCTCTCAACATGTCCTCAAGTGTTTAGATAGTACACTTAGAATGGATATCAGTTTGAGGGTGATAAGTCATATTGAGGTTCAACTTAGTGTTTAGAGAATACTAGAGACTTTTTCAAAACATAGAGGTAAATCTTGGATCTCAATTGGAAACAATATATAGTGGTACTCCATACAGCCTTACCACCTCTCTGATGTATGTCTGTGCCAATTGATCTAGTGAGAAATCCTCTCAAATTGTGATGAAGTATACAATATTTGTAAGAGGATCCACAACAACCCAGATAGCATTGTTTCCTTTGGATATATTCAAAATACTGGTGATAAGGTCCATGGTTAGGTATTCCCATTTCCATGTTGGAATGGATAATGGTTTCAACATCCCCTGAGACTTCTATCATTCAACTATCACTTTCTAACATACCAGGAACATTAATGTATATTTAGTGATATAATTATTCATGTTATCCCACCATTAGTGCTCTGTGATATCTCGATACATCTTTTTGTTTCCTGGGTAAATGGAGAACGTCGAACTAAGTGAATCATCCAAAAGCTCTTTCATAACTCAGGATTTTATTGAACACATTGTCTAGACCAAAAGTTCACAATTCCTTCTTCATTAACATTGAACTTCGAGGATTTCCATTTTCATATAGTTTCAAATTTATTTTTAATTCCCACATCATATTTTCGAGAATTATTTAACCTTTTCAAAAGAGGTGGTTGAGAAATCATTTGTGAAAGGATTGATGATGTTCCCTTCTTTATGATTCCCATGTCCATAATCTTCAAGTCTTAGAAAATAGGATCCTTCTCAATTCTCATCGATGATAGAATTTTTGGGTCCTTTCTACATAGAGCATCTACCACCTTGTTTACTTTCCTACTATGGTAGTGGATTGAGTAGTCATAATTCTTGATGAAATATAACCATATTTTTTGATTCATATTGATCTCTTTATGTGTGAATATATATTTGAGACTTTTTTGATCCGTATATTTTTCAAACTTCTCCACAAAAAGATAATTCCACCATATTTTCAATGCAAATATCATAAATTCCAACTACAGATCATGTGTGGGATAGTTTTTCTCATTAATTTTCAACCACCTTTAATCATAGGCTATGACTTTGTCATTTTTTGTCAACACATATCCCAATTTCTTATTTGAAGCATTGCTGAAAATTATAAAAAGCTCCCCACTTGTGGGTAGTGTGAGCTCAAGGGCAGTGACAAGCCTTCTTTTCAACTCCATGAAGCTTTCTTAAAATTCATCATTCCAAAAAAAAATTTGACTCTCTTTAAAGTTATTTTGGTAAGAGTGTTTGACAATCATGATAAATTTCTCACAAATTGGAGATGATATCCAACTAAACCAAGGAAGCTATGGATATCTATCATAGATGTTGGCCTCATCCATCCATCAATTTCTTTTTATTAGAAGGATCTATATATATCCTATTTCTTGTGATGATATAACCCAAGAATGATATTGATTCCACAAAAACTCATACTTTCTATAATTTTCCTAAAGATTCTCTTTTTTCAAGGTCTTTAGAAAAGTGCTCAGATTCTCTTCATGCTCCTCATTGGTTTTTGAGTATATTAGAATATCATCTATACAGACTACAATTTTTTTTCAAGGTAATATCTAAAGACTCTATTCATCAAGTCCATGAATATTTCTAGAGTATTAGTGAGTCTGAATGGCATCACTATGAACTCATAATGCTCGTACCTTGTACAAAAAGCAGTCTTGGGGATATCATCCTTCTCCGCCTTTACTTGATAATATCCTCACCAAAAATCCACCTTAGAGAAGTATTGTGATCCATGTATCTAATCAAAAAATTCATCAATTTGCAGAAAAGGATACTTTTTTTATTGTGATCTTATTAAGCACATGATAATCAATGAAAAGGTGCATCAACCCATCCTTCTTATTGAAAAAAGAGAAATGGTGCACCCCCTGTTGAAGCACTTGGGCATATAAACCCTTTATCTAGATTCTCATGTAGTAGTTTCTTTATCTCCTCAAGTTCCACGATAGTTATCCTATACAGAGTCTTGGATATTGGAAAATCCCCAGGTATAATCTTGATTGAAAATTCAACCTCTCGGCTAGGGTGAAGACTAGGATATTCCTTAAAAAACACATCATATTATTCCCACACAATATGAATGTCTTCAAGATTGGTTCTTTCCTTATAATCAATCATTTGTGTCAGATATGCTTTCTTATAGGGCAATAATATCCATGATTTAGATGATGGTGCTAAAAATATTCCTCCTCCTCCTTACACTTGTATAGAATCGAGGGTCGATTCACCATATGTGGAGTTAATTCCATCTCACAACTATTTATGTATGCTTTATATAGGGAAAACCAATACATGCCCATAATTACATCAAATTCTATAAAGGGATGCATGAAAATGTTTTCTAGGAATCACTACTAGAAATTTAAGCTATAGCCATTGACCTATAGCCATGGTTTTATAGGTCCATGGCTATAGGTTCTCTATAGCCATGATTGAGTGAACCCATGTGGATAAAATGTGTTGTCTCTTTTTTTTCTCTCTAAATTTCGTCGGGGTCCTCCTCCCTCCCCTCCCCGATACATTCTACACGACCCTTAGATATCCATCGACACCCTCTTCCCTGATACTCCTAGAACTTTATGGCGGCGCCCTCCTCCCCGATACCCTCTACACGCGACCCTACGAACCCTCGACCTTCACGTCGGCACCATCCTCCCCGATACCCTCTGCGCGCGACCCTCCAAACCCTCGACCTTTAAGGCGACACCCTCCTCCCCGATACCCTCTGCATGCGACCCTCCTTCCTCGACTGTTCCCATCGCGACTTCTCCTCTCCCTGATACCCTCTAGGTGTGACCCTCCGAACCCTCAACCTTCAAGTCGGCACCATCCTCCCTGATACCCTCTACGTGCGACCCTCCAAACCCTCGACCTTCAAGGCGATGCCCTCCTCCCCGATACCCTCTGCATGCGACCCTCCTTCCCCGACTGTTCCCATCACGACTTCTCCTCTCCCCGATCCTCCTCCACCGACGGTGCCCCTCGCGACGACGACCCTCGCAACGGTTCCCATCGATGCCATCGAATGAGACAACCCCACCGGTATCTCTCATCTCCAATTCTCATCCCCGATCACTACCACCAAATGCGGGACACCTCAACTCTCCCCGCTGACACTGCTCCTAGGTGGCCTCCCCACCTCTTCTGACGCGACCAACCCACTCCCAGTGATCCTCCTCCTCCTTGTTATGAACAATTATGGGTTCATTATTTTGTTATCAGTTATTCATAGCTATGCTGTATCAAATCTATACAATTTTTTTGACATGTCATGAAATTCTACATTCAATATCTCTTGTTGAACCAGTTATTCTTGGATTGAGGTAGGTATTTTTGTGTATTTAATTTAATTAGAATGTCATTTTGTGCTTGGTGTTTTCTAAAACTTTTTTTATCCTAGTAAATAAATATTTAATAGATATTATGGGTTTAAAAAGTGTTATAAATGTTTTTCTATCTTGAAATAAAGGTTTTATAATGGTTTTCTAAATTTTAATTAATTGGTTTAAATGACAAGCATTTGTGGGAATGCCTATATGGCTTGTTTTAAAACAATTTATATAACAAAAGGTATTTTAACCCTTTTGGGTATTGGTATGATTTTCAAGGATTTTTTGAAATAAAATTGGTTTAATGGATTTTAAAATGAATTGAATGAAAAGGTAGTTGGTTTTAGAAATTATTTTAAGTGTGGTTTCACATAGAATAGTTATAAAGAAGGTGATAAAGTCGGGTTTTAAATGGTTGAAATGACTTGGCATTCCTAGTTGGTTTCTGAAAATTCATATTTTCACTTTATATAAGATATTTTGATAATGAGTATCAGACCATCGATTATTCCCGTTGTTTTGATTATGCCTGATTTGAATTGTGGCTCTCTAGGAGGGATTCTGTATTCTATTTTTGATATGGATGAAGTGAAAGGAGTTATTTCTTGTGAGGGAGTTGATGTTTGAGGTGAGATGAGATTTATTTTAAATAATTTTTATCGATTCTTGTGATTCTTTTGATTTTCTACCTCCACTAGATTGATTTATCATGAGAACTTAGGTAAATAATGGAAGGTCTAGAGGCATGTGATGCTAGCTTAGTGTATGTTAGCTGGATAGTGCCCTAGGAGATTAGCACCCTACCAGGGGTCTATTTTATATACAGAGAGACCTAAAAGGGGAAGCTGAATGGGATGATCTGATTTCACATAGGGTCCCAATGAGTAATATGATGAACTAGGTCTATTATCACCCATTCTAGAGCCTAATGAGTTTCCCATAATGTCTATAATTCTTTGAATATTGATTAGAGGATCTCATCACATGCCTTATTTGTATCCCCACTATTACTTCAATTATTTCTTATTATCAATTTCCCATTGATATCTTGGTGCATGTTATGTTTATATATTCCATTTAAGTTATGGTTTTGGTTTATATTCAAAATTAATTAAAAAATAGTTTTGGAAGTATATTATTAAAGAAACGAATGTTTGATTTAAAGGTGTGGTTTTGAGATGTGGATTTGGAAAAAAGGGAAAGGATTAGTTCTCTTTTAATGGATTTGAAACTCCTTTTTTCCTTAGTTTGAAAGCATTTCCTTTTAAAATAAAAATGGAAGTTGTTTTATAAAAGAAGTTATGGAATGTTACACTTTTTCTTTACACCATCTTGTGAAAAAACTATTCACTACTTATATTTTAAACTATCATTAATAAAACGTATTTTCAAAGGAATTATACAAACTCCTTAGTGAAATCCTACTAGGCACAGTTTGGTTCACATCATGCATACACCAATGGGTGCATGAAAATTTCATGTTTACTTTCAAGAGGACAGATTATGTTCTTTTACCTTGGTTAATGTTCGATTTGGTCTGATGATAGATGGTATAGGATGGTATGGGGGATTGTGGGTCATAAGGAAGTAGTTAGTATTGATCTAGGTTTGGTCATATTTTTGGATGTTTATATATAATCCTTATTGGCCTAGATATTTCTTTTAGTTTATTATATCCTTGGGATTCTTCTTATTACTTTATTATGTGATGATGTGATTTACCTTTTATTATTTCTAAAATATTATACTATGTTTGATTGTTTTGTTTATATTGAAACTATTTATTTTGTGCATGAGTGACCGATGTATAGATGAGTGATGTTAGATTTATGGGTGGAGTCCTTGATGTGGTTATTCATATTTAGAGGGTGAAACCATTAACAATGGTTATACATTGATACCTTGACACTTGTCACCATCCAACAACAATCAAAGACATTATTTGGGCCTTATGGAGATCCGGGTTGGGTGACATGTCAGGTTGATCTAGTCCAGTTCATTACAAAATGTTATTAGAGGATTCTCTTATTATTTGGAGTACGTATTAGTAAAAGAAGATATGATCATCATCAGGACTCAATAGGTAGGTCACGAGTAGTTTATTGATCACCACTTTTCATAACAAAACTTTAGTTTCCATGGGTAGTTGTTATTTCAATCTTTTATTTGGATTCTAGTTTTAATTATTTTGATAATGATGATTAGATCCCCATCTAGTTATATCAGATACTTTGGGGAATTTCTTTAATATTTGGGATGAAAGTAGGAAGGAACCAAAGTATCATCATCATCTCACTTGGTCTGAAAAAATATATAGAGCCTCTGTGTGTGATATCAGAAAAATTTCAGATGCTATTGTATGATTGGTGTATGGTCAGCTAAACCATGTGGCCAAGTAATGCACATCTTTTCATCAATTTTGGATTTATTTTGCAAATCTATTTTAATTTCCAATAGATCCTAAGAAAATTTAAACCCTGGGATATAGATCAAAGAAAGTTTTTAGTGATTTTTTGGTGTTATTGTAATGGATTTTGTATGTTGTGCCACATTATGGTTTGATTTTGTTTAGTGCTTCAATTTTTCTATACAGAAGTACATTTATTCAAATTTTTTGATTCCAAAATCAGTTTTGGGGGTTATTTGTAAAGTATTTTGAATATCATGTATAATGTTTTCAAGAGTATTAAGGTTTAAAAAGAAATTGGGAAATAATTTAAAATGAAAACACATTTCATGAAGTATTTTAATTTAAAACCTTTTCCGTGATTAATTTAAAAATGGGACTCATGGATGTTTTGGATTAAAAAAAAACAGGTTTTATGATTTGTTTTGACTTTCATACGATGATTTGAAAGTGTTTGATTAAATTATATAATTTGGGAAATGATTAAAAATGAAATTTTATTTTAGGAATTTTTTTGGTCTTATGATGAAATTCATGAGGTGGTTTGAAAATAGAGGTGAACTTTATGAAGTTTGAGTGACATTTTATTTTAAATAAGTTCATGATTATCAAATGTGGTGTTAATATTCTTTAAAATTCTATACCTGGGAAGTTGTAATTTTACCCTATGAAATGGATTTTGTATTTTTTTAAGGAAGGTAGATTCTTTTCAATGTTATTTTCTTTTTGAAATGTGTTGTCATACTTCTTTTTAAAATTTGGGGATTTTTAAGAAAGATATTTTTAGGTAGGTGGGGGTGAAAGGGGGAGGGGGTGGGGTAGGGGGGTGCTGGTGCAAGGGTAGGGGGTGCTGGTGCAGGGTGGGTGGTGCTGGGGGCTGGGGATGTGCAGGGGGGGTTGGGGATGTGCAGGGGGGTGGTGCTGGGGAAAGGGGCATGGGGGTGTGCAGACCTTCCTGATTCTTTGGAGGGAGTTATAGAATTTGGTATTTCTTTCATCATCAGTTAACCATTTAACATTATAAGCTTTATTTCTCATGTTGTCCTTAAAAGTGAGCAAGGAATTGAGAATGACCGTAATGTTTATTTATTGCGTGGAATCAATGTAGAGGTCAAATTTGGTGTTTCTGTTTTGGATATCATCAAGTTCTTTCTCAAGAAGAGTAATTTCATTGTTAACATGTTTGTCTTTGGTGTTACACCTAGATTTGAGAGTCTGTTTGAGGTGTTTTAGTTTGAAGTTTCAAGTAAAGGCATTATTGGTATGAGATATTGAGGAATACAAGTTTTGGATGACATGATTTCATTATTCATCAGAGCGCTTCACATTATTGAAGAGGAAGGGTAACCTAGGTTTCATGTCTTTGGAGGAAATGTTTACCAGGATAGGATGATGATCAGAGTTCAGTCTGTGAAGAGTGATGCTAGAGATAGTGTCCTATTTATCTAGAGCCTGGACATTCGTAAAGGCTCTGTCCAATTTGGAAGCAACCACTTTATTGTAATGTCTTCTATACCAGGTGTATTTCATGCCAGTGAGATTAATTTCAATAAGATTTTTGCCCTCAATCGAGGATTTAAATTCTCTCATGGAGATAGATGCGTGAGATGGGCCAATTTTTTCACTAGAATTAAGAATAACATTAAAGTCGCACATAAGAAACCAGGGGGCATTCGTGTTAGTTCCTAAATAAGAGAGGTCATTCCAAAGAATTATTTATTCTTGGTATTTATTCTTAGCATAAACAAAGGAGTAGTAAATATGAGTACCATCAATAGTAACGGTGCAAGTGAGAATCTGATCAGAGATACTAAAAACATTAAAATCCTGTAAACATGAATGTAAAAAAATCAATAAAGAACCAACATTTAGATTATTATTGATTGCACTAGAAAATATATAATTGTGTTGACACAAGTGAGAATATTTAGAGGATAAAGAGATTTTTGGTTCCTCAATATCAAAAAGAATAGGGTGATGCGTGTTAACCATTATTTTCAAAACATTGAGGGTGTTAGAGTTGGTGATACCCTGAAAATTCCAAAAAATGATCTTCATTTAAACCTGTGTTTAGAGTTAGTACTCCCTTTTTTCTTTTTTCCAGATCCTTTATTTCTAGTAGACCTTTTAAACTCTTGAGTATTAGTGGTCTTTTCTTGTTCTTTGTGAGAAATGAATTTTTTCTTATTTGTGGGTTCTTTTATTTGTGTAGTCATATCTGAATCTGTGGTATCCTTTGAGCCTGGTGACAGGTCATTGATACTTTGAGATAATAGGATTTCAGACATTGCAACACAGTCTGCATTTAATAAAGTTAAGGGATTGGAATTACCTTGAGCCTTTGTATCCACTGTTGACAGCGGCTTGACAAAGTTAGATGAGAGTCTTTGTTTTTGTTCCAGGGAGTTCTTATTTTCCTACATATGGATCGATTCCAGCACAACAAGTAGACTATCATGTAGAAAAGGTTCTAATGGCATGTTAACATATGCAGTAAAATCAGTACAAAGGGTCTGTGTCTCGGGTTGAACAACCCTGTTGAGAGAGACAGTGTGAGAAGAGGGAGTTGAAAAATCATGCATTTTGGTTTCATTCCTCTTTTTAATAGTGGTAGAACTTGGAGTTAAAACTGGGTCCCTATTTCTAGTGTTTTTTTCTTTATTAAGGGTTGGGTCAGTGGTGTTCAGATCACATAAGTGTAATGAAGTAGAATCATCAGAGAAAACATTAGTGCATTAGTATGTCGAACACTTGGAACTAAGCAGTAAATTGCTGACGTTTTGACCATAGAGAAGATTTTTAGACTTCATAGAATAATCTCCACCAGCAATAGTGGGAGGAGTAGGCATACCTGGGATAGGTGGATCAAAAGTAGACTGCTGTTTGACAGAGTTCAGATGACTCTGCTTCTGATATTGGGGGGTCTTTAAAAATATGAATATGTTTGGGTACTAGAACTAATGGTGTATTGTTATGTAGGACAGGTTCCATGTTCTTTATCATGTATACTTTAGTGCAGGCTTTTTCCTGCTCAGTGGATAGCCTAATAGTGTCTAGGACCATATTTTTAATTTCAATTAAGAGGCTTTGATCATTAATCAAATTGTCTTGTTCTTCAACATCATCTTCCCACCTAAGAACAAGGTCTAATCCCTATTTCTCGCTTTTAAGTGATGATGGAGGTTTACTTTATTCTCATATTTTGGTGATTTTTGATTTTTGAATAGGCAATTGAAGGTGATGTTTGAAAAATAAAGAGCTTTTTTAATGATCATGTTATTTAGTATTGGGATGTACATATCAATTTGAATATTATTTGTTCATTGTTGGTTATGGATTAGTGTATCATTTATCATGTAAAGTTGACATAATGATCACATATATATAAGTTGTTATATCTCATTTCTTTTCCCACTATTTTCTTATAGGTGGTTTCTTATGATAAGACTGGTTCTATCCACCACCATCGAAGACAATGAGTTCAATATTTGGGTAAGGTTTATTCCGTTTTTATTCTTTGGCCCAATTTTAATTAGGGATTTTTTGATTTTTGGGTTCCTTATATTTTTTTTGTGTGTTTTGGATTTCGTTGAGGTGGATTCGAGTCGCCGTTGACGAAGGCTTACATGTGTATGCATAGGTAGGAATATGCATATATAAGTTCCCCCTTTATATATATTCCCTCATGGCAGTATGAATATATATATTGGGGCTAGGTGTGCTTATATATAGATATGAAAAATGCATACGCGTGTAAGTGTAAAAGGGAATATGCAAGTATAAACATATATCTAAGGACCCCCTTGTGCATATTTGGAAATGAAAATATGTACATATGCGCTAGGTTTCCTTATATATATATGTTAAGTTTCATATGCTTGCAAGCGGAAAAAAGGAAGATTCGAGTTGTCGTCGTCAAAAGAAAACGTGCCTTGAGGTTGAGGTAGGGTCCCTCTCCTAGCCTATTTAATTCAAGAATGTTTTTTATTGCATTTAGTTTCCTTCTTAATCAGCATGTTTATATTAAATTTCAATTCTTGAATAAGTGTTATTTAAGATAATTGTTTCATTTGATAAATAAGTCATGGTTTTGTAATAAAACCCCTCCAACGGAGGTGCGCTGTCTATGAAAACTCACAGTGGTATACCTTGCTTAACATTAATGAATTGATGTTTTTCTTATACTTGATGTTGTTGTTAGTCATAAAGAACCCATCATACTTTACCCTTTTTATATCCCTGTAGGGGGTTTCCCTCTTTTTATTAAAACAGTTGTTTGAACCAAGACACTCTTTAAGTACCGTTAGACTTTTAAGATGGTTCCCATGTTGTGTGACTATGTCATATGTTCATGGTGCTTTATAATAGCTAACTGGTGGCCCCATCTACTGATTTTTAGGAACACCACATACTTCTTCCCCCTTTACTAAATCCATCCACCTGAAACATAAAATTTCAATTAAAACTTAATCATTTTAATTAGAAATCACCAAAATTAAATTTTAAGAACCCAAAAAAGAAATCCATAGTCATTACAAACTATCCACTTATATGATTTCTCGTCCATGAAAAACATTACTAAGCATCACTGGTGACTTGAGGTTTCAGGGGTTTGGAGCTGCTTCGGGCCTACTTCTTCCCTTAATAGTTTCCATCCTTCACCTTATCTATTATTCGGTACCTTGAAGTCTCATTTACCTTCTTATTTTATGTATTTTTTCCTGGGGTTCGACATGCATCAATTTTGAAATCACTTCTTTCAAGATCGATCACTAGTATTATGGTTAACCAGAATGTTTCAGTATTTTTCAAATGTTTTCCAGTAGTCGAACATTATTCCCTCAAATTTGCTAATTATTTACTTCCCTAATAGAAGAATTGATCCACCATAGGTGTACTGAACTAAGTTCTCATTGATTCTTTCTCAGGTTGCATGAAGTGGTGGATCTGGCTTTGTCTTTGTCCAAATATTCATGTTCTTTCAACTGTTAACCATGTTTCCTCTACCAGTGGAACCTAATTGTTCACTCTAGGAGAGACTCTCGGTTTTCAACCCAATGGATTTAGATTATCATATTGCATCTGCCTTTTTAAAATCCTTCTTTTCTTACTATTTGCAGCAACATTCTTGGAAATATTTTAGGTTGATCAGAAGATGATTAAAGGGAAACATCTCATTCATTATTTTTTGTGTGTAGAGCTTGACCTGTCTAAGAAACATCTAGAGTTTATTTGCCCCACCTACTCCTGCTCCCTTCGCTCCTGGCCGGAAGATGCTGCCCCGCCGATGTTGCTGGACCGGGCCAACATGAGGCGGTCACGTGGCGGTCCCGCCGCGGTCAGGCCGCAATCATGCCGCGGTCACACCGTGATTTGGATCTACTCCTGGATGACACCCTGTGGAGGTTAACAGTGATAGTATTCCATGAGTCTTGTGATCAATTTTGAGACTGACTAATCACAATTTCTGCCGGTGGGGGAGATGACTGGAATGTTGCCCCACCTCCTCTCGCTCCCTTCACTCCTAGCTGGAAGATGCTGCCCCGCGGATATTGCTGGACCAGGCCAACACACCGCGGTCACGCCGCGGTCATGCCGTGATTTGGCCCTACTCTAGGATGACACCCAGCGGCAGTTCACAGTGATAATATTCCATTAGTCTTGTGATCAGTGTTGTGACCGACTAATCACAATTTCTGCCGGTGGGGTGATGACCGGAATGTTGCCCCGCCTCCTCCCGCTCCCTTTGCTCCTGGCCAGAAGATGCTGCCCTGAGGATGTCGCTGGACCGGGCCAACATGCTGCGGTCACTCCGCAGTCTCGCCGCGGTCACGCCGTAGTCACGCCGTGATTTGGCCCTTCTCCAGCCCCCTTCCACCTGCATTCGAACCCACACCAGCCCCCAGCCACCTGCAATCCAGCCAGCACCAGCCACCACACTAGCCACCACCCCCAGCCTCCTGAAAAACACTCATGCCAGCTCTATGCCACCTGAAAAATAGCCCCAACCACCAGTTCCATCCCTCTTCCACCTGCAAAACAGCCCCACCTGCAATAATTTTGCTAATGATTTTTTGAAAGGTATTCGCAATAGAAATAGGTTTGAAATCATTTACATCCACAAAATTTTCCTTCTTTGGGATCCGGGCAATAAAATTGGAGTTGATTCCATAGGGCATTGAGACATGGTTACAGAACTCCTCATAGCGTTAAGGAGCTCATCATGAACTATGTCCCAGTAGAACATACAGAATTAATTTGTGAACCCATCAGGACCAGCCACACTCTCAAGATTTAGAGAAAAATGTTCACGCTTAACCTCTTTCTAAGCATGTACATTCGTGAAGGCTCTATCTAATTTGGAAGTAACCAATCTATTGTACTGTTTCCTTTACCAAGTGTATTTCACACCAGTGAGATTAATTTCAATGAGATTGTTGTCTTAAATCGAGACTTTAAATTCTCTCGTTGAAATAGAGGCATGAGAAGGTCCAATTTTCTCACTTGAGTTGAGAATGGCATTGAAGTCTCCAAGAATAAACCTAGTGTCATTAATATTAGTGATTATGTAAGAAAGGTCATTCAAAAGAGTTCTACTTTCTTTGTATCTATTTTCTTCATAGACAAAAGAGCAGAAGAGGTGTATGCCATCAGTATTAAAATTGCAAGTAAAGATTTGATCAGAGACATTAAAGGTATTAACATTTTGTAAGAGTGTGAAAAAATCCATAGAGATTCAACATTTTAGGTATTTGAGATTGCGCCAGTAAAGATATAATTGTATTGAAACAAGTGAGAGTATTTAGTAAAATAAGCAATTTTTGGTTCAGCAATAACAAATATCATGGGATGGTGAGTGTTAAAAATTCTTTTTAGAACATTGAATGTGTCAGAGTTGGAAATACCCTGACAATTCCAAAAAAGAATCTTCATTTAAACCTGTTTTTGGAGTTAGAACTCCCTTTTTTCTTCTTTCCAGAGCCTTTATTTCTAGAAGACCTTCTAATGTTTTGAGCATTGTTATTGTTAGTGGTCTGTTCCTGTTCTTTGTTGTAGTGACAAGGTTCTTTGTAGTTTCATTTCTTGAAGCATTCATAATTGAGTCTGTTCTGTTTGTATTGAATAGCATCAAAGAAGTGGTGTTTTGGTTATTTAACAAAATACCAGGATGTTCAGAACAGTTCTTATTATCTACATATTGAACACCATAAAAAATTAAATTAATAGAATGAGGAGTAGGAGTACCTGGGTCCTTTGAAGAATCTATATCCTACTGTTTGACATTGTCCAGAACTGATTTAAGGTGCCTCTGCCAGGTGGATTTAGGAAGTGCCTGCATAAGTAAGGGGCCCTGTACCGAGGGAGTGATTTTGTATGTTTTACAGGTTCTGGTGTTATGGCATCTTTTTTATCAGTTTTAGTATGTTTGGTTTGTGTCTTAGCCTAAACAGACTTTGGACTAATATTAGGACTCTTGGAATTTATAGGAAAACCAGTGGTCTCCATCTCATTAAAACTGTTGATAGATTTAATGTGATTAGGGTGAGAAGTATTTAGATTTGATTCCATAGAGGTCAAATTACATGGAATAAATGGATCAGTACAGTCTTTTACTATATCTTGAGTAGCTGAATGAGGAAAAGTGGGAAGCATCATACCTAGAATCACTTCCACAGTAGAAGCAGTTGTTACATAGGGTGCCTAGACAGTGTCCAAAGCATCTGTGGGACAATGTTTCTGATCACCAGAGTCACTGTTATCCTGCATTTTTAGAGGAACTTGCACCGCATTGTGTGTTCTCATTTATAGATTTAAAAGATTCTAAGGATTTAGTACTAGAATTAACCTTGGCGATATTTGATTTTGTCATTGTTTGAATAGAGGTAAGGGAACCTAATCCATTTGTATGATTGCTGGTCCCATTTATTATCTCTTGAGTAGTAGTAGAAGTTAGTAGGGAGGGTTTTTGGTTCTGTCCAGAAATCATATCTGAGCAGCTGGGTTCAACCACATCTTGTAGAAAACGATCAACATTGTTCTTAGTTGCAGTGCTTAAGCTGTAATCATTGCCTTTAATGTGAACAGGTGGAGATATTGTATCCCTCCAACCCAGTGTGGGTTCAGCATTTTTGGTGAGGTTAGAGTTGGGTACCTTCTTGGATGGAAAAGTATTGAGTTTTTCTTTATCATGATCATTATTGGATAGTCTAACAGTTTCTAGAACCAGATTCTGAGTCTCTTCTGTAAGAGTTTTTTCCTTCTTGGAGTTTTCTTCCTCTTCAACTACATCTGCCCAGGTTTTACCCGAATCATCCCTATGTGTGTCAGGCTGTGTGATTTTTTCACCCAGATTTCAGGTTTCTTTTTGGAGGATTCTGGTATGCCCACTGTGTGAGTTTTGTCTTTTTTGTTTCTCCTTATTTCGTGCCAGTCATTTTCAATTGTCTGATTTACTTGTTTTCTAACCACCCTACAATTGGAATTGTTTGTCCAATTATTTTACAAAGTTCACAAAAGGGAGGGGACTGGTTGGGTCTACTGTTAACAGAGTTTCTATTTTCCTTGATGTCATCAAGGGCTACTGTTGGGTTTTCAATGCATAAATCTGCTTTTTTATGTTGGGTTGGTCTCTCGAAGGACTGGTAGGGGGGAGGGGGTAACTAGCAGGGGGCAGGGGGGGGGGGTTCCAGGGGATCTATATAGGGTCTGGGGGGGGGGGTGTCCAGGTTCTGGGGGGGGGGGGGTCCAAGGGGGGTGTCTGTCCTGGGGGGTCTGTCCAGGGTCTATCTAGGGGGGTTTATCCAGGGGGTCTGGGGGTGTCTAGGTTTTTTTTTTTTTTTGGGGGGGGGGGAGGACTAGCAGGGGGGAACTAGTAGGGGGGGGGGGAACTAGAAGGGGTGGAGAGGGGACTGGTAGAGGGGTGGGGGGTAACTGGAAAGGGGGGTGCAAGGGGTGGGGTGTCCAGGTTCTGGGGGGGTCTGTCCTGGGAGGTCTGTCTAGGGTCTATCTTGGGGGGTCTGTCCAGGGGTCTAGGGGTGTCCAGGTTTGGGGGGGGGGCAGGACTGGCAGGGGGGAGGGGGGAATGGCGGGGGAGGGGGGAACTGGCAGGGGAGGGGGGAATTAGCAGGGGAGGGGACTGGTAGGGGGAGGGGGTTAAATGGAAGGGGGGGTGCAAGGGGTGGGGTGTCCAGGTTCTGGGGGGGGGGGGTGTCCAGGGGGATCTGTCCAGGGTCTGGGGGGGTGTCCAGGTTTGGGGGGGGGGGGGGGTTTCGGGTCTGTCTAGGAGGGGGGGGGGGGTCTGTCCAGGGGAGTGGGGGGGGGGGTCTGGGGGGTGTCCAGGTTCTGGGGGGGGGGGGGTTCCAGGGTCTGTCCAGGAGGGTGGGGGGGGGGGGTGGCTGTCCAGGGAGTGGCAGTATGGGCTATCCAGGGGGATCTGTCCAGGGTCTAGGGTGGTGTCCAGGGTCTGTCTGGGGGGGTCTCCAGGGTCTGGGGGGTATCCAGGGTCTGTCCGGGGGTGTCCAGGGTGTGTCTGGGGGGGGGGGGGGATGTCCAGGGTCTGTCCGGGGGGTGTCCAGGGTCTGTCTTGGGGGTGTCCAGGGTCTGGGGGGAGGTGTATGTGGTCTGTCTGGGGGGGGGGGTGTCTAGGGTCTATCCAGGAGGGGGATTTGCAGGGGGGGCTATCCAAGGGGGGTTTATGTAGGGTGGGGGTGTCTAGTGTCTAGGAGGGAGGGGTATGCAGGGGGTTGGGCTACTGCAGGGGGGTGTGATACTGTAGGGGGGTGTGCAGGGGGGTGGGGGGCTATTTTTTATGGTTTTCCAGACCCTATAGCCACGGTTTTTAGCCATGGCTGTAGGTCTCTTTGCACAGTTACAAACCGTGGATATAGGGTCTAATTCTATAGTTTCTAACCGTGGAAATAAAATGTATCCCTCCTCTTGTATATCCACGGTTCTAAACTGTGGCTATAGAGATATAACCATAGTTTTAACCATGGATGTATACCTACTGCCACAATTTGAACCGTGGCTGTAGACATTTTGCCACGGTTCCAAACCGTGGCTATAAGTCTAGGCCTATAGCCACGCCAAACTTAGCCACGGTTTCTCAAACAATGGCTATTACCTATAGCCACGGTTTGAGGACCTATATCCACGGTTTTAAACCGTGGCTATAGCCTGAATTTCCAGTAGTGAATTTCAATAAAATAATTATGATAGGGGGAGTTATATACATGGGATGCAATAATTTCCCCATTTTTCATTTTCACTGACATATTTATTTCCATTCTTTGTAGTGGTGTTTGAACGGTTCTACTAAACGTTTGTGATATAAAGGAATGCGTAGAACTGAAATAAAAAGTATGTTCTTTATTATTGAATGAATAAATAACATAACTGTCACGAATTTGTTTTCAAGATTCAATTTAGTTGTAGTGATGTAAAAAGCTTGACCTTACTTCCTTGGAGGTTGTTGGTTGCCTTCAAAAACCCTTGTCTTAGGGAAATAGTTTGAAAAGTTCCCTTTTTATCTGCCTTTGTAGAAATAAACCCCATATTAAGGGTCGAACAAAGTGTTCCTTTCCTATGAAAATTTGTGGATTTCTCCTATCAAAAATTATTAGCCAGGTTCCATTCTCTTCTATACCTAAATAATTTCCTTGATCCCCTTAGGAAATTTTTGGGGTGATTCTTTCCACACATTTTCCTAGTGGGATGCTGGCCACACATTTTCCTAGTGGGATGCTGGATTTTCTTAGCACCATTGGATTTTACATTAGATTACATAATCAATGTCCACTTTCTACTTCTTATCCCTATGATACTCCTGATATTCACCAATTTTTATCTCAAATTTGAGGGAACATCGGACAATTTCCTCATAGGTATCAAATTCATAAATATCCTAGGCTTTTTGTAGGATATGATTTATCCCTCCAAAGAAGCCTTAAACCTTGAATTTAGGGGTAATGATAAAAAATAAGGCGTATCATGAAATTCTTGTGAAGTTTTCCTCATTTTCCTCAACATATTTTTAATAATTTTTATTTAGTTTAAGGAAATCTTTTTTCATATTAAGATAGAGGATTTGAGGAAAATATTTATCAAAAAACATTTTCTAGAATTCATTCCACTCCATTGCTCCAATCTCTTCCTCAAGCTTCATATTATTGATCAATGTTCACCACTAGTTAAATTCACCCTCCATATAATAAACATCCATAATAACCTTCTATTGTTTGGAATATTAAAGGATGAAGAAGATACTTTCAATAAAATTTATCCATTGCTCCGTGATTAAGGGATCAGACGATCCATTGAAAGTAGGAGGCCTTTGTCACATAAATCTCCTAACTACAGGTTTCTCTCTCATGGGGGGGGGGGCACTTATCCTTGTCTAGGTTTCTATTCAGAACATGGGTTAACTAAGAGAGTATCATGAAATATTTTGTGATCAATCTCACATCGGGTTGGGCATCTCATTGGGAAAATACGCACACTGCCCTTCACATCAATTGTTAGAACAATTCCTCCTATTTTGGGCCATTGTCAAGAATAAAAGGAAAATTAGTGATGAATATATTATACAGTTAAACACATAAAGTGGAATCCAATTACATTAAAGGGATAACTTATAAATTACATTTATCTCCTTAACTTATGTGTTTCTAAGATTTAGTCTATGCTATCCATGATCTTCTTCCTAACAAATATTATTATGGTCATTTTTGTTACCTTAATAACTCTTTGTAATGATCTTATGAATTTACCAAAGAATACACCCTAGGTGCATCAAACCAGGTGTGCATTAAGGCCCGTTGTTGTGCACTAGTTTACCCCGAGTCAATCCTGGAACACCTTATCAGATTTGTTACTTCTAGGTACATCTGTGATAGAACCAACTCTTCTTATAGTATCCATATATGGATGAATCTTATTGATAAAAATATTTATCTATACTCAAAAAAATTTAGGGATATTATCTTATACTTAGTCTTATCCATTAGGTCTTTTACTAGGGTTTTCTAATCCTAATCCCCAAAATAACTAAACCTATCCTCTGATACCAACTATAAAAACCCCACACTTTATTTAACATTTAAACATGATTTATTAGATAAAATGGTACTTAATAAAACTCATAATATTAATATGTATAGTGTATTTTGGAAATTAGTTACATTACATAACAACTTAAAACATGAAAAGAATCATCTTTATTGAAAAATTCTTCTACATGATCACAACATTACTTCATACTTAACATTGAATGGGATAACCTGAGGACATACATAAAAAATGGGTGAGCTATAAAGCCCAGTAAGGGAATAAAATAGTCATATCATGAGTGATACAATACATGTTAGAAAATAGGTACATCAATTGAACATAAAAGAAACATGAATAATAAGGCATGATATAACATGATAATCATATTGTTGGAAATGTGGAAACAACATACAACATGATATTAGCTTGATTCAAGGATCATTGCACATGGAGGAGCATGAGTCAAAGCATATTTCACATGGAGTGTTATGATTCAAATATCATTGCACATGACATATCATGATAGTAAATATTTCCCAATGCATTGGAGTGCTAAAAGTGTAAACCCTTCATAAACATTACAATATCATGCTTAAGTGTGCCACATAGATCATATAACATAAATTCATTAAATATAATAATTTTATTCCATGATCTAGAAATGTGTAATAAATACATTTAATTCCTAAATAAATAATTATATGTTCATAAAGGTAAATACCCTTGATAGATAAAAGGGCATGGTATTCACTACACAGGCTTGGTAAATCGTGGTGCGATTTTGGTAGCATAATGACATCATATAGAAATTAATAAAATGGGTTGATGAGAGTAAAAGGGGTATCTCATAATTTATACATGAAATATATATTAATTGGGACATGTAAGGACATTACCCAACATAAGTAATTAGAAATAGAAGGCATAATATAATAAAGAATCTTGAAGAAGGAGAAGAAAGCAAAATAACTCTTACAAAATTTCGACATGGTAACTGGTGTACGTAAATGTTATTAGGAGGGTTAAATGAGAGTTAAATGTGATATCATAATTTAAAAAACAAATGGATAGTACGGGTACCATGTAACACTCTATATCAATATATAAAAATGGAATTTAAGAAGCATAATATAAAAGAAGTGCAAGATTTGAAATGAGAAGAGATAACTCCCTTATAGAATTTTGGCATAGTAACGACTTAGGAAAGGGACCAAATGGGGGGGGGATAAATGATCCCTCATACCAGTAAAATCAATTTTATAGTAAGGTAATTATTAAAAATGAATGTAAATACAAGAAATTGAAATTTAAAGTTCTAATCTCACTAAAGGTGCTTGAATTCAAAGGCGAGGAGAGAAATCCCTTACATGGATGTGTGACTTCAAAGGATTGGGAGTGGATTCTTGAGAGTTTTGGGAACATTGGGAGGACAAAAGAGAGTATAGAATAGATAGTGGTTGAGATTAAATGAGTTTTAGTGAATATAAATTGGAGCATGGGTGGGATTATGTAATAAAGGAGGGGGATTGATTTATTATTTTGGTTTTGGATACTACATAATAAAATATTAAAAAGCAAAAACCATCCCATGGTTTTTGGAAAATGGGAGTGTTTTAAATTATTTTATATGTAAAAGTGACTAAATTATTAAAATATTTCCCTTTCTTATGTGGAGGTGAGTCACATTCTTAAATAAATGAATTTAAAATCATAAAATATATTATATGTCTTGGAGGATTTATAATAGATTTATAAAATAAATAAAATAAAATTAAAACCACATTATTTTAGATATTAAAAAATATATTTTTCCAAATATACCTTTAATTTTATTTATTACATCATTATTGAGCCATTATGATTCATAAAACACACTATATATTTATATGGTATTTAATTTTTACCCAAAAATTCGACCATCATAAAAAATTATGAAAAATTCACCATTGGGTAATTTTGATGTCTCGATTCCAAAAATAATATTCATTTTATCTAAATAATTTTCTAAATATGTGAATTTTCACTTTTAAAATAAAAATCAATATTTATTGAAAATGATGGGGTTTTTTTATAAAAATAGTTTTTTAACCCTAATAAAAATTACATTTGACTTCATAAAAACTATATGATCATTCATATTAAAAAAATTAAGTTAATAATAATATTTTATTAAAATATTATTTATTTCAAAAATCAATTAATTCATCAAAATATATTTCTAAAAATACTATTTATTCTTTAAAAATAATTTACAAAGTGACAATAATAAGAAGAAAATATATTCATTATTCTATAAAAAATAATGTACATAATATTATTTGAGGGTCTTGATACATATCCCTTTATTACACCAGTATATTTCCTAAGAGTAAGATGTGTGATGGTGGGGATTTCATGGGGCCGTTAGGTGAACCTTGTTTGGGTTGTGATCTCAATGAGCTTGAACTTCTCCCATAAACGGTTTCTATCAGGCTTAAGTTATTAGATCTAGGATTGTGATTGGTCTAGGGAAAATCCAAAAAATTATATCTCCCTCAGAAGCTTTGATAAATGGGCTTCATAGGATAAAATCTTACCAGTTGAGGCCATCACATCCTTTGTCAGTGTAAAAAGGATTTGTTAAAACCCAATATTTATACTATTCACGTGATCACTGTCCAACAGTTATATTATAAATGGTAAAGATATTTAATAGCCACTTAAATAAAATTGGATATAATAAAACAAAATAATTTCATGGGTTTTCTTTATCCATGGGAAATTTAATTAAATCAAAAAGAGGAATTTTATTCATAGATGTTTGGGTCATTACAATGGTGATGTATAGATTCACATGTGGCCAGAGCTCAATAAGAATATGGTTGGTAGCTGGGTATTCCCATCAGTTCTTATCTTTATTTTCATCTCTCTTGGAGGGGATATCCTGCTCTAAATTGGTTAATTTTTGGGAAGTCATAGGGAAGAGTGATTAAGACTACCTTTGTGGTACACCCCTACGTGGGGGTGCCTTCAGATGAGGCATTATGCCCCCATATAGGGAACTATTTTTCTGAGGTGGATTGAGGTTCAATATCTTTATTATATAGGAGTTGGAATTTGTGTCCTCTTTTTGAGGGATGTATCTTGGTACATGTGGATCAAATGGATGGTTCTCCTCACCTGAGAGCACTAGGATGGATTTTGATGCATCCCTTACTTCTAATATATAAATGGAGAGGAGGTATGTTGAAGGTGTTATAAATGTTTGAATGTATAATCATTAGAATGAATATAATATATCCTCCACATTTAGGTACTTGAAGAGGTACTTTAGAACTTTTTACACTCTGGCCTCAGGAATGGTCACCCTCAACAGAAAGGGTACCTAAACACTAACTATGGCCAAGGAGGCGGAAATATCTCTTCTAAATCATCATATGTGTCTAATTTTAGAAGTATAGGGGAGTGGTGAATTTATAAAACCATAATATTTAATGATATATTTCTCTTTAAATAAATTTTAATTTTTTATAGCTTTCTTTACAAGAAAGATTGAGTTTAAACAAAACATGATGTAATATTGAAATATTATTATTTAATGTGACAATTATCACATAGAAATTGGATTGATTGGTATGAATAAGATTAAAAAAAATATGAAATATATATAATTTTGTTTTCATAATTCTAATTTATTGATTAATTCCTATAAAATAATCATTCAATTTTAATAAAATCATTTCATGATTAAAGGCCTTACTTTTAAGAAGAAACATATTTTTTTGGTCTTATGTATTTTTATATAAATATATATATATATTGATCACTATTAAAAATTTATTTTAATGTTTTTTTGATAATATATGAATAATTATTTATAAATTATTTATGTTGTGGTTAGTAATCATGATGAAATCATTTAAAAGTAAAATATTTATTTATCAGAAATTTTTTTAAGTGCAGAATGTGTTTTTTAAGTTAACAAATTAAAAAATAATTGTTGATTAATTATTTTAATGAAATTTTTATATTATATATTCAATAATATATTTTAACTTTCATCTAATATTTTTTTTTAGGAAAGTAAAGAAATTAAAATTAGTTTCATGCTTATAAATGCATGTTTCTAATAAACTGTTTTTATTGAGTTTTGTATGTTTATTTTAAAATAAATTTCTGAAACTTATAGAAATTAAAATTAATAAAAGGTATTATATATTTTTAATAAGTGGTTCCAAATATTTTAATGATTCCACCTTCATTTTTGGTAATAATTAATAGTAAAAACATTAAAAATTTCTTACCACTATTATGGTTAAAAGGGTTTAGGGGGAAGGGGTTAAACTAAGAGACAAGGGTAAAAATGACAATTAATAATGTATAAATATTATTTTATGAATATATTTAAACCTTATATTATACTAACTTTGAATCCTGGACATTTTTTTTACACTTTACCAAGAAATTGACTATATTATTTAAATCTTTTAAGTAGTACCATGTGTGTCCTACCCCTCAACTATAAATTAGAACATCTTCTCTAGCCTTATTCACACACTTTGATTCCTCTAAATTAGATATTCCATTCAAAAAACTTATTATCTTACATTCCTTAATTATTGATATTCCAGACTTACCGTAAGACTATCCTAAGATGGATTAAGGTGCATTCCAAAAGAGTTCTCTCAAAGAAGTGGTAATCATTTTACCCAACTATTTTAAAAGTTTATTTCTTATTATAAATCCTATATTATTTTTTATAGACTATAATATAAAACATTCAGTATTATCAATATACTTATATTTTATTATGATTATGGGATAACCATTTTCTATCTCATCTCCATAAAATGGTAAATGAAAGTATCGATTGTGCGCACATGTGTACTACCACCTCCACGTAGTGATATGATTAATTTTTCATAATGATATCCCATCGATTGATATAATTATGGATTTAACATATATATATTATTTTTATGAAATGATTATTATTTTTCAATTATAATAAATTTTATATCTTCTTTCCTTTACATATGTTTATTTTGTCTCGAAATGGGGATGAACTTGTTTGTTTAAGGTTCAAACTTTCCAATCAGTTTCTAACGGGTTTATTCATAAAAACGGAAACACCCAATGATTCTACATCCATTTGGACCTACTTTCCAAAGGTAGGTTCTCATTAGATGTGGACCAATGAGGCTTAAGAATTTTCATTGGTCGAGAGGAAGGGAGGTCAATCTCATCACACCTTTTTGGGGGAAATTATTGCCAACTTTGGGACACTCTTATAGATTTAAGTTATGTTCATGAATCCTTATTAATTCACCAAGCATGACAGTGAGTTTTCCTTTAGATTTGGAAATCAATGATTGATATGTATGAGATTTAGAGAATCTTTTATATGTATTTGAGGTTCTTCATCGATGGAGAATCATCCGTATGTATTAGAGATTCTTAGTCAATGGTATCCTTCAATACATTATATAGAAATATCTTGGTCATTATGATGCCCATACTGGTTTTAAAACCACTCAGTGGGGCACTTGAAGTTTATTGTTATTCAAAAAGAGATGGATTATTTCAGAGTTTGGATCGTACCTGCAGATGGGATACCTACGTATCCTCGTTAAAAAGGATTCAGAACCCACGTAGTTTGATAAGAAGGATATAGTTTAAAATCATATGGGAAAGAAAAGAATTAATGATTTATGGGCTTGAAACTTATAAAGGCTTCCTACGTACTCTACTTTAAAGGAAGAGATCAAAGTCTACGAATTTCGGGTGAAGAAATATGGGGCTTATGCATGGTTAATGACCCCAAAAGAGATTTCATGATTACTTTTACACTCCAAGCTCACATGAGTCATGCTCGGTGTGAGAAACAAGAGGTATTAGTAAACATGATGATTGTGCCACAAAAGATGCAGTCACAAGAAATGATGTGGGGCTTACACATATATGACTGCCCAAGTAGATGAAGACCCAAACTTACTTCAGGAAAGAAGCCCAAGAGTAGGTTCCATAAAGCTATTTGTACTTTATGTAGATCTGCAGTTTTAACCCGGGGCTTACTCCTAATGAGGATTCCCAAATTAAAGGGGGACTTATAACTTGGGGATTACTCTTGATAAGGAGGACCAAATTAAAAGGGACTTATGATTGGGGCTTATTCCTAAGGAGGCCCAAATCAAAAGAAATTAAGATTGGGGCTTACTCCTGAGGAGGATGCCAATGTTAAAGGAAATTATGACTAGGGATTACTCTTGAGAAGGAGGCCTAGGTTAAGGAGACTTGGGGCTTACTCCTGAGGAGGATGCCCTAATTAAAGGAATTATGATTGGGGCTTATTCTTGAGAAGGAGGCCCGAACTAAGAGAACTCGGGACTTACTCCTGAGGAGGATGTCCTAAATCAAAAGATCTTCTCATCTTAAAGGATGAGGTTATATGGAGGAAACCTTTAACCGCAGTGACATAAATCCTACAAGTCATGATATTTTGGGAGAGGTTCTCACATAATTCCTTTCAGATAATGAAGCCACCAAAGAAACCATTCCATAAATGGATTTGAAAAGGGGTTTGAGGGATACTATCTTGAAGAGGAGAGGTGAATGGGTGAGAGGCACACAAATGAAGTTGGCACACAAGTCTTTCCCCGCAAGTGTACTTGCGTGACATGGGTTTACCTAGGCGATGAAGAATCTGTAGGGTAATACTTGGGCAAGACTTAACTCAAGTGTTTAGTATTATCCTAAGATGTTTCCAAAAGGGCGGCGCACAAGTTTCATCAAAAGGGTATGGCGGCGTGCAAGTGTTTCTATTTTTAAGGAGGTTTGGACACTTAGGCGCACAAGTGTTGATGAATTTTAAACACTTAGGCCTTATTATATTCCTTCATGTCTTCCATTCTAGGTAAAAAGTTACCTTAGAAGCTTTTAGAAGAGTTGAGTTGAAGACTGGGGAGACCAGAGCTTGAATTTGAATTTTGGAAAGATCCCCCCTTGGAATGGGGGCCCACAGGGACTATTCATTGGAGACCTTGCACCTTGTTCAAAAAACCAAATAGAGTGCACAAGTGAGCTGCACGACCCATAGGTGGTGCGCAAGTGACTTGCGTGGAGCGCAAGTGACTTGCGCACCTCACTTCAAATGGGCTCCTATTCCATGCCTTCGTCAATTTTTTTTATGTTCTTCAAAGGGTGACCGTCTTTGTGCTTAAGGTATTAATATTTTCCATTTGTTGGACTTGGTGAAGAAAAAGAGAGTCCACAAAAGTCCCCCCTCAGAGTTGGATCCGAAAAGGAAAGAGGATCTGGCTCTGAGGTAAAGCCAGAGAAAACAAGGGTTTGTGGTGCGCAAGTTCGGTGCACAGATGCTGGGGATTGATAGTTTTGGATATCAAGAAATATATTTCATAGTGAAACAAGTCATTCGAAGGTGGGAGCAAGAGAAAAGGTGTCGTCAAGACCTGATCAGAGCTAGATTGGTGACTAATATCAGTGAATTTCAGGCTGCAATGTCCCGAGCTGAGGATGATCATGCTGTAAAGCTGAAGGAGCTGAAGTAAAAGATCAAGGAGAATATTATAAAATAATTTCACCTTCAACAAGATCTAGATGTCGTTATTGGGGATCTTGACAAGCTTCATAATTCGTTTGAAGAAGTCCAAGAATATGGTATAAAATCCATCACAGATGCCAAAGAAGCACTTCGTCGAGCTGAAGAGAGTGAAACTGGTCGAGTAAATGAACTTCAATTGGATGCTGATGAAGCTTGGGATGCTATGATACAAATGAGAAATCATATTGAAAGTCCTTTGTAATTTATGAAAAAAAGAGAAGAGACTACAGTCTATGGATGTTCTTCTAATCTTGTTCATGAATGAAAAACAATTCATTTTCAATCATCTGTACCTTCATTTTCTTGATAATTGATCTTATTTTTACCTAAGACAATGAGCCTAGTAAACATAGTTTTATTTTTACTAGGGTTATATAAACAACCCCACAAACTTTGCATCTTTAATTTCTCAATATTTCATAAATCATACAAAATGTACGTTTAGTGAGCTGGGACTCAACTTTTGTTCAGAGTACCCTTTACATGTTCCCAATTTAATGAGTACCATGTCTTTTGATATTGTCAGTTTAAATTCATGCATGTTGGACTATAAAAGGCTAATATTTAAGGTCAAATAGCTTTGAACTAATGGATGATATTGACTCAAATCTTGATAATTTTTTTTGGAAAAATATTACCATATTCAAGTATGGAGGGGGAAAATTGTAAACATTGACTTGAGAAATTTTGAATATGAGGAATGACATGGGAAAAGAGCTAAAAGGCATTATAGGAATTATTTTCAAAAATGAAGTTACCACTACTTGAAAAGCCCATTATGGGGCCTGAATTATGCAGGGTTAACTAGGGAATATGCTGCATGGTCAAATAGTAGTATCTTTTGGCTGATAGGTCCATTATGTAGACAACTTATGCAAGGCCACCTAAGGGCACATGCTGCATAGTCGGGCAAAAGAACTCTCATAAATTTGACTTTCTATTGCTAAAAGCTGAAGAATGTTTTATGGATATTCAAATTTTCCAAAGCATAGAGTCTACATTATAGAGAAAGGTACTTGAATATAGAGAGGATATTTCCAATTAGAATTGTCAAAGAATTGGAGGAATGTGACTTCTATGAAGGTCTGACCCAAACGTAGGAAAATAGGTATTTGTGGTTTTAAATCATATGACTAAAACCGGAGATAGAAAAATTATATGACATATGGTAAAATGGTCCAAGGTTATTTCATATTTCTATGAACATATAGAGAAGGAAGAAAATGCAAACCATAGACTTGAATACTTTCAGATGATGAAAAAGAGTATGGAACAAATATGTTAAGGATAACAGTTTTTTTGCAGATCCCTACATATCACCATTAAAACCAATAGGGAAAAAAGGATTCTCCTAAGAATGAAGTCATCATTACTTGAAAAATCCATTATGGAGGTTGAATTATGCAGGGCCAACTGGGGCATAATATGCATAGTCAAATAGTAGCATCTTTTGGCTGATAGGTCTTTTATGTAAACAAATTATGCAAGGCCACCTAAGGGCACGTGTTGTATAGTCAGGAAAAAGAACTCTCAGGTATCATACATTTTGCAACCAGAAGTCAAGAAAAGGGTTATGGAGACCATGAATATTATTTGTATAATGTTGCAGCTGGGTCCTCAATTGAGATTCTGGATGTCACTACGTATCTCATTTGGATGAGAATCAAGCTACACGTAGTTCTTGAAATACAGTTTAACGTCATGCAGGACGAGAGCATAGAACATCTTAGTTTAGGGTAATAGAGCTCGGACCATAGTGAGGAAGAAACATCATGCATTTGTTATAAACCTGATGTGAATAAAGACCAGGGTGTTACATATCACACCATATGCTCCCAGGGGGACTTTTTAGCCAAGGGAATGAAAGTAGTGTTTGGGGTTAGGCCCAAAGGATCAGGGCTGGACTTGAGGAATGCTCAAGAATTCCTACGTATCCCATGAGGATGGGAATCAAGCTACACGTAGTTCTTGAAATGCCCTTTTTACATATTTGGTTCATACATATGAGGGATAAAGATGACTTTATTGCAATTATGGTTGGACCCAAGATTAAAGACTTGGGTGTCACTACGTATCTCATAAGGATGATAATCAAGACTTATGTAGTTCTTGAAATATGAAATGGTTGGAGATGATGTCAATGACAATTCCTCTCTAGTGAGGGTATTAGGGATTGTTGCAGTTTATTGTTATACAGGAAAAAAGTACATATAGTTTAAGGTCATATGCATGGACCAGTGCTATGAAGTTTAATGCCTTGCAGTAAGGACAATGTGGGTCTGTATAATTTAACATCATATAGCTAGGATAATAGGACGTACATTGTTTAACTTCATGTAGGACAAAAATGAACTGATATGAATAAGACAGTTAGCAGGGGCTTCATGGATCAACATCATATAGGATGGAGGTGAATTGATGTGATGAAATTGGTTTCAGGCTTGAACCTCAGGAGGTTTCCTACGTACCCGGCCTAGGAGGCAAGGATCAAAGTCTGCGTAGTTCAATTGAGAGGGATTCAACGATTGGGGTATACTTGAGGACAAAGACCTGAAGATGATGTTGGGACATAAGCATGGTTAGTGGCCCAGAGAAGATGTCATGGTCGAAGCTTACTCTAAGATCACGTGAGTCTTGCTCGGTATGAGAAACAAGAGGCATCAACACACCTGATGATCATGTCGCGAAATATGTGACCACGAAGGATGGTGTGGGGTTTATGCATGGTTAGCTGCCTGGGGTACGCATGGAAACAGAGTTTAAAAGACAATTGTGCATGTGGTGATCATTTTTTAATGTCATGTGTCACAGACATGGGGTTCTTGGAAGTTTAATGTCCTGCAGCTCGGACGATGCACAATTTGACGTCACGTTGGCCGATAGAGGGGACACAGTTTAACGTCATGTTGGAAGATAGAGGGGGCTACGCAGTTTAATGTCCTGCAGCAAGGACAATGGGTGTATTTGTGTTACACAAAATATTTCTTCACATTACTACAAATATGGGCTATAGCCACGGACCTATAGCCACAGTTTTATAGGTCCGTGGCTATATATCTTCTACCGCCACGATTCATATCCCTCTCCGTGGCTAAATCATAACCCTTTTTTTTTCTCCCAATTATCATCGGGTGCCTCCTCTGCCCTCTCGCCGCGCCCTCCTCCTCCCCGACGCCTCCTCGCCGCGCCCTCCTCCTTCCCGAAGACTCCTCGCCGTGCCCTCCTTCTCCCCGATTCCTCCTCGCCGCGCCCTCCTCGCCGCGCCCTCCTCCCCGACGGCTCCTCGCCGTGACCCTCCTTCCCGACGCGACCCTCCCCCCCGATGCCTCCTCGCAGCGACCCTCCTCCTCGACTCAGCTCTTCCGAAGGCTCCTCGCCGTGACCCTCCTCTTCTCCGCGACCCTCCTCTTGGATGCCTCCTCCCCGACGCATCCTCCCCGACTCCTCTCTTCCGACGCCGAGGCAAGTTTTTATGTATGTAAGCATATGAATTATATAATATTCTTCCTAGTTCACGGAGTTGCAGAAATTTTCTCTTACCTTGGGAGGTGATGAGCATTCTATGTATCATCGATTTGAGTATGGGTTGATGTTAGACATACTTTCAAAGTTTTATCACATTTTCTTCATAATTATGAAGGATAGAAAATATATCTTTTTATTTAAATTGAACTTGAGGTGAATAATTAAGAGATAACAGGATCATAATGATCTAGTAGAAGTAAGAATAGGAAAGGAGATTATTCTACAAGTTGTGGATGATGATCAATTGGTTAGGGAAAGACTTTATCATTCCCTTCTCCTAGAGTCAAAGGATTCATTTTTTATATGTGGAATAAATATACACACTTAGATGGTTTTCCATTTTGACCCTAGGAAGTATCACTCATGTAGATATGCACCATCTTCTAATGATTTTTCATTATGGTTGGAGTGGCGGTTATAATTTTACTTTTACAAAGGAATTGTAAGCACAGTTAGTGATTTCTAGTAGAGTGGGATATATAAATTATCTAGGAGGTCAGTATGTGGTGGATTTAAAGGCACTAAAGGGATGGTTTAATAGTTTTATATAGATCTAGGGAACCATATGTAATTTATGTAGGGTCATGGTTTTAGTTTTATGAGGTTTTTTATTTTATCAAGCATTGATGGATTCATCTCATTATTTTATGTCTGTTAATATCATATATAATATGATTTTTCTATTGTGTTCCATTAATTAGTTTTATCATTTATAACTATTTAGGGATAAGGGAGGAGGTTATCATATGGGCTCTTTCTTATAATGTTGAAATTTGTAGGATGTAGTGCAATGCAGTGATTCGCAATAGGTATTTTCTCATATATTCGTTGAATTATTTGTAGTTCTCTCCAAGAATTTTCATTTCCAGTTTCACTTGAGTTTGTTAAACATTTTTACACTACGTCTCAATAGGATGCAGTGCAATGCAGTGATTCTCAACTGGTGCAGGAGGGCAGTGGGGGGTGTCCAGGGTCTGTCCAGGGGGATTTTATTTTCCCCTTTCATAGAAATTAGTAGAAATTGTAAACAATTCCAAAAATAACTCCTCTAATTGGTAATGACATCCATGCCACATATGCATCATACAAACTGATGACATGTTTTTGTATTGAGGAGAAGATACTATAATACCATGCACCATTTTCTAGGGGGTGTCATAGGGCACAACAATGTGAGATTTTTTACTTTTACATCACTTCACACCAAGATTTCACTTATTTTCAGTTTACTGTGCTAGTTATGTTTTATCTTGTTTCACCCCCTAATGTGTAACGTGAATACGTAGATCGGAAGTGGTAAGACTTGCACAATGTTGGGAGACATTGAGAGAGGCAGTAAAAGATACAATGTACTATAAAAAATCTGGTCACAGTGTGCTAGTTCTATTTTCCTTTGCATCTCTTTTCCTTTGTCTCTAGTTTTGACCAAGGAAATTCTAGGAGGAAAAGTAGCTTGGCGGGGAGTTTATGATAGCCCCTATGTCACTGCATAGTTCTTTTACTGTTATTTGGTTAAGTAGAGTTTTGGTTTTTATCTCCATGGAGTTCCAGGTCAGAACATGGAAATTTTTGAGGTTTCCATACTCTTCATGGTTAAGGTGCATGGTTTGAGGAAAATAGTATGACCTCCCTTCGTGAGGATAATTTTAAGTTCATTTTGAATTGCACACAATTTTTTATCATGAGTAGCACATAGCCAAGTCTAAACCATGTAGCCCCTTGGTGAAACAATGTAGGATCCTTGGGCCAGTGCAGGGGGGCTGGGAAGGGGGGACAAGTGCAGGTGGGCTGGGGTAGTAGGGGGCTGGGGGGGGGGGGGGGGCTGGTGCAGCTGGGGGCTGGGGTTGGGGGCTGGTGCAGGTGGGATGCAGGGGGGGGACTGGTGCTGGTGGGCTGGGGGGTGGCAGGGGGCTGGGGGGGGGGGGCTGGTGCAGCTAGGGGTTGGGGTTGGGGGCTGGTGCAGGTGGGCTGTGGGGGGGGGGGGGGGTGGCAGGGGGGGCTGGGGTAGCAAGGGGGTGGGGAGGGGGGCTGGTGTAGCGGGGGGGGGGGGGGAGGGGGGGGGGGGGTTTGGTGCAAGAGTGATGAGGGGGAGCTAATACTAAATTTCTTTGTATTGTAGAGTATGCACTAAAAGAATATATACCATGTCCAGCTACTATAAAGGTATGGTGTTTATTTTTTATCTCTATGTTGTTAGAGTTAATTGGTAATGAAGTTACTCATTATTTTATATCATCAATTTTAGTTGAAATGTAGTTCTTAAATCGAAATACTATATAATTCTTATCGGATCCATACATTCCTTTAGTAAAGAGGTCCATGTAATGTTTTAAATTTCATGTGTGTTATGTGATGGTTTCCAACTTTGAAGTGGTGTGGGATCTCTTAGTGCATGATCTGGAGGTATTTGACATTATTATTTGAATAGATAGAATGATCGATGTTATGTACTAGATTGAATTTTCTCATTTTTGAGTTCAGTTTAAATCTTCTTTTGGGGTCTCTCTTGTCTTTTAGGGTAAGTGGGATTCTAGATTTGGGATAGTAGGGGGGTGTCCTGACAGGGGAGGGGGTGTCCAGATTGGGGGGAGGTGTGTCCAGATAGGGGGGATATCGTTGGACTGGGCCAACACGTTGTGGTCACGCTGCGGTCACGCCGCGGTCACGCCGTGGTCACGCCGCGGTCACACCGTGATTCGGCCCTGCTCCAGGACGACACCCTACGGCGGTTACTCCTCCTTAGAGAAACATTGAATGGTTAGCTCTATAATTTTTCGTATTTCCTCATTCCTAAACTATAACTCCTCTCAACGCTGACTCTCATCCATATTTCCACAAAACATGCATAGCAGGTGGTACAAAGGCTCAATTCAACTGAAAAAATTGGTTTGGAATTGTCTGGCATATTTTATTGTACATGTATCACATAATATTTGTTCGGTAATTCTTCTTTTTCCTCATCCTCTTCACATGTTTTCCGAACTAGATCATCCTCATCCTCTGCACATTTCGTCTGAACCGGATCAGCCTGTTGTGATGGAAATTCAATGTCTGCTTTTGGCTGTTTCAGATGAAATTCCTTCCATAATTCCCTCATCTCTTTTAGCACTCATTGGAGGAGGATGATCACTGCCAAGTTGAGTTTTAAAGGCTGCAAACAATCTGTTTTATGAAATTCCAAAGAGGCTGTTCTATTCTGAGGGACTATTTCATGCTGGATTTCCCACATTTCCCCCACAAGCTGGCAAAGGGAGGTCTATTTGGGCCTATGCAAACAGGGCTTGTTTGTTATGGACAAAGATGCAAGTGGAGACCTGGTTTTCTTGAAGAGTTTCCATGAAGGGTCTTCACTGTAGAGGAGACTAGCTCTAGTCTGTATTTGGTAGTTGCTTCCATGATGGTTCCCACAACCATTTGACTGAATTTCACACCAAACAAATCCCTTCTAGTGACTCTTTTTCGATGCACTATAAAAATCCCATGGCCAACCCACCAAAATCAAACCATCTATTCCAGGGCCATTTCCACTCTCACTAAAAAATCCAAACTCAAGCCCTACTACAATTCCAAGCTCCCACTTCAATTTAGCCACTATGAACTCCTTTCCAGTCCCCCACCATTTTTCAATCCACCTAGGAAACCCATCCACAACTTGACCACCAATCAGGCCTACCCACCTCTCAACTTCTAAGACACTAACCCCACATTTTCCACCAGACATCCCACTTTAAAACCATTCCAAACCTCACCCAATTCTAACCAATTAAACCAGACCCATTAACATTTGAAGCCCTCATCTAAATTCCTATTCCAACTCACTTATTTTAGACCCAATCCGCCCTGCCACTTCAGAAATACAAGAGCAGCCTACTTAAAATCCAGTCCAACTTAGTTTCCTTCATGCTTTCCCCCAAGTATATTGGGAAAATTTTATTAATTTTTCTTCATTTACCTCTTCTTACTACTGATTTCAGCAGCCGGATTCGGTCTTTTAGCAATAGCCCATGACATCCATCCGTTGTCTAGGGGGTCCAGTGGGGGGGGGGGGGTCTGTCCTGGGGTGTCCAGGGTCTGGGGGGGGGGGGGCTGTCCTGGGGGGTCTATCCATGGGGTGTCTAGGGGGTCCAGTGGGGGGGGGGGCTGGATATAGGGCTGGGTGTAGGGGTGGGGGTGGATATAGGGCTGGGTGTAGGGGGAGGGGCTGTCTAGCAGGGGGGGAGGGCTATCCAGTAGGGGGAGGGGTGTCCAGCAGGGGGAGGGGTGTCCGACAGGGGGGAGGGGTGTCCGGTAGGGGGGGCGGGCTGTCCAGCAGGGGGGCGGGGCTATCCGAAAGGGGGGGAGGGCTGTCCAGCAGGGGGGGAGGGGTGTCCAGCAGGGGGGAGGGGTGTCCAGCAGGGGGGAGGGGTGTCCAGTAGGGGGGAGGGGTGTCCAGGCAGGGGGTGGGGCTGTCCAGTAGGGGGGGGGGCTGTCTGGAAGGGGGGCGGGCTGTCAGGCAGGGGGAGGGGGCTGTCCAGCCGGGGGGAGGGCTGGATATAGGGCTGGGTGCAGGGGGAGGGGCTGTGCAGGCAGGGGAAGGGGCTTTCCAGCAGGGGGGAGGGCTATCCAGCAGGGGGGAGGGGTGTCCAGCAGGGGGAGGGGTGTCCGACAGGGGGGAGGGGTGTCCGGCAGGGGGGAGGGGTGTCTGGTAGGGGGGCGGGCTGTCCAGTAGGGGGGCGGGGCTGTCCAGCAGGGGGGGAGGGCTGTCCAGCAGGGGGAGGGCTGTCCAGCAGGGGGGGTGTCCAGCAGGGGGGAGGGGGTGTCCGGGCAGGGGGCGGGGCTGTCCAGCAGGGGGCGGGCTGTCCGGCAGGGGGGTGGGCTGTCAGGCAGGGGGGCGAGCTATCCGGCAGGGGGGAGGGGTGTCCGGCAGGGGGCAGGGCTGTTCGTCAATCTTTTTTGTTGTCTTTGATTTTGACACCACCTGCACACTAGAAGAAGTAGTCTGATCAGGGGAAGGCTCCCCTAGAAGTATACATACTTCTTCAGAACCAGGTGTAGCAGCTTTTGCATCAACAGAATGGTCAGTAGAAGCAGGAATCCCACACTACACTTTCCCAGATTCAAAAAAATGAGAAACAGAGGTAGGCTGGTTTTGTTTATTAACAATATCCGCCTCCTTCACTGTGTCTTGTCCATCTTCCTTCAGATTTATGTTTACCTGTGAACTAGAGGCATCACTAGAGGCAGCAGAAAGTAAATCTTGTGCCATGAGACTTTCATTGGCCACACCAGCCAAGGAGGAAACCTCCTTACTAGTGTCAATCTGAGCAGAATCAGATTGACACAGCGAAGGGGGCCTGGGTTCCTTGCTTTGAGAAACCAATTGAGCATAGGAATGGACAGTAGTAGTAACAGGGAGAACAGGTGCAGGATCCACAACTTCTTCCACAATGTCAGCCCATGTTTTATGGCCGGGCGTACAGACCATCTCATTATCATTCTTGGAGTCATAAACAACCATCCCTTGATTAATAGGCTCAGCAAACTGCCTATTAACAGGGTTGTCAGAACCAGAGGTGCAAGCTTTATTGCTTTGTATTATTTTCCTCTCCAAATCAAGGTTGGAACATGATTTATGATCATGTCCTCATTGATAACAAAGGGTGAAAATAACAGATCTTCTGCAGTTTTTAACCTCATGATCAATGACCTTACAATCTGGGCAAAATTTTGGTATGTTCTAAAATTCCACTAAGTTCCAGATCCTCTTCGTTAGTAGATAAAAAAACTTTGTCTACTAATGTGGAGCAAAGGTATATTTCAATTAGACATCTAGCATAATGGCCAAATCGAGCTATTTCAGTTTCTCGATCCATCTTAACTGGAACTCCAACAGCTAATGCAATGTCATATAGAATTCTAGGATGCCATAAAACCCAGTTTAAGCCATAGATTTTAACCCATACCTGAACTGAGGTCTTACCAATTTCATATGGGTTGAATTTCATATTCCAGTGATGTATATATACTGCACCTGGATTGAGTGAGAGGGAGCCAAATCCCCAGTCATGTATATGTACTGCAGGGGGTGCAGGTGCAGGGGGGGCAGGGGGGATGGGGGCAGGGGGGATGGGGGCCAGGTCAGGGGGGTGCGGGGGGTGGGGGGGAGGGTGGGGGTGTTGGGGGTGCAGGGGGTAGGGGGGAAGGGGGGAGGGGGGCAGGGGTGCAGGGGGGCAGGGTTGCAGGGGGCAGGGGCAGGGGGGAGGGTGGAGGGGGGCAGGGGGAAGGGGGGGTGTAGGTGCAGGGGGTGCTGCGGGGAGGGGGGGATGTCCAGCAGGAGGAGGGCTGTCCAGCAGGGGGGAGGTGTGGGGGGAGGGGTGTCCGGCAGGGGGGGCTGTCCGGCAGGGGGGGAGGGCTATCCAGCAGGGGGGGATGGCTACCCAGCAGGGGGGGTCCAGCAGGGGGGGTGGGTGTCTAGCAGGGGGGAGGGGTGTCCAGCAGGGGGGAGAGGTGTCCAATAGGGGGGAGGGGGCAGGCTGAGGTTGGGGGCATGCTGGTGTGCAAGGGTGCATGGGGGAGTGAAGTTGGGTGGGGGGTGTCCAGGGTCTGGGGGCGGGGGGTCTGTCCTGGGTGGGGGGATTGTAGTTGGGGGGGGGGGTGTCCAGGGTCTGGGGGGGTCTGTCCTAGGGGGTTTGGGGGGGGGGAGGGGCAGGACTGGCATGGGAGAGGGGGGGAACTAGCAGGGGGAGGGGAGAAAAGTAGCAGGGGGAGGGGACTGGGTAGGGGTAGGGGGTGTTGTGGTTCGGTGTAGGGCTGAACAACAGCATTCACCCAGCCAGGTTCCAAGTAGTGAACAACAGCTCTGTAGAATTTCCATGCAACTGCTAACCAAGGAAAAGAACCAGTCTTGAAACTTTAATAATTACATAATAATCAAAACTATGGAATGATTCAGAGAAATATTCAATGAATTTAATTTTTAGGATCATGGTAATTTCAATTCATTCTATGTAAGTAATGAACAATATATTTTATTCCCACTATTTTGGAAAATTCCAAAAGGTGACTCGTTTGGAAAATAAAAAAATTACTAATTTAAAAAAAATGAAAATTCATTAATCAGGGGGGTGGCAGGGGGGGCTGGCTGGCTGGGGGGCAAGCAGGGGGTGGCAGGGGGGGAACTAGCAGGGGCAGGGGGTGGGGGGGGGGGGGGGGCTGGCAGGGGGTGGAAGGGGGGGACTAGCATGGGGCAGGGGGGAAAGGCAGGGGGACAAGCAGGGGGGTGGCAGGGGGTGGCAGGGGGGGCTGGCTGGCAGGGGGCAAGCAGGGGGTGGCATGGGGGGGAACTAGCAGGGGGTGTCCAATGGAAGGTGTCCAAGGGTGGGGGTGTCTAGTGGAAGGTGTCCAGGGGGGTCTAGGGGGTGTCTATGGGGGTCTAGGGGGTGTCCAGGGGGTCTAGGGGGTGTCATAGGGCACAACAATGTGAGATTTTTTACTTTTACATCACTTTACACCAAGATTTCACTTATTTGAAGTTTACTGTGCTAGTTCTGTTTTATCATGTTTCACCCCCTAATGTGTAACGTGAATACGTAGATAGGAAGTGGTAAGACTTGCACAATGTTGGGAGACATTGAGAGAGGCAGTAAAAGATACAATGTACTAGAAAAATTCTGGTCACAGTGTGCTAGTACTGTTTTCCTTTGCATCTATTTTCCTTTGTCTCTAGTTTTGACCAAGGAAATTCTAGGAGGAAAAGTAGCATAGCGGGGAGTTTATGATATCCCCTATGTCACTGCATAGTTCTTTTATTGTTATTTGGTTAAGTAGAGTTTTGGTTTTTATCTCCATGGAGTTCCAGGTCAGAACATGGAAATTTTTGAGGTTTCCATACTCTTCATGGTTAAGGTGCATGGTTTGAGGAAAATAGTATGACCTCCCTTCGTGAGGATAATTTTAAGTTTATTTTGAATTGCACACAATTTTTTATCATGAGTTGCGCATAGCCAAGTCTAAACCATGTATCCCCTTGGTGAAACAATGTAGGATCCTTGGGCCAGTGCAGGGGGGCTGGGAAGGGGGGACAAGTGCAGGTGGGCTGGGGTAGTAGGGGGCTGGGGGGGCTGGTGCAGCTGGGGGCTGGGGTTGGGGGCTGGTGCAGGTGGGCTGCAGGGGGGGGACTGGTGCTGGTGGGCTGGGGGGTGGCAGGGGGCTGGGGGGGGGGGGGGGGGCTGGTGCAGGTGGGCTGTGGGGGGGGGGGGTGGCAGGGGGGCTGGGGTAGCAAGGGGGGTGGGGAGGGGGGCTGGGGTAGCGGGGGGCGAGGGGGGGGGGGGTTGGTGCAAGAGTGATGAGGGGGAGCTAATACTAAATTTCTTTATATTGTAGAGTATGCACTAAAAGAATCTATACCATGTCCAGCTACTATAAAGGTATGGTGTTTATTTTTTATCTCTATGTTGTTAGAGTTAATTGGTATTGAAGTTACTCATTATTTTATATCATCAATTTTAGTTGAAATGTAGTTCTTAAATCCAAATACTATATAATTCTTGTTGGATCCATACATGCCTTTAGTAAAGAGGTCCATGTAATGTTTTAAATTTCATGTGTGTTATGTGATGGTTTCCAACTTTGAAGTGGTGTGGGATCTCTTAGTGCATGATCTGGAGGTATTTGACATTATTATTTGAATAGATAGAATGATCGATGTTATGTACTAGATTGAATTTTCTCATTTTTGAGTTCAGTTTAAATCTCCTTTTGGGGTCTCTCTTGTCTTTTAGGGTAAGTGGGATTCTAGATTTGGGATAGTAGGGGGGTGTCCTGACAGGGGAGGGGGTGTCCAGATTGGGGGGAGGTGTGTCCAGACAGGGGGATGTCGTTGGACTGGGCCAACACGTTGTGGTCACGCTGCGGTCACGCCGCGGTCACGCTGTGGTCACGCCGCGGTCACGCCGCGGTCACGCCGCGGTCACGCCGCGGTCACACCGTGATTTGGCCCTGCTCCAGGACGACACCCTACGGCGGTTACTCCTTAGAGAAACATTGAATGGTTAGCTCTATAATTTTTCATATTTCCTCATTCCTAAACTATAACTCCTCTCAGCGCTGCCTCTCATCCATATTTCCACAAAACATGCATAGCAGGTGGTACAAAGGCTCAATTCAACTGAAAAAATTGGTTTGGAATTGTCTGGCATATTTTATTGTACATGTATCACAGAATATTTGTTCGGTAATTCTTCTTTTTCCTCATCCTCTTCACATGTTTTCCGAACCATATCATCCTCATCCTCTGCACATGTCGTCTGAACCAGATCAGCCTATTGTGATGGAAATTCAATGTCTGCTTTTGGCTGTTTGAGATGAAATTCCTTCCATAATTCCCTCATCTCATGTAGCACTCATTGGAGGAGGATGATCACTGCCAAGTTGAGTTTTAAAGGCTGCAAACAATCTGTTTTATGCAATTCCAAAGAGGCTGTTCTATTCTAAGGGCCTATTTCATGTTGGAGTTCCCACATTTCCCCCACAAGCTGGCAAAGGGAGGTCTATTTGGGCCTATGCAAACAGGGCTTGTTTGTTATGGACAAAGATGCAAGTGGAGACCTGGTTTTCTTGAAGAGTTTCCATGAAGGGTCTTCACTGTAGAGGAGACTAGCTCTAGTCTGTATTTGGTAGTTGCTTCCATGATGGTTCCCACAACCATTTGACTGAATTTCATACCAAACCAAGCCCTTCTGGTGACTCTTTTTCGATGCACTATAAAAATCCCATGGCCAACCCACCAAAATCAAACCATCTATTCCAGGGCCATTTCCACTCTCACTAAAAAATCCAAACTCAAGCCCTACTACAATTCCAAGCTCCCACTTCAATTTAGCCACTATGAACTCCTTTCCAGTCCCCCACCATTTTTCAATCCACCTAGGAAACCCATCCACAACTTGACCACCAATCAGGCCTACCCACCTCTCAACTTCTAAGCCACTAACCCCACATTTTCCACCAGGCATCCCACTTTAAAACCACTCCAAACCTCACCCAATTCTAACCAATTAAACCAGACCCCTTAACATTTGAAGCCCTCATCTAAATTCCTGTTCCAACTCACTTATTTTAGACCCAATCAGCCCTGCCACTTCAGAAAAACAAGAGCAGCCTACTTAAAATCCAGTCCAACTTAGTTTCCTTCATGCTTTCCCCCAAGTATATTGGGAAACTTTTATTCATTTTTCTTCATTTACCACTTCTTACTACTGATTTCAGCAGCCGGATTCGGTCTTTTAGCAATAGCCCATGACATCCATCCGTTGTCTAGAGGGTCCAGTGGGGGGGGGGGGGGTCTGTCCTGGGGTGTCCAGGGTCTGGGGGGGGGGGGGGGGCTATCCTGGGGGGTCTGTCCATGGGGTGTCTAGGGGGTCCAGTGGGGGGGGGGGGGCTGGATATAGGGCTGGGTGTAGGGGTGGGGGTGGATATAGGGCTGGGTGCAGGGGGAGGGGCTGTGCAGGCAGGGGGAGGGGCTGTCCAGCAGGGGGGGGAGGGCTGTCCAGTAGGGGGAGGGGTGTCCAGCAGGGGGAGGGGTGTCCGACAGGGGGGAGGGGTGTCCGGTAGGGGGGGCGGGCTGTCCAGCAGGGGGGCGGGGCTATCCGAAAGGGGGGGAGGGCTGTCCAGCAGGGGGGAGGGGTGTCCAGCAGGGGGGAGGGGTGTCCAGCAGGGGGGAGGGGTGTCCAGCAGGGGGGAGGGGTGTCCAGGCAGGGGGCGGGGCTGTCCAGTAGGGGGCGGGCTGTCTGGAAGGGGGGCGGGCTGTCAGGCAGGGGGAGGGGGCTGTCCAGCAGGGGGGAGGGCTGGATATAGGGCTGGGTGCAGGGGGAGGGGCTGTGCAGGCAGGGGGAGGGGCTGTCCAGCAGGGGGGAGGGCTATCCAGCAGGGGGGAGGGGTGTCCAGCAGGGGGGAGGGGTGTCCGGCAGGGGGGAGGGGTGTCCGGCAGGGGGGAGGGGTGTCCGGCAGGGGGGAGGGGTGTCTGGTAGGGGGGCGGGCTGTCCAGTAGGGGGCGGGGCTGCCCAGCAGGGGGGAGGGCTGTCCAGCAGGGGGAGGGCTGTCCAGCAGGGGGGGTGTCCAGCAGGGGGGAGGGGTGTCCAGTAGGGGGGAGGGGTGTCCAGGCAGGGGGCGGGGCTGTCCAGCAGGGGGTGGGCTGTCCGGCAGGGGGGTGGGCTGTCAGGCAGGGGGGCGAGCTATCCAGCAGGGGGGAGGGGTGTCCGGCAGGGGGCAAGGCTGTTCATCAATCTTTTTTGTTGTCTTTGATTTTGACACCACCTGCACACTAGAAGAAGTAGTCTGATCAGGAGAAGGCTCCCCTAGAAGTATACATACTTCTTCAGAACCAGGTGTGCAGCTTTTGCATCAACAGAATGGTCAGTAGAAGCAGGAATCCCACACTACACTTTCCCAGATTCAAAAAAATGAGAAGCAGAGGCAGGCTGGTTTTGTTTATTAACAATATCCGCCTCCTTCACTGTGTCTTGTCCATCTTCCTTCAGATTTATGTTTACCTGTGAACTAGAGGCATCACTAGAGGCAGCAGAAAGTAAATCTTGTGCCATGAGACTTTCATTGGCCACACCAGCCAAGGAGGAAACCTCCTTACTAGTGTCAATCTGAGCAGAATCAGATTGACACAGTGAAGGGGGCCTGGGTTCCTTGCTTTGAGAAACCAATTGAGCATAGGAATGGACAGTAGTAGTAACAGGGAGAACAGGTGCAGGATCCACAACTTCTTCCACAATGTCAGCCCATGTTTTATGGCCGGGCGTACAGACCTTCTCATTATCATTCTTGGAGTCATAAACAACCATCCCTTGATTAATAGGCTCAACAAACTGCCTATTAATAGGGTTGTCAGAACCAGAGGTTCAAGCTTTATTGCTTTGTATTATTTTCCTCTCCGAATCAAGGTTGGAACATGATTTATGATCATGTCCTCATTGATAACAAAGGGTGAAAATAACAGATCTTCTGCAGTTTTTAACCTCATGATCAATGACCTTACAATCTGGGAAAAATTTTGGTATGTTCTCAAATTCCACTAAGTTCCAGATCCTCTTCGTTAGTAGATAAAAAAACTTTGTCTACTAATGTGGAGCAAAGGTATATTTCAATTAGACATCTAGCATAATGGCCAAATCGAGCTATTTCAGTTTCTCGATCCATCTTAACTGGAACTCCAACAGCTAATGCAATGTCTTATAGAATTCTAGGATGCCATAAAACCCAGTTTAAGCCATAGATTTTAACCCATACCTGAACTGAGGTCTTACCAATTTCATATGGGTTGAATTTCATATTCCAGTGATGTATATATACTGCACCTGGATTGAGTGAGAGGGAGCCAAATCCCCAGTCATGTATATGTACTGCAGGGGGTGCAGGTGCAGGGGGGGCAGGGGGGATGGGGGCAGGGGGGATGGGGGCCAGGTCAGGGGGGGTGCGGGGGGTTGGGGGGGGGGGGTGGGGGTGTTGGGGGGTAGGGGGGAAGGGGGGAGGGGGGCAGGGGTGCAGGGGGGCAGGGGTGCAGGGGGCAGGGGGCAGGGGCAGGGGGGAGGGTGGAGCGGGGCAGGGGGAAGGGGGGGTGTAGGTGCAGGGGGTGCTGCGTGGAGGGGGGGATGTCCAGCAGGGGGAGGGCTGTCCAGCAAGGGGGAGGTGTGGGGGGAGGGGTGTCCGGCAGGGGGGGCTGTCCGACAGGGGGGAGGGCTATCCAGCAGGGGGGGATGGCTACCCAGCAGGGGGGGTCCAGCAGGGGGGGTGGGTGTCTAGCAGGGGGGAGGGGTGTCCAGCAGGGGGGAGAGGTGTCCAACAGGGGGGAGGGGGCAGGCTGAGGTTGGGGGCATGCTGGTGTGCAAGGGTGCATGGGGGAGTGAAGTTGGGTGGGGGGTGTCCAGGGTCTGGGGGGGGGGGGGTCTGTCCTGGGTGGGGGGATTGTAGTTGGGGGGGGGTGTCCAGGGTCTGGGGGGGTCTGTCCTAGGGGGTTTGGGGGGGGGGGGAGGGGCAGGACTGGCAGGGGAGAGGGGGGAACTAGCAGGGGGAGGGGAGAAAAGTAGTAGGGGGGAGGGGACTGGGTAGGGGTAGGGGGGTGTTGTGGTTCGGTGTAGGGCTGAACAACAGCATTCACCCAGCCAGGTACCAAGTAGTGAACAACAGCTCTGTAGAATTTCCATGCAACTGCTAACCAAGGAAAAGAAACAGTGGGGGGGGGGGGGGGGTGGCAGGGGGGCTGGGGGGGGGGGGGGGGGTGGAGGTGGGCTGGGGGGTGGCAGGGGGCTGGGGAGGGGGGACAGGTGCAGGTGGGCTGGGGTAGCAGGGGGCTGGGGGGGGGGGTGGTGCAGTTGGGGGCTGGGGTTGGGGGCTGGTGCAGGTGGGCTGCGGGGGGGGGGGGGGGGGACTGGTGTTGGTGGGCTGGGGGGTGGCAGGGGGCTGAGGGGGGGGGGGGGGGGGCTGGTGCAGCTAGGGGTTGGGGTTGGGCGCTAGTGCAGGTGGGCTGCGGGGGGGGGGGGGGGGGTGGAGGTGGGCTGGGGGGCTGGGGGTAGCAGGTGGCTAGGGGGGGGGGGGGTGGTGCAGGGGGCTGGGGAGGGTGGGGGAGACTGGTGCAGCTGGGCTGGGGGTGGACTAGTGCAGATGGGGGCTGGGGTTGGGGGCTGGTGTAGATGGGCTGCGAGGGGGGGGGGGAGGGCTGGTGCAGGTTGGCTGGGGGGTTACAGGGGGCATGGGGGACTTGCATGGGGTGGAATGGGGGACTAGCAGGGGGCTGGGGGGGGGGCAGGGGGGACTGGCAGGGGGTAGGGGGTGGGCTGGCTGGGGGACAAGCAGGGGGGGGGGGGGCTGGCAGGGGGGGTGGCAGGGGGCAGGGGGCAGGGGGGACAAGAAGGGGAGTGGCAGGGGGGGACTAGCAGGGGGCAGGGGGCAGGGGGGGCTGGCAGGGGGGTGGCAGGGGGGACTAGCAAGGGGCAGGGGGGGACTATCAGGGGGCAGGGGGGCTGGCAGGGGGGCTGGCAGGGGGACAAGCAGGGGGACAAGCAGGTGGGTGGCAGGGGGCAGGGGGGGACTGGCAGGGGGTGGCAGAGGGGGATTAGCTGGGGGTGTGGCAGGGGGCATGGGGGACTGGCCGGGGGCAGGGGGACAAGCAGGGGGGCTGGCAGGGGGCAGGGGGCAGGGGGGTGTCTTCAAGGCAGTGGGGAGGAGGGCAAGGGGGGGGGGGTCTGTAAGGCATAGGGGAGGTGTGCAGGAGGTGTTCAGGGGGGTGTCTAGGGGGTGTCCAGGGGGTGTCCAGGGGGTGTCCAGGGGTTGTCCAGGGGGTGTCCAGGGGGGTGTCCAGGGGGGTGTCCAGGGGGGTGTCTAGGGGGTGTCAGGGGGGTGTCAGGGGGGTGTAAGGGGGTGTCAGGGGGGTGTCCAGGGGGGTGTCCAGGGGGGTTTCTAGAGGGGTGTCCAGTGGGGTGTCCCGGGGGTGTCTAGGGGGTTGGGGGGGTATTTCTTTTTATGTATGTACACACCCTATATCCACGGTTTTAAACCGTGGCTATTGGTTTATTGCCACGGTTTTTAACCGTGGCTATAGACCTAACTCCACGGTTTCCAACCGTGGCTATAAAGCCTGTCCGGCGTCTAATATAGCCACGTTTGAAACCATGGCATTAAGTATACAGCCACAGTTTGAACCGTGTCTTTAGGTATATAGCCACGGTTTGGAACCATGGCTATAGGTCTGGGCCTATAGCCACGCCAAACTTAGCCACGGTTCCTCAAACCGTGGCTATTACCTATAGCCACGGTTTGAGGGCCTATAGCCATGGTTTAGAACCGTGGATATAGCCCGAATTTCTAGTAGTGTCAATAATCTTGCATTGGTTGGAGTTGTAATGAGTTCTCCATCCATTAAGATTAAAGAATAAGCTCCATTGAAATAGACCTTATGTATTGAGTAAGGCCCTTCCCACTTTGGCTCAATATTTGGAGGCTTCTTTCCTAGTATCATTGGGGTTCTGAGGACCAATACCAATTCTCCTTGAATGAATGAACAAAGACAAATTTTTTTATTGATAGCTCGTGCTATTTGATTATGATAGACTTCTAAATAGTGTAGTGTGCACAATATTTTTTCATCTAGTCCTTCCAATTCATCCAATTGCTTTTGAGATTTTTCATCTATAGATAACTGATCATAAATTGTGACTCTAAGAGAAGGTAATTGGACTTCAATAGGAAATAATTCTTCCATTCTATATACCAATAAATATGGGGTTGATCGTGTAACAGTACGGGTGGTAGTCCGGTAAGCCCATACAGCATGAAAAAGTTTACCTGGACATGATTTATTATCTTTATCCACCATCTTTTGAAGTATGTTTGAAAGATTCTTATTTAAAGACTCTACTTGACCATTTTCCGCTACATGATACCGAGATGAATGGTTGGATCTGATATTGTATTCTTGATACAATTTTCATACCTCGGATGAAAAAAAGTTGGTGCCATTATCTGTCAATATGGTATGAGGAACACCAAATCTGGTAATGATGTTGGACTTGACAAAGATAACAATGCTTTTAGCACCGACTTCTTTGAGAGGTATTTCCTCTGCCCATTTGGAAAAGAAGTCAGTAGTAGTAAGAATATACTTAAACTTCTTAGCTGTAGCTGGAGGATAAGGTCCTACTATATCCATTCCCCTTGTAGAAAATGTCCAGGAGTTTTTATCTGTATGAAGTAAATCCGGGGGTTGATGAATGAAGTTGGAACATACATGGAAAGAATGACACTTCTTAGTGAAATCAACACAATTTCGCATCATTGAAGGCTAGAAGTATCCAACCCTTTGAATTTGACCAGAAAGTCTATGTCCAAACTGGTGGGCACCACAAAATCCTACATGTACTTTATTCATGAAAACCATTGTCTCTTCACCATCAATACATCTGAAGAGAATTCCATCAAAACCTCACTTGTAGATAATTTTTTGGTGGTCTAGGCTATCATAAAGAGTAAAATTGACCACACTTCTCCGGACTTGTTCTTTACCATATCTATTATATGGGAGTGTTCCATTTTGAAGGTATTCCTTGATAGGTGTCATCCATCCTGTAACATGACCATATGGTTCAGAAATGGGACTAATTTCATTGATTTCCTCTATTTTGATTTGAACAAAAGGTGAAACTATACGACAGTGGGAAATACTGATAATTGTTTCATCCTGATTTGGATCTTCCAGGGATGTGGCTACATTATCTAGTGCATCATCTTGGGAATTTTGTGATCGTGGGACATAAGAAAATGTCAGTTCTGAGGGAAATTCCACCATTAACTCTCTGACGTAATCACACAAAGGGCTAAACTCTTCCTTTATAATGGAATAATCCCCATTGATTTGTTTGATTACTAAATCTAAATCACCTTTTACCTTCAAGTGATTCACCTGTGCCTGAAGCACCAATTCCAAGCCTACGATGAGAGCTTGATATTCTGCTTCATTGTTTGTATCGCCTTCCAACAATAAGAAGGAATAGGGTAGCACTTCCTTTTCAGGGGAAATAAGCACGATTCCTAACCCAACTTGTTGAATTTAGGACCTTCCATTTTCTTCCCTATTGGACTTCTGGCGGAACCATCAAAGTACATTTCCCATGTTTGAGGATTATCTTAAATAGAGAAGACTTCCTCATCAGAAAGTTCAGTATTTAAAGATGTATCTTCTATAGATGGGTGTTCAAAAAGGAAATTAGCTAGAGCTTGGCCCTTTATTGCCTTTTGAGACACATACTAGATATTAAACTACTGCAAAATTACTACCCACCTTTCCAGACATCCTATAAGCATTGGACGACTAAGGATAAATTTTAGCAGGTTATTGTGAGATACCAATTGGACCTCATGATGTTGCAGGTAGTGTCTCAATTTTTGAACTACAAAGATTAATTCTAGGAAACAGTTTTCAATACTTGAATATTGATTTTCTGCCTCAAACATAGTCTGAATGAGATATTAAAGGCTGTTTTCATTCCCAGTATCATTCTTTTGGGAAAATAAGGCACCCAATTATCGCTCTAAAGCTATCATATAGAGAATAAGTGGTCTTCCTTCAACAGGTGGCATTAATACCAATGGACTCAATAGATATTTCTTGAGGATATCGAATTCTTCCTGACATTCTTCAGTCCACTGGTAGGTGACTCCCTTCTTCATTAATCTGGTGAAGGGTAAACAATTTCCTGCCAAATTGGTAATCAAACGCCGAATATAGGACAAGTTTCCTTGAAGTCATCTTAATTACTTCAAATTTCAAGGAGGTGAAATGTCAAGGATTGATTTTGTTTTCTCAGGATCAACTTAGATACCACTATGGCATACAACAAAGCTGAGAAATTTTCCTGAGGTTACCCCGAAAGCACATTTCAAGCGGTTCAACTTCAAATTGTGTTGTCGAAGTTTATTGAATATGATTTCCAGATCGGCCAAGTGATAAGAACATTTTATGGATTTAACCACCAAATCATCCACATAACATTCAACATATTTCCCTAAAAAGGGTTTGAATATATGCTGCATGACACATTGATACGTTGCACCTGCATTCTTCAGGCCAAAAGGCATTAGCTGATAGAAAAAAACACCTTGAAAAGCTCTGAATGATGTAGACTCCTGGGGCCATTCATATTTTATTGTACCTAGAGTAACGATACATGAAGGAAAGAGCTTCATAGCCACCTGTTGCATCAATTAAGAGTTCTGTGATCAGAACTGGAAAATCATCCTTGGGACAATGCCGATTAAGATCTTTGAAGTCAATGAAAACTCTAATTTGTCCATTATTATTTTTCAAAGGGACAATATTAGCCAACCATTTGGGATATTGAACTTCTTTGACAAATTTATCCTTGATAAGATTATCAACTTCAGCTTCAACTTTGGAGACATAAGTTGGGTGTGTTCTTCATGCTGCTTACATGAATCCTCGATGTTCTTCTAGAAAACCCAAATGATGAGTGGAAACATTGGGATTAAGACCTGACATTTCTTTATAATTCCAAGCTAATAAATCTTGATTTTTTTAGAAATGAAGTATAAATTTCTTGCTCTTCAAGAGTCATGGCTACACTAATTAAAGTGTGGCATGGATCTTCTTTTGTACCCAGATTTATTTCTCTGAGTTCATCCACAGTGGTAGAGATACCCTCTTCAAATGCTGGTGGAGCATCCCCAAGATCTTACTCTTCCTCTTCAATATGTGTTACTTCTTCTGTTTCTACTTGCATAGTAGATGATGAAGAAGAATTTCCATGGTCAGGGGAGAAGTTAAAATTTGAACATCTTGAAGAAGAGACTGCCATTTTTGACCCTATTGACGATGAAGGGTCTTCCTGGGGTAATAGAGAGGATATTATGTATTGAGAATCGACATCATTATTTTACTCTAGTATTTCTATAACTTCTTCTGGCCTGGTTGATGAAGTATAGAATTGCTGGATTTCAGCGGATGAAATGAAGACATCTCCATTTAAGATTTCATCATAGCTTAGCGAATCAATAATTTCTCCCTTGCTGTCTGGATTTATTGTTGTAATTGACATTATGGAAGTTTCTATAAGAGTATTTGGATTTAGGTCTATCCTGTCAATTTGACTGATAGGAAACACATAATCTGTAATCACATGTATGAATGGGTTTACTAGAATCTTGTACAAACCATTTGGAGCATAATTTTAGTGACCTTCTTTGCCATGGATTTTCCCTTTCCCTCCATGTGATAAAATTCTGTATCAATGTATTGAGATTCACACATTTTTAATGGGGACTTGTCACCGTACAATGTCCCAATTTGACCATTGAAACAATATTTGAGACATTGATGGTATGATGAAGGTACGACTGCATGTTGATGTAGCTAAGGTATTCCAAGAAAAATGTTGAAGGAGGTGTCCTGAATAACAAGCATGAAATCTGAATTAGACACAAGGTCTCCAAACTGAATTATAAGTGTTATCTCGCCCAAAGGTTCTTGTTCATTCTTATCATATCATTGCAACATCAAAGTAGAAGGAGATAAATCTTATTTGGTGAGAACCAATCGATGAAGTGTACGAATTGGAATGAGGTTGACTCCTAAACCATTATCAATAAAATCTCGTCGGATGTATATATGATTGAATTTTCCAGATAGATACAAAGGTTTGATATGTCCATGTACAACATCATCTTCATCTTTATCTGTAAAAGATATCACTGCATGGAATTCTGCAGGATAATTCTCTATACGGTAGACCTCAGCCGCAGAAATTTTAGTTTCAAATTCTTGAGTACGTGACAAAGACTCAATAAGCACCTCCTGAAGATCTTTTGATAGATTCAAGGCATCCAGAATTGATAACTTGGCCAGTACTTGGGACAAATGTTTCAAGACATCATACTTTTGGTCCAAAGGCCTGTGTTTCCTTGCATGAAAATGTGGTTTTGCAGGTGCCTTGACAGTTGATTCTTTGGAAGTAGATGCATCCCATATCAGGGTAGGAATTGGAAACACTCTTGGATTTGGTAGATTAAACTAACTAGGTCTATCTATTAGCTGAGCGGAAGAAGGGGTAACCTCTAACTGGTCCTCCAAAATAACTATTCCAGGACCGAATCTTCTATTGGTGGAAGAACATTCGTATTCCTGTTGAGCCCACTGAAGGGATTTTCCACGAGTTTCTACCACATATATAGTTCTAGCAGGGGTAGAATTGAAATAGTGTCTTCTAGAATATCCACATCTTCCTCTATATCCTAGACCTCTATCTTTTCCTCTAATTCCTCTATTATATACAAGGAACTTAGGCTCATAATGATTGAAACTGTCATTGGAATAAGGATCCGTTAAATGAATCATGTTAATAGAACCAAAGATCAATTCTTCATCTGATGATGATTATGCCTGATGAACCAGTTCAGGATGTGCCGTTTGGTGGGGTGGTGCCCATGCTTTTGAAGCAGATGGAATAAAATCTTCCAGAGTCAAAGACAACTTAGGCTTTGACACGAGATCATCTTCTTTTGACTGCTCTTCTTTATTCAAATTATGCAGCTTATTTTTGGATTTTCCTTCTAATGAAGGGGTTTTGATGTTGCAGAAATAGAATAAGACACAATTGTTTGATTCAATTGTGTTCATAAAATAGAACGAGTTCAGTTGATCATTTTCATGACCATCCAATCATCATATTTCTACGCATTTTTACTTTTGACTTCGTGCCACTCGCCTTCTTCCTCTAGATCAGTAGTAGTAACACATGCTATCTGGGCTAAAGAACCTTTCATTTTTACTTGTCTAGTGTCCACCATATTTTGTAGGAGGTATTTGAAGACAAAACACCCCGGAATGGGATTACCCAACATCTGTTGAAACGGGAAATAGTTGGGGAGGTCTTCATATCCTTCCTTGTTTGGCCTTTTGGGCTTTGGAAACTGAACCATATTGTTTTCCAGAGCCGAGATAAAGTAACCATGAACTTGTTCATTCTGTAAAGAATAAAATTAGTTCTTTAAATCCTCAAATTATTTCTGACTTTGATCTCTTTGATCATCTTGATGAGGCATCCATTTTTTTTATTCTCAGGAGGTGGATCCCTTCAATATGATGAAGGTTTTGAAGTGGAAGCAGGTATAGGTGCTTGTTTAAGTGTAACTATAGCAGTATCTGCTTTCCCTATTCTCCTTCCTAGAGATGATGTAATTACATGAGTTTTATCCCTAGTCTCTATAAGAGAGTCTTCTATATGCCAAGCGATTGAAGTAAGGTCTCAAAACCCTTCTGTGTATTTCACAGGGATCAATGGTGTGCGTAATTCATCATGCAGATTTGCCACACATATTGGCAACAATTCTTCTTGAGGGAGTACTAAACTTGAGGAATATGTTAATCCCTTCTAGTGAGCAATAAAATCCAAAACTCTTTCATTTTACCTTTATTTATAATTGGTATGATAAAAAACTATCCTCTTTGGTAATGTTGAGATAAATTGAAGACTGAATTTTTGACAGAGATCTTCGCACCCAGTAATTGATCGAGATTGCAAACTTGTATACCAGACAAAAGCAGGTCCTTGTAATGACTTCACAAAACACCTGAGCGTAACTGCTTCTTGTTGTTGAGGTGTTCCCATCATAGGATCGCAACGAGAAAAAAATGTGTTAAGTGTTGTTATGGATCTCCTAAACCATTAAAAATTGGGAATTTGGTATTCGAAAAATTTGATGGGGGAGGAATTGCATCCACCCATTCAGGTTAAGCTCTCTTTTCCAGTTGAACTAGTGCATTTCGTCCTTCCATAGCTTCCAACTGAGCTATTAATGACTCAATGATAGTCATTAATGCTTGAGAAACATCTGGTTGAGCTTGGACCTGAGCAGGTGCAATAACTAGAGTTTGGATGGGTGTGGAGACTGGTACTTCCACTGATGGTAGTATTTCCAGTTCTGTCACGTATGACCCAAAGGATTGGACCTGTGAGGGTGTACTTGTAAAGAGGGATATTCTTGATCCATCCCAATAGCTACAAAAAATTCCCTTTATTTATTAACTCTAGCATTTTTAGGAGGAATACTACCTTGAAGTAGTTCTACATTTAACCTCCTTAACTCCTTAATTTCTTCTTCTTACTGTAAGAACCTTTCCTCTAATGAGAGTGATTGGCCTTATCCAGAGGTAGGGTGGGATATAACATGACTCTTACCCTTTTCCTTGGCATGTTCCTTTCTAGAGTATGGAAGGGTATTACCCAAAGTAATGTCTTGCGTCTGGCCAACCCTCTGGATTCTGGTACGTACACCTCCTTAATTTGTTTCTGTGTATATGACCTCTTGAACAAGAACTTCTTCATATGATTCCTCTGAGTGAGACTCATGTTCTGGGGGATTAGTGATAATGACATTGATGACATTTATCGATGCATAACTCATTACAACCCTTCTATTAGCGTTTCTGCGATACTGTCTTCTTCCATGTCCTTTATGAGACATTGCCTTTTGTTTGGTTGATCCCTCAGGAACTTCTTGATGAACTGTAATTTGGAGGGAATTTCCTGATAATTCGGCTCTGCGTTCCTCTTGTGGCTTCTTCCCTAATTGAGAGAAGACTGACTTTCAATGAGGAAGATATTGAGAATTTGTAAAAGTCCCCAGTCAGGTGGACTGGGGCTGTTCCTGTTTTTCCTACTCAAATCCTCGAATCTTGTCTATTGATCATTAAGGTTGGATTAAAAGAGTCCCCAGCCTGGAAAGCTAAGGTGGCTCTTGAACTACTACATCTGAAACTTTATTAAAATATCTCCTGATTTTACAGATTTTAGTCTGGAAATTGGATGGATGCTTCATCCGATATCCACTCAAATCACCTGGCTCAGATGACCATTGGATTATTTCTGACATCGCTATCACATGATGATGTGCATTCTCTAAATGAGAAGCCTGTTCAATATTCTCATTTGCTTGATTCAAGTGTAATTAGACAACTTATTCTTTATATGACTGATTTTGGGAAGAACTAATTGAGGCCTGTTCTTGAGAAATACTTTGATTACACACAAAACTAGTTAGTTGTGGCTAGCCATGGGCAATAACATTGCATGAGACCACTTTTGGTGGGCTTTGTTGACTAGAGAGCACATTGAAATGAAATGCTCCATGAACACCTCATCCCCTGATATGAATACCAGATGGGGCATTGGTAATTAACTAGCGCAACATTTTTAATGTGTCAAGGCATGTATGTTGAAGGGATCTCTGCTACTTTTCAACCTTTGGATATCGGGAAACTGAGAGAGATGCCAAGTCAATTTGGCGTCACAAATCTTCTATTACCTTAACATGATTTTGATATTCATCATAAGGTAATATTTTCTCTTTAAAGTGACAAAGAGTTTTCTATATGTTGAGATGAATATCGTGAATACAATATTCTATCAACGTTTCTAGAATATCATAATGACAGTTAGCCAAAAGCTAAAACATGACGGATATTTCACCTTTCTCCAACTGTTTTCTCATATTCAGCACTTCCTCTTTGTCATTTGATAAAGATTCTTCTACCTGATTGGACCAAAGCTGGTGCTTCTTTGTTGCTTCATCAGATTCAATAAGATTGGTAGAGAATTCATTTGTCAAATTAGAAGATGAATGACCCAGGGGTGGTTTAGAGAATGACCTACACCCCAGGCTATCTTCTGATTGAGAAAGTATTTTACCTACTAGCGGTATGGCATCAGACATGACTGAATTCACATTTTCAGGTACCTCAAGATAAGAGGTATTTCTCATTACTTCATTGTCCATTGAAGAATTTTCCAGGCAATGCGAATTACTACTACGGATAGGAATTTCGAAGCTAAATTCTTCATTATGGGGAGGAACACCATGGTGGGTTACATGAAAAGATGAAACCTTTTTCTCCTCAGTCTTCTGGACACAGAGAGGGTTATCATGGCTCTCATATGAAGATGATTCTTTCAGATTGACCTAATTGTCATGAAGTAAGCCTTCATGAGGAAGTTTCTAATGAAGACCTTCAAAATTATTGCTATTATTTCCGGAATTTGGAAATGAGAGAGTATAATCCTGAGTTGCAAAATATAATTGTCTGAGGGCTTCAAGAAAGCCAACATTGAGCATGGACTTATTGTAGATTGAATATTTATTTTTTAACTGTGATGGATGGGTCTTTTTCTTGGACGAATTCTTACTCACTTTGGAAACCACTTGTTGATGAAAGTGGTAATTATGGTCAGGTGTATGTGCCTGCTCATGAGAAATGACCAGGTTACACCGACTTTCTCCATTTAAATCAGGTGTATGTGCCCGATTTGATTGTCCGTATGACATGGGGGAGTATGACCCCCGAACCTCCTGGACTGGAACAGAGGTATGTATCTACTTTGGGGTGACATGTTGATGACTCACTCCACTGATAGATATAGATTTATGTTTCTTTATATCTGATGTCGTTGGAGTTGTTATAATATTCTGACAGGTATCCAAAATATGGGCATGGATTTTCTTCTACTCTTTCACCATTGTCTGAATGTTCTTGGTGACTTCAGATGCCGGAATGAGAATATACATCCATTCAGTGTTGGGAGTAGGTGTGTGTTCTTTCTCCTGTCCTCATTTTCCTATCAGTGAATTCAGACAGTATTCATGTGTGGGGGCAGAAAGTTGTGTCTGCCTCCTGTTTTTCATTAGAGATTTCCAATTGACATCTCTAGGAGCTAACAAATGAGTTTGTTGGTTAGCTTGATGAATTTTAGGTGTATGTTCCTGAAGATTGTTCTCCACTGAATATGATTGACGAACTTCCTTTAATACTGGTAGAAAAGACTGTTGGCAGAATTGATGAGTGTAAGAAGGTGTGTGTGCCTGTTTACAGGTGGTCACCACATTTGGTTGGAAGGATTCTTTGGATGTAGTGTGATGAGAATGCTAACTGGATGATGATTTATAAACAGGTGTATGTGCCTCCCTATAGTACTCTGCCAGAATTTCCTAGTGGGATTGGTGTGTTACAGACAGACGAGTCTGCTGGGCAGTGAAATTAGGAAGGACAGGTGTATATGCCCGCTCATTGTTTTCCATAAAGTTAGGTTGATGGACTTCTCCGGAAGTGGAAGAGGTAAGAACCTACTCCCTATTGGCCGAATTTTGCCTCTGACGGTCCGTCTTGTGTGCTCGGGTCTGAGTAACCTGAGCCGAACACCTAGATGCGATACCCCCATCATGTTGAGGGTGCACTACCGCACGAGTCTGGCGACGATTGTTGGTGGGAGTCCTCAGTAAGGACTCCTATATTCTTGAGCTAAGGCCTTGAGTGACCTCCTGATTCACATCCCCATAATATGGGAGGGACTGGTTGTTGTGTTCTGGGGATAAAGGCCCGAAACGGTTGGAGATGGTGGTTGGCACCACCTGCTTCTTGACCATTGGTCATCACTGTCCGGAAAACCAGGGTGAGTTTTTAGCTTGGAGGGCTTGTCGAGCGGCCTCCATAGTCAGGATGGCACTATGTTGATGGTATTCCCTCACCAATGCATTTGAGACCCAGCGTTAAAGATGCTGAGTAGTTGATGTCGTCCTCAGAGCGGATGAGGATCCAGCAGGAGTAGCAGCCGATGCATTCACAGGTGTGAACCTTAAAGAAGCTATTTTGTGTTGCAGAGAGATCTTGGAAAAGAGTGCCAGTTTGATATAGCAGACATAATCAAGATAAGTCTGGCCAAACTAAATCTTTTGGATGAGTACATATGTTATTTATTTCTTTGTTGGCCCTCATATTGAGTTTAATAGGGGCCTAACAAATAAGTAAAACATCATTTAACTTTGTTAAGGATTCACATCAGGCTCACCATTTTTTGTTTTGTCTGAAATTGGGGATGAAATTGTTTGTTTAAGGTTAAAACTTTACAATCATTTTCTAATGGTTTTATTCATAAAACCAGAAACACCCAATGATTCTATATCCATTTAGACCCACTTTCCAAAGGTAGGTGATCATTATTTGTGGACCTATGAGGATTAAGAATTTTCATTGGATGAGAGGATGGGAGGTTAGGCCCATCACACCTTTATGGGGGGAATTATTTCCTACTCCTGGACTCTCTTATATATTTATGTTATGTTCACGAATCCATAGTAATTCACCAAGCATAAAAATGAGTTTTCCTTTAGATTTTTCAATCAATGATTGATATGTATGGTATTTAGAGAATCTTTTATACATATTTGAGGTTCTTCATTGATGGGGAATCATCCGTATGTATTAGAGATTCTTAGTCAATGGTATCCTTCAATAAATTATATAGAAATCGCTTGGTCATTATGATGACCATACTGGTTTTAAAGCCTTTGAGTGGGGCACTTGAAGTTTATTTTCATTCAGAAAGACAGAGATTATTTCAAAGTTGGGATCATACCTGCAGATGGGCTACATATGTATCCTTTTTAAAAAGGAATCAGAACCCATGTAGTTAGATAAATAAGATATAGTTTAATGTCATATGGGATGAAAAATAATTATTGAATGAGGGGATTGATCCATATAATGGATTCCTACGTACTCTACTTTGATGGCATAGATCAAAGTCCACGTAGTTCGGGTGAAGAAATATGGGGCTTATGCATGGTTAACGACACAAAAAGAGATGTCACGATTACTTTTACACTCTAAGCTCATGTGAGTCGTGCTCGGTGTGAGAAACAAGAGGTATCAGTAAACCTGACGATTGTGCCACAAAGTATGCAGTCACAAGAAATGATGTGGGGATTACATATGTATGACTACCTAAGTAGATGAAGACCATGACTTAATTCATGAAAGAAGCCCATGAGTAGGTTCCATAAAGGTATTTGTACTTTATGGAGATTTAGAGTTTTAAAATGGGGCTTACTCCTAAGGACGATGCCCAAATTAAAGGGTACTTATAACTTGGGGCTTACTCCTAAGAAGGAGGACCAAATTAAAAGGGACTTATGATTGGGGCTTATTCTTGAGAAGGAGGCCCAAATCAAAAGAAATTAAGATTGGGGCTTACTCTTGAGGAGGATGCCCAATATTAAAGGAAATTATGATTAGGGCTTACTCTTGAGAAGGAGTCCTAGGTTAAGGGGACTTGGGGCTTACTCCAGTGGAGGCTGCCCTAATTAAAGGAATTATGATTGGGGCTTATTCCTGGGAAGGATCCCCAAGCTAAGGGAACTTGGGACTTACTCCTGAGGAGGATTCCCTAAATCAAAAGACATTCTCATCTTAAAGGATGAGGTTATATGGAGGAAAAATTTAACCTTAGTGACATAAATCTAGTAAGTCACAAGGTTTTAGGAGAGGTTCTCATAGAATTCCTTTCATATAAGGAAGCCACCAAAGGAACCATGCCATAATGGATTTGAAAAGGTATTCGAGGGCTAATATCTTGAAGAGGAGAGGTGAACGTGAGAGAGGAACACAAATGAAGTTGGAGCGCAAGTCTTGGCCACACAAGTGTACTTGCGCAACATGGGTTTACCTTGGAGATGAATAATCTGTAGAGTAATACTTGGGAGAGACTTAACTCAAGCATGTATTATTATCCTAATATGTTTCCAAAAGGGTGGCATGCAAGTTTCATCGAAAGGGTAGGGCAGCGTGCAAGTGTTTCCATTTTTAAGGAGGTCTGGACACTTAGGCACGCAAGTGTTGATGAATTCTAAATACTTAGGCCTTTTTCTACTCTATTTGGTCTTTCATTCTAGCTAAAAAGTTACCTTAGAAGCTCTCAGAAGAGTCATGTTGAAGACTAGGGTGACCAAAGCTTGAATTTGAGTTTTGGAAAAATCCCTCCTTGGAATGGGGGCACAAATGGGATATTTATAGGCCCCCTTGAAACTTGGGAAAAAAACCAAATAGGGCGCAAAAGTGATCTGTGCTACCCATAGGTGGTGCGCAAGTGACTTGCACGGCGTGCAAGTTACTTGCACGCCTCCCTTCAAATGGGATCCTAGTCCATGACTTTGTCAATTTTTTTTGATATTCTTAAAAGGGTGACCCTCTTTTTGCTTAAGGTATTACTGTTTTCCATTCTTTCAAATATGTGATTAAAAGGAGCGTAAAAAAAAGTCCCCCCTCAGAGTTGGATCTGAAAATGAATGAGGATCCGGCTCTGAGGTAAAGCCGAAGAATCAAGGGTTTGTGGGGTGCAAGTTTGGCACATATATGCTGGGGATTGGTAGTTTTGGATATCATGAAATCCATGTCACAGTGAAACAAGTCATTCTAAGGAGGTAGCAAGAGCAAAGGTATCGTCAACACGTGATCAGAGATAGATTGTTGACTAATATCAGTTAATTTCAGGCTACAATGTCCCGAGCTAAGGATGATCCTGCTGTAAAGCTGAAGGAGCTAAATAAAAGATAAAAAAGAAGGTTGTATAGTAGATGCACCTTCAGCAAGAGATAGATGATGTTACTGGGGATCTTGACCAGTTTCATAATACGTTGGAAGAAGTCCAAGAAGATGCTATAAAAGCCATCACATATGCAAAAGAAGCACTTCGTCGAGCTGAAGAGAGTGAAGCTGGTAGAGTAAATGAACTTCAAGTGGCTACTGATGAAGCTCATTATGCTATAAAATAGATGAGAAATCATGTTGAAAGTCTTATGTAATTTCCGAAAAAAGATAAGAGACTCCATTCTGTGAATGTTCTTCTAATCTTGTTCATTAATGAAAAACGGTTCATTTTCAATCATATGTACCTTCATTTTCTTGATAATTGCTCTTATTTTTACCTAAGCCATTGGGCCTAGTAAACATTGTTTTATTTTTTCTAGGGTTATGTAAATAAGCACACAAAATTTGCATCTTTAATTTCTCAATATTGCCTAAATCATGAAAAATGTACGTTTAGCAAGCTGGGACTCAACTTTTTTTCAGATTACCCTTTATAGATCCCCAATTTAATGAGTACCATGTCTTTTTTTATTGGAAGTTTAAAGTCATGCATGTTGGACTATAAAAGGATAATATGTAAGGTCAAATAGCTTTGACCAAATGGATGATATTGACTCAATTCTTGATAATTTTTTTGGAAACATATTACCATATTCAAGTATGTAGGGGGAAAATAGTAAACTGTAACTTGAGAAATTTTGAATCTAAGGAATGACATAGGAAAAGTGATAAAAGGAATTAGAGGAATTTTGTTCTAATAATGAAGTTACCATTACTTTACAAACCCATTATGGGGGCTGAATTATGCAGGGCCAACTAGGGCATATGTTGCATAGTCAAATAGTAGTATCTTTTGGCTGACAGGTCTGTTATGTAGAAAACTTATGCAAGGCCACCTAAGGGCACCTTCTGCATAGTTGGGAAAAATAACTCTAAACAATTTGACTTTATATTGCTAAAATCCTATAAAAGTTTTATGGAGATTCAAATTTTACAAAGCATAGAGTTTTCTTTGCGGAGAAAGGTACTTGAATATGGGGAGGATATTTCCAATCAGAATTGTCAAAGAATTAGAGGAATGCGACTTATACGAAGGACTGAACCAAACATAAGAAAAAAGGTATCTATGGTTTTAAATCATATGACTAAACCAGAGATAGAAACATTATATGACATATGGTCAAATCATCCAAGATTATTTCATATTGGTCTGAACATATGGAGAAGGAGGAAAATGTAAACCATAGACTTGAATACTTTCAGATCATGAAAAAGAGTATGGAACAAATATGTTAAGGATGCCAGTTTTTTTGTAGATACCTACATATCTCCGTTAAGACCAATAGGGACAAAAGATTATTCTCCTAAGAATTAAGTTACCATTACTTGAAAAAACCATTAAGGAGGCTGAATTATGCAGGGCCAACTGGGGCATAAGCTGCATAGTCAAATAGTAGCATGTTTTGGATGACAGGTCCATTATGTAAACAACTTATCCAAGGCCACCTAAGGGCACATGATGCATAGTCAGGAAAAATAACTCTCAGGTATCAGAATTTTTTTGACTAGAAGTCAATAAAAGGGTTATTGAGACCATGAATATTATTTGTATAATGTTGTTGGTGGGCCCTGAATTGAGATTCTGGATGTTACTACGTATCTCATTAGCATGAGAATCAAGACACACATAGTTCTTGAAATATAGTTCAACGTCATGCAAGACGAGAGCTGGGGTTACACCTAAGGAGGATGCAGGGATTACGTATGTATGATTGCCCAAGTAGATGAAGAAAAGGAATTACTTTAGGAAAGAAGCCCAAGAGTTGTGTCCATAAATGTATTTGTACTTTATGGAGATTTTGAGTTTTAACCCGGGGTTACTCCTAAGGAGGATACCCAAATTAAAGGGGACTTATAACTTGGGGCTTACTCCAGAGAAGGAAGCCCAAATTAAAAGGGACTTATGATTGGGGCTTATTCCTGAGAAGGAGGCCCAAATCAAAAGAAATTAATATTTGGGATTACTCCTAAGGAGGATTACTGATGTTAAAGGAAATTATGACTGGGGAATACTCCTGAGAAGGGGGACTAGGTTAAGGGGACTTGGGGAATACTCCCGAGGAGGATGACCTAATTAAAGGAATTATGATTGGGGCTTATTCCTGAGAAGGAGGCCCAAACTAAGGTAACTTGGGACTTAATCTTGAGGAGGGTTCCCTATATCAAAAGATCTTCTCATATTAAAGGATGAGGTTATATAGAGGAAACCTTTAACCGTAGTGACATAAATCTTGTAAGTCACGATGTTTTGGGAGAGGTTCTCACAGAATTCCTTTCAGATAATGAAGCCAACAAAGGAACCATGCCATAAATGGATTTGGAAAGGGGTTAAAGGGATAATATCTTGAAGAGGAGAGGTGAATGGGAGAGAGGCACACAAATGAAGTTGGTGCACAAGTCTTGGCCGTGCAAGTCTACTTGCGTGGCATGGGTTCACCTGGGTGATGAAGAATCTGTAGGGTAATACTTGGGTGAGACTTAACTCAAGCCTTTAGTATTATCCTAAGATATTTCCAAAAGGACGACACACAAGTTTCATTGAAAGGGTAGGGAGGAATGCCAGTGTTTCCATTTTTAAGGATGTCTGTACACTTAGGCGCGCAAGTGTTGATGAATTCTAAACACTTAGGCCTTATTTTACTCCTTCAGGTCTTCCATTCTAGGTAAAAAGTTACCTTATGAGATTTCGGAAGAGTTTAGTTGAAGACTGGGGAAACCAGAGCTTGAATTTGACTTTTGAAAAAAATACCTCCTTGAAATGGGGGACCACAGGGGCTATTTATTGGCCACCGTTCACCTTGTGCGAAAAACCAAATAGGGAACGCAAGTGAGATGCGCGGCCCATAGGTGGCATGCAACTGACTTTCACACCTCACTCCAAATGGGCTCTTAGTCCATGCCTTCATCAATTTTTTTGATTTTCTTCAAAAGGTGACCCTCTTTTTGCTGAAGGTATTACTCTTTGCCATTCGTTGGACTCTATGATGAAAATGAGTATCAACAATGTTGGAAAACGATAACGTCACTTTTGCGTACGTGTGGACCACCACCTCCATAAAGTGGTTAGATTTATTTTTCAATTAAATTTTAAATGGATAGTAATAACGATATATTAAATGAATATATATGATAATTACGATATAATAATTATTATTTGAAAGTTTAATTATTATTTACCTTTCTTTTATTCCATACATCAAAAAGTGGAAACATACCTCATGTGTACATATGGACTACCGTCCCCATAAAGTGAAGTAATTTGTTTTTCATCACCACATTACATGAATTATTATAAATGTGCATATAATTAATAATATGATTATTATAAAATTATTATTATTTTTGAGATTATTAATCCATGATCAAGTTAAAAGGAATTGAACCTTTGAACCAAAACATGCATGGAAAATAGACCAGTTTTCACCCGAATAATGATTTTAATGAAGCATTATTAATAGAAGGATAACTGAAAATTATAATGTAATATTATATTATATTAAAATTAGGAATATTATTATAGTATATATTTATAATAAATATAAATTTATTATACATGTTCTTAAGAACATGTACGAATAAAGGCAGGACTTGAGGTTAGGGTTTATGTTACAATCTCACTTCTTTTCAAGATTGTCTATGTTAAATTTCCCATGAGATAAATTATATGATCCTTATACATTAAATACCATATATTTTATTCCAATATTTTTATTTATATAATTTTCAATTATTATTACCATTTTACTCTCTTTGGTACTTAAAATGATCATGATTTTTTTGTAAAAAAAGTCAACCTTATTTTCTTTTTGGTTAACATACATTTCTCTTCCATGTCCATTTTCATAAAAACGTTTTAAATAATGATATTTTAAATGATTCAATAATAATTTAAAATCATTTTTAATTATAACTGAATTTATTTTCAAAGGATTAAAAAAGAATTTTTATAATTTTTTTTCAAACATGGTACTTTTTGACTTTTATAAAAATTATAAAAGAAATATTGTCCTAACATTTAACCCATGAATAATGTTTTCCATAGTCACGAGAGTTATTTGATTTAAAGATTAATTTAAATGTTTCCATGGTTATTTTCCACGAAAACCTTTGTCTTATTTTTTTTTTAATTTTTAGTTTTATATATTTCATAAGAAAAAGTATATTTCCCCTATTCTTAAAGAAATGTTCAAATTATCTTTTAGAAGTAAATTTTCATTTATTATAACATCCTTTTATGTTTTTTATACTTTACTAGGAATATTATTTAATAAAACTATGCATGATATTTCCTTGGTTTTATTATGATTATGTAATGATCAAATATTTATGAAACTTGTTTTTTCACTGGTTATTTTATGATGGAATAGTGAATATTTCTTTGATATTGTAGAACACATATAAGTGGTTTCTATTATGTGAAAAGTGGGTATGTTAAATCCTTATAATTCATTGGGTAATTATTTATATCTCATGTGATAATATATAATTAAAATGTGGGTGAACCCATTTTAGTAAGGGACTCTGTCCACTATGATACACTTGGAAGTGAACCTTAACTAAGGAAATAATGGAATGGGGAGTGAACCCAATCTAATATGATAGTCTTAGAATTAATAATTGACTAAGGAAGTTATTTTATATTATTATTTTTATGCCAAAAATGTATTCCTTATGATTATGATATGTTTATATGATTCATAATTTATTTTTGTTGATTCATCTCTCTTATGACACATGTCTTCTAAATATTAAAAATTTATTCCATGGGAAATGAATTAAGATATTAATTTATTATGAAATTTGTATGTTATAATTACGAAATCATGCCCTTAGTCTTATTATATAATTGCATATGAATATCTATTGATATCTCTCATGCTTACCCTTACTGAGAATATGAGCTCACCCTTTCTTATATTTCCATTTTCTCTATGTTATAAAGAAAGGTTTTAAGTGGGGAAATTTTCATAAGGGTTATATGAGAGAAGATATTTGTGGGATATATTGATGAAATTTTATGAAATGATTTGATTATGTATCTAGTCTCTAAATACATTAAACCTTTATGATCCTTAGGCATGTATTATTATGAAATGTATTGAATGTTTATATAAGATTATGTAATATTTATGTATGTTATTCTTGTATCACCTTAGTTGGTATGAGAGGAAGGTTTATTTATTTATTGAGATTAGGTTATAAAGAATATGATTATATTACTTATTTAAAACTATGAAAAATTTAAAGTGATGTAAAGTGAACCTAAAAGTGTCATAGGTTGATAAGAATGTGTCATAATTTAGAACATCTTAGGAGTGATTTTAATGATTATATGATTTCCCACTTTGATTATTATATCTTGTTTCTTAAAATATATTTTTTGGTTTTAGATAATCTTTTGGAAGAATGATGAATCATGTTAACAATGAATTTTATGTACAATGTAGTGATTTTTTCTCTTCAGAAATCAAATAAAATGAGATATGGAATGAAAAATATTGTTTCTATACTGAGTAAAATATCTCAAGAGATGAATCATTCTATGATTCAAAATGATAAAAATAGGGACTAACACACCATTGAGTATTTCATGAGGTAAAATCCACCTTTTTTCAGGGTGTCCTCTAATCTAGTAGTTAATGAGAAATTAATGGGTACCATTACAAACATATTTCTAATTATCCAGTGCTAAGAACATGAAAAAATTGCCTTAGAAGTGTATCGTTTGGATGGACAAGTAGTACATTGGTAAAATATTATTAAGTGTATGAGGAAAGATGATGAAATTAACTTCATGGAATGGTATGTGTTTAAGAGGGTATTTTTAGTAATAGTTTCCCCAAACTCTTCACATAAAAATGGAAATAGAATTTCTTAAGATTAAGTATAAGAATGATGAATCTATTTGTACCTATGATGAAAATTATACAATATTTGTGAGGTATGATTTTGGTCTTATTATTGACCCTAAAATAAACATTGATCAGTTTTTTAGTGGTTTAAAACTAAGTATCTGAAAGGTGCTGTCCATAAAGGAAATTAGTTGCTAGAAAGAAATTGTTCAATGTGATCTCAAGGTAGAAATATATAGTGGAGACTCCCATCATTATCATGGTTTTTATAAGAATATAAAGATGTATTTATAAGGAAATTATAATAATAAAACCCTGAGAGGAAATAAAATTAGTCTTCCTTTATGCCAAAAGTTTGGAAATTAGCATCGAGGAAATTCTCTATAAGGGACTGGAAAATGTTTAAAGTGTCTAAAGGAAGACTATTGAGAAAAATAATACAAAACTAACATGAATATGCCATTAAATTTTATTAAAAATGTTAACCGAATGTTCTACCCACACTCCACTTCTATAATTACAAGGAGTACAAACATTACACCAATCAGGGAATGAAACCATAGGTTAATGATGGAAATCAGTGTTAGTAACCTATTAAGCCACAAGACAAAGGGAAAGTTCATCTAATAAAAAATGATTAAGTGGGTCATAATAATGAAGTGGTGAAAGGTACACTTATAATCCACTCTAGAACTAAAATTGTTTTATTAGATTTTGGATCTACCCACTCTTTTATATTTTAATAATTCATTGATGGTATAATATCTCCATCTCAATGATTAGTTTTTTAATTATCAGTAAAAAATACTAATGGTATATGATCACATCTCAAGTTTATAACTCCTATGTGATAGAAGTTTGTGGGAATGTTCTTGCAATAAAACTTCTCATTATACCTTTAGTCTAATTTTATTTGATTTTGGACATGTTTTGGATCTCTATATATAGAGCCCATGTCAATTACTGAGGAAGGGAAGTCACATATGATTTTCCAAAACAATTCATGATTGTCTATTAGCATGAGGATAAATATGAACTTTTAATGGAAACTATTTCTTTATCACCCAAAGTTTTTAAAAATAAATTTAATTGAATTCATGAAACACTAAGACTCTATGAAATAACACTTTTTTTAAGGAGATGGTTTTAAACTAACTGTTAAATATATTTTTTCCACTTCTATGTTTTGAATTTCTAAAAACAAACATCTACGGTTGTGATCAGTAAGTTATTTGGAGTCTGATAGAAAAAATTGTTTTTTTTTGGAAAATAGTAACATAACCTTATGAATATTAAAATGAACGTTTTTGATAGTAAATGATATTATTATTTTATTTTCTTAAGGTTATAATATAATGAGATCTTGATTAATTTTTCAAGGTGATATAAAATGAGCTATAATATTAAAATTATTATTTTTCAAATAAATTATGATTTTATTTAAAAATTAAATTCATAATATTTAGAATTTTTTTTTTCAAAAAATGGAGTTCAATTTTGAATTCTACACATTGAAAAATGGTTAGGGTGATGTTTTGGGATTTTTTTGAAATACTTGAATTTTTAGTGAATAGTTAAATTCGATAATTTATGAAAAATGCTAAATAAATGAATTTTTGCATCATGATTGAGTCATAGATGATGTAAATGGGAATTTTTTCAAACTCATATGCACTTATTATTATTTTTGGGTCACAATAATCAAGACTATTCATAGTCTTGAGGAAAAATATTGAACTAATGATTAAAATGATGGTAAACCCCTCCTATCCACCACTATAAATACCACCCTCACCCCCTCTTCCTCTCACACATATTAAGATTTGATAATTGTCTAAATTTGTAAAAATACCCTTCCTAAGGCTCTTTTAAATGTACAAGACCTTCTGGTATCACCAAAAGGCCAAAACCAAAGACCTTAAAGAGGATCTCGAGGAGAAGAAATCAAGAGGTAAAAATCATCTTTTATTTTCTGGTGATTTATTTTCAATTATTTTATTTTCTTATACTATATTTGCCTCCCATTATATAAGAGGAATTAAAGATAAAAAATCTTATATATTATTAATTTTATCATGTTTATGTAAAAGTTTATTAATTCACTTCTTCTACTCCCCCCTCTTATTCTAAAATTAAAAACACCACCCGTGATGTGTTGCTTTACCAAAATCATGGATGATGTGTTTTCAATTTCCCTTAATTCCTTAAAATATGGTTATAAAACCATTTTAATGGTTAGAAAAGTATTTAAAGTCTATTATATTATCTCTATTATGTTATATAATTAACTTATACACATAATATTAAAGGTATATGATGATACAAGTTCGTGATTATTGAAGAACTGCCAAAATGATCTAAAAGATAATCACTAATGATTTATCTAATGATTCATCCTCATAAAATAAAAAAAATTATTTATGGAACCATTTAATATTCTGGAAACATATTAATAAAAACTCATTCCAATTCTATATATTTGCTTCCTTTCGATAAGAAAATCTGTTACGAACCAACCATGGAAACCATGTAAAGAACACACCTGAAACAATGTAAATAACAAAATATTATTAATGAATGGTTGGAATGATGTTATAAAATGATCATATAATGTTTTATAAACATTAATATGTTTCTTTAAAATATTAATAACACTATTTTAACAATTATAGATAAGGGTTAAGGACATTTTAAGTAAGACGAAACCGAGTTAGGGGAATTCTTAACCCAATTTACATTCTTTGGGTTAACCTTATACTTCCTTGATTTTGTGGTAATAAGATTATTTGTGTAATTAATTTTGTTTATATTATGTTTTACTATGTGTATTTACAGTTTATACACACATTAATTTCATTATATTAATTCTCACATTAATTATATGACATTTGTAAGGGAATTCGTAACCCAATTTTCATTCTTTGGGTAAACCTTTTAATTCACTAATTATGTGATAATGAGACTATTTCTGTAATTAATTTCATTTATATTATGATTTATTATGTGGATTTATATTGTATACACATAATCCTTTCATTATATTAATTCTCAATTTAATTATATTATTTTTGTAAGGGACTCTATTTTAAAAAACCTCTTTTAAAATTGTATTATTTGAAATTCAAAAGCATTGTTTTTATATAATTATTCATTTTATATAATTATGTTATGGTTTTTTGGGAATTATTTATGATTAAGGGTGGGACCTATATATCCCTTTAATTAATTGGGTATGTGTAAGTTGGAGGTCAGCTGTATGGTTACTCAAAGTGTAACTGTGATAGTTACACCATAAGATATCAGCGAGGGTTACATTGTAAGGTAGTTATGAGGGTTACAAATCATAAGGTAGCCATGATGGTTAAATTATAATTAAGTAAGGACCCATGATAGATTTATGGTTTTATATATTTTCTCTAATGTTTTATGGAATTCTCATCTTTCAAAAAGTATGTATATATGGGTGATAATTATGTCTTCATGAAATGATTTCATATGTTTATAAGTACTCATGTAATAATGGTTTTTACTTCTTTTTATATACCTTATGGATATTTTTTCCCATATAATGTTTTTAAATGTTTTTCATAGGTTATAAGGTTGTATAAGAGAAAGAATGAATTCAAGTAAAATTTTATGGAGAATTTTCAAAAAAATCATGTTGTCATTTTGGGTTAAAAATTTTATAAAATAAATGGATACTATTTTAATGGTAACAACTTTGTAAGCTTATGGGTCGATATGTATGAGTTACATACCAAATTTCTAAAAATCTAAACCGAAAATATATTTTGGAATTTAAAGAAGATAAATCTAGTTTAATTAGCTAGATTATGTATTGTTTGAGGCTGAGTCCTTATAGTTGTTATAAGAGCACAGTTTAGATAACTTTAGGAGTTAGTATGATATTAGAAAATAACATAAATTATTTTTACCTTATGTTTATTCTGAAATGATATAGCATTTAAAGATTACCGTGTTCCTTCATCTTAGATTTGTCGGTTCAAAATGGTTTTACATTGAAGGAATAAGGAAGCAGAAGTTGGAAGGAACAGAGAGGTTGATATCTTTCTGAATCCGCAACTAGGAATGGTTAGAATTGGAACCAAGCAGTTTATGATAGTAATGGATTAGATGATGTAGGTAATAAATGGTAGTGTCATCCATTCAAGAGAACTACTAGAGCTACCATAAAGGAACATGATGATAGTGGAACATTTCATGAGGCAACAACCTTATGCTTTTAGTGGATCTTCTGACCTAGTTGTGAATGAAGGATGGATTAAAGACCTTGAAAAGATATTTGATGTTATGTGATATTTAGATAATCAAAAGGTTAGTATTTTCATTTATCATTTTAAGGTGAATCCGATTAGTGGTGGTCAATGGTCAAGAATATTAGGGATATATAAAATATTGAAGCCTTATATTGGGATGAATTTAAAAGTATTTTCCTTGAAAAATATTTTACTAATGTGGTTTGACTTAGGATGGAGAAGCAATTCCCTAAATTGAGGAAAAAGGAGGAAGATTTAGTGAACGTGTATGAAGCAAGCTTTACCCAATTGGCATGGTACGCTGCAAATCTTATTTGGGATATTGATAGAAAAATCAGTCAATTTACTTAGGATTGAAGCTAAGATATCGAAGGGTTTTGGCCTCCCAAGAATTAAAAAGTTATGAGAAATTTGTCCGATGCATTGAGAGGGTAGAAATGGAGTTTTATGATGATCACATGTACTTTTACAACAAATATAAGAAAATGTTTAGATAGAAATTGATGGGTAAGAATCAATCAAAGAAATATGATGGTAAGAAAGTCCAGTTTCCAATTTGTAAAAAGTGTGGTAAAAAGTTGCCTGAGGAATGGCTTACTAAAACTGGGAAGTGTTTTTGAAGTGGTATATTTATACATATGGACCTAGATTGTATTGAAAATGATCCTAAGACTAAACCTGATAAGAAAATTATAAATCATTTTAAATGTGGTGAGATGAGTCACTATGAAAATTCCATCACAAAGAAAGATATGAATGATGCAAAGAAGACAAACTATAAGCAGAAAGGTGGAGTGAGATCCTTTATGACTACGTTAGTAGACATCGAGCCATCCAATTATGTGGTATCAGGTACTTTGTTTATTTACTCATATTTTTCTAATGTATTGTTTGATATAGGGTCTACACATTCTTTTATTTATGATAAATTTTCTGGTAAATTAAAAATATCACCTTAAAAAATGAGACCAAAACTTATTGTTAAAACACCATGGGGAAATATTAAAGTAAAGAGGAATTATAAGAATATTTTTGTTGTTGTCTATGGAAATAAATTTCCTACAAACATTTTTGTCTTTCCATTAGTAGAGTTTTATTTCATTTTGCGTGTGAATTGGATTTCTATTTATCATGCTAAATTGATTATAGGGTAGAATAAGTTTTTTTTCCAGAAATAGTTTTAGTTTATATACGAGAACAAAACCATAAAATTGATAACATTTCAGGAATCTAATAAACTATTGAAATATAGAAATGAATGTTATCTTGATCAAATTATTTTAAAAAAGGGAACTATTCATATTAATGATAATCCAGGGGTAAATGAATACCTTGATGTTTTTTCTAATGAGTTACCCAATGTTATACCTGATCGGGAAGTTGAATTGACAATTGACTTAGTTGTTATGATTAGAAAATTTCAAAATCCCCCTTATCGAATGTCTCAAGTAGAACTTATTGAATTAAAAAATTAGTTTCATGAGATGTTTGATAAATTATTCATTCGTCCTATCACTTCCCCATGGGGAGATCCTATTTTGTTCATTAAAAAGAAAGATGGTTCCATGATACTTTTCATTGATTACAAAGATTTTAATAACATTACTATTAAGAATAAGTATTATTTTTGTCACATAGATGACTTATTTGTTCAGATCGAAGGAGCTTAGTATTTTTTCAAGATTGACTTGATATCCGAGTACCATCAGTTGACGGTTAAGGGGGATGACATTCCAAAAAATAGCTTTTCGAACTAGATACGTTCATTATGAATTTGTTGTTATTCCATTTGGGTTAACTAATTCACCTACTGTATTCATGGATATTATGAATAGAATATTTCATGAGTTCTTGGATAATTTATGGTTGCTTTTATAAATTAATTTTTGGTATATTCTAGAAGTAAATAAAATCATAAAAAACATATAAGGGTTGTTTCTAAAACCTTAATAGAAAATAAGCTCAATGGAAAATTCCCCAAGTGTGAATTTTGGTTGCAAAAAATTTATTTCCTTGGTCACATTGTTTATAAATATGTCATAACTATTGATCCTACTAAAACAAAGTTGTTAAATAATGGAAAAGACCTAAAAATGTTACAAAGATTCATAGTTTTCTTGGATTAGTAGGTTATTACTAGAGGTTTTTTGAAAAATTTGAATGGTTATCTAGTCCACAAACTAAGTTAACTAAAAAAAGAGTTAAATCCATCTAGGAAAAATAATGTGATGATTGTTTTCAAAAGTGGAAAATATTATTAGTGAATGCACAAGTTCTAAACCTACCTTCCAGAAATGGTGAGTTTTTTATCTACAATGATGCTTCATTAAAGGGACTTAGTTGTGCTCGGATGCAGAATGATACGGTAATTGCTTATTCTTCAAGACAACTAAAACCTCATGAGTTAAATTTTCCCACTTATTATTTGGAATTAGAAGCTGTGGTTTTCACTATAAAAATTTGGAGGCATCATTTATTTGGAGACAAATGTGAAATATATACTGACAAAAAAATTATAAAGTATATATTCACAAAGGAATTAAACATGAGACATAGAATATGGATTGAATTGGTAAAGGATTATGATTGCATGATCAATTACCATTTTGGAAAATCAAACAAAGTGGAAGATTCCTTGAGTAAAAAACATCATGCATCATTAACTATTTTATAGTTGGAATAAGACCTTTTGATTAATGATTTGATGAATTTTGTCTTGGAAGTTATTGGTTTAGGAAATTCCTCTATTTTGTTTCATGTTTTAATGCGGTCATCTTTTTCAGACAGAATTATGCAAGAACAGAAGGAAGATGGGGAGTTACAAAAAGGTATAATTTTTTAAAATGGGTATGTTTATAGAATTTAACATTGATAAAGATTTTGTTCTAAGATTTGGAAATAGATTATGTGTGCCTTGTGATTCTCAGTTGAAAAATAATAGTTTTTTGAAGCTCATAGTTTTCTGTTTTCAGTTCTTCCTGGAAGAAAAAAGATGTACAAAGACCTTTGGGAGTATTACTAGTGGGATGGAATGAAAAGAGATATTATAGATTTTACCATGAAATGTTTAACATGTCAGCAGGTTAAATAATAATAGCAATTACCGAAGGGGGTGCTTTATCCTTTACAATTTCTTGAGTGGAAATGGGAAAATATATCTATGGAATTCATTGTGGGACTACCAAATACTTCTAATAGTAACAATTAAATCTAGGTTATTATTGATCAAGTAATTAAATCTGCTCATTTCCTTCCTATTCGTGATACTATGACTTTAGATCATCTTTCTTGACTATGCCTAAAATATATTGCCAGGTTACATGGATTAATTCTTTCCATTCTATCTAAGCGTGATCCCAGGTTTACTTCTAACTTTTGAAAAGGCTTTCATAATTCTTTGGGAACAAAATGAAATTTCGGTACAACTTTTCATCCACAATTAGTGGGGTAGTCAGAATAGATGATTTATACATTAGAGGATATGATTCAATCTTGTTCAATGGATTACCAAGGATGTTGGTATTAACATATTTTTTTAGTTGAAGTTCTTATAATAATAGTTTTCATTCCAGTATAAAGATGACACCTTTTTAGGAATTATATGGGAAATAGTGTCGGTCTTTAGATTTTTGGGATGATGTTAGGGAAAGGAATTTGATGGGACCAGAATTTCTAGAGGTAGTGTATGAGAAAGATAAGATGATCTAGAAACACATGAGGATATCTTAGATAAGGCATAAAAGTTATGTAGATAACAGGAGGAAAGGCTTTTCTTTTGAGGTAGGTGATCATGGTTTTCTTTTAAAATCACAGTGGAAAAGTGTTATACATTTTAATAAGAAATGGAGGTTGAGTCCACGGTTCATTTGACCTTATGTATTCCTAGATAAAGTTGGATTGGTTTCCTACCATGTAGATTTGCCTATGAGTTTATATGAGGAATACAATGTTTTTCATGTTTTGATGTTGAGGAAGTATGTATCAAATTCATCTCATGTTTTGAGCCTCTAAGTAGCTCATCTTGAAAAGAATCTTTCTTATGAATAGAAACATATTCAGATTCTTGATCTAAGTGAACAAGTTATGAAAAATAAGGTAATCCACCCGGTAAAGGTTTTGTGGAGAAACCACATGGTTGAAGAATCAACATGGGAATCTAAAAATGTTATGAGGGTAAGGTACCCACACTTGTTTAATAAGTAAATAAAATTATGAGGATACAATTTGTAGAAGGTGGGGAGAATGTAACACCCCAAGGTTTTACAAATCAATTTAATAAAATACATGAAACACTAAGACTTTATCAAATGACACTTTTTAAGGATATAGTTATAAACTAGCCGTTAAATATAATTTTTCCACTTCTTTGATTTGAATTTAGAAAAAACAGACATCTACAGTTGTTATTAGTAAGTTATTTAGAGTATTATAGAACCAACTTGTTTTTAGTGAATAGTAAAATACCTTATGAATAGTAATATGACTCTTATGAATAGTAAATTATATTATTATTTTATTCTCTTAATGTTAAAAGATAATGAGATCTTGATTAATTTTTCAAGGTGATATAAAATGAGTTATATTTTTAAAATTTTTATTTTTTGAATAAATTATGATTTAATTTTAATATTAAATCAATCATATTATGAAAATTATTTTCAAAAATGGGAGTTCATTTTTTAATTATACACATTGAAAAATTGTTTAGGGAGTTTTTTTTGGGATTTTTCTAAAATACTTGAATTTTTTGTGAATAGTTAAATTCGATAGTTTATGAAAAATGCAATATAAATGAATTTATACATCATAATTGAGTCATGGATGATGTAAATGGCCACTGGTTGAAACTCACATGCACGTATTACTATTTTTGGTCACAATAATCAAGACTATTCATAGTCTTGATGAGAAATATCAAACTAATGATTAAAATAATGGTAAACCCGTCCTCTCCTCCACTATAAATACCACCCCCACCCCCTCTTTCTCTCACACCTCTCAAGCTTTGAGAATTATCTAAATTATAAAAAATATACTTCCCAAGTATTTTACCCTTGTACAGGACCTGGTGGTATCACTAAAAGGACAAAAATAAAGGCCTTAAGGAGGATCTCAAGGAGAAGAGATCAAGAGGAAAAAATCCGCCTTTTATTTTCTTGTAATTTCTTTTCAATTATTTTCTTTTCTTATAATCTCTTCCCCTAACCATATACAAGATGTATGAAAGATACATAATCTTATATATTCTATATTTTATCATTTTTATGAAAAAATTCATCAATTTACTTCTTCTCCTCCCCCCTCTTATTTTAAAAATAAAAACATCATCCGTAATATATCGATTTACCAAAATCGTGGAAGATGTGTTTTCAATTTACTTTACTTCATTAAAATATGGTTTAAAAACCATTTTAATGTTTTAAATAGTTATTAAAGTATATGATATGAACTCTATTATTTTTTTTAATTAACTTATATTCATAATATTTAAGGCATATGATGAATTAAGTTCGTGATTATTGAAGAACTGCCAAAATGATCTAAATGAATATCACTAATGATTCATCCTCATAACATATAACAAAAATTGTTTTTAGAATAATTTAATATTCTAGAATCATATTAATTACAACTCATTCCACTTCTGAAGATTCACTTACTTTCAACAGGAAAATCCTTTTCAAACCAACCATGTAAACCATGTAAAGAACACACCCGAAAAATTAAAATTAAAATATATTATTAATATATGGGTGGAATGATGTTATAAAATGATCATATAAGGTGTTATAAAATAGATTATATTTCATTAAAATATTAATAAAACTATTTTAATTATTATATAAGATGGTTAATCACATTTGATGTAAGATGAACCCGAGGTAAGGGAATTCTTAAACCAATTTCCATTCTTTGGGTTAACCTTATAATTCATTGATTATGTGGTACTAATATTATTTGTGTAATTAATTTTGTTTATAATATGTTTTATTATGTGGATTTATAGTTTATACACACATTCCATGTTGAAACTATGACTGTTCTATGCAGGAAATGGAGTACAGTTTTTGTTTTTTCAATTTTCATTAGAAGTTCAGATATTGTAAGGAAATGGATCATACAGTTCAAGCTGAAAGCAGTATTGAAGGTGGCATCGTTTCCTAGTGTGACAAATTTTTATGGGAAAAAATTTGTGGAATGGAAAGTATAACGCCCCGACCTCAGTTACCCAGATTCGGTGCATTATTTTAATACATTGGCATGATTACAAGGAATCAAGTCCCGAAGGACCGATCGGTTTAGCATTTTTGGAAAATAGATTACATACATGAATTTTACATTACACTTCTTAACATACAAAACAACATAAATAATCCTTCAATAACGTCATTACCCCTTGGCTTAACCCTGCATATCAATCACAATACACTTCTTGGAATCCTAGGAAAAATAAAACATAGAAAGGGGTGAGATCAGATGCTCAGTAAAGATAACAATATAGTGGAAACTTTCATAAATAAGCACAAACATATAAGACAATGTATAACTAAAACAAAAGCCTTTTAAACTTAAACTTTAGCATAATATGGAAAAAAGAAAATTAAGTAATGCCAGTTACTTATTCACATGGATATTCTACTAATCGAATAATCACATGCAATATCAGTAACCACTTTCATAATGATGGAATGCATAATGCCAGACTATCATAACCACATAGTCAAGGACTTGTGACAAGACTACAAATAAGATTTTGTCAAGGCCTTGTGCCAAGACACTAGTTTGTCTCATGAGACCTACCGATGCATCGAGGAGCTATAGTGGACTCCACCCATCACTTACCTAGTCCAATGCATTCCTCATATGAAAAGGTTTAAACATAACATAAACATTCGTATTAAAACTAGCATAAGAAATGTCAATACTTTATCCCTAAACCATGAATGGTATAAAAATAACACATCCATAGTCAAACATATCACAAAACATCAATATAATATGGAAGATTTGTATCATAATAAATCATCTTCAAACAAGTTTAAAATCCATCAAAGGACGTTGACATAGATGAAAATGATTTGTAAAAATATTTGAGAGAAATATCCCTTTTTCATGAAAACATTTAAAAGTCACACAATTTATAAAGGAAGAAATTTAAAGACATTTTTTAATCAAAGTGTCCCATACCACTTTGAAACTTTTGAAAGGAATTAATATTTTAAAAACATTCATGTCCATATAAAAAAATCCTTAAAAACCATTTTGAAGGAATGGAAATTAATGGGAAAGATTTAGAATAATAAATATTTAAAAAATTTGAAATGATGTTTTTGTAAAAAGTGCCTTAAAATAATCCATTTGAAATATCTTTCATGAAACATGGACATGGATAATAAATATGTCCCATTAGATACTTACGTGAAAACAACCTCGGATAATAAAGAGATTGTGAAATTAACCCTTACCAATTTGGTAACTTATGAAACATACACCTCATGAAAGTGGTATCATAAAATGAATACGTAAATACACATAAATTAAAGTTTATTACACAAATAATACAATTACGGGCAGTACATACACCACACAAAAGGTAATAGTGGCAATATGGCACGAATCTCACGGGAATAAAGAGTGAGATGAAAACCCCTTACCTTATACTTTAACTTGGTTGAGGGTAGATTAAACTCCTTTATTAAGGTTAAGTAATTGTTATTAAATTATACAAGAATAATATACATTAATATGATTTCATACATGATCTTTTAACATTTCTTTGTTAATAATATCTTAGTATTATCGTCGTTTTGGGTGTTAACTTACTCGTTTTATTTTATATGTTTTGTTACATAAGTCATGTTTGTTATGGATAGGTTGTATCTTATTCATATACAGAATTATATCAAGTCCTTAAACATTATTTTTAATTATCTAATGAGAATTAAACTTGCATGGATACGATGAGGAATAAATCTTATCACGTTTGTGGAGACGGTAGTCCGTACATACGCACGAGCGACAATATCATTCTTTTGATATTAAAATAATATATAATTGTATGGTATATCATATATAAAGAATAATTATCATGTTATATTTATTATTTACATAAATTACACATCATTATCATACCCTTCCAAATAATAATGTTTTGAATAACAATTACACCATGACGTGGAGACGGTAAGCCTTACGTATGCAGGTATGGTGACATGTCATTCAAAGGATGGATAGAATACTGAATATGGTTGTACCATATTTGTAATAAAATCACAGTATATAGAATATACTGGAGTTATTATTTTATAATGTAAATATCAAATAAAGAAGAAGTTGAAGAAGAAAGGAACTTGAAAGAGGGTGGTGAAAATATTACCTCTTCTTCGGGTTCTTCCTTTTTATTTGATCAAAAGGGATCCGTAGGTTGGCTTTCCGATAAAACTAATGCCTCTAGGTTGAATTTAGGTAAGTTTAGAGAATATTTGGGCAGGGGTTGGCCAAGACAAAAGTCTTTGAAGGTGTGAATTATAGGGAAGGGGGAGTTCCCTTTTATAAGAGGGGTGAGGGGCACCTTAAGAAAAGCTAGAAATATTATTTTATAATAAATTAATATTCAGTTTATAATGGATCCAAATTGTATTATTTAAAGGTTAAGGTGGGTATAGTTCGAAAACCACTCAACCAATAGGTTTTATATAGGTTTGGGTCACTTTATTAACCTTATCTTTTAGTTTTAACTCTTAGTTAATTAGTTTGACATTTACCATGTCTCTTTGTATTTTTATATTATATAGTTAATAAACTTACTATATACATCCAAGAGACCCCCAAGTGGTCCATTAATTATTCAAATATAATTATATAATTCCTTTGGCCGAACCATATAATTTTAGGAATAGAATATCAATTAATAATATAATATTTGTTTTAAAAACTCATTTATGTCAATTTTGACAATATTTAATAATTGATTTTTGTTAAAGTCTTAAAAACTTTATTAATTCGAAAAAAATTAATTTAAGCAAACATAACATGTCATGTTAACCAATAAAATTCGTTTATGGCATCTAAACATTTAAATTATATTTATTTTAACATTTATAATACTAATTATTTGATTCTTTCATTAATAAGGAAAATACTGCATCATTATTGTGTCATAAATAAATTTAATTATTCAATGTCTAAAAATTATAAAAATAATACCTTTATTTAGGAAATATTTTTATATTTCTAATTAATATTTATAGTCGAAAATATAACATATATAACCCTATGTAATTTTTTTTTTCTAAATGATATAGGCTAGAGTCATTTTTGTATTTACTTTAACTTAATTAATATAAAGTGTCATTATCACTTACAAGTGGATCCATGGGGTCCCAAAATCGACCCAAATATTCCCATGGTCAGAAATGTATCAATCAATAAGGTTAGGACATGTTTTAGGGTAATTTATTATTATTATAATATTATTTTTTACCCTTATTTACCGGATTTACCCTTTAACCATGGTAAATAAAATATTTACCGAAGTAATTATTCAAAATGTCTAGAAATAAAAGTTACCTATTTACACAATTTTTACCTCCTGATTCTAAATATTGAATCCATTTTTCTAAATTCAAAGCACATAAGTGGCAGAAATTAATTTAAAATTAATTCCCACTCTCAAAACAAAAAGCGTGTTTTTAAGAAATAATAACTATCAAAAGATTGACACTTGTTTATGTTCGGTTTAAATGTGAAATTATGTCCAATGACCAACATTGTATTAAATGGTAAAAATATATTATAAATATACTTTAAAATGACTCAAATTCATAATTTATCACTATTAATTATTTCGATTTAAAAAGTTATTTTTAATTAAAATTTAGTAATTTTTACTATTCATCAAAATATGAAAGTTATCATAAAAGTACCAAAAATTCACCCTAATCTAATTTTGATATTCAGAATCCAAAAATGAAGTCCATTTTGAAAGGTAAAATGTATAAAATTTCAAAAAGTGGGTATAACTATTCATGACGGCTAGTCTGATTGGTTGTGGTGTGTATTAGAACTCAAAGTTGCGTACAACACACACTACTATATTATTCAAAGAGAAGAGTACCATGGAATCTTGTGGTGTTACATTCTCCCCTCCTTCAATAAATTTCATCTTCACAATTTGAAATTTTTCTTTGAAAATAAAAGGTTGAAAATAGAAAATACCTTTGTGGTAAAACCCACATCGGAAATTGGGTTAATTAGATTTAGTCTTAATAAGAGGAAAAGAGAAATGAAAGGGTCACCACCAAATTCTGATCTCGATTAGGAGAACATTGGTGGAAATTAGAGACATATAAATAGAGGAAAAACATAAATATTTATAGGTAGTGATTGAGGTCATCAATCACAAACAAGTGTAAAATTGAGGGCCTTAATTTTATCAATCTATGATGATTTAAAATACCATCGGTTCAAGAAAACATAAGGTATTAGGATAACACATTTTTGGTTTTAGGATCCCTTCAATAAAGTATAAGAATTAATTTCTTTATAGAATAAGATAATAAGAAAAATATATACTTGACAAGTAGAGTTCCATCCTTTAACTAATTTCTAACACAAACTCATCTTTCACTCTAAAAGATAATAGAACTTAAAAAAAATATTCTATTTATCCTATTCATATGAGGTTAAAAAAATGAATTTATAATTCATATACTAGACCTTTTTAAAAAAACTATATTATTCAATACAGGACATCACGTGGACCAGTGGTAGGTGATACACCCTTGTCGCCCTTCGGTTACGGGTTCAAGTCCCGGGGCCTTTCCGGAAGCGATGGGTTGCCGCATGACCTCCAGGTTGTCCTTTTATGGAAATAAAAAAATAATCTCAAACTAGAATTATCCAAAATACTTCTGTCCAAACTCACAGTCCAAAATTTATAAGGAAGTTAAACACAATGAAGATCCTTCTTTCCGCTTAATAACATGTGAACACCTTCATCATGTATTCTTTTAAAACACTGCAACATCCTAAATTACCATAAAACCTTATTGATTACATTCATGATCCCATATTACCTATAGAATATTGGATATACTCCTTCTATAAATTTTTTTTGTAAACTCCAACAATGATGGAATATACAAATCATTAATCAGTTTCAAGGTAGTCTAGAATATCCAATATAATTTATCCAAATCAATCATGTATTATTACAAAATCACCACCTCGGTATCAAAACCATATTATGGTTTATCTTTATCTCAACCATATATTTTCCAAAAATTTAACCTACTATTGAGTCACTTTTCTTGGTTCCACACAATCTCAAGTCCTTAATGAAATAGTACTGCGGTACAATCCATATATACCCCATAATTATTATAACCAGTACATTGTTGATACAACACTCAAATGACATAATTCTATAATAACAACATAATAACTCTAATCATTCCTCCTCATCTGTGGTAGTATCTTAACATGATTATTATCCAATAGCATCATTTGGGGCATAATCTGATGATTTGGACATTGGTTTGCGTAGTGTCCCAAATCCCTGCAGATGAAGCATTGCACATTTTAAACCTTTTTCTTCCCCTTGCAGTCACGTACATGGTGTCCTTTTTCTCCACACTTATAACAAACTCCCATTCCCATCAGGAAAGTTCCAGGGCGTTTCTTCCCAAAATTATCACATATGGGAAAAATCTTCTTTTCCCTCTTTCGTTTATCCATCTTTCTCTCTTCCATCTTTTTCTTCTCTTACTTCCCTTCAAAGCCATAGGACTCAGAGAATTTTTTACTTATCTTATTAACACATGATACTATTTCTTCATATGTTGAGAATACATGGGAGACTATTTTCCTTCTAAATGTTGGCTTAATACCATGAAAGACACGATCCTTTTTATTCTTTGGATCATACGTATTGCTGGAGTTCACATTCCTTCTACTGGGCGCCATTTCTATGCAATGACATAAACTAGGTCAGTTTATGAATTGTAATGAATAATTACAAACTTGTAAAATACCTAACGTAAATTGAACGGTTTATGGATATAATCCATAATCATAAAGATGTTTTCATTGAGGAAGTATATATACATAAAACCTTCATAATGATTTGTAAAGAAAATGAGAATTATCCTAAGCATATCCCCTGGGAGTGTCGTAACCAAGAGTGAAGCAAGGCCCATTGTCGTACACTAGTTCCCGTTCGAGTCTAGCTCAAAGTGGTGTTTTTGGGTTTTACCCCTAGGTACATCTGTTCCAGAGTCGCCTCTACCTGCTCGTATCAAGACAGGGATGTATTTTCTTGGAAAACTCACAAAATATTTACATTACCAAAATTCTAGGAATTTCTTCTATACTAATCCTCAATGTCTATCTTAGTTCTACACGCTCTAATTAGAGTTTATCTAAATATAGCTTCCTAGTTTATTTCTAAACTTCCTTTGATACCAACTGTAACGCCCTGACCCCAGTTACCAAGAGTCAGTGCATTATTTTAATACATTGGCATGATTACATGGAATCAAGTCCCGAAGGACCGATCAGTTTAGCAGTCTTGGAAAATAGATTACATACATGAATGTTACATTAAACTTATTAACATACAAAACAACATAAATAATCCTTCATGAATTCAATTATACCTTTTCTTAACCCTCCATATCAATCACAACACATTTCTTGGAATCCTGGGAAAAATAAAACATAGAAAGGGGTGAGCTCAAATGCTCAGTAAGGATAACAATACAGTGGAAAGTTTCATAAATAAGCATAAACATATAAGTAAATGTATAACTAAAACAAAATCCTTTTAAACTTTAAATTCAGCATAGTATGGAAAAAATAAAATGAAGTAATTCCATTTACTTATTCACATGGATATTCTACTAGTCGAATAATCACATGCAATATCACTAACCACTTTCATAATTATGGAATGCATAATGCCAGACTATCATAACCACATAGTCAAAGCCTTGTGCCAAGACTAGAAATAAGATTTTGTCAAGGCCTTGTGCCAAGACACTAGTTTGTCTAATGAGACCTACCGATGCATCGAGGAGCTATAGCAGGCTCCACCCGTCACTTACTAACTCCAATGCATTCCTCATATGAAAAGGTTTAAACATAACATAAACATTCGTATTAAAATTAGCATACGAAATGTAAATACATTATACCTAAACCATGAATGGTATAAAAATAATACATCCATAGTCAAACATATCACAAAACCTTCAATAAAATATCGAAGAAGTCAAAACATTTAATTTCCATCAAATATTATTTCTGTCTTGGTAATATTTATAGGATATATAATAAGGAAGTCGTAAATTTTCATGGAGTACCACATTATTTTGTATCTAATCAAGATTTAATGTTTAACTTGATGTTCTGGAGAAGACTTTAGTTGGTGTTTAATATGATATTGATATTTAGTAATACATATCATCCTTAGATAGAAGTTTTGTTGGATAAGACTATTCAATCACTAAAATATATATTAAGATCATGTTCTATGGATTTCAAAGGTGGTTGGGATAAACATATTCCTCAGGTGAAATTTTATTACAAAAATAGTTTTCACTTGAGAATTCCAACCCAAATATACTAGAATGAAGTTATAGAAATAAATATATTGGTACCTCATCTAGATTAGGAAATGGAATAGAAGGTTATATTCATTTAGTAACACATTAGGGAATATTATAGTCGATAGGAAATTTATGCAGAAAATATTATTTGGGATTTAGAGTTTAATGTTTGTGATAAGGTAATCCTATGAATATATCCTTAGAATATAGAAATGAGATTTAGAAAGAAGGGAAATGTATTCCCTAGATATATCAGTCTCTTAAAAATTCTTGATTGAATTGTGATATTTGTTTATCACATGGTTCTTCCACTGAAGCTCTTTTAATCTCACAACATGTTGCTTATATCACTTTCGAGGAAGTAAATACCTGATACTTTATATAAACATAATTTAGAGGTCATTATACTAAAGTGTGATATCTAATATTAGGAAAAACCAGTTTAGTTTCCAGATCAAAGATATAAAGTGTTGTGGAATAATACCACCCACCCATTCAAAGTTTTTTGGAGAAACAAAAAATTTGAGGAATCTATATGAGAACTTGAGGATGTCATGAGGTATAAGTATCCTTAGTTATTTTTATTAGATTGACATAATATTGAAGGAGAAATTATTATAAATGGGATGAATTTATAACACTCTGAGATTTTATTATATATTTCTCTTCAAATAAACATGATTTATTTGACAGTGTTCTTTACACACAATACCATGTTTAAACGAACTATAATATATTATTGAAATATTATCGTTTATTGTGATAGTTATAACCTAACTTTTGGATAGATGAGTATGAAAAGGATTAACCATATTATGAAATATATATATAAATATTTTCTTTTATTCAAATCTATTGATTAATTCCTTATAAATTATCATTAAATTTTAATAAAATCATTTCATGACTAAAAGCCTTATTTTTATAAAAAATGTATTATTCTAGGTGTTTCATATTTTTATATACACAAATATATTAATAAATATTAAAAAAATATTTTAATTAAATGTATTTATAATTTATGAATAATAATTTATACATTAATTTTATAATGGTTAGGAATGAAGATAAAATCATTTGAAAGTAAAAACAGTTATTTTTCATAAAACTGTTTTTATTTTCCTAATGTGTTTTTAAATTAATAAATTAAATAAATATTTTTTACTAATAGTTATAATTAAATATTTACACTATATATTTAATATAATATTTTAAAATTCATCTAATAATTTTAACTAGGAAATTAATGAATGTAAATTATGTTTTATGACTAAAATGTATTTTTTTAAAACAGTTTTTATTGTGCTTTATGTGTTTATTTTAAAATTAATGTCTGAAACTTAGAGAAATTGAATTTAATAAAATGGTTTAATTATTTGGAATCATATTTTACATATTTTTTTATTGATTACACTTTAATTTTTCTTCATAATGAATCGTAAAAATAGTAATTTTTTTACCATGGTTTGGTTAAAAGGGTTTACATGAGTGTGTGTGTGTGGGGGGGGGGTGTTAAACTAAGAGATAATGGTAAAAATTCCACTTAATTTTTTTAAAATGTTATTATATTAGAAAACTTAGACCTTATATTATATTAACCTAAAATTATAGTCCATTTTGTGACACTTTATAAAACAATGACTTTATGTTATTTAAATATTTTAAGCAATTCCATGTGTGTCCCTCCCATCACTTATAAATGAGAACCAATTATCCACCCTTATTAAAAAAATTTGAGCCCAACAGATCATAAAAGACCTACCCAAAAAACATCCTATATTCCTTATCTTCATTATTAATATTTTTTTACCCTAATACCATCTTAATAAGGTTAGGGTCTATAAAAAATGAGGACTCTCAAAGAAGAGGTAATCATCTTACCCGACTCTTTTAAAATTTATTTCTTATATTAATTTATCTAATATATTATATCCTTTATAATATAATGATTATTTTATCATCAATATAATTATATTTTATTATTATTGTTGAAAAACTATTTTCCACATTCTTTCTATCAAATTGGAAATGAAAGTATCACACATGCATATGTGTGAACTACCACCTCCACACAATAATATGATTCATTTTCCATCACTACCTCACATTGATGGATATAATGATGTATTTAATTTTTATATATGATATTTATGACATAATTATTCTTATTTTATTATAATGTATTTTACACCACCTTACCTTCCCATCCGTTGGAAAACGATAACATTACTCGTGCATATGTTTGGACTTCCACCTCCATGATGTGATGTGATTTTTTTTTTCATTTACATTTTATATGGATTAAATAAGGATATATTATATGAATATATATTATATTTATGATATGATAATGTTTTTTGTAGTGTTTAATATTTTATTTACCTTTCCTTCATTCCATCTATTGAAATGTGAAAACATCACTTGTGCATATATACAGATTACCCTCTCCATAAAGTGACACAAATAAATTTTCATCAAAAACTTATATAAATAATTATTAAAGTTTATATAATTAATAAATGTTAATATTATTAAATTATTACAATTCAAATAATTATGAAACCCTGAACAAGGTGTATGTACTAGAACCATCAAACAGAAGAATGCTTGGAAAACAGACCTACTTTCACATGAATAATGATTTTAATAAAGAATTGTTAATAAAAGGTTAATTTGAAATTATATTGGAATGTTATATTATATGAAAATTTTGAATATTTATCTATTATATATGTATAATAAATCTAAATTTATTAGACATTATCTTAATAATATATAGAAAGAAATACAGAACATAGGGTAAGGGTTTAGTTATCATATCATTTCCTTTGGGGATTGTCTATCTTAAATTTCCATTATGGGAAAATATAAGATACTTATCCTTTAAAAAATATTTATTTTATTATCCTATGGTTGTTTATATAATTTTAAATTATGTGTACTAACGTACTCTGTTTAGAACTTAAATTGATCAAGAAAATGTTTTTAAGAAAATTCCACCTTATTTTCTCTTTAGTTGATGAACTTTTTGTTCCATGTCAATTTTATTTGAAATATATTCAAGATTTTTTTTATTTGACTAAATGATCATTTAAAGTCATTTTAAATTATATATTAATTTATTTTTAAAGTATTAAATTGGAATTTTTACAATGTTTTCCAAACATGGTATATTTAGGATTTTATTAAAAGTGTGAAAGGAATATTTATCTTAATGTTTACCATAGGAATGGATTTTTTCACCATCACAACCACTATTTTGTTTAAAAATAATTTAAAATTTTACATGGTTATTTGAAAAGAATGTAATTTTCTCAATATCCTAGAAATTTTTTGTTTTAAATATACTGAGGGAAAATGATATTTTCCCCCGCTTTCAAATAAATTTTCAAATACTCCTTTAAATTATAATTTTCATCTATATAAACATATTTTGTTTTATTTAATGATTATATAGATATATGATTTAATGATACAATCTATGTTTTTTCTCTGGATAGATTATGATTATGTGATGATGAAAAGTTAGTGAAACCCGTTTCATTTTCTTCAGTTATGATATGATCAAATGATGAAAATTTCTATGATATTATGAGAAAAACATATATAGTTTTGAGTATGTGATAGGTGGGTTTGTTAAATATCTATAATGATTTTTTAATGATGGAAATCTTATAAGATATTATGGACTCTAATGGGGGATCAACCCATTTCAGTTAGTGAAACATTCCATTATGATATCCTTTGAAGTTATACTTGACTATGGAAATGATGGAATGAGAAGTGAACTATGTCCTCTATGATAGTCTTGTAAGTGTTCCTATATCAGGGAAATTATTTTCTATTCTTTTTTTTATTCTAAAAACCAATGTATTATTCTTAATATATATTCTAATGACTCAGAAATGAATTTTGATAATTCCTCACTCTTATGAATCATGTATTTTGAATGATAAAGATTAATTTCATGACACATGAATTAATATATATGACTGATTGGTTATTAATTTTATAATTTATTACCATGATTTCATACCCTTATGTCTATCTTATTCTTGAATATGAACATATATTTATATCTACCATGTTTACCATTACCAAGTATATGAGCTCAAACTTTCTTATGTTTCTATTTTCCCAAGTTATGAAGAATGGTTTTAAGTAGTTAAAGACTAGGAAAGGTACTATTATAGAATATATTTTTGAGATATATTGAATATATTTTATGAAATTAGTTTATTATGTAACTTTTATAAAAAAACTAAATCTTTATGGTCCTTGGGTGTGTATTATTGTTACATTTATTGAATATTTATCTAATATGATGCAATATTTTTGTATATTATTCTCAGGAAACCTCAGAATTAGAGTTAGTTCCTAATGTCTTTCTTCTAGTTCTATAATAAATGTTCCACTAGAATGAGCATATAAGAGTCATGGGGACCCTTTCCATGGGCCTTGCTGTTGGTATTGTGGGGAGGACCTTCATTATGGCTAGGATTCAATTTAGCTTGTGCAGGACCTTTATTGTGGTGGACTTCTTCATTATAGGAAAAACCTACACGGAGGTTAGTAATAAGGATAGAGGATGAGAGAATCAATCCCACATTATTGGTTTTTGGATGGTCTATTTATACTATTCTAGTGAATATTTCACTATGTATAGTAGTGATGATGTCATGGGATGCAGCAGAAATGGTAGGGGATACAAGATTTATTGGACCAACATCACATAGAGTAGGATTAGTGGCCTTCCATTAGTGTGGGAATCCCCTATATGGACCAAGGAAGGATGAATAGGGGTAATATCAAACTGTTAGTCCATCAGACAGGTGAACCTACACTGATGATGATGTAGGGTCGTTGGATAAATCCTTTGAAACTCTTGAGTAGTAGTTAGGTATATCATGTCTAGGATTTCCCAAATATCTTCAGCACATGGGAAGCTTCCATTAAAATGTTTTTTAGAAAGACTCCCAAAATGATTAGCTATGGTAGTAGGTCTAAATTTTAACCAATGAAATTTTTGTTGGAAGTATCAATAAAAATTTGTAACTTCTGGGTCCTCTTGATCAACCTCTCAAGTGGAGATGACTTCCTTTTACTCATAAAAGAATATCGAGTAATTAATGACCCTATGTTGTATAATCTCATATGAGTAGATGATTTAAGGAAGCCCATGATCCATTTAATATATGGTTTTTGTCATTAAGGCATGGGAATAAAAGATCAATATGTGTGAGGTTATTTTATTCCCATTCCTATTAATGGTTTTAGGTGTAGTACATTGAGGATAATAGGAGGCTGTAATTCTATTGGAAACATTATATTCCAACCATAAGTACCGGTTTTATTATGGTGATGGCCAATATACTCAATATTGGCTATTTATGATGATAGTGAATTCCAAAATTACTCATCCTATCAAAGTTTATAGATAATGGATTCATTTTGAGTTCACCATTATGTTTTCTAATGATTTCTGTCTAGACATACTTTCACATCATACTATGCCTCAAACGATGACCATAATGTGGTATCATATTACCAGTTTCTAAATATGGTTGGATTTTCACCACTCTGGTTGAAGATGTTAGCTCCTTTATCAAAAAAAGATAATTGGTTATCGAACCTTCCTTCCATGGATCACTCTGTGGAGTTCACATTCTAGTTTGGATACCCCTTACAGATTTAATAAAAGTTTCTAAATCTAATTCCTAGTGAAAATTTTATCTAGAGACTAATTAATTACTTTAATTTCTTCCTTAATAAGGTGAACACCATCACTTGGAGAGGATAATTGTTTTAAGAATAGTTTGGTACTTTTGGTATATGTAAACATCTTCCTCAAGATGGTCCATACAAACATCCTATATTTTATTCATATGTAATCATAGGCTAAACACCTAATTAATATTAAGATAACCACAAAAGTAAAATTATCCTCATAATTTAAATAATATTAGGTTAATTTCCTAAGACAACAATGGATTATCACCTAGGGAATCTCATGCTCAACATATGAGAAATATTACAATAGACACTCAAGGAAACCTAGGCTCACCACCTAAGAAACCCTAGCCTCATAACCTTGGGAATATCATGATCTTCAGATATGCTATCCTATTATCTTCACACAAGGAAACTTAGGCCTATAGAATCCATGGATTGTCACTAGAGGAATCCATTGCTCATTACACAATGAATGATTTTCTCAACACATAATGAAGGGTAGAATCTTAGGATTTCCATATAGTGGGAGGATATATAGATCATATTATCATCACTTAAGATTATTATTCTTGTCACATAAGACATATGGTGCTCATAATATTTAGAATAATATTATTCTGGTAACCTAAGTGAAATACGGAGAGATTTAATGTTCATCACATAATATTCTTATTATTGTCACATAAGGCATCTGGTTCTCATCACATAGGTAAAGAATCATATGATTGTCACAAAATTAAAGGAAAAATAAATCCTATAATCATCACAAAGGCTTATTATACATGTCATATAAATGATCTTAGGATTATCACATAAGGTACCCCAGGCTCATAACCTAAAACTAAGTTTTTGAAGCATAAAAGGGGGGTTTTCTTACACTCTTCAAAGATACCACCTCATGCTCATAACATGCGAAGGGAATTAAATTAGGATCATCAAATAAGGGGAGGAACAAGTTTAATTCCATTTTGTATGGATCCACATAAGATCATCACAAAATGGTGTGAACATATTTTATGTTTAGTTGAGGCACCACAAATTTAAAAGTCCCATGGAGAATTGTGGAAGGCTTGGTGAGAGGTTTGGCACACTTCGGAAAGATAACAATGATTTGGAGATATCATCTCTTGAGGAGAATATGAAATATTCATAATTTTAGGATTAAACCTAAAATATTAATCCTATATATTTTATTATAAAATAGGAATAAAAAACCATGTAGTTCGAGTTGCACTATTTAAGGTCAGGTGGTAGGACAATACCATGCTGTTTAACATCATGTGGTAAGGAAACTTATTTCATGAATGGGGTGATAGAAATGGATTTAATAGAGATTATTTTTTGTAATTCCTAGGTATACTTGAACTATTTGGTTACTTAGGAGTAGGTAGTAAGATTTAGGTATTACACCAGTTAAAAAGTCCAGGTTACTACTTGGGAGTAAGTAGATCATTTTTAGTACTTAAATATAAATATATTCTAACCAAAAATGTCTTGAGAGCCACAATATTATATGTTGGACATCATATTCTTGGTGAAATAGGCCTAATGATGAGTACTTATGATAGTGGTTGTGAATATGTGTTTTTCGTAAGGGAAACTAGATCTGAAAGCTATGGACACCTTGGGCCTTTAACTTTCAGGAAACTGAGTCACATGAAAGGAGGAAATCAAGTAGATTCCCAAGGCATAAGTTTCCCACAATATTTGAGGTTCATGAAAACATGACTTTCAAAAAAATTTAGAATTTTCATGAAGTGTATTTTTAATTATAGAGAGTTGTAGGAAAACATCTCAATCACAAGGTAATCATTGAAGGAATTTCATGAGGTAATTCACAATCAATTCTCACAAATTAGAGTATATGAGGATTTTGGTTTTCATGAATATATGTATTTCTAAGATTAATGAGATTATAGGTTTTATGTTGGAATCCCAAATTTCACATCCTTCAAATGGAGATCTAAGGGTGTATTTATAGGCCTCCGGTTCATGGAAGGTAGAAGCTCATGAAAGTCTTTCGTGATCGATCAAGTATAGAGTTGTCTAACAGTACAAAATTGTTTTGAATAAATTATTATGAATTCATGGAAAATTTATTTTCATGATGTCTCTTATTAAGTACTTTTATAATTATTAGTTTTTCAAAGTTTGGACATTTCTTCAGAATTTCTTAAGTCATTTGTATTTCAGAATTTCAACATTGAATGACCATTACTTTTGATCTGAAAGTCTACATGAGCCCCACATCTAGTCAAATAAAATTTGTTGAAATAAAAAATACCCTATAAGTTAGGTTACCCTATAGAAAGTTATTTATGAGGAAAAAAGTTCCCAGAAGACCCAAAAATGGGATTGTTTGGCTTCAATGCCATTTTAATCATTTTCAGATGCATTTTCCGCCTAAAAAACTTGTAAAAACATAGTGTTAAGCTATTTAATTTATGTAGTTATTGTATATTGAATAATTCATAAAATTATTCTTTCAAATCCAAATAATTAATGGGGGGTTTCTTATTGAGATGGGGTTTTAAAGGGATAAAATTTTAAGTGTAAGAATCTAGTAAAAAAATAGTCATGCTTGACCCCCCATTATAGATTTCAAAGGTCCACTGGGAATCTCAATTTAGAAAATCTAAAAATTATGTTAACCCTAGTTAATTTATGATACCAAAAAAATTAGTGATATATTACTGGTTATAGTAACTATGGTTCTATCAAGTTCATTGATATAAGAAAAAAATATGAAATTGGTAGGATTAATGCACATACACCTACTGGGGATTTAGACAGGTAGATTTCATGTATTTGGAGACAATTATATTAGGAGTAAAACATTACATAAAACTGAATGCTCGGGTAAATAGAAAAAATATTCATTTATGATGGAAAAATCTTTTAGAATTCATGTTGAGGAATATTTTTTAGTCATATTATTACTTAACTCAAGATTTCATAGTTTCATAAATAAATTTATTTACATCATTGACTAAATTACTAGTTCATTAAATAAATTTCTATTCATTTTACTATTTAAGTGGAATCACACTCATGATTTCATTGTGAATGATTTTGGACAATTTTAATTAGGAACATGTTGAATTCTAACTTGACATGTTTTAGAGAGATGTATTGACCATAATTGAACCAACTGGTGAGTAAATAAATGATACATGTGTTTTCAATTCAAGTGGGTAAGTGTTGTTGGAATGTGACTCAGGCCTAATACTATATTACTTTATTACTACCTTTGGTACAACAATATATATTCCTACACATTTTTAAACAGATATGCATATCAAATCTATATAAACATATATATATATATATATATATATATTAAAAAAGTTAATTTTTTTAAAACCTTAATATATACATATTCAGATTCCAATATATGAATATGTTGCATTGTTTCTTAATCAAATATATTTTACATGTTTTTTAAATAAATATAAATATCAAATTAATACACACACACACACACATATCAAAAACCATATATGTTTTTAAAAAAAGTTTGTATATGTATATTCACATGTTAATATACTTATATATATATATAACATTACATGTTTTTTAAATTTATATATATATATATTCACATGTTAACATACATACATACATACTAAAACTTGAACACACACACACCCATGTTTGAATACATTTATGTGTATATATATATATATATCAATATATATGCGTGAGAATGCATTCATCTACATCTATAATATTCATATATAGACACACACACACAAATTATTGGATATATTGAATAATTGTGAAGAAAAATGCAAAAACTAAAGGAGGTAATGATTTGGAAAGAAACCAATCACTAGTGTTAGATTTTTTTTTGAATCCTATACCCTAAATTTGGAGTTGATTTGATGAATAAAATTGAATAACCACACATGGTTTAGCCATTTGAATCAATGGTTATAGTAGAGGAGGAAGAAAGAAAGAAGGGGGGGGGGTAGGTTTTAATTGTGAGACCCTATAAATTTTAATAAATGAGGATTTTATTAATGATAAATAAATTATGATAGAATTTTTAATTTATCATAACTAATTCAACACTAAAAAAGGGTAGTTCTAAGTAAATATCAATCTATCACAATGATTAATTATTATTAACAATAAGAAAAATCTAGTTTTGTAATATGACTTATAAGTTCTAGGATATTATTATAATTAAACCTTGTTTATAGGTTTAAATTTTTTTAAACTAGTATCAATATTTTAAGGAAATACAATATAAAAACTAATTAAATTAATTTATTTTTTTAAAAGTATACATACTCAATATTACACTTCGCACAAAACTATAAAAAATTACCACATTTTTTTATGAATAAATTCAGTTCACAAAATATTTTATAAAATTTATAAAAAATAGATTCCAAAAATATATTATAATTAATACAGATATCATCTACCAATTTCAAGGATACAACATGTTAAATTATATTGATTTATACAATCACAATAACAAAAGAAAAAAATATAGATAATTTTAATGAGGTTTGTTATTTAATACTTTTATCCACGATGAATATGAAGTCACAAATCATAAAAAAGTTTGAAAACTAGTGAAAAGAATCCTTAAAAAACTCATACTATTATGATGATAAACTAAATTTTATGATTCTGAAATCACTTAGAAAGAAAATAGAAGTGAAATAAATTTTATTTCACATTGAAAAAGATGTATAAATATTGTTCTCTCTACATATATATCTTACTCATAGATATTTAAATTATATATTCTAAGCGTATTAGCATTTCACATTGTGAGAATGCGTGCATGTCCATCTATAATATGAATATATAGACACACACACACATTATTAGCTCTATTGAATAATTGAGAAGAAAAATGCAAAAACTGAAGGAGTTATTGATTTGGAAAGAAACCAATCACTAGTGTTATAATTTTTTTAATCCTATACCCTAAATTTGGAGTTTATTTGATGAATAAAACTGATAAACCACACATGGTTTCTCTATTTGAATAAATGGTGATAGTTGAGGAGGAAGAAGGAAATAAGGGGGGGGGGGGGTTAGGTTTTAATTGTGATACCCTTTACCATAAATATAATAATAAATGCTAATAAATGAGGCTTTTATTAATGATAAATAAATTTTGATAGAATTTTTAATTTATCATCTCTAATTCAGCACTCAGAAAGGGTAGCACTAAGTAAATCTCATTCTATCACAATGCTTAATTATGAGTACCAATAAGACAAATCCAGTTTGGTAATATTACTCATAAGTTCTAGTATATTATTATTATTAATCCTAGTTTATAGGTTTATCTTTTTTTAAACTTGTATCAATATTTTACTGAAATAAAATTTCCAAACTATTCAAATTAATTGATTTTTTTAAAATATACATACTCAATATTACAGTTAGAACAAAAATATGAACAATTTCCACAAATTTTTTTTATGAATAGATTAAATTCACAAAATATTTTCTAAAATTTTAAAAAAATATATTCCAAAAATATATTATAATTAATACAAATATCATCAACCAATTTCAAGGATTCAACATATTAAATTAAATTGATTTATACAATCACAATAGCTAAATAAAAAATATATAGAGAATTTTAATGAGGTTTTATATTTAATAATTTTATCCATGATGGATATAATGTCACAAATCATAATTGTTTTTAAAAATAGTGATAGGAATCATTAAAAAACTCATATGATAATGATGATAAAGTAAATATTATGATTCTGGAATCACATAGAAAGAAAATAGAAGGGAAAATAAATTTTTTTCACATTGAAAAATATTTATAAATAATTTATCTCTCTACATATATATCTCACTCATATATATTTAAAGTATATATTTTTAACTTATTAACATTTCTAATAAATTATTATATTATGAATAATTAATTCAATACTAAATAACATCATAATAATTCACAAAATCATTGTTTACATAATGTAATATTTATATATCATTTAAATATAATTAGAAATGGTTTTTAGATTTTGTCATAATTTTTAATATTCTCATTTTTTATTATTCTGATTATGGTTTATGTAAATTTTATGGTGGATACTTTTTTTTAAAATATAGTTTTTTTATTAAAAAAGAAAAACCCACCCCTAAATTTTTAGTTATGGTTTATTGGTATAAAAAATTAAATAATTTATTCAGGATGGTTCTTGAAACCTCCATGAAAAAAAGATATAAAAATAAAAAACTATACAAAAAATAATAAAATCAACTTAAACCAGATAATCTATAAAAAACCATATATTTAATAAACCCATAATTATATTTTTGATCACCTATTAAAATATTGTAAAAAATAACAATATATATATTTATTTATTTCCACTATTTGAAATGAAATAAAAGTTTAAATCACCATGCATCAAATTAAATCAATGTTGTTTACGAAGAAACACTTAAAACCATACAAACTAAATACCATCAATGAAATAGAAACGAACTGACCATGGGAAAATTAAAAATAGATCCACTGGAATTTGAATTGTCACGACCCGTCCTCGGGGCCCGTTCTGTGACTACCCCAAGCCTGCCTTCCATAGGCCAGGGGCTGGCGACTAGCACCAAGGCGTAAATCCCAACAAAAAGGGAAGGCATTGCCTTTGAAAAGGAAACAAGAACTACAGAGTAAGCAAGCGGAAAAGTAAACACTGAGTAAAAACTGTACAAGCTGTGCTGAAAGTAAAAGGGGCCGGAAATACAAGCCCAACTATAAAGTAAAACTGAAAGGAAAAACAGCAACTGAAAAGGGAAAACTGCAGCGTCGAGCCGTCCTCCGGAAGTCCCACCTGAAGGGTGGGTACTGATAGCCTCCACTGCTCCTCGGGTCCACCTAACCGCTCCGAGTACGTCCCGCCCAGTGGTCCACCTCCAGGTACTGTCCTGCTCCGCACGCCTCCTCCACGATCAGCGCTGTCCGTCGTCTGCAACCAACACCACGAAGTGCGGGCATAGCCCGTGCAGGGGTGAGTATAAGCTACTCAGTAGGGACCCCGAGACCCCCGAAGGTCTCCCGAAATCCACAAAGGAAAGATACAATCACGAAGAAACATATGACACGGCTTAGGTATATGCCCATACATACACCTAAGTCTTCAGTTCCCGTTCGGCTCCAACGTCCGAGCCCAAGCACAACCCAGTCCACACAGGAAAGCAAAACGCATACCCACGCAGGATAGAACAACACAATCCACAAAGGAGAGTAAACAGTAAATCCACACAGGATAGCTCAACACAATCCACAAAGGAGAGTAACACAAGATTCAGCTCACACAGGTATACTTCTTCGGATGACGATAAAGATGATCATTGAACCATCTAAGTCGTCGGACCCACGAAGGATCGTTAGGTACTAACCTTGCAGTGACCCACACAGGATCAGGCCCTCGCAGGACCTGTAGAAGTTGGCTCACACAGAACCGCTGAGAGATGACCCACACAGGATCGGGCCCACACAGGACCGGGCCCACGCAGGACCTGTAGGCACTGGCTCACACAGAACTGCTGAGCGCTGACCCACGCAGGATCGGACCCACACAGGATCGGGCCCACACAGGACCGGGCCCACGCAGGACCTGAAGCACTGATCCACGTAGGATCGCTGAGTGCAGGAGTCGTCGCAGTCCGCTGAGGATCTCTGCACAGTCGTCGCCGCAGTCCACTGAGGATCTCTGCACGGTCGTCGTTGGAGTCCACGGAGGATCTCTTCACAGTCGTCGCCGCAGTCCACTGAGGATCTCTGCACGGTCGTCGCTGTCGAAGTAGCAGTCGCAGCCAGCCTAGGGTTCCCGCACACAGCAAGCTCGTTTGGGAGGGTCCGCTCCATGAGCCGAGAGGCTGATACATCAACTGACACGAAGTCCGAAGTTGATGTATCCAAAAGTTCCGTATCGTCAACATGAACTCAACGTCGCAGACGGCGCGTCAATCGGACGCCCGGTCTGAGAGATATTGGCATTTTCGTCTGAGGGGCCCGGTTGGTTTTTAAGGAAAAACCAACCCGACCGCACTCCACCTGCGTCCAGACCTCGGGCGGAGTATGCCAAAAGATCCGTCTCACTTAGAGGAATTCAACAAAGCTGACGACACGTCAATCGGACGTCCGTAGCTCAAGATATGAGCGTTTCCGCTCCGAGGGCCCGGTTGGTCTCGTGCACGAACCAACCCGGCCGAACTCAAAGTATTCCGAAACCTTGAGTGCAATATACCGAAACGACCGTCTCGATCCAAGGATCGCGTTTCCGCTGACGGCGGGTCGTTTGGAGGCACGGAGCTCAAGATACGGGCGTTTGAACAAAAACGTCCGAAGATGGGGGGTACGGGCCCGGGCCGACCCGGCCCGAACCCCCCTGGGTCGGCCCGACCCGGGTCCGACCCGGTTGGCCCGGCTCGGCCCGGCCAGGGCCGGTCCGGCTCGGCCGGCTCGGCCGGCTCGGCTCGGCCGAGCGGCGCGGGTGGAAGCCGCGGGCGCCGACCCGCGGCCTGAGAAGAAACCGCGGCCCGCGTGCGGGCCGCGCTGGCGAACCGCGGACGCGGCTCTGCCGCGTCCCGCCTGGACGAACCGGACCCGCCGCCGCGGGTCCGTTGGCTGCCGCCGCCGCGGGTCCGTTGGCCGCCGCCGCCGCGGGTCCGTTGGCTACCGCCGCCGCGGGTCCGTTGGCCGCCGCCGCCGCGGCTGAAGCCGCGGCGGATCTCGTCCGGCGGCGCGCCGGGCGCCGCCGCCTCCGGTCGCCGGCGCCGCCACGCCGGTGACCCGCGCCGCCGCAACTTCCGCGGGCTGCCGGCGTCGCTCCGGTGGCCCGTTTTCCTTCCCGTCTGCGCCGTTGCTCCTCCCGGAATCCGTCCTTCACTGCGGGATCGACAAACCTCCGTTGCGGCACATTCCGTCGTCGTCCGCCAAATCCGCACAAAACGAAGAACGACGGAGGGTCGTCGGGCCGTGTTCGTTTGGCCCGAACCCTCCGCGTTAGAGATAAACATCCGGGAGAAATATGATCAACACATGATCCAACAATTTTAATTAAAATAAAATTGTTCATTGAAAACCAGCCTTTTAATTTTCAAGAACGTTCATGAGAAAATTAAAAAGGGGTAATTTTCCAAAATGAATCCCTACCTTGATGATCGTCGTGCGCGGACGTTCTTCGCGGAAGAGACCGTCGCGGAAGAGATCGATCGTCGCGTCGTCGCGGGGAGGCGTCGCGTCGTCGCGGATTCCGGCGTTGAGTCGGCGAGCTCAACGAATCAAGAACAATAGATTTAAATTATTAATATTTAAATCTGTGTTTCGTTTAAAACCAAAGAAAAGAACTTGAGAGGAAATCCGAAAGCACTCACCTCGAATGGTCGGTGATCGGAGATCGGAGTTCGGAGATTGGAAGAGCGTCTCGGGCGAAGGCGTCGTCGAATTCCGGGTTCGGCGTTCTTCGCGTTCTTCACGTTCTTTGCGAGGGAGAAGAAGTTGCGAAGGTTCTCCCAAATCTTCTCAAGCGCAAATAACCAGAGGTTAAGCGTTGGTCTTATTTTATTATTACGCCAATGAATTGAAAAACAGGTTAAGAAACGATCCATCAATTCGTTGAATTAATTCAACGAAAGAAACGACCCATTTAATTCACGAAAGAAACAGCCCAATTAAATGGTCTGTTAAGAATTTAGAAAACGCGTCAGTTGACTTTCATTAAGACGGGTTTTCACGGGTGCGTTTCATAGCGGAAAGAAACGGCGGGGCTCGTGCGGGCCCCACCTCACAAATATCCTACCAAGGGGGTAGGATATTTCTGGATAGCATCCTATCCAGTTCAACTCAGTTCAAGCCGCCTTTAAGTGGCTTCAAGTGGCTTCCAAGTGGCTTAAGAGAAATAAAATAAAGTTGTCGCAAAATTATTTTATTTCTTAACTTTAAGCCCGAAAATTAAAAACCACACCCGAGCAAACGCAACTCCGGAAGAGGCGTTTCTAAGCGAATACCGGCGCTGCGATTTCATCGGTGCCCTCAGAATTCGATTCCGGGCACCGGTTCAAAAGTTAGAAAAACCCGCTCATCCGTTCACTGAACGTACCCGAGCCAAAATTCGGAAAATGATTCCGGGCACACCGGGCCTCGGAATCAGGCACCGTCAGAAACTGCGTTCTTGTAAAATTCCAAAGAAAATTAAGAAAAAAATTTCCTTGAAATTTACGGGTCTTTACATGAATGAACCATGGATTTTAGGGTCATTACGTTTTAGGGGGAGTTTGAATTTTGACCCCAAAGAAGGGATATTTTCAATAATTAGGATTTAGATCATGAATTCAAGGGTTAAAAAATATATAGGTGATTTTTATGGACGAGGATCGAGGCCCAAGTGTTGGTTCAAGTGATTGGGTTAGTGTTAGAGATGTTCTCGAAGGACTTGCTAAAATTATATAGTTTTAGTAGGTTGCAATACGAAGGAATACAACAAGGATGCATCCGACTTTGGCAGAATGATTTACACTATGATGTGTTTCATGGTTTATTTATAAATTAAATAACTTATGAAATGTGTTTCACTATGAATGGGGTGGTCATATAGTGACTATGAAATTTATAAATTAAGGAGATGAACTTTAATAGTTGTGTTCTTTCGTAACACTTACATTATTCCATAATTATGTTTGACCAAGGTTTGAGCCCTATAATTGGGGATAATTCTAATGATATCCTTATTTGTGCATTGATATTTTTAGTTGAAGGGGTTTTTCGTACCATTACACCCCAGTCATACCATAATTGGTGCATCTAAATTTTTTAAGAGGGGGTATTTCAATCATTTTTCTATTAGTGTCTTTCGATTTTGAGGGCCAAGGGAAATGGGAGGAGGTAATTCAACCAGTGAATCCACCTCTCTTCCTCCCTTCATTCCCATATGGTGGAGGATGATTTTGGTTGCGATCTGATGATGATTTTGATTATTCTTATCATATTTTACCCTTTCATTTTGATTTATATCACAACCCTCTAATTTTGGACAAACCATGTTAGGGTTTTAGTTATGATTCGACCAGAACATTATGGAATAAAGGTGAGGATGTTGGGGATTTCACGTATCTTGGATAATTGAGATCCGGGAAGGTTGATCATGCGTTTTTGTCTGCGGTTTCACAGTGATGTCATTTACTAGTAATTTTTATGGTGAATATGGATCTTTGGTTTAAATTTTAAAATTAATTATATATGTTATTATAAATTATTTATGTTACGTGGCATGATATAGGTTCTCAAGATAATGGATTATGTTGGATGATTCATGGATGGGCTTGATCGAGGGTATACAGAGTTCTTCTTGAATGGTTACTCTTTTATAATGGTACACAATCACTTTAATATAAATCCATATTCCTGTTTATGTGTTATTTTTGGAATATGTTTATATTTTTTGGGATTAAGTTTATGAATAGAGATTAAAATCACCCTATATGAATATATAGGATGGATTTGGGCCTCCAAGGACCAAGACAAGTTATATTAAGCACTTGGAGAATTCGAGATCCCCCAACAACTATGTCTCCAAGGGGAGAGGGTATCAATTAAGTTAGAGAGAGATATTGGGTAGGTCATGGGTTTTGAGATAAGATATAGATAGTCTATTATGGGTTTCCTAGGTTTATTTGGCCATGTATGATAGGTTTAGGCCTAGATGTGGGGGTGAGATGGACGTATGCCTTACACTGAGTGAGGAGAACCCTCTTGAGGTTATTTTGATTCTTAGTGAGGGTTGTGACTGGGGTGAATTTGTTGGGTTTAGATGAAAAAAAGATATTGGTTTCCTCCAGGTGAAATTTTTAGAGAGATATCCTAAGGGAGGGGTGTGATAGGACCTGAGTAATGATTAGATGTGAGGTTCCCCATGCCCACACTATCAGATCTAGTACTAAAAAATAATTTAAATCTATAGATTTTATATAAATTAAGATTAATCAATTGAAACTTATATATATTTCCATAATCTATACATTACATCAAATAATAATCACACAGTACTAGTTCACAATGGTTTAATGTCATTGAGTATTAGCTAAATAAAAATATTATCTCATATAACTATGACCCTTTCTCTATAATTTCACTATACTAATTCCCATTCTTATCATCCAATATGTTATAATCATCTTCATAACCTATGTTATGTAAAACGTAAGAATGGGTGAGCTTAAATATCCCGTAAGGAAAAACCTATCAATGTGTCATAAGGGGTTCGATCTTAAACAAATGATAAAACATAAACATGAGAGGAATATATGATTAAAAGAACATGGTGTAATAAGATATTCATATAATAATGAAAGATAAATATAATACCAAATAATTGAACATATACCATGAAATAATAATGTAGATATATGTGGCAATAATCAAGATCCATGGGTAATATCATAGGAATATAACACAAAAATAGCATAAAAAAGGAATATAAATCATAACATAGTGGATTAAGCATCACTTAATGTTTACATGAGTTAACTATGAATCATGACTTGTTTCCAATTATGGATTATGTATCAAAACATATTTTATATAGTGAATCGAGAACCATTAATCATTTCTCATTATTATCTCATAAGAAATAAAGCATTACCTAATGAATTAGAGGGTTATATTGGACCCACTCATCACAAAATTATAATAAATACATATGGGTGCCACATCAAAACATTCATACATTATATAATAAAAAACTAAATAAAATAAAATGGGTTTCATGTAACTTTTTAAATGGAATTTCATAAAATAACAAAAAATATTTAGATTGGATGATACCAAAAAATCCAATCACAAGAAAGTACTATTTTATAATGGAATTTAGAGGGTGATTCTAGAAATATAAATCCAAAGGAGATAGATATATCTAGATAAAAATATGGAAATATAATATAAATCATGAAATTATATTTCATAAATAATTTTTAACATTATCATAAAAATATGAAACTACAATTCACTTTCAAAAGTTTCTTTCAAGAAGTTGACATGAAATAAAATTTCAAGCACTTTTTGGAAAGGGGTATCAATAATTGATCCATGAAAAAATTGAAGTTTTTTTTCATAGTAAATATGGGGTTGATGATAATATATATGATTATCAAGGGAAAATACTTTAATATTTTAAAATATCTTTATTGAAACCCATATTTTAAATAGGATAATAAAATAATCTTTTGAAAAGAGGTAAAAATAAATAAGAATATCACATGGGATAATAAATATTTGGGTTTTTAAATAATAAATTAAAACATTGGTGAAAATAAAGAATATATACATGTAAGAGAATGAATCATAAAAGGGGAAGGGGATTATTCTTAACAATGTTTAATTTTTATAAAGAAATAAGATTATCAAGGAAGAATTATTATAACAATAACTTAAATAAGAGTTCAATAAAAAGAAATATAAATCCCCCAAAAAATTTAAGGAAGTATAATATAATTCAATCACAGGGTATATGTATTCTAACTTATAAGAATAAAGTTCAAGAAGAATGATCATAACTTAATGAAAAAAAAATGATTTAGCCAAAACCCTTACAACTTTAGTAAGTTTTTAATAAAACAAACTTGAAATAAATAACCTAAAATAGATTTTTAAATACCATGAATATAAAGAGAATCATGATATAATATTTCTAATATTAAATATATACACTATATAAAATATAATAGGTGTATGATATAAAACACGTCTTAAAGAAGGAAATTTTGAGATGATAAACACTAACCTTTAATATGGTTTCCACAAAATAATTTTAACCTCTTGTATAAAAAAATAACCATATTAAGAAATTATTTCATAACCTTATTAATATCTATTTAATTTATGATACTTTAATAATATTCATTCATTGTACCTTTATTATTTAGTTATTGTTTGTTTTCATAATCAAATGTTAGTAAGCATGTTTGTTTCATTTGAGTCTTTTAATGGTGATATAAATAATCAAAATTTTGTAAAATTTCATCATTCCCAGATTATTAAAGGTATTGGAATAAAGTTTAATTAATTTTTTATAAAATCCTAATATTATTTCATGAGATTTTTTTTATCATTTGGGAAGATGAAATCTATAACAAGCTTATTATGGATAATTCGTTGTTAATTAATGGATTAATTTATAATGATCATTTATTTTTGTGCCATACTTTCAGAACCATATTTAAGAAATATATTAATCCTTAATATCATATATAATCAGTATAAACATCCATTTAAGGTGGTGTTGAATAACTAAATATATGATTCATGGAGGCAGAAGTCCATACGCACACACAAGCGATGTTTTCATTTTTTAATGAATGGAAGGGGATGAAAGTAGATAATGATTTATATTTAATAAATATTAATTTTTTCTTAAATATCACATTCATTAATTAAATTCATTTTTATAACTATACTTGTAAAGCTATGACGAAACAAATACATCATCTAGAGATGTGGTAGTCTTCACACATGCACGAATGACATTTTTACTTTTAGAAAAGTTAGGGGGAAGATATAAAATAATTAATACATAAAAATAATAAAATTTTAATATAATTATGATATTGATATAATTATTTTAGTATCATTAGAACAATTTTATAAGAGGTTGAAGTATAAAGAAAGAAATAGAAATAAAAAAGGAGTGATTAGATATTTTTACTCACTCCTCAGGATAACTCCTTAAGCCTTCTTAGAACAATATCTTATTGAGAGAAAAACTTCTAGAAATTGGGACAGATAGTTGGGGAGTGATTTGGGTACATCTTGTTCAAGATAAAGGTCTTATTCTGTAAGTAGAAGTGGTTTATTTAAAGGTTCCTTTTATAAGTGAGAGGGGAATCACTTTTGTAAATATTGATAAATTTATATTAAGGACACGTCACTTTCAAAGTCAAGTGGTTATAAAAGTGAGAAATAGTGGATTGGGGGTAAGTTTCAATTGATCCACCCATCATACGCACAAAAAAGGACATGTTTTGACATATTTTTGGCCTTTCTCGTTAATTTAACTTTTTACCATAAATTTCTTTTACTTTGTTAACTCAATTTTCATCCATAGTAACTTACTTTTATAAATAAAAAAATGGCCATTATTATCAAATTTTTTATTTCAATTTAAATTATAAAAACCATTTTATAATAAAAAATTTATAAAAATTTCAAAAATTTAATTCTAAAATAATAAGTTTATAACATATAAAAATAGTTTTAGTGAAAATATAACTTAGGTTATTAAATTTAAAAAATAGGTCCCAAAATTAAAATTATTGATTTGAAATGTATAATTTTAATTATTATGTACAATTTTTTCAATAAAAAAAGGTTCCATAAATTTTTAATTCTTGCTCATATCCAAATGATATATTAAAAGTCATAGTATTTATAAAAATGATATTTTGTATTATTCAACTAAAAATCAATATTTTAGAAGAAATCCAAAAAGTTTATCCTAATATTATATTATCATGATAAGTTCAAAAATAATGTTAATCTTTCAAAATTTAAATTTCCAAAATTTAGTAATTGAACTTTTAAATATAAATATAGAATGTAATGAAAATTGTTTTTATAATAAAATGAATTTTTCAAATAATAACTATTAATATTATTATATCCTATAAATTAATAATTAAATTATTTTTAATATATTATTCATATCAACAAAATATTTTATCACCATTTAAAAATAGTATATTTATTTTCTTAAAATAAATATTCATAGCGTATAAAAAGGCTATTTTTTTAAAAATACATTTTAAACAAAAAATGACATTATTCTTTATACTTGAACAGTAATAAATATTATATGAATGTTAATATAATTTATCATAAATATTATTAATAAATTTACTTAAAATATTTCTTTATACAAGATTAATTAAAATTACACAACACTCTAAAAAATGTTTCTTTGAAAAAAAATATTTTATATTAAATAATCATAACCAAATACCATTAAAATTTACTATTTATATTCTAAAAATTTAATTTAATTAATCTAGTTATATTAAACTATTTTTTTAAATTTTATTAATACATCATATAATATGAGATGCAAAAAAATTATAATAAAACATCTCAATTAAATATTATGCTTTTGTTTTCTTAATGTATTCTCGTAGTGTATTAATATTTATCTTTAATTTTAATATTTTATCTCAATAAATATTTTTAGGATTGTTTTAGTTTTATATTTTATGTGAACCAATATATTTGATATATTATTTACTTAAATAAATATAATACTAAAATCTCAGGATGTTACAAAATATGGGTTGGACCTTGACTTTGGGGATAGGGCTAGGAAGATCCTAAGAGCAGTGGTGTCCCTGAGGGTTGAGAGACATGAGATGGTATCAATGAACATATATCTAGAGTATCCATAATGACCATAGTGGACACCTTAGTGGGTGACATGATATTTTTCTCAATGTGAGAGGCTAGGTCTGAGTGACTAGCGCCTGGGTATTTAGACAATGAGTTTGCATGGTAGGCTACGAGACCTATTTGATATTAAGTGCATGTACTTGTGATAGACAACAAAATATGGTGTGGGAGATGGATCCTATGGTCTAGCCCTACCATGAGTGAGATAGAACAAGAATGATCTCTGTGAGTGAAATTGGATCATAGTTTTAATGAATCTTAGGAATACCTTGAGTGAGAAGGTATGACTTAATATCATTTGGTTTCACCTTGAATGAGAAGGTGATGGAATTGACCTTCTTAACCGATAAGGAAATGGTTGGAATGGTGGAAAATCATGAGTGAGAATAGTGGTTAGGTGATGATGTGGTGTGATATGTGGATGGTAGTGCCTACCTTAAGTGATAAAGTAATGGATTGGAATACAGACAAGAGTCCCTAATTTAGGTGATAAAGAAAAGGTTGGGGCATAACATATGAATTAACATGAGTGATAAGAGATGTTACAAGTCTATAATGGAGTAACTTATCCTATTCCTTCGAGTAGTTGTCCGGAATTGGTAGATACCCTATCATTCACCTCTGAGAAAGGGTTTGTTTCTTATATGACTCTCTAAACCTAAGTCTTTGGGTATCGCACAAATTGCGTTGCATGAGGTGATGAGATTCCACTAATGGAATCAATGTTGTATGTTAGTGACCTAGAACCTACTACTTCATATAATTCGATTAATCCATAATAACAACAGGACACAAATGATGTATAACTATCAGGTGGTGGGGACTCATAATTATTGAGACGTATTCTCTTGAATTTTTCAATTGGTAATATCAAGTAAAAGAGATCATAAGGCTTGAACCTCTAATAGTAACACCACACATTTTAGGTGTCATTGTTCATTCCTATATACAAGAATGTGAATTTTTATATTTAATTTAGATCATTATTAATGTGTACCATTTAATCACATAATTTAATGTATAATGAAAAGCATGTAATTGATGTTGTGGAAAGGTAGATTGTGTTGGGTGCATCCATGGTGATATGGAATTGATTAAATGATCAAGACATGTTTTTTCACTTTGAAAAGGAAGAGATATTTCATTCTCAAGTTGGCCAAGATGATGATAACTTCACTAAATCCATGGCCATGGTATAATAAAAAATTTAATCTAGTGTGGTGAATAATTAATAAAGTAAGAAAGGATTCTGATGTGAAGTGTGTATCATGATTTATGAGATATCACACGATAATGATATTATACTACATGGAATGTGTTCATAGGAGAGTATTTAATTTTTATTTTTAAAACTTATCTTCATAGGATCCATGATGTGTTGTAAGATACCGCTCTTGGTTTGTGGGTATGAATCGCTATTATTGATATAAGGTATTTGAGGGTCACATAGTAATTGTATTTAGATTCTTGGACAATTATAGTGAATTTAAGTTTTAGAAATGTTGGTCCCCACATTGGGGGCCAGGATATATCAATGTTTGAATGATCATAAATAATAAAATAAATTCACTGTTATTCAAGTTTAGAGTAATATGAAGTGAATTTATTTTCATAGTTTATTCAAAAGTGTTTGGTGAATATGAAAAATAATATTTTTATTCAAGGTTCATTAAATATTTTAGGAGGGATGTGCAAAGTCAATGGCTTATATTTTATCGTGTAACACAATCTAGATATTACATGGATGTTATAAATTATTTAGGAATTTTATGACATGTTAACTATATAATATGCAGTGAATATGATTCAATTTAAATAGTTTAGTTTATAAAAGGATCAAAGTGAAATTTTCATAAATGAAACCTGCTTATTTAAAGAAATTGAATCCTCTATTACTGGTGACAATTTAATGCATGATTTTAGAGCTCCTCCCTATACTCTTATTATTTCTAAAGTGAGGAAGGAGAAATCATAACACCTTGATCTATGTTTATATCCCATAAAAAGTGATGGTGCTCCTAAAATAATTACAATATTGGAAGAGTTTTCAAACTTCAATGATAGAAAATGGGAATCAATGATCAATTTGTCTGAAAGAATCTAGTGTACATGTGGACAATATTAGGGGACCTAATATTGATTCCCACAACCTGTGATCATTGGCGATGAGTATAACAAAGATGAATCATAATATTTAATGAGGCAATGGTTGAATTTATTTTTTTGGGATTATTCTTGATTATGTGAGATGATCATGTAGTTTACCTCCTTGTAATTCCTTGGTGTCGATGTCAAGACATAAAATTGATGATTAAAATTTTCATTTACCTAATATTCAGCTTCAACTGCATGCTCGAAACCAATAAGTGGTATCAATGCGATTTAGTGAAAGTTCAAGAAGATTAAAAATAATTTTCATATGAATTTAACTTGAGGGATTCAAAATGGTTCCCACACCACCAGAAACACTTTAATTCAAGGTAAAATGGATAAGTTTTAGCCATCTAAAGATTGAAAATTAGATTCATGAGTTTTTTAAAATTAAAACACACACACTCAAATATATATATATTCATCATGATGACATTTCCAAAAGCAGTGCTGCATTGTGGCATCCACTAGTGCAATTCACATGATCAATGAATATAGATTGGTTTGGGTAAAGTGTTTTGTAGGTAGGGTGGAGTGTTTCCATAAGGATGTAGAATCAAAGAAGAAAAAATCACTAAAATATATTGGATTTAGAAACCCAAAAAATTAAAAATAATATAAATATTTTTTTTCAAATGAAAAGTAAATGGATGAATAGTACCATATTTCCTATTTATCAGAGTGAATAGTATCATGGGATTCAAGTTCATGGAATAAATATATAAAATGAAATAAATTCTACAAGATATCCTATAGAAAAGTAAACCCAAAAAAATTTATATTTCAGTCCACATGATATACTCAGTGCACCGACAAAGCCCTGTGTATAGTGTATGGGGAAACAATTCTCACTAAGAAGGTTGTTTCAGGATCATCAAGACCCACCCACATAATTTGAGTCACCCCTTGATATAGAAACCCATTCAAGGAAAATTTTGATTACCTTGAGTTTTATAAAATTATAAAAAAAATTAAAACAAATTGTTTGAATTAAATTAAAACTTTTATGAGACCAAAAGACATAGTAATTGTGAATTAAGTTTAGATTAATATATTTTAGATCATAAATAATTTTCTCGATAAGAAAAAAATGAAAATTTAATTTAATTTTTCATGTTTATTGTGTGTCAACTGATCATGAGAAAGTCTGACCAATGTATGCTTGATAATTTAATTTATTTATTTATTAGTTGAAATAAATGTAATGTTTATAATAGTTTATTAATAAATGATTTCATGTGAATCCTATTTCTATCTCGTTATATGTGTAATTATATACATGTCCATGATTAATTATATTTATGTGAATTTCCTATTTATGAGACCCTTTCAACTATTTGTGATTATTTATGTACAATGATAAAGATAAAAGAGACACAGATCATATTGAGAGTCAGAGTCGTACCATACAAGGGGGTGGTATATTGAATGGGGTAATATCTATGAATAGAGTTGAATATGACTTAAAGAGTCATCCCTTGGCCTCATTTGATCCATAATCTTCTTAATGGATCAACCATTAGTAAATACTCATAATCAATATCTTTATTTATTTATTTATGCATGGTTTATTTTTATTTTCTGCAAGTGTATTCTAAACGAACACATATAATAGTTAACAAGAATTCATAGATAAAATAATTAATACATGGTAAATATTTTATATTATTATTGGTTATGTTGTGAGTATAATAAAATAGATAAATCATGTTAAATATAAAAATATTTCATTCATTGAGAATAATTAAAAACCATAAGAGATATATTAAGTCAAATTACTTCCATCACTTGATTTTGAACAAAACCATATGTTTGAAGTGCTTTTTATCCCTATTTGATGGTTCCCTTTACTACTACATAATTATTATTAAATTTAAGGGCCTAATTAAATAATTTTTATGAAAATTAAGTAGCCATAAATTTCTTACTTCAACTGTAGAGGAAAAGTGTTGAGTAAATAAAAGTTATGATTTCCAGAAGTTACAGATTCGATCAACAGAGAAAGGATCCATGAGTTAATAAGGTTTTCAAACCCAAATATTACCCTAAAAATATCCAAGAAGTGGTGTGTCCATATTTTAGACTATGAGGAGGGTTTTTAGGTTCTCTTCCACTATAGTACTCAAGTAACTAATTATTCTAAATCTAGTAGCCGAGGGATACAATAATTTTATAAAATATAGAGATACATTTACAGATTAATTAATCAATAAGGTTTATCATTAATCTAGATAATTTAATAATATTATAAAGTTTATTTAATTTATATCAAATTGAAATCACTATAACAAGTTCAATATCACCACAATCAATATTGAATGAAGAGAATATCTTGACTGTCCATAACTTCCCAGGGTGGTACAAGTGCTTGTGCATAGCACTATGCTAATATTGGAAGCTTTGTGTGCTTTAATACAAAAATCCTAGTAATCCACCTATAATAATAAGCAAGGTGGATAAATATAATTATAATAATAATATAGAAAATTTGATAAATTTCCGATGCATTATGTTGTCATCAATTTCTAGTAATCCATAGAAAATGCATGAGGAAGAAGATTCCTATAAAATGTTGTATCATATCTGAGAGAAATATCAAGATATAGTATGACAATAAAGATATTAGATATCAAGTTTACTGTATAAATTAAGGCTAGTATAAGGGATTTAGGAAGATCCTAATTTAATCAAAGTCATAAGATATATTGAGGTAATGGAGTACCTTGGGTTCAAGTTGAGACTATAAAAAGTGATCAATTTCATTATCTACTCTTTATCACCTAACTTATAAACTGAAATCATTAATTAAAATATTAATAACATGAAAAAGTTACTCCAAGATCCACTAAATCTATTTTTTTTCTAAGTATATAAGGATATGAATAATACCAACTCTTCAATCCTAATGGTTAAAAAAATGAGGAAAGTAAAGTCCAAGATTTCCAAGTTTAAGCCTAATCTAAATACACCCACACACCACCCCTCAAATAAGTAAAAGATATAGAGGTAGTGAAATGAGTTTGATGTAGTCTAAGTTTCTTATGGCATGAAAGGAAAACGGAAGAATAATTTCATAATCTGGAAGATGAAGGAAGGAGATGATCTACTTTATGTATATTTGTCATTGAATGAAATTTCTCTATATATACAAGTTGGGTATTGGATTGATCATGTGTCTCATACATTTGTATTAAATTTTAGGAACTAAATAGATTATAAAAGTTTGAAAAGAGTGAGGTGTATCTCTAAGTAGAAAATTGTTAAAGGATAAAAAAATTTGTATTCATATATTAACATCATAAATTTCTAAGTGGTTTGGTTGTTATATTGAAAAATTGTGACTATATAACTTTTATTAATAAAGAAAATATCAGCAATGAGTTTGGATACTATAGGGTTTTATTTTAAGTTTATAAATAAATTTTATCTATTTTATAAGAATAAAATATGTTATACTATAAAAATATTAGCAATGGATTTTATATACATGAACATGGTAAGATAGTTTTGGAAATCAATTATAAATCCAGTGAGAGTGACTCATACCCTACCAACCTATGGCACTCTAAAAACAATCATGTAATGAGAACAATTTATATAAATTACATAAAATATGGTGGTTAGACTCTATTGAGTTAATACCCTTAGATATATTTTAGGCTTATTTATAATGGAAAATTACCTTAGAACCTATTTTTGGGAAGGGACTAAGAGCTAAAGAACTATAATAATTGATTCATATTGACGTATGTGGCCCATTTCTAGTAGTATAAAGAGGTTGGTTTTCTTACTTCATAAATTTTACCAATGTAGTTAGTAGGAATGTATATATCTAATTAATGAGGTATAATTATAGTTCCTTTAAAATATTTAAATAAGAAAAAATGAAGTTCAAAACTAGCTTTGTAAGAAGATAAAGAAACTCTACTTAGACTAAAGAAGAGACTATCTAAACCAATCATTCGTTAATCAATTTAAATAATATGGGATAATATCCCATCTCACTCCTCCATATATACCTTAATGGAATAATATAATTGAAATGAGAAATCATTCCTTTCCTGACATGATAAATTGATAATGAATTAAACAATTCTATTATTTTCCTTTTGGGGATATGCACTATAAAAATGACTTATACACTAAACCAATTAAACACTAAGGTACTAAATAGAATTACATATGAGTTATGGTATGTAAAGAAACACTCACTATCTCATATTATTGTGTGATAATGAAAGTAAATTTTCAAGACAATACCAAATGAAAAAAATAACATCCTAAATAATGAAGAACATCTTTATAGGTTATACTTAAAAAACTAAAGGATATTAACTATATAACCCTTTAGGAAGAAAATTTATTGTAATGATACATTCCATATTTCTAGAATGGTAATAAGTTTCTAATGAAATAGTGGGAGAAAGGAAAACTTTTATAATGTTAATTCTAAATATACACAAGATTTATTATGATAACAATCTACACAAGATATAGTGAGAGAAGTAGATGTTTTCATGACACGAGTAAAACAAAGGTCTCCTAGAGAGGTTAAAGAACCATAGAGATACATTTTTTATCATTGAGTTAGGTGACACATTACTCATAGATAATGATAAATTTGTAACATAAAATGAAGAACTAAATATAAAGGCCTATACTAAATGGAAAGATTCTATGAATTATGAGATGGATTCCATATACTAAAAAAAGTTTGGAGTTTGGTATAAACCCTGTTGATGTAAAACCCATTGGATGAAAATGGGTATTCAAGATAAAGATATACATGGATGATCAAGTAAGAAAAAATGGTTATTAAAGGTTTCATATAATGTTAAGGCTTTGAATATGAAGCAACCTTTTCACCGATTTAGATTCTAAAATCCAACAAAATATTATTTTAAATAGTAACCTTACATTATTTTGGAATTTGTAAAATGGATATCAAAACTAATTTTCTAAATGTGAAGTTGGTTGAATACATGTATATGATATAACTTGAAGGTTTTTACACGTCAAAGAGTGTTAATAAAGTATGTAAAATATAAAGATCCTTTTATGGATTCAAGGAAGCATCACAATCATGGAATACTCATTTTAATGAGGCAATAAATGTTTTGGCTTCATTCAGTATGAAATAAATCAATTTTTCTATGATAAGGTTACTATAAACATCATAATTTTCCTAGTATTATATATTGTTGAGATATTAATTATGGGAAATGAAGTTCAAGTATTATAGTTAATAAAGAATTGGTTAAATGAATGCTTATCCATGAAAGTATTAGCTGAAAATGGATACATTTTAGTGATCAAGATCTATTGAGATATTTCATAGAGGACACTTGGGATAATTAAAAGTATATATATTGACAATGTACTCAAAATGTACAATATAGAACAATTCAAGAGGGTATTTTTGACAATATCACATGCTATAAATCTCTATAAGAAAATGTGTCCACAAACATAGGAGGGTATTTATAGGATAAGTATAATCCTTTATGCTTCGACAATGGTATGTATTGTGTATTCATGTTATATACTAGGTTTTATTAAACCTTTTCTTTAATCATGGTGGATATATATTTGGAAAATCTTGGAGGGATGCATTATGCCGCATTAAAAACTATCTTGAAGTACTTAATATGTATAATAGATATATTTATGGTGTATGGAGGAGATGAGAAGCTAGTAGTGATATGATACACTAATTATAGCTTGATGATATATCATGGTGATATGAAATAATATACAAGTTATGTATTTTTCTTGAATGATGGTGCAGTAAAATAGAGAAGTTAAAAGTAGTCCATGGTTGCTGATTCTATAGAATAATCTGAGTATATAGTGTATTCTAATATAACAAAGGAATAAGTATGGATACACATATTTATCTTAGATATTTCTGTTATACTTTTTTTTTTTTTGACAAAAGAAGACGGATCCATTAATGATGGAGATCAGCAGAAATACAGGAGCATAACCACGAGGGAAAATGATTGAACCACAGCAAATCCTCATAAGGAGGGCCAATGCCTGCCATCTTGTGAGCGGCTTCATTCGCTTCCCTTCTAATAAATGAGAAATTGCAGTAATTGAAGCCTTGTCTCCGCGAGTGAATACACCGGATAATGGGGCTGAAAAGTTGAAGCCCGCCGTCAGTGAGATTGATGGCATTGATAACAGTGAGACAGTCGGATTCGATGTGAATGGAATCCCAACCGCGATCTTTTGCAAAGTCTAGCCCAGCAAGGATGGCGGCGGCCTCCGCGACTGAGGGCTCCCAAAGTGCATAACGTGCTTCGTATTTGGCAGCGATGAGATTTCCCAGGTTGTCTCGGGCCAGTAAACCAAGTCCAACTGGGCCATCCCTAGGGAGAGAGGCATCCACATTGATTTTAACCATCCCTTCTGGTGGGGGGCACCAATGTTGGGGAAGAGGATGGGGGGTTAAAAGTCTTTGTTGTTCAGGGTGGTTATGCCAGACAGCAATCCAAGACAAAGCCCGGTCAATCCAAAATCTGGGGGGCCTCCGGAAATGATTGAAAATGGCCTCATTCCGCCTATTCCAGATAATCCACGTCAAAATGCACAGGGCGCCTGCTTTAGCCGGCGAAAAGGAGGAACACCATCGCATCAGAAGAGATGAAGGATCTGAGGCGGCGTCCAGTCTCAGCTCTAAAGTTGATCCCCAGCCATTCCAAACCTCCTGAGCCCCGGGACATTGAAAAAGGGCATGGAGAGGGGATTCAATCACAGAGGGGCAGAAAGGGCATGAGTTGTCGTTTGAAAAGTGTCTGTAGACAAGGAGGCTCTTAGTTGGGAGGATACCAACACACACCTGCCACCAGAAAAAGCGAACTTTAGGGGGAACATAAAGCTTCCAAATTGATGTCCAGGGCCTCGCATCTCCTTCTGTAATTTGAGAAGAAAGAGCTCGCCGGTAGCCAGCTTTCACTGTATACTCTCCTGAGCTGTCATTTGTCCAGAAGAGATGATCTGGCCCTGCGTCAGACACACAGGGAATACTCAGAATGATTCTCCTATCCCTCTCATTAAACCAGGAGAAGAGTTTTTCCAGACACCATCCCGCCCCTTGATCATCAAAAAGACAACAGACTGTGGCATGTTCGGATCCTGGAAAAATAGGGGATGACGCCTTCGTGCCTGTCTGATCAATAAGCCAGGGATCAGTCCAAATCTTGACCGTACTACCATTCCCAATTCTCCAGCCAATTCCTTGCCTCAGCAGATTACGACCACCCCAAATGCTTCTCCAGAGAAAACTGGGTCGATAGCCATGATGGGAATCCAAGAAATCCTTATGTGGGAAATATTTAGCCCGGAGAACTCGCGTGCATAGGGATGAAGGGTTATTAATTATACGCCAACCTTGTTTAGCCAGCAAAGCATCATTAAACAGAGCAAGGTCCCGGAAGCCCATTCCGCCTTCAGATTTTGGTTGACAGAGAGCATTCCATGCGATCCAATGGACTTTATTTTTTCCGTCCTTAGTAATAAAATTATTTTCTTGTGAAAGATACTGAGTTAAGAGTTGATAATAGTTTTTTCTACTGTAAGTGATGGTGTTGTAAGTGGGTGCCCAAGAACCATCTCTTATATCTACTTTAATTACCATTACATGTATACAGTTTGATATATATAAATGTTTTTCTTACCATCATATTAAAATTTATTCTTCTTGTGAAATATATTGGAAAATTTACTTTGATTATACATTGTATCAAAATTTTATAGTAGTTCCTAACTATAACAATAACCTCAAGATACTATGAAAGTAATATTAAATATATGTCCTATGGTCAATATACATCATATAGAGGGGATATATATAATGTTTTACCATCATGTGATGGTTGATAATCAATAAGTATTATTCTAATGAAGGTGTCACTTGGTGATATTGATTTAAAGAGACCACAAGGACTAACTGAAAAATGGGAAGAATACATTTTTCATGTATCATGGTTGTTCTTATCTATGAGCATGAGAATTTTCCATTTTACTTGATATAATTATTAATATGTACCATTTGATTGTGTACTATTATAAAAAATGAAAACCATGGAACTGATTCTTTGGTGAGAAATCTTGTGTTGAGAACATCATTGGTGGTATTACATTGATTGAATGATTAAGACAAGATTTATCTCTTCCAAAAGGAAAATACATTTCCAGCCCAATTTACCAGGACTGTATCACCTTAACTAAATCCATGTCCATTGTAGATGTTTCAGATTGGTTTTTAAATGCCCAACGGTTCCGTATCCGACGATACATGGACCTGCTTTCCAAAGGCAGACATTCACTGGGTGGTTTGACCAGCGACGCTTAAGAACTCACATTGGTCGAGAGGATGGGAAGTCGGGCACATCACACCCTTTTGGGGGGAATTATTGCTTGTTCTGGGACTCTATTATAGATTTAAGACATATTCATATGTTCTCGAATCTTTGGTTTATACCCAAGCATAGTATCCACGGATTACTACTGGTTGGAAATGGTCAGTTGGATGCAAGGGTTTAGAATCATTTATGCCCGAGGTTTACCATCCCTCGTTGGATTAATGACCCCGAGGAGTCTAGACTCATTGAGGCGGCACTAAGAGTGGCGCGGTGAACCGATGTAAAGATAGTAAGATCAGTCGGTTGTTGGGCTTGAACCTCAGAGAGGCTTCCTACCTACCCTGCATGGGAAACAAGGATCAAAGTCCAGGTAGTTCGAATAGGAGTGTCAGAGAGCTGATGTGAATGTGGACCTGGGGGTCCGATGGTGATTGGGATTGAACCTCATGGATGCTTCCTACGTATCCTTGTGGTGGGGAATCAATGTCCTCGTAGTTCGCATTAGATTAGGGCTTACACTCTAAGGAGACCCAAAGTAATGGATTGGGGCTTAGACTTTTAGGAGGCCCATAGTAATGGATTTGGGCTTACACTCTGAGGAGGCCCATAGTAATGGATTGGGGCTTACACTCTGAGGAGGCCCATAGTAATGGATTGGGGCTTACACTCTGAAGAGGCCCATAGTAATGGATTGAGTCTTACACTATGAGGATGCCCATAGTAATGGATTGGGGTTTACACTCTGAAGAGGCCCATAAAGTCGGGGCTTACTCCGAGGTGGATGCCAAGGGCGACAAAGCGCAACGGGAGAGGGACTTGGCCACAAAGAAGGATGGGGCATCACCCTTCCCCACTATGACCTTCCTTGGGCATGGCCGTGGGGAATTACAGAGGTGCATTGGGGCTTCCTTCGGATGGGTATCCTGCCAAGCCCTGGGGAGGGGAGAAGTGTCCCTGCCCTAATAAGTTGAGGGGAAAAAAGGGGGATCCCGGGATCGGACTCTACATTACCGTGGGAATGTGAACCCAGGAATGCTTCGGAAATCCACTCAAGGGACAGGTAAACCTCTTCGCCCCTACTTACCGTGGGTATGTGAACTCAAAACGTCACGCTGATACGCCTGAAGGTTACATCACATGGGTCTGATGGCTTTGGTGGAGGCCTTGTCTCGGGGCTAATGAATGGGCCAATGGGGGTATCGTGGAGGATCAGGCCAGATTGGAAGGATTTTGTCTGGCTCAGGGAATGGGAACTCTGAAGGATCTTGCAGGACACATATGTATAGGAGTGGGGACGCCCATCGCGTAGGGGGGTGCTACGTGGCTGGAGAGGCCGTCCGCGAACCAGGGTGGTCTGCGAACTAATGGGAATCTCACGAACCAGGGTGGTTCGCAGCTTAGGTTTCGGCCCACGTACCAGGGTGGTATGCAGAGGGATCTATGTGAGTAGAGATATCCAAGGGCGGTACCGATCGGGGGTTCATCGGTCGGGGCTTCGCCCTCGTAGGAGGGTGCTACATGGTGCGACGGATTGGAAAAGGGGCATAAACTCCCTGGTCTGTGGGGAGTGCTTCCGCAGAGGGGCCATGGTTCGCGGTCTTCTTTTCTTTTTTATTTTAAGTTCACGGTTCACCAAGTTATTATGTGTTTTTGGTACCTTATTAATTTGATTCCAGCTTCTTACCTGTTCTGGTTCGTGGGCTGAAACTTTCTTGGTTTGAGAAATCCTAAGCTCCTTCCTTTAGAATCCTTCCACCCGAATCTGGTCGATCTCCCCGAATCCTCCCAGCTCTTTCCCCTCGATCTCCTTTTATAGAGTGGGAAAAGAGATGTATCTATGGTCCTGAAGAACCTTTTACGGAGGCCCATGATCGGAGACCCGGTTCACGGATGACTTGGTCAATCCGCGACTCACGGGTGCATTGAACGCACCTCCCCCGCAAACCAAACTAACTCAGGGGAGTGCTTCGCGGTTGCGCAGGGTTCCGCCTCCATTTCGCGAATGACAGCAGATGCGGCCTAGGCCGGTCGACGCGGTTCGCAGTTGGGGCGGTTCGTGATGGTGGACCGGTTTGGCGCCCGTCCTGCTTCGTGCCCGCGGAGGATCTTTACCTTCATTCCGTGAACTAAAGTGGTCCACAGAGGGGGTGCTTCACGAAACCGGCCATGTACCATTATCAATGGGTCGGTCTGCGGACCAGTTCATCTTGTGACATCCTTTGAGTATTTCCCCAGCTTTCCCAATTCTTTTTGGGGGAAATTGGGTGGATCCTACCTTGGATTAAAGGGGATTATCATTCTCCTTTGCGGATTTTTCAGGACCCTACAAATGCCCCCATCAAAATGGGGTCCGATCAGAACGGAGATGAGGCCATTCCGATGCAGAGTGGTCCTGAAACTTGGATGGTTTTCCGTAGGGGAGTGGACCCGGTAGGGGACCACGCCTATAAATACAGGGGCCCTTTCTTTGTCTTTTATCGGATTCATTGCGAAACCAGAGCCGTCTCGCTTTTTTTCTTCCGCGTGCTCATTCCTTCAGGAAACGCCTCGTCCGCGAACAAGTTGCCATTTTCACGAACCATTCCTCCTTCGCGGTCGCCTTCATCCGTAGACTAATCTACAGCCATGAACTATCACTTTTAATTAATTAAAAAGTAAGTCACGCCTGGCCACGTAAGAACTCGCTCCACAGTTTTGACGGTCCGTGGACTGAAATATTCACGACTTTGAAAATCTCTTAAGTCTTCCGAACATAACAATTTAAATTTAGGTGAGGGTTCTTTGGAGAAACCTGGTTCGCAGTTTCCTGGACAATGCTCCACGGGCTAGAGTACTGCGAACCCCTTCCGCGTAGGATTGGTTCGCAGGATAGAGTCCCCGCGAACCATATTTTGAGGACTTCTTGCGGACCTGTCACGAAGGCTTTTTGACTCCTTTGCCACACATCTGGTATTTTTCCCAGATTTTATTATTCCAGACTAACCATTTGCCTGGATTTTTTAATACAGGTAGAAAATATGGTTTCCCCTCACCCAACACCTAGGCCTGCTACCGTGCCTATCCCAATTGGTTCATAGAGACGTCCAGTTATGATTCGAAGAGCGGAGAGCATCAAAGAGGACCCTAGTCGGTCCATCATTCCCGACGAGGGTGTCTTGAAGGGATTTATCTCTCTTGAGCTTATAGGTTATCCATTATCAAATTGACTTCCGCTTTACGGCTTCAGTCTTCAAGATGGCATACTTATCTCTCCTACTTTCTCAGGTATTCTATCTCCTTGCTTGGAAGCGTCACCAGAGTGCATTCAGACAAACCTTACTTTATTGGGAGAGATGATCTCAGATTCTGATCCGAAAGACACTTTCATTTTGAGAGGCTCTGTTTAGACTCAAAGTGATAAGTATGCACAAGAATTCTCTCAAGAAGCTGTCCTCAGGAGTTACCCCTCCAAAATCAAACTTAATTGAGTGGACCTTGACGCAAGATGGATTTCTAGGTGGGATCTGCGGTCTGGTGGGCTTTTCTCGAATGACTGGGCCTGGGCCATCTGGTCCATCATCATTGCCGGGACTCTACCAAGTCGCTAGAAGCAATCAATTTGTACTCCGCAGTGTGGGCCTCCCAGTTTGCTGTCTACCCACCATCTTTGATCCTGCCTGACCTGCTTAGTCGCTAGTGTTCAAGCACTAATACTTTCCACCTCACCCATGGTGAAGTTGGAATTATCTTGTGGGACATATAACAATTGGGAGGGCTTCTGATCATCAATGATATGTATGAAGATTTTATGCCCCCTCTTGACACATGGGATGATGTCGAACAAGTGCCTTCGTTGGTGAGGGATCTGCTGGTTATGGCAGAGCAATCAATGGGTCAGGCCTTGCATTCCCTCTCTATTATTCCCTATAGCACCTGGATAGGGTTATTTCTGAACACCACTAGTCCTGTGCCGAAGATCAAGTGCCCCAGGACTCATCCTTCTCAACAGTCGTGAACCATCCCACGTTCCTACTGGGTGGTTCTAGAGACGGGCGACTACCTTTCATGGGGTTATGAGGTGCTCCCCAGCGTTCCGCCTATGCTCAGGCTGGCAGGTCTATTTGCCATGTTTTTGAGAGGATGGCTATTCCGTTCTCGGGATATCAACCCAGGCATCAGGGCTTGAATCTTGATGATGGAAGTTGAGTTGGTAGAGGGTTGCACGGTGAACTTGGTCATGCCCACTTTGGCTTGTATTTACGAATTACTGAGCCACATGTAGGAGGGCGGGTCACCCTATCGTCTGAGTGGTCCATTTCAATTCTTATACGGCTGAGTAGCAGATCATTGCCATTGTTATGAGTATCGCCATAACACAGTCATCCCACTTCCTACCTTTTGGCCTGCCCAGCCTGATATAGCTGGGGTTCTCTTGAAGTCCATCGGTTCTGATGAAGTCATCAAGCTTTTGAGTGACTTCTCCCAGTTTTCTTTCACTCCCTACCGCACCCCTTCTGGCGTCGTGGTTTTCAACCTCAGGGGGAGCCTAGAGGAGCGTTCATACATGATTTCGCTATAGGATGGGTTTCTCTCCGCATGGATTGACGGGGTTTCTCTATGCTATTTGTATGTCCCCCATCGTTTTTTCCACCAGTTTTGGAGTATGCAACTCCAAGTTTCTCTTCCCCCTCTTTAGGCTCAAGGATTGCACCCGACCACTCTCTGTCAATGGTGGATGATGCTGATGCGGGAGGGATCTGAAACAAGCATCCCCTTTCCTGGCATAGGGGCGGCTGCCAACCTATCTTTGGAGTATGAAAGAATGTGGGTGAAACATTATCCTGATGGGATCCTGGGGAAGGCTGTCCGAAAGGTTCCCAAATCAAGCGTCATTGCAGCTGCTGTGCATGCTGCACCTTCCTCATCGGCTCTAAGGGAGGACCAACTTATGGCTCATCGGTCAAAGTGACTCAGAGGATTCTCCTCTCCCAGCCCCTCTGCGGTTGAAATTCAGATGGGCCCCACCCTTTTGGACGTAGATGAGGATGACCCTGTGGCTTCAAGTCCTGGCGAGACAATGCCTAATGTTTTTCCAGATAATACCGGACTTAGAAACATGATCCTCAAGCCCAAACTAGGGTTAGAAGATTTAGGCCTTCAAAATTTGGAACCATCTTCAAGTGTGCACATGTCTGTACTAACCACAATGCCATACTTCATCCCCGTGCCCCCTAGCGAGGATACCAAAGATATTCACATCATGGTGGACCACCGAGCAGTGCGCAGGTGGGCCTGGACCCGGATTTGAGAAATTGTTACCGAAACTCCTTTGGCTGAGATATCAACTAAAACTGAAGCTCTCCAACAACTCTTCTTGGGTTTGGGGTCAGGTGGCTTTGACTACTGGCAGTTACATCTTCTCGCTTTCCAAGTTTTCATTTCCCGTGGGGAAGTTTCCACTGGTGAACACAAGCTTGCTCACCTTGCTACCTCTCATTGTGGGACCCATGACCTTGAGGAGGCCATGATGAAGCTCCATCAACTGATGGCACAGAAGGCGGGTTCTCAAGATCAGGCGACCACCCTATCTACCGAGTTTCACGAATGTGAAGCTCGAGCAGCGATACTGAGGGATCAGTTGTCAACTATGACTGGTAACCGTGAAACCACCAGGAGAAGAATCAACGATCTAAAAATAGTAATGGGGCACACTCATTCAGTGGTCGAGGTTGAGGCCTGGGAGAGGGCTGTGCTGGAGCAGACTTGCAACAACCTCTATTGCACGATTGCCGGTCTGATGGGGAGAGTGAGCCAGGATCCTTCGTGACGGTCAGAACCATTCTGGTACACTCTGTTTTGCTTACCCCCCTCCTCTTTTTTTTGTTACTGTGAGGGAGAGGCCCCAGATTGTAGAAATCCTCCCCCTTTTTTTGTTCATACAGAATACATTCTTTGTTTTCTGAATAATTGTTGCGTAAATAACAACTCACTGAATCAGAATTAGTCACAATTCAGGAAAATAGAAAAACACTCTAACTTTTTCCTGGATCATGGAATCCAGTGAGCATAGTTTGACTATTTCTAGGGTTTTGTAGAAAAAACCCCACAAACTTTTTGTCTTTTTTCTTTTAATACCTTAATTTTTTCTTGGGCCCATTTGGTGTGGACCCAGTTGGTATGGCCTGACTTTTTCTTAGGTCTCCCTTTTTGGGTTTTCGACCTAACAGGCTTTGCACCTCTTTTTTTGTTGTGAGCAGTTTAAAGTCCCGCTGACAAGACTATCATTACTGATAATTTAGGTTGAACAGCTTTGACCAGATATGGTGGGGGAGAGGGCCCCAATGAAGTTTGGTTGATTAAAAGATGTCTTGATATCCTCCAGACACATGTGGGTGGAACACATTTAGATTTGAACGACATGCGGGGCATTTCTCAAGGTATGGGAGCCATATCGGCATACAGAGGTAGGAAGAGCATCACCTAAGGAAATATTGCCTTTAGTAGATAGGCCAGGGGCTATCAATATGCAGAGCTGCTGAGGGCATGGTATGCATAGTCGTGCAAAGGTGTCCTTAAGTCAATGACTCTCCATTTCTGATGGCCTGAGGACTTCATGGGAGTCTGGCTTATGTAAACCACCATGGGTGGCTTGGGGAATTATGAAAACCACCAGGGGTGGCTCAGAAAGGGTTTGTGATGTCTGAAAGGGTTTGGGAACATCTGTATTAATTAAGAGTGTGGACACAGGGTCCCTGTCTCACGCATTTACCTAGCGTAAAGGATGGTTGGATCTTGGCGTAGTTTAAAGTCATGCAGCTGGGACATCACCTGGAATGGAACGACTTCTCCTGGTTCTCGGTAATCTTGTCAGAGAAGTTCCGCCATATTCAGGCAGGGTTGTGAAAGTGGCTGGTAAACTATATCTCAGAGGGTTTCTAAATCCCAGGATGGACATGGGGTCTCAAAGGCTAGGAGGTGTATGGATAGAAGCATTGCCTAAAGGAATCTTGCCTTTGGTAGATGAGCCAGGGGAGATCAATATGTAGAGCTGCTGAGGGCATGGTATCAATAGTCATGCAATGGTGTCGTTGGGTCAATGATTTCATTTTCTCGATAGCCGAGTAACATCAAGGAAGTTTGTGATTAGGGACCACCAGGGGTGGTTTATGAGAGTTCGACTCTTTCTGAGTACAAAGTATGGTTTATGAGGAGAGAGTGCCTGGATATAGGAGAAACATCTAGGTTAAATTTCCCAAGAATGGGTGAAGTCATTCTTTCTCACGCTGGTGGGAGACGGTGGTTCATGTAGGTTTGACCCGTGCACTGAGGGACAGAGAAAATCCTTCATTCCTTATTGAACCTATGACAGGTTTGACCATGAAGTTTAACGTCATGCAGTAAAGATGAGGAGCATTATTCAAGGATTCCGTGTAGGTTAACCTCATGCAGTGAGGATAAGGGGGGGGGGGTGCATCTTTAAAGGATTCCATGCAGTTTAGCGTCATGCAGCGAGGACAGGGGCATTTTTTTAAAAAAAAATCGTGAAAATGATTGTAGTTGGAGGCATTTACCTAGATGTTTAATGCTTGGTCTTTGCAGCTTTATGCCAAGCGGACAAGGCGTTCCGTGAAATTTAACATCATGTGGTAAGGACATAGTTTCAAAGGCTTATCTTGATTAGAATGTAACTGGGCTTGAACACCTCAGCCTTCCCAAGACATGGATAGGGTTTGATTGGTGTAAATCGTGGTTCTGGGGCCTCTTGGATTAGGAGAAATGATATGGGGGCTCTGAGGCCGGAAAGCGTACATAGTTAGGAAGAGTATCGCCTGAGGAAATCTTGCCTTTGGTAGACGGGTCAGGGGCTATAAATATACAGAGCCGCTGAGGGCATGGTATGCATAGTCATGAAAAGGTATCCACAGGTCGATAACTTTCCACTTCCTATGGCCATGAGTGATTATGAGGATCCACGATTGACCGGGCCACGAAGTCTATCATTTGGTAATGAAATGTTTGGACATGTCGGGGATGTTCATCCCTGGTTGCTGTTAAAGCTTAGAGAACTCCCTGCACTGATTTATCTTGTGCGTGGGGGTGTACCTTTACTCCATGCAGTTTAACGTCGTGCGTTAAGGATGAAGTACTCCTAGTTTAGCGGTCATAGAGTTTGGACCATTGTGTGACTATTGCTGTAGTCACTCGATGGATAACTAAGTTACCATGATCTGATATACTCTGAACAGGGTGGGGGATGAAGGTTGTAAACTATAAATCTGAGGTTTCTCGGATCAGGAGGTGTGGTGTGGGGGCTCTGAGGCCGGTAAGTGTATGGAGCTAGGAAGAGTGCCGCCCGAGGAAATCTTTCCTTTGGAAGATGAGCCAAGGGCTATCAATATGTAGAGCCGCTGAGGGAAAGGTATGCATAGTAGTTCAAAGGTGTCCCCAGGTCGATGACTTTCCACTTCCGATGGCCATGAATGATTATGAAAATCCGATATTACTTAAAGTACAGAGTTCGGAAAGCGGGGATAATGGTGTCTGAGCATACAAGAAACATATTCACTACACTCGTTCATTGAGTCAAAGTAGCCTAGACATGGCTTGATGTTCATAGATACAGGTCCTCATGTGAACCACATGTGGATACATAGGCTAACCGGGTAAGGATACCCTGGCAACATTTGGATGTGAAAAGTGGGGCGAACTTGTAAACCACTGCACCATAAATTTTTGGATTAGGAGATATGATATGGGGGCATTGAGATCACCTGAGGAAATATTGCCTTTGGTAGATGGGCCATGGGCTATCAATATACAGAGTCGCTGAGGAAATGGTATGCATAGTCATGGAAAGGTGTCCATGGGTCGATAACATTCTGCTTCCGATGGCCATGAATGGTTATGAAGAACAATAATTATTCGGGTCATGGAGTCTGATGTATGGAGAGGATGCATCCAAATTCACAAGGAGTATTTCCGTCTCATTTCTCCATATATCTTGGGTGGGTAGCGATGAAGTCTGTGCTGTTTAACGTCATACAGTGAGGATGAAGTTCGTGTAGTTTAACATCGTGTGGTGAAGATGAAGTCTGTGAAGTTTAACATCGTGCGGTGAGGAAGAAGTTTGTGCAGTTTAACTTTGTGAGGTGAGGATGAAGAGTATTCCCCATGCAGGTCTGTTCCTAACACTGGGGAAAAGGAAATTTTTAACTTCTTATCCGTGTAGTTTAACGTCATGCGGTGAGGACGAAGGATACACCCCGTGTAGGTCTGGTCCATACACGGGGAGAGAGAGCATTTTTTTGAATGGTTTGGCTAGGATACAACATCCAGGCGTCACTACATATCCCGTGGGGGCAGGACTCAGGCCTCACATAGTTCTCTAAAAGAAGTACACCCCGTGCAGGTCTGGTCCATACACAGGGGGAGAGGTCATTTTTAACTTTTATTCGGGGATGGCTAGGCCAGGATGGGGAACCCTGGTGTCACTACGTATCCTGTGAGGGCAGGAATCAATCCATACATAGTTCTCTGAAGTCTGTGCAGTTTAACGTCGTGCAGTAAGGACGAAATATATATCCCCTGCAGGGCTGGTCCGTACACGGGGGAAGGGGACATTTTTTTTAATTTTATTCCATTTGGGAGTGGCTGGACTAGGGTGGGGGATCCCAACATCACTACGTATCCTACGAGGGTAGGAATCAAGCCTCATGTAGTCCTATTTGGAGCATACCCCGTGCAGGTCTGGTCCATACACAGGGGAAAGGGGAATTTTTAAAACTTCTTATCAGTGCTGTTTAACATTGTGTGGTGCGGACAAAATACTCTTAGTTTAAGGTTATAGAGTTTGGACCGTTGGGTGGTTGGCAGTTTAACGTACTAAAGCTTGGAGGATAACTGCTTTTAGTTATGCCGGTGAGGATGAAATACTCTTAGTTTAAGGTCATAGTGTTTGGACCATTGGGTGCTTGGCAGTTTAACGTCCTGCAGCTCAGACGATAACTACTTTTGGTTATCTATGCAAAATATTTCTTTAGGAATCTCTCATTTGTAGAAGCGGTGGTGAACTGACCATCCATGGAGATCAGGTAATATGCTTTGTTGGAGTTGACCTTGTGTATAACGTATGGTCCCTCCCACTTGGGATCCAACATTGGAGGTTGCTTTCCGGGTATCGTTGGGGTCTGGAGGACCAAAACCAATTCTCCTTGCAAGAAAGACCGAAGATGAACCTTTTTATTGAAGGTTCGTGCAATCTAGTTCTAGTATACTTCCAGATGGTGAAAAGTATGAAACCACTTCTTGTCTAGATGTTCCAATTCACATATCTGCCTTTTCGATTACTCATCATCGGATAACTGATCACAAATGGCAACACGGAGTGAGGGTAATTGGAGCTCAATGGGCAGGACCGCTTCCATTTCGTATACTAATGAGTACGGGGTAGCCCGAGTAGCGGTGCAGATTGTGGTTCGATAAGCCCACAATGCATGGAGGATTTTGTCCGGCCATGACTTCTTGTCTTTGTCCACCATTTTCCGGAGAATGTTGGATAGGGTCTTATTAAAAGTCTCTACCTGTCCGTTGGCTACTGCGTGGTAGCGAGATGAGTGGTTAGACTTGATATCGTATTCCTGGTATAGTTTCCCCAATTCAGCAGAGTAGAAGTTGATGTCGTTATCCGTTAGTATGGTATGAGGGACACCAAATCTGGTGATGATATTGGTTTTCACAAAGCTGAAAATGTTTCTCGCCCTGACTTCCTTGAGGGGTATAGCTTCTGCCCATTTGGAAAAGAAGTCGGTTGCCATGAGGATATACTTCAGCTGTTTGGCTGTTGCGGGAGGATATGGTCCCATGACATCCATTCCCCAGATGAAAAATGACAAGGAGTACATAGCCTGATGAAGTAACTCCGGAGGTTGATGTATGAAGTTGGCATGAATTTGGCATGAGTGGCATTTTGTGGTAAAGTGCTCACAATCTCGTGCCACGGTGGGCTAATAGTACCCAAGTCTTCGAACCTGATGGGAAAGCTTGGACCTCGGCTGATGTGCCCAACATACTCCGGCATGTACTTCAGTCATGATGGAAGTGGTTTCTTCTCCATCAATGCATCTGAGGAGGATTCCATCGAGGCCTCATTTGTAGAGGACCTCTTGCTGACCTGCGCTGCCATATAGGAACAAGTTGATTGCCCTTCTCCGTATTTTCTCTCGTTCATCCCTGTCTGACGGAAGTTCTCCCTGTTGAAGGTAGTTCGCAATGGGCGTCATCCAGCCGGTGGTAGGAGCATATGGCTCAGGGAATGGACTAACTTCTTTGATTTCTTCCGCCTTAGTCTGGACAAACGGCAAGACCATTTGACAGTGAGAAATACTGATGACTGTTTCATCCTGGTCCGAGTTAGTTAGGGCTGTGGCCGCGTTGGCTAATGCGTCGACCTAGGCATTCTGAAACCGAGGAATATAGGTTAATGTGGGATCTATAGAGAATTCCTACATTAGCTCTTGGACATGGTCAAACAGGGGAATCAATTCTTCCTTTTTGATAGTATAGTCACCATTGACTTTCTTGATGATCAGTGTCGAGTCACCTTTTACCTTAAGGTGTTGTACTTGTGCCTGGAGTGCAAGCTCCAGGCCTACAACGAGGGCTTGATACTCCACTTCATTGTTCATACATCCTTCTGACATGAGAAAGGAATCTGGAAAGACTGCCTTTTCTGGGGACATGAGTATTATCCCCATACCCACCTTATTAAACTTGGGATATTCCATCCTCTTCCCAGTTGGGCTTCAGGATGCATCGTCGATGTACATTTCCCATGTTGGGAGCTCCTCTTGAACCGCAAAGATGTATTCCTAGGGTAGATCGATGTCCGATGCAGTAGCCCCTGTTGAAGTGTGCTCCTCCAGAAAGTCTACTAATTCCTGGACTTTGATGGCCTTCTAAGGCACATACCAGATGTCAAACTGTTGCAGGATGACTGCCCTTCGGGATAGGCGCTCGGTCAACATCGGGCGGCTGAGGATGTACTTGAGCGAGATATTACATGAGACCAAATGGACGTCGTGATGCTACATGTAATGTCTTAGTTTTTGAAGTGCAAAGACCAAGGCCAAACAACTCTTCTCGATGTTTGATTATCAAGTCTCAGCATCAATCATGGTTCGACTGAGGTAATAGAGACTGTTTTCACTACCGACATCATTTTTCTACGCGAGGAAGGCTCCCAGTGACCGCTCTAGGGATGTTACGTATAGGATGAGAGGTCTTCCTTAAACCGGGGGCATTTGCACCATCAGTCTTAAAAGGTACCTCTTTAGGCTATCGAATTCCTCTTGTCAATCATCTATCCATTGGTAGGTAACCCCCTTCTTCATTAACCTGGTAAAGGGAAAACATTTTCCTGCCAGGTTGGCTATGAACCACCTAATATAGGCCAGGTGTCCTTGGAGTCCCCTCAACCCGGTGAGATTGTGGGGAGGTGGCAGGTCGAGGAAGACCTTTGTCTTCTCAGGGTCGACTTCGATGCCACGATGGCATACGACGAAGCAAAGAAATTTACCTGAAGTAACCCCAAAGGCGCATTTCGAGGGGTTCATCTTCCGGATATGCTGTCGAAGTTTGTTGAAGATGGTCTCCAGGTCTGACAGGTTATCTGAGTGCTGTCTGGACTTAACCACCAAGTCATCAACGTAACATTCGACGAATCTCCCGAGGAATGGTTTAAAGATACGATGCATGGGGCACTGATACGTGGCACCAACGTTCTTCAGACCAAAGGGTATGACCCTGTAACAGAATACTCATTGGGGGGCCCTGAAGGCAGTGGATTATTCATCTTCTCAGGCCATCCTGATTTGATTATACCCAGAATAGCCGTCCATGAAGGATAGATCCTTATACCCGACCTTTGCATCGATTAATAACTCAGTGATCAGGATCGGGAAATCATCTTTCGGGTAGTACTGATTGAGATCTCTGAAGTCAATGCAGATGCATATTTTACCATTCATTTTCTTGACAGGGACGATGTTGGCCAACCAGATGGGGTATTGGACCTCCTGAATGAAGCCTTCTTTGATGAATTTATCGACTTCAACTTCTATTTTGGTAGCATGTGAGGGGTGTGTCCTTCTCGCGGCCTGTTTATAGCCCCGATAGTCTTCTGGCAGACCTAGGTGATGCATCGCCACTTCAGGAAAGAGGCATATACTTCGTGCTCCTCGGGGAACATGGCTGCACTAACAAGAGTGGGCCTCGGGTCTTCCTCGGTACCCAGGTTTATTTCCCTGAGCTCATCCATAGTGGTGGAGATACCTTCCTCAAATGCGGGAAGTGTATCTCTGATATCTTTCTACTCTTCTTCTCCCACACCATCATCTTCTTTATCCGACGGGGGGAGAGTTTTTGACCCGGGTTCCTAGGAGGCCGAAGGTGAGGCATTTTGCGTTTCCTCACTCAAGAATTCACCCCCAAATCGAGGGTTGGAAGACGTTCTCACATTGTCACGCTCGACCATTATGGCCGAAGACATGAGGACAACTGAGTGCATGTCCGAACTTGAACCCCTGCTCTTAAAATGGTTGATGGGCAGTACGTAGTCTCCGCCAAGCTGTCTGAGGGGGTCGTCGGGAACAATTTCCAGACTATTTAGAGCAGGGATCCAGTCGACGCCATCGGACAAAGGCTTCTTCTTATTTTTCTCATATAACCCGGCATCAATGTAATGTGACTTGGAGAGCTCTAAAGGGTCCTTGTCGGCGTGCAACATCCTGCTTTTCCCATTGATGCAGTACTTAATGCACTGGTGGTAGGATGAAGGAACAACCATGTGCTTATGAAGCCACAACCTCCCAAGAAGGGCATTTAATTCCTTGTTCTGTCGAACCACCAGGAATTCCGAATAGGCCACAAAGTCGCCAAAATGGGTTTTTAGCTTAATTTGTCCCATCGGCTTCTTCTCACTCTTGTCGTAACCCATCAAAGTTGTGAATGAGGGTATTAAATCACCCTCACTATAGCCCAGCTTAAGGAGTGTCTGTAGGGGAAGGAGGTTAACTCTAGAGCTGTTGTCAATAAAGACTTTACAGATCTCAACACCATCTAGTGTGCTAGACACATATAGTGGTTTGATGTTTCCCTGCATGATGGCATCTTCATCCAAATCGGTATAGGAAATCACCACATCACATTCAGCCGAGCCAGTCTACATCTGGTAAATCTCGGTGGTAGCTACCTCAGCTTGAAACTCTTGGGGGTTGAGCAAGGCATCTATAAGTGCCTCCCTGAGGTCGGATGACAAACCCAAGGCATCCGGGATCGACAGTTTGGATGGTACCGATGCCAACTTCTTAAGGATTTAGTATTTCTGCTCCAGTGGCCGACGCTTCTCTATTGGTGGGAGAGTTTTAGTGGGCAGCTTGGGAGTCAGAATACGTGACGTAGTGGGACCGACTGTAGGGTTTGATGTCAGCGGTGTTCCCACATTCTGGGGACTCAGCCCAGCCGGTCTGTTTGTGCACGCTAGGAGGCTAGACACTTGTTCCTCCTCTGATGGGTACCGCAGAATGACGGGGGAAGAGTGGCCACTTGTAGAGGTGGAGGGATATTATTTCTCCTACTGAGTTCATTCAAGGGCTCTCCCACGGGTTTCCATGATATTAACTATTTGGGCCTAGGTAAGACTATAGGGTTGGTTTCAGCCGCGATTGCGCCTTCCTGGGTATCCCCTACCTCTGCGATTTCCCCTTCCGTCCCTTTGCGTCGAGAACTCAGGTTCATAACCATACCCTTCTCCAGGGAACAATTCCATAAGATGGATGACGTTGATGGAACCAAAGATTGTCTCTTCATCCTCGGATAGGTCAACCTGGTCGGTTGTCCCTGATGGTGTCGTTTGGTGGGTCGGTGCCCATGGCGCCAAATTCGAGGGCATGAAATCTGACAGCGTCAAGGCTAACTTTGGCCTCGTCGCGGACTGCTCCACTTATGATTGTCTCCTCCCCTTTCGATTATGCCTAGATGACCAGCTCGTGGAGGGTTGTGAGGCTGACATTGTCGGCTGTGCGGTGTTAGGGGCTGTTGGCAGCAACACTGGATGCTGTAGTTGAGCTCAGAGTATGCCCTGGGCTCGAGTGATAGTCTTCCAAGTCATCCATTTATCAAATTTCTGCACCTTCTTACTGGTGACTTCCTGCCACCCCTCCCCTTTGTCGGAGTCAGTGGTAGAAATATATGCCACATGTGCTTGGGGTGATCCCAGCTCGACCTGCCCAAAGTCTACCATCTTTTGTAGGAGGTCTTTAAAGACGAAGCATTCCCAAATATTGTGCCCCAACATTTGATGGTAGGGGCAGTAATATGGCCTATCATCACGGCCAAATTCTTCAGGTTTCCTCAGCTCTAGGTGGCGGAGAAAGTTGCAATTCATGGAGGCAATGACGTATCCACGGACTTGGTTCTCTCGGAACGAGTATACTTTATGTCTTCATTCCTAAAACTAGTTCCGATTCGATCTTTTCTGATCATCCCACCTAGGTGGAGGCGACTGCTGATATACAGGGGGCCCTTGACAATTTGGTGGAGGCCTGAGTGGTGGAGAAGGCACACAGGATGGCTTGAGCGTGAAAGAGGACACTTTAGCTCTAACTGTTAATTTTTCAGGAGCTTGAAAGGCTATTCGGGACTTCAAATCGGTCCGCTGCATAGAGTCCTCGATTCTCTGGGCAATGGCTGAGAGATGGCGGAAGCCAGTGGTGCACTCCACTAGTATGAGCGGTGTTCACAGCTCATCTCGAAGATTATCGATGCATATGACGAGAAACTCATCTTGAGGCATTGTCCTGTTCAGAGAGTGGGTCAGACCTTTCCATCTAGAGATGAAGTTTGAGACCCTCTCGTTCTCCCTCTTCTTGCAGTTCATGAGGTCGCTGACCGTTGTTTTAGGTAGCTTTAAGTTGAAGTGGAACAAGAACTACTTCGGAAGGTCTTCCTAGCTTTTTATTGACCGGGTTGGCATGCTCGTATACCAGACGAAGGCAGGTCCTTGCAAGGTCCGTAGGATGCATCTGAGTTTCACTGCTTCTTGCTGTTTTGGAGTTCCCATCATAGGGTCACAATAAGATGCGTAGTGCATCAAGTGCTGTTCTGGATCGCCTGATCTATTGAAGATAGGGAATATAGGGCTCCCAAAATTTGGTGGAGGTGGCGTGTTGCTCACCCAATCTGGGTAGGGCTTCCGCTCTGGCTTTATCGGAGCACGTAGAACCTCCATCACTTCCAATCGAGCTGTTAGTGCCTCGATGGTGTTGGTGAGACCATCTTTTACATCCTGTTGGGACCAGTCCTGGGCGGGTGTAGCTCGAGGCACTGTTTGAGGATCCAGCTCGGTTGGCACCAGGGGTGCATGTGCCGTTTGTGACACCTTCGGGGGGTTCATCCGTACTCGCTCCGGTTGCTTTCTGAGTGGGGGGAGGTATTGGTATTCATCCGGATCCACATTTAGGTAGTTGGATAGGCAGGGTGCTTTGTTAGGCAGGGAGCCCTGACCGCGCTTCATTTTCCAGGGAAAGCCTTGGTCTTTGAGATGCACTTACTGAGAGTGCATGATGTGGCTCCTCTTGGGATGTGCTTTCAATAAGGTAGTTACTCTGTAGTAGCTCGACGTTGAGCCGCCTCAGTTCTTTCATTTCCTCTTCCTGTCGAGCGAATCTCTCTTTGAGCGTAAGTGGATCGTTTTTATCGAGAGAAGGAGGCAGATTGAGGGTAACCGGTCCTTTGTTATTATCCTTATTGGGAGCTCAATGGATGAGAAGAGGAAGGTTAGCTGAAGGGGAGGCCATATTTAGAGCGGCCCTCTGGTTCTGGGTGTGCACACCTGGCGGTTCGTTGTGAGTCCCAGCCTGATCAGAACCATCGTCTCCCGATCCATCTGGATTCGCATCATCTACGGTGTCACCCATGGGGTTCACCTCTATGGCATTGATGGATGCATATCACAGGGTGGAGAATATTTCATCTTCCAAATAGGAAGAGGATCTCCCACATCTTTTACTGGCCTTCTCTCTTCTGTCCTGGGATTTCTTTTGGGATCCTCGGCGAAGGGTGATGTGGAGAGTTCATTGATGCGACCTTACGGTATGACTCCCTCTTGGAGGGGATGATAATTCAAATGATGGGATATGGCATGAACCTCCTCTTCTGACTATCCTCCCCAGACGAGACAATACTAATTCTTATGGGGGAGGTTGTTGTTGAGGTGGTAAAAATGCCCCCAACCCTGAGGGATAGGGTTGGATCCGCTCCCTGGACGTTGAGTCCCTTCCCATTTTTTTGGTCTTACGGGGCCATTTGTTGTTAAAAATGCCCCCAGCCCTGTAGGATGGGGTTGACCCTAGATTGCAGCAGTGGCTGCTTCTATCGCTACCTACCTGATCTTGCGTTCCCCCATTTGGGGGTGAACTGGGTTTGGTGCCGAGTTCTTCTGTGAATCGACCCCTTATAGGGAGGCATGGAATGATCGCTGATTGGCCTCTCTTAGGTGAGAGGCCTGTTGTATGCTCTTAGTGGCCTGATTCAGGAGTTCTTGAATGGCTTGTTACCATCGGTCCTGATGCTTCTGGGACATACTCAAGGACTGAATCTGTTGGGTGTGTTTCCTAGGGAGACCACTCGATTGCTATCTTGACATGATGATGTTGCAAGACACCATGCTGAATGGGTTCTTCTAGGCAGGGAGCAGAGTGAAATGAAAAGCTCCATGTTCTCCCCATCCCCTGATATGTACTCCCATCGAGGCATCATCAATAAGGTGATATGACTGGTGAAGCACACGAAGGCAGACTATCTCAATGTTTCCTCTACGCCTCTCAGGTCGTCGTCGCCGCACCGAAGGAAGAGATTCCAGGTCAATGTGACGCAGAAGGTCTCCTATTGTCTTGATGTGGTCTACATACCCGTCGTAGGGCAGGAAGCTTGATTTCAGCCGGTGGATAGTTTTCCATATATTTAAGTGGATTCCGTGCATTCATTATTCCGACAACTCTCTGGGTATGTTGAATTGAGAGGTGGCTGTAGGAAAAAACATAACTAGTATATCATCCCTGTCCAGTCATTTCCTCAGGTGAAACATGTCGGCATACTCCTCCTCTAGTGACTCCTCCACCTGGTCGGCCCAACTAAGATGCTCACCGATAGTGTGGTCGGAGGTAGTGGGACTGGTAAGTGTCGGATCATTACGTGGGTGATTCCGGGGAGGTTCTAAAGATGAACGTGGTCCCAGACCATCTCCCGATTGAAGAAGGGTGTCGTTGGCGACTAACTGGGGATATGACATGCTTGATCCCGTCCTTCTGAGTGCCTCGGCATACGAGGGTTTTTCTATGCTTGATTCGGTAGGGGGAGGACCTTCCTATAGATATGGTATTTCATTGCGGGGAGGACTTTCGCAATGGAGGCCGTAATGGTGAGGACTATCATTATTTCTTGACGCCTCACTACATAGAGGACTTTTGCAGTGCATACACTAGGGAGGACCTCCAAGGCATGTCATAGCAAGGGGAGGATCTTCTGGCTGCGTAGCATTGTTACAAGTAGGGCCTTAGTAACAACTGCCATCATGGTAAGGATGACCATCAAGGTTTGACGTTCGATGTGCATCCTGGGAAGGACCTTCAAGACACACTACGACAAGGGGAGGAACTTCTTGTTGCTTGGGGCCACTACGGGGAGGACCTTCGCAATGGCGGCCGTGGTGGCGAGGACTACCATCACAGCTTCTACAATAGTGAGGACTACCATTACAGCTACCACATGGAGAATATCTGCGGGGTACACCCTGGGGAGGGCCTTCAGAGTGTACCACAACGAGGGGAGGGCCTTCTCATTGCTTGACGTCTCTACAGGGAGGACCTCCGTTATCAGGATGGCGAGGACTACCACCGTGATCTGATGCCCGGCTACGCGGAGTGTCGTTGCAACGTAACCCCTGGGGAGGACCTTCAGGGTAGGCGACGACAAGGGGAGGGCCTTCTTGTCGTGATGAGACGTCACTGCAGGGAGGGAATCCATAGTTGTGACTATGATAGCGAGGACTACTATCATAATCTATGGTCCAACTGCATGGAGTGTGTTTGTAGCGTATACCTCGGGGAGGACCTTCAGGGTAGACCACAACATGTGGAGGAACTTCTTACTACTCGATCTTCTGGTCACGTGGAGGGTTTCTGTGACTCTCATCAAAATATGAGCTCTTTTGATCGATCGTTATATGCCTACGGGGGAGGCCCCCGTGGGTGCTCTGGGGAGGACCTTCAGAGCTGCTGGTAGCGATATTGCGGGGAGGACCTTCACAACTGCTACTGCCGCTCCCATAATATGGTAATGGGTGGGCAGGGTTCGGAGCCTTCGATATGCGCTTAGCGGCATCGAGAACCCTATCTTCCAGTAGAGCAGAGTCATGAACCCACTCTTTATTTTCAAGCTGTGTTTAGCGCGTTCATGGCGCCTTTTTGTGGGAAGCGGGGACCATCTGTTGTTGACAACGACCTTCACCTTTGGGTCCCTATCTAATTGGGTCCCATGATGTTTTTGGGATACGCTGATGAACATCTCGACTTTTAGCAGGAATATATACCTGCTCTGGAGCATCCACCGTGATGGACGGGTGTCCCCCAGTTGGGACGAGTGAAGATGATCGATCCAGTTTCCCTTGCATCGCGGAATGTAGCCAGCGACCCTTCTGGGAAGAAGAAGGGATGCAGATATGCTCCCAGGATGCTATCTCGTCTCTTAGATGAGTCACCTCAATTGGGGAGATGTTCTCACGGGCCCGGGTCTTTGTTGTTGCCGCTGATGCAATTACATTCTGGAAAGTCTGCAAGATATGATTTGGGATCGATACCTGCTCCTCTATCATTGCCAGGATATGAAGAGAGACATATTTGGCTGGAACGGGTATGAAGGCTCATTCCGGTATCGGAGTAAGAATATCCTACTCCAGTTCTCCAGTGGTCAGTGGGTACTGACAATTCTCCTGTGTCGGGGTAGGTGAATGAATCTGCCCTTGGATCAGGATATGCTAGTTTATCTCTCTGTTTGCCGCCACATCGGGATAGCAGACTTTACATGCATCCGCAGGGCGCTGACCCTGCATATATTGGTTTCCCACCATATCAAGTTGGTGGCCTTTGTTGTCAGGGAGACGTGACCGCTTATTAACTGCCACCACATTTAGATGGTGGGCTTTGTTGATCACCACCACATCGGGATGGTATGCGTCAAGAGCGCCAGCTAGGAGCTGGTCCTGCAGGCACTGGGTCACCACCACTTCGGGTTGGTGGGCTTCACGACCCTGGGTAGGGAGAGGTGCCTGCCAGGTAGGTTCCATCTTGTGTGAGCGACGAGCTTGACGGAGCTTGGTGGGGATTCACGCCTGCTCGTATGATGCGGCCATGTCTAGATGGCAGGATTTGGAGGAGAGAATAGGTGTATTTTCCTGTTCGTGATACGTCCCTGTGACTGGGTAGCAGAGCTCCTCCTCAAAGACAAGGGTGATGACCGGTCCCTGGTTGTATGTTTGCTGCCCCCATCGGGTGGTCTGAGGGGCCGGAGCTCAGGGGCGTGGGCCTTGATCCTCGGGTCTACATCCTCTTGAGCAAGAGGATGTTGAGTCACGACATGACCACGATGACATCTTCTGGCGAGGGCCTTGGAGAGGAACCCCCATTCAGCGGGGATGAAGTCCTCCACATCAACCTCACCCGCCTCCCTAAGATAAGGTAGGTACGTGTTGTCCTGTTCTGGGGATAGACTCTCGAAACGGTTGGAGACAGCAACAAGGGCCGTCTGGATTTGCCTTCGCAACCACTGCTGGGAAGGCGACCAGTGGGTCTTGGTAGATTGGAGGGCGTGCATGGCCGCCTCCGCTGTTGGGAGAGTACCGTTCATGTGGTACTCTCGGATCAATGCGTCCAAGACCCAACATTGAAGACGCTGGGTAGGTGACGGGGTCCTCTATTGGCGAGGAAGTCCGGTCATTGCATTGTTGGAAGCACGTGCCTGTGAGTTCCTTCGTGATGCCATTGGATTGAAGGGAGTTCTGTGTGGTACCTGTAAAACATTTTAACAAATACAAACAACAAACCCATCAAAGAAACATCTCATGATCCCATGCGTAATTAATGACCTTGCTTGTCCCTCCTTGGGAGTATAAAGGGGGAACAAGGTGGGATTAGGTTGAATCTATCATGCTTCGTTAAATATTCACGTTGGGTTCACCATTTTTTTGTTTTGGATTAGTTTCGAAATGCCCAACGGTTCCGTATCCGATGATACGTGGACCTGCTTTCCAAAGACAGGAGTTCGCTGGGTGGTTTGACCAGTGACACTTAAGAACTCACATTGGTCGAGAGGATGGGAAGTCGGGCTCATCTCACCCTTTTAGGGCGAATTATTGCATGTTCCAGGACTCTCTTATAGTTTTAATACGTATTAATATGTTCTCGAATCTTTGGTTTATACCCAAGCATAGTATCCATGGATTACTCTAGGTTGGAAATGGTCAGTTGGACGTATGGGTTCAAAATCATTTATGCCCAAGGTTTACCATCCCTCGTTGGATTAATGACCTTGAGGAGTCTAGACTCATTGAGGTGGCACTAGGAGTGGCGCGGTGAACCGATGTGAAGATAGTCGGATCAGCCGGTTGTTGGTCTTGAACCTCAGGGAGGCTTCCTACATACCCTACCTAAGAAACATGGATCAAAGTCCACGTAGTTTGAATAAGAGTGTCAGAGAGCCGATGTGAATGTGGACCTAGGGGTCCGATGGTGATCGGGCTTGAACCTCATAGAGGCTTCGTACGTATCCCTGTGGTGGGTAATCAAAGTCCTCGTAGTTAGTATTAGATTGGGTCTTACACTCTGAGGAGGCCCATAGTAATGGATTGGGTCTTACACTCTGAGGAGGCCCATAATAATGGATTGGGGCTTACACTCTGAGGAGGCCCATAGTAATGGATTGGGGCTTACACTATGAGGAGGCTCATAGTAATGGATTGAGGCTTACACTCTGAGGAGGTCCATAGTAATGGATTGGGCATTAAACTTTGAGGAGGCCCATAGTAATGGATTGGGGCTTACACTCTGAGGAGGCCCATAAAGTTGGGGCTTACTCCGAGGTGGATGCCCAGGGCGACAAAGCGCAGAAGGAGAGGGACTTGACCCCAAAGAAGGACGAGGCATCACCCTTCCCCGCTATGCCCTTCCTTGGGCATGGCCGTGGGGACGTACGGAGGTGCATGTGGGCTTCCTTCAGATGGGTATCCCACCATGCCCAGGGGAGGGGAGAAGTTTTCCTGCCCTAACAAGTGGAGGGGAAAAAAGGGGGCTCCCGGGCTTGGACTCTACATTACCATGGGAATGTGAACCCAGGAATGCTTCGGAAATCCACTCAAGGGCCAGGGAATCCCCTTCTCCCCTGCTTACCGTGGGTATATGAACTCAAAATGGCGTGCTGATGTGCCTGAAGGTTACATCACATGGGTCTGGTGGCTCTGGTGGAGGCCTCGGCTCAGGGCCAATGAGGGCATTGCGGAGGATCATGCTAGATTGGAAGGATTTTGTTCAGCTCGGGGAATTGGAACTCCAAAGGATCTCACGGGCCATATACATATATGAGTGGTGGCTCCCTTCGTGTAGGGAGGTGCTACATGGATGGAGAGGCCATCCGCGAACCAGGGTGGTCCGCGGACTGATGGGAATCCCATGAACTAGGGTGGTCCACTTCTTCGGGTTCGGCCTGCGTACTGGGGTGGTACGCGGAGGGATCCATGCGAGCAGCAGCGGACGAGGGCGACACTAGTCGGTGGTTCATCGGTCGGGGCTTTTCCTGCGTAGGAGGTTGCTACGCGGTGTGACAGATCAGAAAGGGGCATAAACTCCCTGGTCCGCTAGGAGTGCATCCGCGGAGGGGCCATGGGTCACGGTCTTCTTTTATTTGTTATTTTAAGTTTGCGGTTAACCAAGTTATTAAGCATTTTGGTCCCTTATTAATTCGCTTCCAGCTTCATACCTGTTCTGGTTCGTGGGCTGAAACTTCACGGTTTGCGAAATCCTAAGCTCCTTCCTTCGGAATCCTTGCACCTAAATCTGGTCGATCTCCCTGAATCCTCCTGGCTCTTCCCCCTCGATCTCCTTTAATAGAGTGGGGAAAGAGATGTATCTATGGTCATGAGGCACCTTTTGCGGAGGCCCATGATCGGAGACCCGGTTCACGGATGACTTGGTCAATCCGCGACTCACAAGTGCATTGAACGCACCTCCCCCATGAACCAAAATAACTTGGGGGAGTGCTTCGCGGTCGCGCATGGTTCCGCCTCCATTTTGCGAATGATAGCGGATGCGGCCTAGGCTGGTCGATGTGGTCCGTGGCTGGGGTGGTTCGTGATGGTGGACCGGTTTGGTGCCCGTCCTGCTTCACGCCCGCGAAGGATCTCTACCTTCATTCCGCGAATGACAACTGTCCACAGAGGGGATGCTTCGCGGAACCGGCCGTGTACCATTATCATTGGGTCGGTCTGCGAACCAGTTCGTCTTGTGCCATCCTTTGAGTATTTCCCCACCTTTCCCAATTCTTTTGGGGGGAAATTGGGTGGAACCTCCCTTGGATTAAAGGGGATTCTCATTATCCTTTTCTGATTTTTTAGGACCCTACAGTAGATGAAGATTATTTTTTAGTATGTTCAAGAATAAATAAATCAAGAAATGATAATGACATTAAGTGTACATCTGAATTTATGAGATATTCCAAGATAAAGAGAATATATTACACAACATATGTTAATTGGAGATATTTTTGATATTATAACTAAACCTTATCTCTTTGAGGCCCATTATTTTTTACTAGATACCACTCTTGGTCTATGGGAATGACTCATTTGAATTTAGAAATGGTACTAGAGGGTCACACACTAAGCATATTCATATGATTTTCCAATTGTAGTGAATTGGAGTTTTGGGAAAGGTGGGACCCACGTCAGGGGATGGTATATGTTGGTATTTAAAAAATCACAAGAAATAAATAAATTCACTATTATTTGAGTTTTGAGTAATTGGATGTGAATTTATTTTCTTAGTGTATTCACAAGTGTTGAGTGAATATGATAAATAATATTTTATAAATGATTTTTTATTCAGGGTTTTTAAACATTTTTGGGAGAGGTGAATCAAGTTAATGGATTATATTTTATCATGTAACACAATTTAGATGTTTCAATTAAGTTATAAAATATTTATTAATTTTATGTAATGTTCACTAAGTTAGAAATTGTGAATATGGATTGATTTAATAGATTCCATTTATAGAAGGGACAATGTAAATTTTTTTTTATAAATGAAACCTTCATATTTAAGGTAATTGATTCCACTGTTAATGGAGACTATGTTCTGTAATATTTTTAGATCTTATATATCTCCAATATCTTGGGTTTTCGATAGAATAAACAAAAATAAGAGCACTTAAATCCAATCTTACATCCAAGATCAATGTGACAATTAACCTACGATTATTAGAACATTGAAATCATCCCCTAATTTCCATGAAAATACTCAGGAAATAATTTTCAATGAATCTAAAAGAACCTAGAGCATGTGTGGATGATCTACAGGGATCAAACATCAGTTCCCTCAAGTAGTGATCACTAAAGACGAGTGTAACAAACATACATCATCTTATCAGATTAGGAAACAATTTTTTTTTTTTTCTATATTATTGATCACAAAAGATCCTCAATATTTTTATTGGGTTTCATTTTATTAGTGTATATGTTAGGACATTAAAACTATAAATAAAAATTTAAACCACATCATTTCTACTTCTTCCATAAACCCTATACCAATAGCCAAAGTAGGTTTGGTAAGTAATCGTGATGGCCTTCTTAGAACATAGTGGTATGACGAGCATGAATATGATATAGGTTATCATGGTGTCTTTGTTATCACATGAAAAATAAATAGAATGTATAATTATTTGTTTCCTTTTCTCATGAAATTATATGAATCTAAATATGTATATTATGGGTGTTTGGTGAAACCCTGTTGATATATATTCTCACACCCTACACAAGCACTCTGATATACGTTCAAAAATTATATCTTTAACACCCCGAAATTTTATGAGAAATATTATTCTTAATTTTATTGATGTCTTGTGTTGTACACTACACCAAGATTAGCTTGCATTGTACGGAACACCGTATTAGCTTACAGTATACACAAAAAAATTATTGGCTTGTTTGATGCACAATTTCAAGTTCTTTTGATAGAATTCAACACTGAATATTGATTTTGTTCAATTAAATAATATTATATTATGTTATACATAACACCAAAGTAATATTTCACGCAACATTGACTTGGCTTGCGTTACACGCAAAAGCGATCTTCCTTGATGGCTTGCGTTGTATGCAATGACGAGTTTCACTAAACAACAATATATTATTATTATGAACTAGCCATTAGGAATAGTAATAACCGTATTTTTAATTTTATAATATTATAATTCATCTTACAAATTTTCTAGAACATGTTATGAGAAAAAAAATCAATTTTTTGTATAAAGGAAGTATTTTTCAAAAAATGCAGTTTTGCCACCTTTTGATGATGGACCCATTTTAAATCTAATTTTTGAAAAGTTTATAAGTTCATTTGGAAAAAATAAACTAATTATTTTGAATCAGGATATAAAAATTTACTTTGGATAAATTTTTCATTTCTTTATGATAGCTTTCATATTTTGATGATTAGTAAAAATACGCTAAATTTTACTTAAAAGAAATTTTTTTCATCGGGATACCTTATATAGAAAAATTATAATATTGAATGGTTTTAAAGTATAAATAGAATATATTTTTACCATTTAATATAATTTATGTCATTATAATTAATTTTACATTGGATTCATAGTTAAAATCATTTCAATCTTTTGCAATGTTTTAAATAAAAACCTGTTTTTTCGGACAACGGGATTAATTTTAAATTAATTATAGCAACTTCTGTATTTTTAATTTGAAAAAATGGATTCCATATTTGGAATCAGTAGGTCCAAATTATGTTAATAGTATTTTTTTATTTTAGGGCATTATGAATAGTAATTAATGTAAATTTTATTTACCATAGTTAATGGTAAATTAGGTAAATGATGGTAAAAATAATATTATAAAATTACCCTAACTCATGTATTTATATAATTGGATGATTATATTTCGTCCTAAAATATACTTCGGTAGAAATGGTATCTATTGGAACCCACTTGTATGTGATTAAGAAATTTATTTTATTTTATTTAAATAAAAGTTAAATATGTCTCACTCAAACTTTAATAATTAAATTATTTTTAATAAATGTTATACTGAATATAAATTCGATTATAAATACTAATTTTAAATCTAGAATGTTTTTCTTTATCATGGTTATTTATTTATAGTTTTTAAGAAATATATAATTACCTAAATAGCTTATACATTAATGATGCAGAAATTATTTATTTAGTGAAAAATCAATAATATATTTTTTATTAAAATAATAATACCCATAAAAATTCCCAAACACTTGACCAAAACATATATTTCCAGTATATATACACCATAAGAATCCTATTGTCTACTTGTGGACTATTTGGAGCCTTATAAAATAGATTAGGACATTTATATTATTTTATTTTCAATGATGTCAAAGTTGTCACCTTCATAATTTAATAAACATAACATTTCAAAAGTTTGGTGTTTTAGAAGATACAATCAACTAAAATTATTCTAATGAAATAAATTAGATTTATATTCATCATATTTTTTTTTAATTTTTATGCAATAAATAAGTATATTAAATAATTATACAAAAATGTTGTAGTAATTATTTTATTAAGAGAAATATCAAATAAATGGATTTAAAAATGTTAAAATAAATAATATATGAAATAATAAAAGTTCTCTAAGAATTTTATAGATGCATATGACATGTTAGTAATCTATTAAATATTTTGGTTCGACTCTATCATCTGTTTGGATTTTATTTAAATTCAAATAAATGAATAGTGTCAAAATTGACACTATAGATATTTTATAAAAATAACATTTTTAAACCTCAAAAAAAATTTAAAAATTAAAAATTGAAATTTATATGGTCTAAAGTGTCATAAATTATCCGATTATGTAAAATTCACTACACATAAGTAAGTATTTAAAACCATTTAAAATTTAAAATATTATTACCACAAAAACATTAAATAGATTAAATAAAGATAAACCAAAATGATACGGTTTAAAATAATATCAAAACATGTTTGAATTTGATTTTTTGATGATATTAAAACCCTATCTTATCTAATATTCTAATTTGAGTCACTCTGGAAGTTTTTAAGTGGTGTTTGAGTTTATTATAAATTAATATTTTCAAGGTTTCCAAAAGTGCCACTCTACTCTCTTATAAAAGGGAACCACGCCCCTCTCCTCTTCACTCTATTTTCAGATTTCAAACTTGGAAAAACCCTAGAAATTTCACTTATCAACATACCTATAAATATACTAGAGGTCATGGCCTTCTTCAAAGACCAACTCTAGGGCCCTAAGAGGAAGTTTAAAGGAGGGAATTCGAGGAAGATGTAATATCTTCTACCGATTCATTCAAATTTATTTCTTCTTCTACTTCCTTTTAATTAGTTGTTTCATTATAAAGTAATAAAATAAGTATCACTAATATACTGATATGTTATTATATATATTAAACAACCCTATTTAACCTTATACTCATCCAACAAAAAACAAAATCACCACGCGTGCGTACGTACAGAATACCATCTCCATGTCGTGGTGTAATCTTTTTTTCATCACCAACATATTGGGATGTGTATCATGATAGAAGAAATTAATATATATTATTATTTTAAATTTATATTGATTCTTAAATATTATACACCATACACTTGAATACAAATCCACAATCATGAGAATGATATAATCACTCCTGCCTATGTATGACCTACCGTCTCCACAATGTGATGCGATTTGTTCTTCATGATATTCATTGAAGAATGATTATATAATTGAATTGAATAAATTAATATTATATATATTAAAATAATAAAATTCTGTAAATGATATAACTATAACCTAAAAATAGGAATAAGAATTTATTCGGCAAAACAAGCATAATAACGTAAAATAGTTAACACCCAAATAATGAGTAACAATGAAATGTTACTAATAAACGGATAAGAACATGACCATATATGATATCATAAAAAAAATATGACTTTGTAATAAATCAATGAAAATTTTTAAATCATTATACAGGACCTTCAGATACGTACAAAGAAATCAGACCTTAGGTAAGGGTTAACTTTGCCAATCTCATTTCTATTTGAGATTGTTTATTCGTAAGTATTTACTGGGGTTATATTTATCATCTATGTCCAGGTATTCTAAAACTATTTTCATAAAATTTTTATTATTCTTCCATTTAGGTTTAAATTAATTTTTACCCATTGTTTACTTTTACCACATGGTATGGAAGGAATCTTTCTTTTGTTTACCATACGAGGTACTTTTTGACTTTTTTGGTGAAAAGTATGAGGATAATGTTTTTTTAACGTATACGGCGTGAAAGGATTTTTATAGTTTCATAACAAATTATTTCCATGAAGCTTTTTCTACAATATTTCATGATTATTTTAAACAAAATTATTTTCTTTTAAAATTTCACAGCATTTAGAGAAAAGAAAATGATTTTAAGAAGAAATGATATTTTCCACAAGAATTCACTTCAAGTATTTATTCAAAACTATTTTCCATATAAGATTAAATTCTTTAATATGGTTATTTTTCAATTATACTATTCCTATTATTTACATGGTTTGATTTTGTTTATAATGAAATGATATCTACTGTTTTATATGGACTATGTTATGATGGGAAGATGTTTATGAAACCCATTTTATTCGTTTGGTTATGATGAATGATTTTATTTATTGTGTGGAACATGTAAGAATGATTTCATTATGAGATGTGTGGGACATATATCCCCCTCCAATGAATTGGTTAAAGATTTATATCTCCTGAGATAAACATGGCTAGAATGACAAGTAAATCCGGTTTAGTAATATAAGGCTAGAATGAAAAGTAAACCCGGTTCAGTAATGGACTTTGTCCACTATGATGATCTTGGCAGAAATGCCATGGATAATATAGAAATAATATCATGTTATTAATGGTTTTCCATAAATACATGTTTTATTCCCATTCTATTTTATCATTATTGATGTTCCTTTATGATTTATGCCTTACGTACTGCCAAGATTTATTTCACAACTTAAGATTTTGATGTTTAAAATTTATGTTCATGTTCTTAAGTTCAAATTTATATAGTTTGTTTTATTTTCTCCATGATTACCGTTACTAAGAATTTTAGATAACCATTTATATGTTTTCTTTTCCCTAGGATATAAAGAATGGTTTTAGGTAAGAAAAAAAGGGGAATATAATTATGGGAGATGTTGAAGATCTTTCACCATGATTAGAAGATTATGTTCCGCATTTCCAAAGACACAAAACAATTATTGTCCTTGGGTTTTTTTGTTATGTATTAAGTATTAAACAAAATTAATGTAATTTTCATGTACTTAAAGCTTGGTTCTCTACTGTTGGTATCAGAGGAAAGGTTTAGTTAACCTTTGGAAACTAGGATGCAAAAAATTTAGTGAGATCCCTAGAGATATTTCTAATATATGTCTAGGGATGTCCATAATGTTAAGTATAAAGAATAGTTAACAATCCTAGAATTATGATAAAAATCATTAATAACCTAAGATTAAACCAAAGATGTTAGATATTGAACGTATTCCTCCTTGATTATGTTGTTTTCTTAGTATGATTTCTGCCTCTCACACTATTATTTTTGGGTTTTAGATAATGGATGGAACCCAAAGGAACCATGTTAATGATTAATGCACTGATAAATGAAATGATTTTCCTCCTAAAGAACCAAATGTTATGGGAAATGGAGTGAAAAATATTATTTCTATACTTACACATGCTATGAATCATTCTGGACTTCGAAATGAGCAGAGAAGGGAACAATATTCTATTGAGTCCTTCATGAGGCTACATCCACCTCCTTTCAGTGGGTCTTCTGATCCACTTGTTGCTGAAAAATGGATTAGTACCATTGAAAAGATATTTTCCATACTTCACTGTTCGGAACATGAAAAATTAATTCTGGCTATTTACCATTTAGAAGGTGATGTAGACCAGTGGTGGACTCTAATTAAGAATACAAGGCCCCAAGATGAAACTAAATCCATGGAATGGGATGAGTTTAAAAACTTATTTTTTAATAAGTACTTTCCACATATTCTTCGAACGAATATGGAAAAGGAGTTCCTTGAGCTTAAGAAAAAGGATGATGAATCTGTTGGTATATACAAAGAAAATTTTACAAAGCTTGCATGGTACGCATCTAGATTTATTATCCAACCTGAAAGTAAAGTTGATCGATTCTTTAGTGGCTTCAAACCAAGTCTTCGAAAGGTATTAGCTATAAGAGGCTTTAGTAGATATAGAGAGATTGTGCATTGTGATATAAAGGTAGAATTAGAATTTGGTGTTACATATCCATCTCTTGGTTTTGATAAGAAACTAAAGATTGAGTTCATGGAAAAATCTCAAAGCTATAGTGAAAATAATACAAATTCTTCGTTATGCTCAAAGTGTGGAAACAAGCATGGCGGAGATTGTCTTAAAGGGACTAGAAATTTTTTTAAGTGTGGAAAGGGAAGGTCATCGAGCAGCTGAGTGCCAAAGTAATGGAAAAAATGTAGCTAATGATGGAAAAATGTACCACTAGCCTATAGGAAGTCCCTTGTTAGTAGAAATTAGTTTTATTTTATTAAGTGGTCTGATATATGAAGTATAAGTCCATTTTTGGACTTATATACAATTAATATCACCATATTTGGACTTATGTATATTTGATAACTTTTTCTAACCTTTTGTTTGAGATAGATTGAATGACCCATCATTCTATCACATGATCTGCTAACACTTCACGAATGACAATTTCATCTTTATTTCTTTAAGATATGAAGTGGAAACAGTTCAAGGAAGGACCAACAGTGAGATTGTACCAAAATTAAGTAAGTATTATTTTCTAATTCAAATTCTTCAACTTTAGGGAAATGATCTTGAAAACCAAAATCGTTGTCCTAGTACCTTCATATTCGATGAATCAGATGGAACCTTAGATCATCACAAATTTATGGCTTTGTGATTATTGGATTTTTCATAGCCATATTCTCTACCACTCTCCACCAGAACTTGATGGTTAGATATCACTTCCAAATCCATATTTTCACCTATTTTTTCCTATGTAGAAACCTAATGATGAGTTATTTTGGGTAACCTTTATGTTTCATACTTTAGTTTTTAAAATTAAGTTTTAGTATTCCTTTTTATGATGTGGGTTTTATGAAAGAAACTTCCATGTAATAAATCATTTATAACCCCGATGAATTTCGAGGGTGAAATTCATTTTAAGGGGGGTGGAATGTAACACAAAAAAATTTTATGAGAAAGATTATTTTTAATTTTATTTATGTCTTGTATTATACACTACCCCAAGATTAGATTGTGTTGTACGCAACACCGTATTAGCTTGCAGTATACACAACACTATTATTGGATTGTTTTACGCACAATTTCAAGTTATTTTGATATAATTAGACATTGAATATAGATTTTGTTCAATTAAATAATATTAAATTATGTTGTACGAAACACCAAAGGAATATTTCATGCAATACTGACTTAGCTTGCGTTACAAGAAAAAGCGACCTTCCTCGATGGCTTGCATTGTACGCAAGACCGAGTTTCACTAAACAATAATATATTATTATTATGAACTAGACGTTATGAAAATTATTAACCTCATTTTTAATTTTATAAAATTATAATTCATCTTACACATTTTCTAGGACAAGGTATGAGAACAAAATCATTTTTTTGTATAAAACAACTATTTTTCCAAAAATACAGTTTTGTCGCCTTTTGATGATGCACCCATTTTAAATCTAATTTTGACAAGTTTATAAGGTCAATTTGACAAAATAAACTAATTATTTTTAATCAAGATATAAAAATTTACTTTGGATAAATTTTTCATTTTTTTATGATAACTTTCATATTTTAATGAATAGTAAAAATACCGTAAATTTTATCTAAATGAAACTTTTTTTCATCGGGATAATTTATATGGTTAAATTATAATATTGAATGGGTTTAAAGTATAAATAAAATATATTTTTACCATTTAATATAATTTATATCATTATCATTAATTTTACATTGAATTCATAGGTAAAAACATTTAAATCTTTTGCAATGTTTTAAATAAAAACCCATTTTTTTTCTAACAAAGGGATTAACTTTAAATTAATTACCACAACTTCTATGTTTTGAATTTGGAAAAATGGATTCCATATTTATAATCAATAGGTACAAATTATGTAAATAGGATGCTTTTATTTTTGGGCATTATGAATAGTAACTACGGTAAATTTTATTTACCATAGTTAAAGGTAAATTAGGTAATTGAGGGTAAAACTAATATTTTAAAATTACCCTAACACTTGTATTAATATAATTTTATGATTATAGTTCATCTTAAAATATACTTGGGTTGAAATGGTATCTATTGGAACCCACTTGAATGTGATTAATACATTTATTTTATTTTATTTAAAGAAAAGTTAAATATGTCTCACTCGAACATTAATAATTAAATTATTTTTAATATAAGGTTATACTGAAAATAAATTGGATTATAAATACTAATTTTAAAGAAAAAAAGTTTTTCTATCATGGTTATTTATTTATAATTTTTATGGAATATATAATTACTTTAATAGCTTATACATTAATGATGTAGAAATTATTCATTTTGTGAAAAATCGATAATATAGTTTTTATTAAAATAATAATACCCATAAAAAGGACAAAACGTTTGAACAAAACTTATTGGTCGAGTATATAAACACCATAATCATCCAAGTGTCTACTTGTGAACCATTTGGATCTTTATAAAACAAATTATGAGATTTATATTATTTTATTTTCAATGACATCAAAGTTGTTTCCTTTATAATTTAATAAACCTAACTTTTTAAACGTTAAGTGTTTTAGAAGATAAATTAGACTAAAAGTATTATTATGAAATCTATTATATTTATATTCATCGTAATATTTTATTCTTAATTTTTATGCAACAAATAAGTATATTAAATAATTATACAATAATGTTGTAGTAAATATTTTCTTAAGAGAAATATCAAATAAATGGTTTTAAAAATATTAAAATAAATATTATATAAACTTATAAATGTTATAAATTAATTTTCTAGATGAACATGACATGTTATAAATCTATTAAATATTTTTCTTCGACTCTATCATCTGTTTGGATTTTATTTAAATTCAAATATATAAATAGTGTCAAAATTGATGATATTGATATTTTATAAAAATAACACTGTTTAAAAATCAGAAATTTTTTTAAAAATTGAAAATTTAAATTAATATGGTCTAAAATTTCATAAAGTATCCAATTATAGACAATTAACAACAAATAAGTAAGTACTTATAACTATTTAAAATTTAGAATATTATTACCACAAATAAAATAAAATAGAATAAATAAGGATAAATCAAAATAATAAGGTTTAAAATAAAATCAAAACATGTCTAAATTTGATTGGTTGATGATATTACAACCCTATATTATCTCATATTTGAATTTGAGTCACTTTTAAATTTTTTATGTTGAGTTTGAGTTTATTATAAATTGATATTTTGGAGGTTTCCAAAAGTTCCCCTCTACTCTCTTCTAAAAGGGCACCTCCTCTCTCTCCTCTTCACTCCATTTTGAGATTTCAAAATCTGCCAAAACCTGCCCTTTTCTTTTATTAAATTCCATATCAACATACTAGAGGTCCTGGTCTTCTTCAAAGACAAACTCTAGTTCCCTTAGAGGAAGTTTAAAGAGGCACTTTGAGGAAGAGGTAATATCCTCTACCGAATCTTTCAAATCTATTTATTCTTATACTTCTTCTAATTTAGTTGTTTCATTATAAAGAAATAACATCATTATCAAAAATATAGTTATATGTTACTATAAATATGAAATATCCCTATTTCATTTTCTACCCATCCTATAAAAAATGAAATCACCGCGCGTGTGTATGTACGGAATACCGTCTCCATGCCATAGTGTAATATCTTTTTATCATCACCAACATACTTAGATGGGTGTAATGATGGAATAAATTACTATATATTATTATTTTAAAGTGATATTGATTCTGAAATATTATACACCATACACTTGAATACAATTCCACAATCATGGGAATGATATCATCGCTTGTGCGTACGTACGACGTACCATCTCCACGATGTGATGCAATTCATTATACATGATATTCATTGAAGAATGATTATATAAATGAATTGAATGAATTAATGTGATATATATTACACTAATAATTTTTTTTAAATTATATAACTATAACCTAAAATGAGGAATAATAATTTATTCAACAAAACATGCATAATAACATAAAATAGTTAACACCCAAATAACAAGTAACAATGAAATGTTACTAATAAACTAATAAGAACATGACCATATATGATATAATAAAAATAAATGTGATTATATAATAAGTCAATGACATTATTTAAATCATTATACAGTAGGTTCAGATATGTACAAACCAATCAGACCTAATGTAAGGGGTAACTTTTCCAATATCATTCTTTTAGAGATTCTTTATTCGTAAGTATTTACTAGTGTTATATTTATCATCCATGTCCATATCTTATAAAAATATTTTCATAAAATGTTTACTATCCTTCCATGTATGTTTAGAGTCATTTTTACCCTTTTTTTTACTTTTACCACATGGTAAGGACAGAATCTTTCTTTTGTTTACCATATGAGGTACTTTTTGACTTTTCCTGAAAAAAGTATGAGAAGAATTTTTTAACTTATATGGAATGAATGGATTTTTATGGTGTCCTAACATCTTATTTCCATTAATATTATTCTAAAAATTTCATGATTATTTTCAACAAAATTATTTTCTTTTAAAACTGCATAGCATTTGGAGAAATGAAAATGATTTTGACGAAGAAAGGATATTTTCCTCAAGAATTAATTTCAAGTGTTTATTAAAAAATATTTTCCATCTAAGATTAAATTCTTTAATATGGTTATGTTTTAGGTATAATGTTCCTATTATTTACATTGTTGGATTTTTTTATGATGAAATTATATCCATTTTTTTATATGGATTATATTATAATGGGAAGATGTTTATGAAACCCATTTTATTCGTTGGGTTATCATGCATGATTTATGTTTATTTCGTGACACATGTAAGAATGATTTCATTATGAGATGGGTGGGACCTATATCCCCCTCCAACGCATTTGGTAAAGATTTATATCTTATGAGATAAACATGGATGTATTGACATGTAAATCTATTTTAGTAATAAAAGGATGGAACGACAAGTAAACCTAGTTTAGTAATAGAATTTGTCCACTATGATGGTCTTGGAAGCAATGCCTTGGCTACTATGGAAATAATATCACGTGCTTAATGGTTTTACACAGTTACATGTTTTATTCTCATTCCTTTTTATCATGATTGATGTTCCTTTATGATCTATTCCTTATGTACTGCCAATATTTATTTCACAACTCAAGATTTTGATGTTTAAAATTTATATTCATGTTTTTAAGTTCAAATGTATATGGTTGGTTTTATTTTCTCCATGATTACCCTTACTGAGCATTTGATCTCATGCTTTATATGTTTTCATTTCACCAGGATATAAAGAAAGGTTTTAGGTAAGAAAACAAAAGGGGAATATCTTTATGGGAGATGTTGAAGATCTTTCACCACGATTATAAGATTATGTTCTGAGTTTGTAAATAGATTAATAGTTATGATCCTTGGGTGTCTGTTTTTTATGTATTAATTATTCTGAAAAAGTAATGTAATGTTCATGTACTTCATGATTGGGTCTCTACAATATCCATTTTACATGTATGAGAACAAGATGTGTAGTAGATCGAGCTAGAGATGATTGGTATATCAGGATATTGGGAGTGTAATGCGACCTAGGGATGGTAGTAGGGCCAATTTGTTTATTTTATTTTATTTTTTATTTTTTATTTGGGATTGACCTAATGAGTGATGAGTTTATGTTTTGTAGACATAATTATTTTTATAATTAGATATTTATAATTTATTCTTGCATAAAATAATGTTATGATGTAAGTTATTTTATTGTTATTGATCATTATGAAATCACAATATTCCTAATTCATGTTTTGGGACCTCAACAATAGTTGAAAGCCTCTGGAATATGAGCAGGTGTGCCTGAGGTCATTATCACATCAAGATGAGGAAATATGGTGAGGACACTAGATCGAGGAATTACAATATAGTATCAAATCCTAATGTTTTGGTTACTATTTTAAAAGATATTAGATAGATGGTATAAGGATATGTCTAATATTTGGAAGGACCTATGATTGGTGTTTCACAAACACCATTTTAGTGGGATGTCAAGGTTACTAGGGTAACTATATTGACTATTTTTCATTTTGATGTCACAGTTTGGATATTAATTTAAACCTGATGTGTGTATTTGAGATCATTATTGTGGTTCTGGCTATTGGAATACAAAATAAAAAGGCATCATACATGTATAATATTTTTTTCATAGGATTCATATGATATACATGTGGTTTTTTGTGATTTATTTATTGAGAAGAGGATTTGATGTTTAAAGTATCAACAAAAACTCATATAGATTTTCCCCATTTAACTTGTTGCTGGAATTCAACTCATATGGACCACAATTTTCACCCTTGAGTGATTTTATGATAGCATGTCATGTGGATATATGGTGGTTGCTTCCTAGATATGGCTATACAGTCCCTTATGGGATGTATAGGAAAACCTTTGTGGGTTGTTATATGCATTTGATATATTAAAGTTGGATCAATGACAATTGAGTAAACCTGAGAGGCGATTTGAAGAGGTGGTTTTAGTTGCATAATGTTTCAACAATAACTTATATAATGTTTTCCCATATATGTTTATGGTGGAATTCTACTTAACTGAATTGGATATTTAAGGAATTTAATGTGGAATGCCTAGTGCTTGAGACATCAAAGTTGGGTTTTGGAAGGTAGGATCAGTTGAATGTGAAGCCCTATGGATTTATATCTTATATGGTTGGATCTAGGATGGATAGAGTATGGGTAGATTATTGTGGGTTTTGATAGATTCCTTTGTGGTAGGTGATCATGTAGTTGGACTTAACATGAGTGAGATTCTTTTTTCCCTTTATAATAAAATCATTGATGATTATTTTGTTAGATGAGATTTCCCTATTAGAGGAGAATAGTCTCTGGGTTTGGTGTACGATCCTAGGTTTAGTGAGATATAACTCATGAGACTATGAGTTAGGGTGTGTGATTGGGTGGAACAAGATTGTTTACCAATTGGGTTTGATTGAGATTGATATAGGATAGTGTTTGAGAACTTTTGAGAGGGTTCTTGGAGGTTTACAGTAGTATGGGAAAAAGATTGTGACCATAGATGTAGAATTTCAATAATAGTATCATTGTTTGAGGGAAGGTGTGTGATGGTTAGGTGTGGCACTTGTTTTGTTTTGAATTTGTGAATGATCATGTATGGGATGTGAACTGATACGACTGATGATATGTTTGTGGGCATGATGGATCAAATCATTAGCGAGGATATGAGATGTTTCCTTTGTGATAAGCGGTGGAATCAATGATTGTTCTAGGAACCATGGTATGATTGATATGGGGTATAACCTTGATAGATGTTCTCAAGTATGGATGATCTTGGCTTTGGAGGAGTGGAACATGTTTGCTGTTGGGACCCATCTAGTTCAATGATTGAGAATTGGTGTAATGGAACCCATATGGTAGGGAGTTATCAATTGGTTGTCATAGGGAGTGATAATCATTTTGAGTGGATTATTGAATAGTTAGTATAATGCTTAGATGAGTCGAGGATGGGTGGTGGTTGATGTTTTGTTCTGGTGATCATATATGAGCATGGTGGGAATTTCCAATCATTACACGTGGTAATGGATATAGTGTGGGATGTGAGGATTAAAATGTTTGTTTGGTGGGGGATGATAACGATAATCCTATTGCAGGAAGAATTCTATCATTCACGGTGGAATAACCCTCAAGTTAGATAATTTATGGATATAGTGAGACTAGTTGAAGAGACGGTCAAGGTGACATCATGATGGAAGTGTGTAGGTAAATATATTGAGATATGGTTCTTTGGTAAATAACAGATTTAATGTTAATCTGGTTATATAGGGAGTTTAGATTTTGGCATTGAAATTAAAATGGTGTTGGTGATTTTCAAGAATTGGTCAGATCAGAGGTGCATCATTGATTAGGGTGAGAGCATTATGACTTGTGTGGGTGGTTAGTGATTCACCTATTGAAATACACTAAGTCTCAATTATTTACTTAAATGTAGGTTCATGAGATATTTAATGATTCCTTTGAGTATTAATGTATCATTTTTAGGTGAGTGGGTGTGGTAATGTACTGATAGTTGAAGTTCATAATTTTAGGGAGATGTCATCCAGAGAAAGACTAACCAGATTTTTGCACAAAATTAGATGTGGTGAGGTGGAAACCAAGTCGATCATGTATTTGGACCACTAGAAATTAAAATATTCTAATGAAAATGAATTCCTATGGTTGGAAGAACCATTGCCTCAAATATGAACCAGTTTAAGGTGTGTTGGTGTCTCAGGAGAGGAATGTTTGGGTGAAAGTCATCTCAGTTTTGGCAATTATGGTGATTTGGTGGATCAAAATTTTGGAAAATTATACACCTCAGAGTATGGATCATCATAGTGGAGGGGGTTTTTTATATGGGGATAGAACTCGATTGTTTGGTAGTGAATTAGTGGCTATGGTAGGTCAATTTTAATGGCTCGACGACTACCACAACTTCTTGAGGATGAGAATCATTGTATTATTGAGTTTTTAATGGCTTGTGATTTTCAGGGTCATTATTTGTTTTCCAAGATTTCAAATTTTTATACAGGAGAAGGGGTATTTTCATGAATTAGGATTTAGATAAGGAATTCAAGGTTGAAACATCACTAAGAGATGATTTTGGATGAAGAATAAGGACCATGAAGTTGTTTAAATGTTTGTGTGAGCATTATATCAAGGACTGAAGGCATTGCTAAAATTTTTCATCCATAATAGGTCCTTCCATGACCCATTGGTTATGCCCTGAAGATCTTCAATGTGGAGGTGACACACCACGACTAAGGTATTTGTAGTGAGTTGGGTTTCATGGGTTTTAGATAAAGGATGAACTTTAAAAAAGGGTTAATACCACAAAAGACTAGTAATGTAGTGATCATGAACTTTATAAGCTATAGAGATTAAAATTAAGAAGTATGGTCATGTTAAAATGATGTTTGGATGGGGGTAAAGCCCTCTAGCTTGGGAGAATCAAACCAAAAACGTTTCTTTCACTATGAATTTATTAGGTAAAGGGGTGAATCATGCCAAGACCCAATAGTCACAATACAACCCATGTTTTAGAATTTTCTTAAGAGGGATTAGTTACATCTTTTTTTCATCATAGAATTCAGGTTTTGGGGGCCAAGACGTAAGGGAGTAGGCCATTTGGAAAATTCCCCCCTCCTCTTCTACCCTTATATCTCCCATAATAGTGACTTATTTTTGGTGTTATCTAAGACTAATTATGTTTAATTTTCTCCTATTTTATCATCCTATTTTGTGTTTTGGTGTATCCTTACGATTTTGGATGAACTGGGTTAGGTTTTCAGGGTAAATTACTTCAGAACATGTTGGAATTAGGTGAGAATGATTATGATTTAATTTGGGTTGGATAGAGGATATCCCAAAAGTTTGATCATGCTCCGTTGGGTATGGTCTTAGTGTGAGAACATTTCTTGATGAGTTTTTAGTGAATATTCATCTTTGGATTATATTAAATAGTTAACTACTTCTGTCTTGTAGAATGATATTGTTTACCAGGAGCATGAATGAGATTTGTCAAGGCATGGGAAGCCTTGGATGAGGGATTACCGAGATTATCCTGGATATTAATTCCATTATAGAGGTAGGTAATCCATTAAATATAAATTTATATTCATTTTTATGATGGATTACTTACCTTAATACATATTTCATGGGATTGGATTTTGGAATAGGGATTGATAGTTCCCTATATAAAGGTATAAGATGGTTTTGAGCCTCCTAGGATTCCGAAAATTTCACTTTGTGACTTTTTTAATTTAATATTTCCCAAAACTATGTCTCTAATGGGTGAGGGTGTTAATTGAGTTGTTGAGAAAACTTGGGTAGGTATTTGTGTTTGAGAAGAGAAGTGGGAAGCATAGGATGGGTTCCCTATGGTTAGTTGGGTATGAACAAGAGACCTAAGCCTGCATGGGTGAGTGAGAAAGCCCTAGATCTCAATTAATGTGGGGAGCACCCTCTGAAGGCTGGTTTGAGGCCTAGATAATACTATGAGTGGTGTGATTCCTTCAGGGTTGGATGAGGAGTGATGAAAAGGGGTTTCTTCTAGTGATATATTGAGATATATGTCTTAAGGTAGAGGTGATATGGGGCCCGAGCGAGGGAAAAATGAGGGTTGGACCCCACCTTTGGGGATAAAGTCAATAAGAACCTCTGGGTGATGGTTTCACCAAGGGGCGATGAATGTGAGATAGTATCGATGATTAAAGACTATGGTGGATCAAAAAGAACCTAGTGTACACCATGGTGGGTGAGATGAGATATTCTTCATGGTGTAGGGATAAATCTAAGTGACTTGCACCTATGTGGTGGGATAGTGAGATTATGTGAAGGGTTATGAGACCTATTATATCTTGAATGTGTGTGCATGGTTGTGTGATTGCGATAGGTGATGAACTATTTTGTGGGAGATGGATACTAAATCTTAGAACTTCCATGATGAGATGGACCTAGAAAGATTTCTATGGGTGAGATGGGATCCTAGTGGTACATGAAGTATGGGAATACCTCGAGTGAGAAGGTATGGCTTGATAATAGTTGAATTAACTTTGAGTGAGATGGTGTTATCATGGATCCTTAATTAAATAAGAAGTTAATGGTAGAAATAATGGATTGTATTGATTGATTATAATTATTCAGTCATGATGTGGTGTGAGACATGGATAATGGACCCTACCATGAGAGATAAGTAATTGTAATAGGATATGGATGAGAGTCCCTACCTTGAGTGAAAAGGTAGAGGTCTAGGAATGATAGATGATCTCCATTGAGTGATAAGGGAAGGAAAATTAATTAAATGATGGGCCTTACCCTATTACTTTGGATAGCAGTTGGGACTTGGTTGATTCTATACCCTACACTTTTGAATATAAGTTGAAGACATGGATGATTCCCAACCTTGAGTATTTTGGTATGAGTTGTATTGTTTGGCGTGATGTAATAGGATCCAGACATGGTGTCGAAATAGGTATGGTTGGGTATCATGGGGGCATGGTTGGCACATGGTGATATGATAGGTGTCTATACCTCATTGGGAGTCATGATGACACTGTTAGGACACCTAAAAATCTTGTTTATTTATGGATTTCCTTTTCTTATGTATACAAACACATATGAAAATATATATTAGGGTTCTTGGTGAGACCTTACTATGTTATATACTCACACACTACATAGGAACTTTGGTGTAGATGTAGATTATTTATATTTTATAGGTATGATAATAGGACATATAGAGGACTGGGTTATTGTACCTTGAGGGTATCATAATACTAGTAGTGTAGTGTGTCTTTGGGATGGTGGTAGGGTTGATTTGTTTATTTTGGTTTTTTATTTTATCTTTGGGATTATACTAGTGGGAAATAAATGTATGTATTATATGAAAATGTTAAATTTATTATTGGATATATTTATTTATTCCTATGTACTCTTATGTGATGATGGTGGTTATTTTATTTTTATTAGTAAGTATGATATTGAGGGAATATTATCTCAAATACATGTTTTAGGACTTCATCACTAGTCAGTATCCTTAGGAATATGGTGAGGCATGCCTATGGTTATATAGTGCACTAGGTTGTGGCAATTTAGAGTGGCTTCTAGACTAGGTAATTAAATGGAGCCCCTGAAATCACCATCTAACCATTTTGAAAAACAATCACCACACAAATAACTAAACATTAGGAAATCCAACAACACTAATTGAAGATTTAATAATAATGTGAAAAATAATATACCAAAAAACTATATTTCATCACGACTAGCCTCTGAATATTACCATAACTTATAATATTTTCTTCCCTAAGACCCATTCGAAATTCTAGCATCCTCTACCTACAATAGATCTTAAACATTTAAGAAAAATTAAAAAAATGAAAAAACCCACCAATAACATGAAAATATCCTGAAATCATTCAGTATTTAGGTATTTTCATAAATGGTGTAGAATTTTCATCCAAACATGATAGTTCCTATGTAAAGAATATAGTTATAATAGAATCATAGATCTATTATATATGAAACATTTTAAGAAACACTAATGATATAAATATGTGAGATTCCATGTGATATATTAAAATAAGGTATGAAAATATTAATCCTATAAAATTTACACCATAATTTCATATATTGGTACATACTTCAATTTTTTTATTTCTCTGTAACCCAATATTATCAAACCCTACCACTATCAAACATATATTGAATAAAAGATTATCAGGGTAGGTGTTCCTATAAACTTGGAAAGAGGAAAAATTATATAAAAAATAATATATCATAATTAAACAAATATATGAACAAGAATGATATCATAACATACATTAAATAAGAAAAATATTATCTCTCATTAAAGTAAATAAAATGAAATTTCTTCATAATTCCTAGTAATTTTAGATTTATTTTTATATCATATTTATACTATCATATACTTATATCTAGTTTTTATTATGTTCTATTTATATATTATGTTTTTATACAATTAATCTTACCAATAAAATCATTCATCAATAATCAAGTATCTTATATATGAATATAATCATTCATTCTAAAATATTTGGTTATATTTCCAATATCTATGATAATTTTTATCCTTAAGTACTAATGAATAATAAAAATTATGATGAATCATGTATGATTTCAATGATTGGATTAAAGTTATTAACTTAAAATCTTGATAATATATGATCCTAATGAAATAATGAATTTAAAAAAATTAAACATATGTATAACATTTAAAAAATGAGGACGAGTTATCAATATTTCACTTTTTTTCAAGTATTATGACCACCTTCCCCTAAAATAAACCATTAGGGGAATTTATATCTATGATTTTCACTTATCCTATGTTTTTGAACACCATTAATATTATTTTACCTTTTCTTTAAGCATGAATAATTTCTTATGTAATTCTAGGTAAATGGAACTACTTATACCCCTTTTGGAATCTATAACAGTACATGACGATTAGGGAATACTAAATACATTTGATGGGGTTAGCTCAAAACTCATATCCCATATATTCTTGAGGTTCCCTTTTCATAAAAATTGTCTAATTGAATCATTCTGCAAAACTATTGCTCACTATAAATGGTTTAAATCCCATGTATATTGAATTTTATCCTTTTAATTTAATAATATCAAAAATTATTTCAATAATTATATCAAATTCAAAGGATTATTTATCTAATTATTATTTAATTATTATCTATCTATAGTAATGGAATAACATTAAATTATATCCAAAAATGTTTATCTCATTTTATTTAAGAGATTTATTCTCAAAACTATCTTTAAATTTCTAGTGCATGAGAAACCACATATATATTCTTCTAATCGAATGACCTAACTCCTTAGACTCTATAAAAAAATAAATAAAAATAAATTATAAGTCATAAAAGAATACCAATTTAGATCTTTTACTTGAAAAGTTTTTTGAAACAGATCTTTTTTGAATTATTATTTTTATTGAGTTGATGTTTTTTTCCAAAACATATCCTAAAATAAAAATTATATAAATAGAGATTTTAAATCATCTATGTCTATCTTACTATAATATTAGATAATAAATTATATGATGAATCATTGTTAATATTCAAAATCAACTTCCATTAATTATAATACACCTAGTAACATCCAATGTTTAAAAAAGAAACACTATGTTCAATAGTATACATGATACGGTACATCGAGCTTAAACGAAAAACTAAATATTATTATTTAAATGTTATAGCTATAACCTAGTTATTAGAATGGAGGGAATGAATAATATCAACTTAAATATGAAAATATTGTATAAAAATATTTAAATAATGATTAATTTCTCACCAAATTTATTATAAATGGAAATAAAAAATAATTGAAAATAAAGGATGTATTTTTATGAAAACCTATTTAAAAAGAGAATAATTGTGTTTATAAAATAAAATCACCCTTTATGGATTTTTATTTAATAAAAAATATATGTTATATATTCAATATAATGTTTTAAATTCATCTTATATGTTTTATAGATATGATATAACAACAAATTAATTTTTGTTAAAAAAGAAGTATTTTCTAAAAATGCAGTTTTACCGCCTTTTGATGGAGAACCCTTTTTTAAATTTAATTTTTGACACATTTATGTTATATTTTACAAAATAAAATTTTTATTTAGATTAAGGAGCTCAAAATATACTTTGGATGAATTTTTGATATTTTTCTGATAACTATCATTTTTTGATGAATAGTAAAAATACGCCAAAATTTAATTAAAAACAACTTTAACATCGAGATAATTTATATGGTTAAATAATATTGTTTAATGGTTTTAAAGTATAAATCGAATATATATTTTTATAATTTAATCTAATTATGGTAATATTAAGTAATTCCTCATTTAAATTGGAAACAAAAACATGTCAATCGTTTGATAGATTTTTATTTCTTAAAGACCCGCTTTTTGGTTTTGAAAATGAGAATTAATTTCAAATTAATTTTTACAAATTATGTGGTTTTAATTTTTAAAAATATGTTCTATATTTGGAATAAAAATTTCTAAATTGATAAAAAAATTACCTTTTATTTTTGGACATCATGAATAGTAAGTTTAGTAATTTTTATTTACCACAATTAAAAGGTAAATCGAGTAAATTATGGTAACAAACATTATGATAAGGATAATAAAATTACCCTAACACATTCCAAAATCATATTTTATGAATAAAGGTTGACCCATATCACCTAATGGTCAGAAAGTTTTCATTTAATAGACTTTTGTTCATGAAAGTTATGTAATTATTATTAAAACAAAAGAAAGTGACAACATGTCACTCTCTTATCTCTTATAAGTATAATAATTTTAATTTAGAGATAATATTAATGAAACATCAAACATAAATAGTATCTGGATCTCTAATTTAATTATCTACAAAATTTAAATTTATTTTTAATTTTTAGAGATCAAATCATTACCATAAATATTGACACAACAATGATATAATAAATAATTTATTAAGAGAAATATCAAATAAATGATATTATAAATATTAAAATATTTGTTATATGACCTAATTTATTTTTTCCACGAACTTTAGGGATGAATATGACATATTAGGATTGATTTAATGTATTTTTTCAAAGTAATCTAGTCGTTACAAATTTTCAAAAAAGTCAAATATGAATAGTGTCAAAATTGACATAGTTCATAATTTAAAATATAAAATAGTTTATTAAATGTTTTAAAATTCCTGAAAATATAATATTTATCCAAATGGTTATAATAAGTCGCAATATGTCATAAATGTAACTTTTTTGGGTCTTTTGACATGTTATGTTAAATACATTAACCCAAAAAGTGTAAATAATAAAATATCATGGTAAGATTAAAATGGGTAAAATAAAGGTTAAAAAAAATAGAAGGGTTAAAAAAAATAAAACTTGTATAATTTTAATTGGATGATGGGGATACGTCTCAAAATCTTCTTACATTTGAAAAAAATGAGTTTAGGACCATTAAAAACTGAAAATCAATTTATAATAAAATAATTTTTCAAGACGTTACTAAAGTGCCCCTGATCTCTCTCTTATAAAAGGCCACAACCTATACCCTCTTACTCACACCTATCAAGCCACTTGGATCATGAAAATTCTACTCAAATAATTTCCCAATATCCCTAGCTTCCTCATAAAATCTTTACGTTGGGAAGAAGGAATTTCAAAGAATCCTTTTGGCTCAAATAAAAAGGTGTTATCCAATTTTGAGGTAACTTCTTATCTGATGATCATTTCCTTTATTTTCTTTCTTTAATCCCAATGAATTTTTATTTTTTTTCTGATAACTATCATGTTTTGTTGAATAGTAAAAATATGTAAAATTTTAATAATTTTTTTTTCATAGGGATAATTTATATGGTTAAATAATAGTATTTAATGGTTTTAAAGTATAAATGGAATATAATTTTATAATTTAATGTAATTATAGTCATTGGAAGTAATCTTACTTTTAAATTGGACCTAACCTCATTTCAATCCATTGATAAATTTTACTTCTTAAAAATATGCCTTTTGGTTTTGACAATAGGAATTAATATTAAATTAATTTATGAAAATTATGTGGTTTGTATTTGGAAAAATTGATTCCATATTTGTAATAAGAATGTCCAAATAGATTAAATAATTACCTTTTACTTTTGGACATCATGAATAGTAACATTAGTAATTCTTATTTACCACAGTTAAAAGTAAATCAGGTAAATTATGGTAACAATAAATATGATAAGGATAATAAAATTACCATAACACCTACCAAAATCTTATTGTAGGAGTAAAGGTAGACCCATATAACCTATGAGTCTGAATTGATTCATTTAATGGACTTTTGTTCATGAAAGTTATGTAATTATTATTAAAACTAAAGAAAGTGACAAGATGTCACTCTCTTATCTCTTATAAGTATAATAATTTTAATATAGAGATAAAATTGACGAAGTATCGAAACAAATAGTATCCAAAAATCTAATTAAATTATCTATATAATGGAAATTTATTTTAAAACTTTAGATATTGAATAATTATCATAAATATTTATACAATAGTTACATAGTAATTATTTTATTATGAAAAATATCTAATAAATGATATTATAAATATGAAAATAAATATTATATGACATAATTTATGTCATACAAAAAATTTTATGGATTTATATTACATTTTAGGAATGAGTTAATGTATTTTTTTTCAATTTAATAAAGTTATTATGCATTTTTTAAAAAGTTAAGTATGAATAGTGTCAAAATTGACATAATTCATAACTTAAAATATAAAATAGTTTATTAAATGTTTTGAAAAACTATGTTTTTTCCAAATAGTTAAGATAAGTCTAAATTTGTCATAAATAACACTTTTTTGGGTCTTTTTACATATTATGGAAATTAAATTAACCCACAAATTGTAAATAATAAAATATCTTGGTAAGATTAAAATAGGTAAAATAATGGTTAAACAAACAATATAAGGGTTAAAAATATTAAAAAATTGCCTAATTTTAATTTTATATTGGGGATACGATCCAAAATCATTTTATATTTTAAATAAATGAGTATAGGACCATTAAAAAGCTAAAATCAATTTACAATAAAATAATATTTCAAGACTTTCCTAAAGTGCCCCTCCTCCCCCTTATAAAAGGCCACCACCTCTACCCACTTACTCACACCTATAAAACCCATTGGGTCATACAAATATTTCTAAAATAAGCTCCCAAGATCCCTAAATTACTTCTAGAAGCCTTACCTTGGGCATAAAGCAATTCAAATAAGCCTTTTGGCTCAGATCAAAATGAGTTATCCAATTTTGAGGTAACGTCTTCTCTCAAGCTCATTTCCTTTATTTTCCTTCTACACTCCCTATGATCTTATTATTCTATGATTACATAATAATACCAGCATCCTAAATACCATAGGATGTTATTATAAGAATTATTATAACTACACTTACACACACCTCCATCTAATTGATACGAACATACTGTTTCTGTGTACGACGAACTACTACCTCACAAAACGATGATTGCTCAATTTTCTCCAGATAGATCTCATGGTGGCCATTATTATGGAACTCTATTTATATATGATATATATTATATTATTATTTTCCCTAATCTTTTGTAATTTTTATTCAGAGCACATCTTTATGCTTTCCATGTTGTGTAAATACGATAATTTCATTTGAGGATGGGTGGACTACCGCCCCCTCAGAGTGATATGACTCGTTCATGCTATACATGGAACATATAAAGGATGGTTTTATTAAAACAATGATAAATACAATAAATTAATATAATAATTGTATTTTAATATAATTTTATATCATTTTATTATTATTATTCTTTTAATATAACCAATAAATGAAAGTAGCGTTCATGCATACGTACAACCTACCGTCTCCATGAATGGTGCATTTCATTTATTATCCCCAAACATTATGGACTATTATAAATACATACATACTGGATATATATTATATTTAAATCATGAATATCATTTTGGAGATGATGGAATTTTGACTGCATGGACAGTTTACATCAAAACAAGTGCATTTTCGACCCAAGTACCGAATATCAACAAAATGACTGATATGAACTTAAATAATTATATATATTTTAACATGATAATAAGTTATATAAAATGAATAATAAAATTGACAAAATTTATGAAGGAAGTATAAATTGACCTAAGTTTATTATTTAAGAATATAAAGAACAAACGAGTGAATTCAGGCTCAAAGTAAGGGACTTTGTCTTAGACTCCTTTCATTGAGGCATATTTTGATTCATATACGATCTTATTTTATATACTGTATAATAAAACCATTTTACCATTAATTTCATTCAAAGAGAATATTTTTTCTCAGAAAAATTTTACTAAATGGAAAAAAGGAATGTTTTAAATGTATATGGCGACAACAACTTCTCCGCTATAACCGTTAGTTGATATTTGGATTCATCTATAAGCCTTAATATATTTTAAAATAAAAATAAATCCTTTATTCATTTATTTGGGTATCTTGGTATTGAAAATTTTCTCTTAAATTAAAATGGTATTTTTATACGAAAATGTTTTTCATAGGGGATTAAAAGAATTTTTTAAAAAGGGGTTTTTTGTTGAACATTTTTTATGCATAAAATAGTATATGAGCATTATATGAAACAAGTGATCCAGATATAGCTTATACGAAGAGTTGAGCCCCATTATAATTCACGAGTGAGATCAACATAGCTTATACGAAGGTTTGAGACACATTATAGATCACAGGTGAGCCTGACAGAGCTTATACGAAGGGTTGAGCCCCATTATAGCTCACAGGTAATCCCATCACAACTTATTCGAAGGGCTGAGCCCCATTATATCTCACATATGAGCCTGATATAGCTTATATGAAGGGTGATCCCCATTATATTTCTCTAATTTATATATCAACCATATGGTTATTCCAATCAGAATATTTTTTGAAAGGGTTTTATTTATATGATGCTCTAGGTCACCTAAAGGAGTTTTAATTCCTTAATTTTGGTTTTAGTGTTTTTCATTGAGCAAAATGTGTGAGATTTATTCATGTGAAAATATTTTGTTTCATACACTCAAAGAGCATTGAATGGGTTATTAGGTTTTAACTATACTAATAGTTTTTATTTACTTTTATGTCCCTTACTGAGCTTTTTATTCTCATCCCAAGTTTTTGAAATGTTTTTATAGGGTTTAAGGAAGGGTAAGAGAAATTAATAATTCAAGAAAATTTTTTATAAAGAAAATAATTATTATTATTTAAGGAGTTATTATTGTGAAAAACATTTTATAGATAAGAAGTGTCTACTTTGTAATTTTTGATATGTAATGTAATAGTTATGGCCTAATTCTCTAAAAATCTAATACTGAAATGATCCTTAATGTGAATTGTTGTATTAACTAAAGATTATGCAACGTTTAATTCTAAGGCCTTACAGTTGACATCAGATGATGGTTTAGACATCTTTGTAGATTAGGATGTTTTATTTAGGGATAGAGATATCCTTTTGGGTTTATAATTTTATGGTATATCATAAGTTCAATATATTAGAAACCCCTTTTGAGGATTTATGATCTGAAATACTAAGGGGGTTAATGGTATTTTGGGTGACATTCACCTATGAGGAAATTATGTTTTATGAATTTTTGCGATGAAAAATGAAAGGTATGAGATAACCTTTGAGGTTAAAATATGTTATGGTTATTTTTAAAGATTTTATGTCATTTTTTTTGAATATTATAAAATTATATAGTTTTTGAAAAAATGACAACATGTAGACCGTCTGACAACCCATTGCGTTGGAAAAATCTTCAGGAATCAAAATCACAACCGAAGTGCGACTGGGATTTATTCCCTACCACTGGCCTATGTGAAGTCCCTGGTTAGTATAACTTATTATTTTTAGTTAAATGATATTTTAGATCTATAATAAGCTGATTTTTGGAACTTATGTTCTATCCAATAGATATCCTTAGTATAGGAAAATGATTTGGTGATTAAGTGATAAATGTAATTTTGAAATATGTTCATTATTTTGGGAACACTATATGGCTAAGGAAAATAGAATACTATGGGATTTTATATGAGTATTAATGGTTGAATTTTATTTTGGTAGAATATATGTTTATATTGCGGACTTATGGCGATTCAAGTCATTTATGGAAGTGATTAACATATCATAGAGAATATGTGACTAGGAAATTAATTTTAAGTATGATACTTTAAGAGTAGTCGTTGTTATTTGGAGATAAATGTTAGTATTTTTCATGGAAGACTATGTGATTAGATCCCTATTAAATTTTTGGTTCAATATTTTTTTGGATAATTTTTGAGGAATTTTAAGGACAATTTTTTGTTGTATGGTCTTTGTTGAACTTTGGGTATTGTTTGTTGAATTGTGGATATTAAGATTAGTATTATTTTTATAAAGTATTATTCTTTTCGGGTATTATATGATCTTGTACTAACCATTTTGGTTTTAGTAAATTTATAAAGACTGGGGAAATATATAGTTCATCTTTTGTGGATTATGGGATTCTCTAGAAGTTGATTCTAGTGCTTTATGTGTGACTAAGTCATCTTGAATACTCATTGTTTGGAGAAAATATGAGTTTGTGATAGATATTTATTAAAGGATGAAACCCTACATGAAAAGTAAGTATGTTTACTTATGTTCTTAGTCAAGACCATAAATAAATTCCTTAACTTTATGAGAAGGACCTTAAAAAAATGTTGTCCATTTACTTTTCCTACAAGGAAATCAAAGTCCATTTAACCCATCAAAAGTTTGTGATTTTATGGTTTTTAAATTTCTCTTGATCATGTTTTATATCATTCTCTATCAGAACAAGATGGTTAGTTTCTCTTCCATATCCCTGTTTTCTACATGGAATAATATTTTTTGATATCTCGGGTGACATTTGTACTTCTATTTCTTTCTTTTAAAGTGATAGTTTTATTGACTCTTTTTCGATTTGGAATTTTCAATAAACTTACGGAGCCAAATCTTAAAATTTTGAGGATGAAATTTCCAAAAGGGGGCAATGATGTAACATCCTTATTTTTATGAAATAAACACTATGTTCGATAGCATACATGATACGCTACATCGAGCTTAAAGAAACAACTAAATATTATTATTTAAATGTTACTAATATAACCTAGCTGTTGGAATGAAGGGAATAAATAGTATCAACCGAATTATGAAAATATGGTTTACACATGTTTAAATAATGATTAATTGGTTACCAAATTTATTATAAATGTAAATAAAAACTAATTTAATATAAAGGATGTGTTTTTATAAAAACCTATTTTAAAAGAGAATAATTGCGTTTTTAAAATCACACCACTCTATGGATTTTTATTTAATGAAAAATATATGTTATATTTTCAATATAATTTTTTAAATTAATATTATATGTTTTCTTGATATGATATGAGAACAAATTCAATTTTTAAGATAAAAGATGTATTTTTCTAAAAATGCAGTTTTACCGACTTTTGATGGAGAACCCTTTTTAAATTTAGTTTTTGACACCATTATATGTTCTATTAAAAAACCAAAACTTTTATTTAGAACAAGGACCTCAAATTTTACTTCGGATGAATTTTTGATATTTTTCTGATAACTAGCTTGTTTTGATGAATAGTAAAAACACGGTACATTTTAATTAAAAACAACTTTTTCCATTGAGAAAATTTATATGGTTAAATAATATTATTTAATGTTTTTAAAGTATAAAGGGAAAATATTTTTATCATTTAATATAAATATGGTAATTGGAAGTAATTTCATATTTAAATTGGACATAAAAACATGTCAATCTTTTGATAGTTTTTTATTTCTTAAAGATCTGACTTTTGGTTTTGACAATGAGAATTAATTTTAAATTAATTTTTACAAATTCTATGGTTTAAATTTATAAAAATATATTATATATTTGGAATAAAATATCTAAATTGAGTAAATAAGTACCTTTTATTTTTGGACATCATGAATAATAAGTTTATTAATTTTTATTTACCACAATTAAATGTACATCGTGTAAATTAGGGTAACAAAAAATATGACAAGGATAATAAAATTAACCTAACACTTGATAAAATAATATTTTAGGAATAAAGGTCGACCCATATCACCTATGTTCCAGAATTTATTCATTTAATGGACTTTTGTCTATTAAATTTATGTACTTATTTTTAAAATAAAAGAAAATGACAACATGTCACTCTCTTATCTCTTATAAGTATAATAATTTTAATTTAGTGATTAAATTGATGAAACATAAAAAATAAATAGTATCTAGAACTCTAATTAAAATATCTACATAATTCAAATTTATTTTAAATTTTTAGAGATTAAATAATTTCCATAAATATTGACACAACAATGGTATAATAATTATTTTATTAAGATAAATATCAAATAAATGATATTATAAATATTAAAATAAATGTTATATGACCAAATTTATTTCATCTACAAATTTTATAGATGAATATGAAATGTTAGGATTGATTTAATGTATTGTTTCTGAAGTAATCAAGTTAGAAATATTTTGAAAAGTCAAGTATAGATAGTGTCAAAATTGACATAGTTCATAATTTAAAATATAAAATACTTCATTAAATGTTTTAAAATTACTAAAAATATAAGATTCATCCAAATGGTTATAATACGTCCCAATATGTCATAAATGAAACTTTTTTGGGTCGTTTGACATGTTATAGTAAATAAATTAACCCACAAAGTGTAAATAATAAAATATCAAGGTAACATTAAAATGGGTAAAATTAATGTTAAAAAAATATAAGGGTTAAAATATATTCAAAACTTGTATAATTTTAATTGGATGATGGGGATACATCCCAAAATCTTCTTAAAATTGAGATAAATTATTTTGGATCCATTAAAAACCTAAAATCATTTTATAATAAAATAATATTTCAAGACTTTCCTAAAGTGCCCCTCCCCCCTCTTGTAAAAAGACACCACTTATACCCACTTAATCATACCTATGAATCCCCTTGGATCATAAAAATTATACTCAAATAATCTCCCAAATCCCTCCCTTCTTCCTATAATCCTTACATTGGGAAGAAGGAAATTCAAAGAAGCGTTTTGGCTTAAATCAAAAGGAGCTATCCAATTTCGAGGTAACGCCATCTCTCAAGATCATTTCCTTTATTTTACTTCTCCACTACCTATGATATTCTTATTCTATGATTACATAAAAACAACATTATATTCAATATACTAGGATTTTTTATCAGTATAATTCTAACTAAACTTATACACACCTTCATCTAATGGATACAAACATACTTTTTCTGTGTACGAAGAACTACTGTATCACGAAACGATGATTGTTAAATTTTCTCCTAACACCTCCCATGGTGGCCATTATTATGGAACTATATTTATATATGATATATATTATATTTTTATTATCTCTATTATTTTTTAATTTTTATTTAGTACATACCTTTATTCTTTCAATGTTGTGTAAATATGATAATTTCATTTAAGGAATTGTGGACTTCCACCCCCTCAAATTGATACGACTCATTCATAATATACATGGAATGAATAAAAGATAGTTTTTTAAACCTATGAGGCATATGTGAAATTAATATAATACTGGTATTATAATATAATTTTATATCATTTAGTTATTATTACTTTAATATGATAAAGAAATGTAAGTATCGTTCATGCGTACGTATAACCTACCGTCTCCATGAAAGGTGAATATAACTTCTTATCTCCAAATATTATGGACTATTAAAAATATATACATACCAGATATATATGATATTTAAATCATTAATATCATTTTGGAGATGATGTAATTTTTACTATATGGACAATTAATATAAAAATAAGTTCATTTTCGACTCAAGTATCGATTATCGACAAAACGAAATATATGAACTTAAATAATTATGTATTTTTTAAAATGATAATTAGTAATATAAAATGAATAATAAAATTTAAAAAGGTTCTAAAGAAAGTAAAAACTTAACCCATGTTTATTTTTTTAAAAGTCTGGGGCCGAAGCCTCAATTTATTATTTAAAGCAAGGACCTCTTCATATTGGGTAGAGGGTGACCCATTACATAGCCCGAAGGCCCAAGACCAAGTGGCCTGAATACAAGGCATGAAATCCCATTTTTTGGCCCATTTTTGGGTATCTTGGTATTGAAAATGAGTTCTTAAATTAAATGGTGTTTTTAAATAGAAATGTTTTTAATATGTGATTATAATAAGCATTCAATAAATGGGTTTCTAATGAAAATGTTTTATTCATAAAATGGTACATGATCATTATATGAAATGAGTGAGCCTAATATAGCTTATACAAGGGGTTGAGCCCCATTATAGATCACGCGTGAGCCCAATATAGATTATAAAAAGGGTTTCGCCTCATTATAGATCACGGGTGAGCCAAAAATAGATTATTCTAAGGGATGTTCCCCATTATAGTTCACGGGTGAGCCCGACACACCTTATACAAAGGGTTGAGCCCCATTATAACTCACGGGTGTGCTCGATATTCCTTATAAGAAAGGCGATCCTCATTATAGATCTATAATTTGGTAGTCAATGAATTAGTTATTCTAATTGGAAGATGTTTGAAAGGGTTTTATTTATATGATTCTCTAAGTCACCTAATGGAGTTTTAATTGCTTGTTATTGGTTTTAGTGTTTTTCTTTTAGAAAAAAGCAGGAGTGTTATTCATGTGAAAATATTTTGTTTCATCCGCTCAAAGAGAATTGAATGGGTTATGATGTTTTAACAAGACTAATGATGTTTCATTATTTTTATATCCCTTACTGATCTTTTTATGATCATCCGATGTTTTTGAAATGGTTTTCATAGGGTATAAGGAAGGGTAAGAGAAAAGAAAAATTCAAGAAGACTTTTATCAAGAAAAGAATTATTTTTTTAAGGAGTTTTACTATTGTGAAAAAATTGGATATAGTATAAGTGTTTAATTTGTAATATTTGAGATGTAATGTAATAGTTATGGTCTAATTCTATAAAACTCTAAACCTAAAAATATCCTCAATGTGAATTATTGACATAACTCAAGATTATGTAATGCTTAAGGCTGTGGCCTTATACCCCCCTTCATTAAATTCCTCATACATCTGCAAAATGTTTATTGAGGTATTTTTGAAATTATTCCACAACCACCATTTAAATAACTTCCATTTCTTTTCAATGTTCTTTAATTTCTATTGTTTTTCAACTGAGTCAAACACATAAAAATTGAATAATAATTTCTAATATAAAACCTAAAAAATTACTTGAATATTAATATTTCTTTTCACATAATTAAAAATAATCGTTAATAAATTATAAATTAGAATTACTATAACTAGGTTGTTATATACCTCATTATTCAATTAAATTAGAATATTTTTATAATTTTGACAATTTATGGTAAGTCTTACCATATCATAAGTAGGATTCCGAATGATATGTTCATATATACCAACAAAATTTCTTGTAGTCACCCCATATTTATCAAATAGGACAACTATTTTATTTTTTTTATATCCCATACATATAATATATTTATATTGGTATCAATTCTCATGTAATTAGTACATGATTGATAAATATAATCATTAATTACTTTCAATATTTTTTTTTGTCATAATGAAATACATTCCAATAAGGGTAACCCTCCAATATCATTAAGAAGGTTGAAAAACAATTCATTCTTAATGTAGGGACATCATATAGTGGAGTAGCCACATCATATTGGATATATAACACATCAAAACCAATTACCCATACATGAAAATATGGATAGACCTCTAAATATGATGATTAAACCTACATTCTTTGTAATATTCATATGTTTTTTTTCTCTAAATAATTTTTTTATTGGTATTAATACAGTAAAAATAAGTTAGAACTTATTAAAAAAATACTATATTTAAAACAATTATAAATAACCAAAAAATAAAATAGAACACTAAATGTACTCAAAATCTAATAAACTAATGAATTATGATTTGCGATATAAAATGTTTATAGGATCAATATTACCCAATACTTAATATATAATGTTTTTAATAAATTACTAATTTATATAATCTTAATGAACTAGTAAATATAACCCAAAATGTTGTTTTTAATTTTTACAAATTTTCCATTCGAGACAGTTAAAATAAAGTCTATTTTTATATGAAATGAATAAATTTGAAATGTGATATTGAAAATCACTCCAGTAAACTATTATCTAGCAATAAATGAAATCTAAAGGTAATTTTTGTCAATATTTTTTTAGTATTTATAAATTAAAAATAATTTAGTGTGTGTAAAAATTATTATAATTAGAATGATTATAAATTATAAAAATTAAAAAACAAAACACTAAATACAGTAAAGGTGTAATTTAGTGATAGTAAATTTTTTTACATTTAGTTATTGTTTTCCTCATTTTTATGAATGTTTTATGAAAAATCATTAACATTACTTATTTACATTCACCCTCTAATGGGAGATCCACTATTTTTATAAATTTAAGGGAAAATAATTGAATTTATTTATACTATTCGGGTTTACAGTTAAGAAAAACTTCTTTAACATCATCACTCATATCATATAATTCCCCCTATTTCAAGTTCACAATATCAATCTAACTATCATTTACTCTGTCATCCATATAATATAACATATTATCTTATAAATCTATGATATATGAATTATTATCTTTATGATTGACAATATTAATCAAGCGATATAATTTTAAAAAATTAAAATGTAATGAACGTTTATTTATACCCATTTGGATATCGACCAATATAAATTTGAGTAACTGGGATAAATATTTCCTAAAATAGTTTAACTCAATGATATCAAAAAACTTTCTTTATTATCCCAACCTGGTTACCATAAATGTACAACTATTTTTTTTTTGTTTTCAAGAATTCTTCGTGATTAATTGTATAAAACTAGAATCCATTAATATTATAAGCATTAAATCACTTATCCTGTTGTAGCTAACCAAAAACCAAATACATCAAGTAATTTGACAATTTATATTGATAATTGACATTCATGGTGTATAAAATATGATATATAATATTATCATTAACATAAACTATATAAAAATATATAACAAATATGGATTATGTATGTGCTTACATGTCATGAAAAATATTCTACAATCTATTTATTAATATATATTTTTTCATTTTCATCTAATTTTGAGTTTGAATCCTAAATAATTTAATTGTTTTTATTATTTATTATTTAATGAATGGATCTAAAATATGACTATTAATTAATATATATCTATATATTTTTATTAGCACTAATTGTGTTCATATATAATTTGATACCTTCCCAACTATTAAACATATAGTGAGAAAGAATGAAAATTTTTACTGGAATGAGAATTAATGTAAGATGTAAGAAATATTACAAAATTTATTTAATATTGTATTAATTATATATAAATGCCTAAGATAAAAGTCTATAAACTCTTTTTCTTGGTGACCATCGGTAATTGAACATTCTGGTTGAGATTTATTTTTTGCATGTGACTTTAAGATAGATAAGTACCTAATAAAATAGAGAAATAAAATAAAATATTTATATTATTATTTGGTAAAATTTAATTAATGTATTAAAAATAAAACACCATTAATTCACCTCTAAATTGAATAAATATATTAATAATATATGGTTTAAAATTTTTTAGCTTCCTCGACCAAACTCATAATCAAATAAATCATCATACTGGAAAATAAATGGTGTAATGGCATCCTTAAATAAAAAAGTTTCATTATAATTATTTTATAAATCTTTTAAAGATCAATATAATTTAGATTTTTCTTATAAAGTTATCTATGTAAGGTTCAAGACTCTATAAAAATTATATTTAATTTTCAATGAAATAATTTAAGTCAGGCCAAAGGAAACCAAATCTCTATTAGAATATGTGAATCTTGAATTTTTAATCAGTATAATGATTTAAATCAACACATTATAAAATGTTACTTGAATATCCATTAAGTAATTTCATATTGTTTTTTCAAAGGAAGATATCGTTTCCCAAATTTTTCATTTTAAAATTTATTATATGAAATTTCCCCTTATCATTTTTCCAAAAATCACACTTTATACTAATTTCTTCTATATACTTATGAGAATTATCATTATACTTCTGTTTAACATTATTATTAAGAACCATTAATAAAATATTTTCACACATATTCTTCTTAATATGTGTAACATCTATATTTTTTTTATAAAATTAAAGAACCAATAAATTTGTTTAAACAATTTACTGATTTTCTTCCATTAATTTTTCCCATTAATTTTAATGATAACCTTGACCTATTTTCCATCATCCCATTGACAATTTTTTTTAAAATTATATATAAATATTTATGAATTTTTTTTTCATGATTATAAAACTAAATAAGAACTTTAGTGAAATTTTCAATTCAATTTATGGATTGAATTATATCATTTTAAACCATAATATACATGATGCAACAAGGTAGTAGTGATAAAATTTTAGGAATATTTTTTTTATATGGTAGTTATTTAGATTCAAAAATTGAAATTGAAAACTAGAAAATTCAAACTAGTATAACTATTCTAACATGATAAGTTTTTCAATCTATGGAAGTCACTAAATGTCCAATTTAGAGTAACATGCATTTCAAAAATTTTGTTTACTGATGCATCAAATATTTATACATTATTATTATAGAATTCCTGAAATTCTTTAATTAGAGGATAAATTAATATATCAATATAATTTTGAATAATTTGATTCCTTAAAATAGTTATTAAAATACTAAAATAAGTATGGATCATACCGATACATGGGGTAGATTTTAAGGGATTGGAATAATTATCCATGTGTTATAATTTCTAATAAAAGTAATTAAGAGGTTAACAGTATTATAATTTAATACAAGTACATATTTCATGGATTTGAACAGAAAATTAGATATAATGAACCCAAGGTATTTTTTGATCATAAATAATTTTTATTTTGCATGAATCCATTATTTTTTCATGTCACATTATACCACTTCATATTCTCTAAATTTTTAGATATGATCAACAATATTTTCAATTTTGGATTTAAATAAAAGTAACACAATACCTTAACCTGATTTTTTATTTTTTTCTGCTTCCTAATATAACATTCATTTATATATTCATCACAACTCATTTTTTAATATCTATATGCATGTATTATTTTCCATTCATATGTGTCAAAATATTCTTATAAAAATAGTAGGAAATCAGTTGAATATGAATTTATTTTTATATATCCAAGAAAAGGTTTTTAATGACTTTCTTCATCTCATAGAATGATCATGTGATCTAATATTGAGTAAATTCATCATATAGAAACATTAATATTATGGAAATTACTTTATTAATAATTCCGTATAGATAAAAAATATTTTATAACTTAACTATAACATATATATTTGAATATATTTAAAATAATTCATAGAATTATTGATTTTTATCTTCAACTAATACATAAAATCCCGTTTTATAATTAATATTTTGGATAAATTAACTGATTAGGATTAACCTGAGGTTCTAATAATCTATCTAAATCTTTTTCATAATGTCCAGAAGATCCAAACACATCATTTATAATGCCTATAAATATATAATTTACCATCTTGTTACTATATGGTTTAATTATAGGATATTCACTAATTGTACTTTGTATAACATTTGATTATTTACTCTAAAAATAATTATATGTACGAAGTAAGAGAATATTTCAGTATAAGTTTATCATAAAAATTATTTATTGTCAACTATCGTCTAAATATATAATTAAGACATGTACATTTTATTATACCTTCCACTTATCAATTTATATTTGTAAAATAAAAACATTATTTTAAACAATTATCATACCGAGGATAATTTTTCGGTAAATTAATCAAAATTTTATTCATTTATAATAAATTGTTAACTTTATCCCTATACCTTCAAATGGAAAATATAAATTCTAATAATAATATATACAATAGTAGAAGAATAGATTTTGTTCAAATTAAAAATAATTAATTATACCTCTAAATTAATAAAAAAGTTGGTATTTATGTTAACATGAAATTTGCATACATTTATTTGGTGAATAGAGTGTGATGTGTGACTTTAATAGACAATTAATGTTATGAAAATGAAAATTTATTTGTTTTTTCAATGGATCATTTGTTTTTTCTATGGATCATTTGTTTTATTTATTTTTTAAATCATAATAAACTTTATAAGAAAATTATATGACTTGATATTTTTTTAAGTTCTTGTGTTTGTGTAGAATAAACTTTCAATCATTAAAATACAGAAGAATTAAATCAGTTTTATGAAAATCTACTGATCTATATTTCCATGATAGTTTACATCCCTCAGTTTTAGAATCATTGTAGATTTTCTTGATAAAATCCACAGTAGATAAAGAATAAAACTAAGTTCATCCGTAGAAGTTTCAATCGATTTTGTTATAACTCACATAAATATTTGTAAATATCTGGCCATTAGAGTTTTTTACAGTTATGTCTATAAATAGACTCACATATCAATAATCATAAGAATGAAACGTCATTATGAATGTTTTTATTTGTTTTTAATATTTTTAAATTTCTTTTTTTGGGAGAAATTTCTATTAGTGTAATGATTTTATTTACGAGTTTTTCTATTAAGAGTTAGCATTATAAGGGTTTTATTATAACTCTGTAAGAAATTTATATTGTAATTGTTCATTTAATGATCCTGAATGATTAAGGGATTATAGGGATAGTATAACATGAGTATTTATGTTCATTTAGATCATAATCTTATGTGTATATGAAGAAAAATCTCATATACTTTTGGTGTATGGAAGAGACCTGCTACTGATAGGTTTAGTCGAGGGATTTTGTGGGTAGGAAAGAAAAAACTTCAATTGATTTTAAAATTGGGGATACCATGTGACATGTTTATATTTATAGATAACTTGGATATGGGATATTAATCCACCTTATAATTTGGTTTAATATTGTGGTTTAGATATATCCTTTTAAGAAGTTTTTGGTTTATAAACTAATATTCTGTGTTTTTTTAAACTTTCATTATATTTATTTTTGAATTATCACTAGTTTAAATTTTATACTTCTACTAATTGAATTACCATCATCATAATTTTATAACAGTTTGATAGAAAATTTTATACTAGGATAACTATATTTAAAACAATTTATAATTCCAATAGATACACTATTTTACTTTGATTGTGAGTTGATTGATATTTTTAAATCTTAATCAATATAAAAAATAAGGGAAGGATGAAATTTGTGAGTTTTTAAAGCTAAAATTCAACCCTATTGTATTTAATTTTACATTATTTCTTATAGTAAACAATTGTTATCAGCACTAGTGTTTACTTGATTCTAAATGTATTATAAACTTCTGTTAGTTAATCATTTTTTATCATAGTTTCCTTAAAATGATTATGTTATTTGAGAAAATATATTTTTGTGATGGTTGGTTTTCTGATAAGAACACCTGAAAATTTAAATCCAAATAGACCAATCATATTTTTGGAGATAATTATGATTAATGGAATGATTTCATGAAGTCCTATACTATTTAAAAAAGATTCAATAAAATTCTAATGCTGATTGGAAAAGTTTCAGAGATGACGATTGTTCAATTTTCTAAAGAATAAAATATTGAATACTTGGTAAATAATAAAGTGAGCAATACTTTGTTATATTCTATGGAAAAGAATAATTATAGCGAGATATCATCTTTTGAAATTGAAAATGTAAGATGGAAGAAACTTAAAGTTAAACTTTTTTGAACTTCTAAAGTTTTAGAAACTCATAGAGATATGAAGACTCAATATTATCCATATTTTTATTATTTATCTAGTAAAAGAGTAATAAAAATGCATCCTTTTTTAATTCATATTGAAATTAGTTTACAATCATTGGTGGAGAAAGAGTTATCATATTATCAACTTTTTGAAATGATAATTGATATAGTCATAAAATAATTATAATCCAAGAGGACTATTTTCACTGATACTAAACACATAAAAATATAAATTCTAGTTGAATTTATCGACATTATAATGCCTTATAAAATTAGGCTCAGATGAGATGATGTAAATTTGAAGAGAAAAAATGGAGTGTTATTTACTTATACTTATAGTGATCCTTCTTCAGATGATTTAACGATTGTAATAATATTTCTAAGTCACATGCTTCAAAATGGAAATATAATCATTCAAATAAAAGTAGTCCATATTATAGTAATAAATAATTTTCTCAAATTAAAAGGAGAATGAAAAAGATTTTTTGTAATACAAATTTCCATAATACTCATCAAAAGGATAGGAAATACAAAAATTAAACGAAAGAATCATCAAAAGTAAAATGTTTATGAATTTAATATGGTTAGTCACATTAAAATAGATTTTCTTAATCTGAGAAAAAAGGTAGAAAGTCAAGAAAATATTATAAAGGATATAAGATATTAAAATAATTTGGTATTTGTAGTTCAAGTTAAGGAGACACAAATTTTGATAGTTTATCAAAAAATTTCAGAAATAATAGATAGAAAATAGATGGGGTTCAATACAAACATTCTAAATAATAAAAAATTCTACCTTTCCAAGGTAAATTTTGAATCTTTAGCAAATATGACTTTTGATTCTAAATTTTTATATACTTATGAAGATTATTATTCCACTTCATTAGATAATGAAAAAGATAATATAATATATGATGAAAATATCAATACATCAGAAGATGAGGCAACTATACCTACTATTATAGAAATGGTTAGATATAGAACTCTTATGAATAAAAATAATAATAAACTCAAGAGTACTTATGATTTTTTAAAAGTAAGTATTTTTAGTGATAATAAAATAATTTCAAAATTAACTATCGATATTTCAAAAAAATTCAACTGAATTAAATTCTAAAATTAATTTGATTATGGATTATACTAATAGAAATTTTAAAAATGGAATATAGTTGATCATAATTTGATCATTTAACTTAAATCAAAAAATTTTAGACTTATTTTTTTAATCTAATTTTAATTTTGATAAGTAAAATATTGATCAAATGTATAAATAGATACATCCATTTATAAATTCTAGTAGAATTAGTATTACTTCCAATAAATAAAATTCTCAATCAAACCATTTTGAATGTAAAAGTGGACCCTTTTCACTAAATTTCAAAGGTTGGTTAATAGAATAAAATTCTTTCTTTAAAAAAAGGTCAATATTTTTTTTTTGGACAAAAAATTATTTCTGAAGAACTTGAATCTATTCAATATAAAAGAGTTGGGAATATGTGAGTTTCTAAAATATTATTTTCTAATGTAACTAGTACCAAACAATTATTGGTACCAAGAACCTAGTTTAATCTTTTTTATGAATAAATGTTGAGTACCAGTAGTATAATCAAATGGTATATGGATAGTGGTTTTTCTCAACATATGACTAGTAGAAAGTATAATTTCTATAATTAAAATACATTTAAGAGAGGATGAGTCACTTTTGGGGGATATTCAGGGTGAAATACTTGATTTTTCTGTTGTTTATTTTGTTTATTAAAAATTTAAATTGAAATTTTTTATATGTTTTTGTATTAATAATAACCTTATCAGAACTAGTCTACTATACAATGAGGGATATATTGTGAACTTCTAGAATGATAAATTCATTGTTTAAATTTCAAAAGGAAATTTTATTTTATATGCTAATAGGAATGAAAATGTTTACACACATGACTTAGAAGAATTAAGTCATCAGAATTTACCTTACTTAAGTTTAGTTGATAAATTATGTTGGATATGGAATAAGAGATATGAAAAGTTTAGGTTTCTAATTTTAGAAAAAAATTTATTAGAAATGAAACTTTAGGTATCTACCAAAATATAAATTTAGTTCAACCATTATTTGTGGTCCTTATCAATTTGGTAAGGAACATAAGTCTAGTTTTAAATATAAAAGTGAACTATCAAATTTCAAATATTTATAGTTTTTAAACAAGGAAATATTTGGTCCTATACAAAATATAAGTATTATAGGAAAACAATATATGTATTTACTATTCAATGATTATAATATATTTACTTGGGTTTATTTTCTCACTCAAAAATCCAAATCACTTAAGAATTTTAAAGTATTCTACGAACCTATTAAAAATGAAAAAGAACTTAACTTTGGTTCTTATTTGAAGTGTTCATTGTGTTTAATTTCCAAACATTTATTTTTAAGCTTTTTGTACTAAAATATTTATCACTAAATGGTTTTCAAAACCCATAACATCATAAAAAATGTTTTTTTAACAAAGAAACATAATTACTTTGAAATTTACTAGATCATTTCTAAGTGAGTATTCTATTGCTATTTTTTTGATATGAGGATATGATTACTTCCTAATATACTATAAATTGACATTTAATCAAACCATTTATTAATAAAACTTTTTATGAGTTATAGACTTGAAGAAAGCCAATACATTCTTACTTCACAATATTTTGTAGTAAAGTATTCATCTTGAATACTAAATATCAATTACATAAATTTGATCCTAAAGATGATTAAAAAATATTTATTGGTTATTCTACAACTAGTAAGGATTTTAATGTTTTTAATAAAATAACTAATTATGCTGAGGAAGTGGTTTATATAAATTTTGATGAATCTAATCCTTCTTTTTTTGAAAAAGCTCAAAAATTACATCCTAAATATGATGATTTTGAAAAGATTCCAATTAGTTTACTAGAATCTGATAAGAAACTATTGATATTAAATCCTTCAAAAGTTAGAATACTGTATTTTCAATATACAAAATTAATTTCAATAGAAGATATAAATTTTATATTTGATAGCGAACTTACCTCTTTACCTAAAAAAATTGATATTAAATAATCATCATACCAATAATATTATTGATGATGTAACTCAACCAATTAAAACAAGAATATAATTATTAAATCAATACGAACATCATGAATTTTTATCAAAATTTTAACCTAAAATAAAATATTATTCCTCAGGTAATGAATGTTGGATATGGGCAATGAAATAAGAGTTTACTCAATTTTAAATGAAAAAACATTATGAACTATTTGAATAACCTAAATATAAATGTATAGTTGGAGTAAAATGGTTTTTTTAGAAAAAAATGCCATTAAAATTAAATTATTTTTAAAAATAAAGAAATACTTGTCTCTTTGGGTAATTATCAAGAAGAATAAATTGATTATTGTGAAAATTTTCCATCAGTAGCTAGTCTAGAATCTATTCAAATACATTTATCCTTTAAAGCTCATATTTTTTATTTTCAAATGGACATGAAAAGAGATTTTATTAATGATCATATTCAATAGGAATGTCATCTACAAAATAATCCCAGTTTTAAAGATATTAAATTTCTAGAGAAAGTAATTAAACTTTATGAGGCACTCTATAGACTTATAAAATCCCAAAGAGCTTGGTATGATAGAATTACGAAATATTTTTTTAAAAATAATTTTTAATGGAAGTGATGATCCATGTATTTTCCTAAAAAAAATCCCAAAATTTCCATTGTTTTTCAAATATGTAGTAATGAAATTATTTCTTTTCAACACAAAATATCTTTCTTATAGTTTTTATGAGCTTATGAAAAATAATTTAGAAATTGGAATGCGGGGAGAACTTAAAATTTTCATAAGTTTTCATATATATTAAAAAATAGAAGGAAATATTTTAACTCAACATAAATATATTAACGACTTACTCAAACATTTTTGTTTCGACAATGAATTAAATATATGTACTCTTGTAGTAACATCTGTATAAATTGATATTCATCTAACTAGTAAATGTGTAAATCAAAAACATTATAAATGTATGATTAAAAGTTTAATATATAATAATGTAAGTCAACCATACAGTATTTTTTAGTATTTATTTTTGTGAGATTTCATGGAAATCCAAAGGAATCATATTTAAAAGTAGTAAAATGAATTTTCTTCTATCTTAAAGGAACATAAAAGTTTTGATTAATTTATTCTTATGGAACCAATTTTATTCTCCAAAGTTACTAAGATGTTAAATTTTGAGGATGCATATTAGATAAAAAATTAACTTTTCAAACATGTTATTTCATAGGATAAGCTTTAGTTTCATGGTACAATAAGAATAAAACTTTTAGCACTTTCCACTACTGTAGTAGAATATGTAACAACCAAATTATGTTTCATTCATTTTTTGGATGAAACACACACTCATTGATATTGTTTTTTATTTTTACTAAAACCCTAATTAATTTTTATAATAATAGTTCCATTTATTTATCTAATAACCCATAACATAAATCATGGGAAAATTACATTGATAGAATACACTATTTACTTACAGATCACACTAAAAAATGGATACTGTTCTTGGCTTTATTAGAACAAAAATTCAACTTGATAATGTTTTTAAAAAATCTCCTAATTATGATAGATTAGAATTTATTAGTTTCTTAGGAATGATCAAGAGAAATATATCTTCAATTCACTTATTTTTTCATCCATCTATTAATATTAAAAAATTATTAATTTAAAAAGGATAAATTTTTTGTTATTATTTTAGATTTTATTAAGTTTTCAATCTTATGAGTTTTTAAAATTTATCCATTTTTTAATATTATAAATATTTTAAATTTTATGAATTTTTCAATATTATTAGATTTACAATAATAATTTATTACTTTCATTATAAATTTTTGAAATATTAACTATTTTAGCTAAATGTTATTGTTGATACTTGACAATGTTCTTCCATGACAGATGTTCCATTGCTTCAATCACAAAGAAATTTCTACATTAAATTTATTTATACTAATGTGATCAAAGATCATCAAGATACACCATCTTCAATATCTTTTAATCACTGCAGGTTTTAATTATTTTTTGGTATTTTCATATTATTTTTATTTAATTAATCTATAATAATTAGTATCATGTTATGTTTTTACATATCGAAAGAAGGTTATTTTTTTATTATACTAATAAAATGGAAGATCAGTGGTTATTCTAATGAACATTATGAACAAAAAGATAGTGAAGAAAATATGAGATACAATGAAGAATATATATGAGACCAAGTAACTCCACAAAAAAAATTTCTTAAAGAAAAAATTTTACAGTCTTCAAATAGAGGAGTCATCATCATTTACTGACCACATCAACAACCTCAATGCCCAGTTCTCTTCGCTCAGGAAATTTATATATAAAATTTTAGATGTTGATCATGTGGAGATTATGCTTTAGAGTATTCAATATTAATATTATCAACTCATTATAAACATCACCAATAATATCCTAATAGATATGGTACTCTTTAAAGATTATATAACCGCAGTTCTTGAAGAATAATGTCAGAACAAGAATAAGTAGGACAAATAAGAAACATTGCACCAAGAAGAGGCTGTATCAATATAGAGAGGAAGGATGATAGAATGTGGTTCTAGTGAGATCCAAAATCATGGTAGGTCCAAATTGAGAAGTAATAAGAAGAATGTCACAAGTTATAATTGTGGAAATAAGGGGAGCATAAAGAATGATTACTGGAATAAGAACAGTAGGGAAAAGAGATCTTAGTGGAATATGACAAGTACTTTTGGAAATGGAGACATTCTTCTCCGTGAATTAATGAAGACTTTTGGAAGTAGGAAGCATCATAAAAATTCAGGGATAATTAACTCAGGAGAAACATGGAACATGACATCTCAATAGGAATGATTTGACTGGTATAAAACTATCATGGAAGGAAATGTGTGGATGGGGAATGATCATATCTGAAAGATCATTAGATTTAGTACCATCAAAATAAATATGCATGATGGTATTATTCAAACCATCTAAGGATGACGCCATGTGAACGACTTGAAGAAGACCATATTGACTTTTGGAAAATTTGCTGATATTATATGCAAGACTCTCACCAATAATGGAGTTATGAGAATTATGAAGGTCATGATTGTGGTATTGAAGGAATATAGGATCTAAAAATATTATGTATATTCTTATGGGTGAAAATTAAAAAGAGTAAGAGATAGTTTTCATATAAACTACCTCAATGGAAGAATTTACGACATTATGAAATCAGAAGCTCAGTTATTTTTAAGAACATGAACTGCAGATTATTGTGGATTAGAAGTTTTTTCATAGCCTTAAAAAGGTATCATTACCATTTTGTGAGCATTGTGTTTTGAACAAGAAACATAGGATGAAGTTTGGAATGTCAACAACATGAAGTGAAGGGATCTTAGAGTTGGTCTATTTATTCATTTAGAAAGTACCAGTTATATCCTTTGGAGGAGAAAGTTACTTTGTATACTTTATTGATGATTATTATAGGAGATGTTTAGTGTACCCAATCAAGAGTTAGGTAGGTGTTTTTTAAGTCTTCAAAATAATCCAAGAATGGAAGGAGCTTGAATATGGAAAGAATATAAAGTTTCTAAGGAATGAGAATGGTGGAGAATATACAAGAAAGGATTTTGATACTTTTTTTAAATAGTTAGACCGTAAGATACGATTAATAAGGGAATAAACTCCTCAATAGAATGGAGTGGAAGATCATATGAATATAACCATATTGAATAGAACAATGGATATGTTGAAGACTAAATAAATTTCTAAAACATTTTTGATAAAAGAAGTGAATACCATATGTTAAGTGATCAATAGATCACCTTTACTGGAAATTAATCTAAAGATACAAATAGAGATTTGGACTAGTAAACCCACTGAATATTCTTAGTTACATACTTTTGGAAGTCCTTTATAAGCCTTGATTAATGACCAAGAAAGATAAAAGTCATATTAGAGATATAGAAAATGTATTTTCTTGGGATACACTGATGGTGTGAGGGGGTATCGTTTGTGGGACCCCAATACCTGAAATATTATCATCAGTAGAGAGGTAATTTTTTAGAAGATAAGCTGTAAATTAAAATATATCAAGAAATGGAGAAAGATAATACAGAAACTGCAATAGTCTAGGTGGAAGAAAAATACAAGGAAGAACTAGTTTCCTTTGAAGCATTACTGGAGCATGATGGTCATGTATCGTTTGAGTTTGGACCATGACAGTCAACTCAAGAGAAAAGATCACTAGTATGGCACTCAGGGTATGCGACTAAGAGTAATATGGCATAATAATTATTGAAAGACTATGGAGAGAATTATTATTTTGGGGAGGCGACCCAAAGTCTATATGTATCATCATGGCTGGCAGAGATCTAAGAGGAACTTGAATTTTTCAAAAAGAAAAAGACATCAGATCTTGTTCTATTACATCATAGAAGAAATGATGTCAGTAACAAATGGGTATTTAAGATCAATAATGATGGAAAAGAATAGGTTGAATTATATTATGCTAGAATTGTGGTCAAAGGATATTCTTAAAAGGAATGTACTGATTTCAATTAAATATTTTTTCCTATTGTTATAATGATGACTGTTTATATAGTTTAGGAAACATGTGCTATATACATTTCACTTATATAGAAGATGGATTTGAATATTTATTTTCTCCATGGGGATATTGATGAAGAGTTATATATGATCCAACTAGAAGTATTTAAAGAATAAGGACAAAATAACTTGGTTTATAGGTAGAAAAAACATAAGTATAGTCTCAAGTAGGAGACGAGGTGTTGGTACAATAGATTTGATTACATTATCTATGGATAAAAGAAACTTAATTCAAATACTTTTTCATATTTAGGGGGTTTAGATTGTAATGATTTCATCATTGTTCTGTTGTATGTGGATGACATGTTGTTTATAGGACTTTTCAATGATTAGATGTTGGTGAAAAAGGTATAGTTAGCTAGGGAGTTTGATATGAAGGACGTGGGACCAAAAAACAAGATTCTTGGGATATAGATTTATTGAGACAAAATTAATCGGAATATTTTCCTATCACATAAGAATCACTTACACAAAGTCTTTAAACAATTCAATATGAAATACTGTAAGCCAATATCTCCCTTGATTCCCATTAATTTTATGTAATCCTCTATGATGAGTCATACCATTGAAGTAGAGAAGATGTATATGTCTCAAGTACCATATGAATCAGTAGTAATAAATATGATTTTATCTATGGTTTGTACTAGAGCATTAATTTCACATGCAGTGGGAGAATTTATTCAGTACATAGAGAATCTTGGATGGGATAAATAGAGCATAGTGAAGAGGATATTGAGATATATCAAGGGGAACTTAGATGTTTTATTATGTGATGGAGGATCACATTTCACTATCATAGGCTATATTGATTCATATTTTTCAGGTGATTTTGAATAGAGGAAACTCACTAATGGTAATGTTTTTCAAATTGAAAGTTAGTTTTGGATTTATCTATGATGTAGGTGGAGTACATGGAAACTATACAGGCTTACAAAGAGGAGATTTGGATGAGAAGGACATTGGAGGATCCCAGACACATGAAGGAGAATATTACATTATTTTGTGATAGTCATAGCACCTTGAAAATTATATAGAATCCATATTTTCATTCTATGATGAATCACATTCAGGTAAAATATCACTTTGTCTAAGATGTGGTGGAGGGAGGAAGTGAAGACATGAAAAAAAATACACACTAAAGAAAATATGTCTGATTTCCCCATGAAGGAAATTAACTCTGATAAGTTGAAATGGGGTAGATCATTGAGAGGACTTGAATATAAATGAGAAGAATGTTTTGGTTAATACAAAGGATGTGTGGAGATGTGGTTGTTTCTCAATAAAATCTCCATGTAAGATATGTGTTAGTAGATATTCATTTGCAGAATGGTTCCCCCTTGATTTTAAAGAGAGGCAGACGTGGTTGGTTGTAGCTGATGAGGTGGGTGGATAACCTCCCCAAACCCTCTAGTATATAAGATTAGAAAGGGGGAGAGGTAGCTCATATAAAGGATTTACCACGATGGTTTCATCATCTCATCAGCACCCTACAAGAAGCTTCCTATCATCCTTTGTGTGGTATTTTTTAAGGCAGTTTCCCCATGTATTCAATAGATTTTTATGATGGTTTTCTTTTTATAATAGTGAGGTTGTGTGTATCCAATTTTACTCATAATGGTCCTTCTATTTTTCTATAGTTTTTTACCCCTATCATTTTGGTTTATTTTCCATGTTAAATTTGGTTTCTATTTATTTCCACATTTTCACATTATTTTATCTCATAATTTTGCTTCACCAATGGGCCATTAATCAGTGGCCCTAACAAAAAATTTACTCATGGTCACTTGTAATCCTATTTATGGTAGGTTATCCTAACTTATAGTACAAACACTGGGTGAAAATATGTTATTGTCAAACTTGAAAAGAGAGGTGTTTAAAGCTATTACCACAAAGATTTGTGACTTAACTAGTAAAGCCACTTTTCAGCAGTGAAGGAGTCCCTAAGCTGGTGTTTCCATTATGGGATCACCATCACTGGTGGTTAGAGAACTATGTAGTTGAATGATACTGATCAAATGTTTTTGGACTGTACATTTTATGCATGGAGTTGCTGCACTGAGTGTTGTGAGACGCTTCTAAGTGATATCACATCTGGAGGTTGTCACACTATTGGGTGATACAGAGGATGGTTGATAAAGAGGTGTGTTGCATTGGTTACTCAGAAAGAGATTCTACTATGTGTTGGTGTTGTGCATGCATGTAAAAACTTCTATGATGAAAAAAGACGTTTTTAGAATCTATCTACCAAAATGAGGGATGATTGATTCTTAAATTAAGTCAGTGATTGGTGCATTGGGGAGCTACTGACATAGTGCTTCAGTACTGTGGGGATGATAAAAAAACTCAAAAAACATAACAATATATATATATATATATATATATTACAGAAAAAATATAAATGTATGAAATAATAATATTTATAACTAATATTTTTTAATAAAGCTCATTTTCAAAAATTAATGCATGAAATAAAATCATTTGAAGTACTTTTTTAAAATTGTTTATATTTATCAATTAAAATGATGAAAATATAAAATTTTATACCATATAAATTTAAATTCAATTGAACATTAACTATATAAATATAAATCTTAATAAAAATGTACATTATCAAATAAAATATGTTTAATAAATGTTTTTTATAAATAGGTATTTAAAATGAATATATAAATAAACTATTTAATAATTTATCAATGAAGTGTTTTTAAAATTATAAAAAAATAAATAAAAAACAACTAAAATTCAAAACACTAACAATATCCCCCCTTTTATAAATTGAATGAAATTATCTTTTTTATTTTAAAACCCAATTTTTTCCCTCATTAAATTTATCAAAATGATAATAAATTAATACAAAAAAATTCTCCCATTTTTATGAATAAACCCCCAAAAAAATTTAACAATAAAATACATTCAATCTATTTAATTTTTTTTAAAACAAGAGCATATTAGAAAACATTTCTGTCACAAATCAATTCATTTAAAATTGTGTAAAACTTCATAAGAACAGATAAAACATTATACCAATAAAAATATAAAGTAATTTTCTTTTAATAGTTTAAAAAAAACACCTCCTAGTTTTAAGTATCTTAAAAATATAATCAAAGAAGATTATTTATAACCAATGAAAAGTAAAATCGGTTATCAATATAACTGAAAAATTTTATAATAAAAAAATTTAAACAAGTTGGAAGAGGTTTAAATAAATGTTTCAATATAGGAAATTTCTCTTAATTTCTAGCCTAAAAAATTCACTTTTTAGGGGAAGAAATTATTTACATACTTCTACACTAGGAAATACATATATAATTTCAAACATATTTTAAATAAGTACTAAAAACGGAATTTTAGTGCATAAAATACAGTTAGAAGTTTATTAATGAATTCACAGGACCAGAAGTGTTCAAAATTGTATTTCAACCATTACAATAAATAAGTGTTAAAGTAGTAGGTGGTTAAATAATTAAAAATATATATTACCATAATAAAATTTAAAATTAATGAATTTTAAAATAATAAATAGAACTTGAGTTCTTTCCTAAAACAGAAATTAGTTTTTGAAAAGTATTTCAAATAGTCCAATCAAAATTGAAATTTGGAATATACTAATTATTTAAGAACTGATTTAAAAATCATATTTCATCATATTAACTAAATTAATAGATGAGAGGTAAGTCCCCATAAATTCATTCTTTTTTAAAAGGTAGATACTAAAATATTAAAACTCTTTATAGGAAATAAAAAACCATAATTAGTATAAATTGAACTAATCTTTTAAACTATATATACTACAAATTTTTTTTGTACTAAAAAAACAAACATAATTTAAGGTACTTTTCCAAATAAATAAAATTTAAATAACATGCTAATGGATAATATAAATTAAATATTAATATATTATACATTAAAAAATACCAGTTTATGAAACAATATAGAACATGTATATTGTCTAATAGAAAATACTTACCTAGGATTGGTGACCAACTTAGGTCCACTTGTATTTGAGTAACTTAATTTTGGTACCCATCATCTCTTAGATTCATCCAAATTAATAGAAGATCTTTTTACCACCCAAACATATTTCAAACATATACTTTTGGGTATTTATAAAAATAAATTCTTAGATAAAATAGTTATAGTATGAACAAAAAATTGTGTAAATCTCAACAAAATTTCCTTTGAATAATGGCCTTGCATTTTCCATTTAAATCGTATCAGAGTAGAAACACACCCTTTATATATTTTAACAAAACTAGTATTTTTTATTTTTCGTGAAAAGGTGTCCTGACCAAAACCTTTCTCGTTATAATTTTTCTTTATCATAGACATCATTTTATCATATTTCTATTTCAATTGTCTACAAGTATATAACGGTTTATTAAGATTATAAAATTCCTTTTTTGATCCATATTCTCTTTTTGAATTGTTTCTAAATTAGTTTAAATTTTTTCATTAGAACCAAAATTTGTATTTATTAGATTCTTATTTTATTGATTAAGTTTATTACATTTATTTTCATCTTTATCCAAGTCTTCCAATATAGAGTTAAACCATCTTTATTGATCATTATTAATCACTTTCAGAAAATCATTAATTTGATCATTTTCTTCATTTAGTTTCAAAATCACATAATCAAAATTCCTTTTATATTCTTGATTATGGGAAACTATGATATTTAAAATTTCTATTATATTATTTGACTAATTTCTTATATTAAACATTATATATATATATATATATATCAATATTTAAATCATTTTGATATTATCATCTCTAAATTCCTCATATTCTTTAAGCAATTTCTTAACATTATAATTCATAGAATTAGAATACAAACTTGATTCATAATAAATTTATTTTTCACATTAACTGATAAAATTATGATCAGATTTTTTAAGAGTAATTAATTGAGTACAAAATGAATCAAATACCTCAAATTTTATACCCATTCGGGCATGGTTGCCTATTTCCTTTTCACTTCTCAAGTCACTGATATAATTTAAACTTTATGAATAATCCCATCCTAAAAGAGATGTTTTCTTTTTCTTTTTCTTCTTTTTTTATTTAAAATTATTTAAATGATTCAGTTTAGAGGAATCAATCCTAATGTGACCTTTATTTCTTCACTCATAACACGTTAGATATGAAACATCATTATTCGTACTATGATTGGATTTATTTTTTTATTTTTAATTATTAATTCAAAAATAATCCTTAAATCCTTTGTATTTCATATATGTGAAAAAATTTCTTATTATTTGAGTCATTTCACTATCACTTTCCTAGGAATCAGATTTAGAAGAGTTAAATAATACATTTACATTATAATTAAAAGCAATACCTTCTTCCTTGTAGACTCATCATTAGTAATTCTTTTCAATTCAATTTCATACTGAAAAAAGAACCGATTAGTTTATCTAAAGTATGTTATTTAAAATTATTAACTTCATTAATGAAAAATTTATTTTCATGCTATATTTTTTGTATTCATCTCTACACTAATTCAACTAGGACTGTATTATCCAGCACCTCTCTATGTTTATTCATAAAATTTTCAATTATTGTAAACTGGTGAAACATCTAGTTCACTAATTCCTTATCACTCATATTTAAATAATAGTATTATACTTGAATCATTCCTAGATTTCTTATTTTAATCTTTTATGTCCCCTAGTGAGTAACTATAAGAATCCTCCAAATATCATGGGAAATCTTACAAGCTGAAACATGGCTATGCAGACTTCTACTTATAGTACAATACAAAATATTTTTTACTTTATAATTTAAAATATGATTTACCATATCATTACCTACAAGTGTCTCTAGATTATCAATGGATAGTTCATATGATTTCTCTATGGTTTTACAGGGATCCACACATAATTATTTCATGTATGCTTCCACTTGGTATTTTCAGTACTCATAGTCACTTCCATCAACAAATTAGGGGATTTGAGGTATCCATCCATCATTGGAATTAATAAAATCCATATTCAAGAACTAATATTTATTCCTTAGTAAAACTTCCCTCATTCTGGAACTCGCTTACTTGAATAAAATGGGTTTGTTATGAGACCTCTAGCATGCCACCCGATATGCCAGAGGCTACTGACTAGCAGCGGGGGTGTGATGAATATAGTAGGGAGACTATACCCCTTGGTACAAAGTTGAAACATAATGGAATAATCAAATAATAATAATATAAAAGTAATGAAGAACCATGGAAACCATATATCATAAAAATGGAAAGTAAAGGAGAAACTAATAAACCAATAATTACAAATCATGTAATGAAAAGAAAAAATGTATCTAAATGTTAAAATGAATAAAATACAATAAAATAATTCCCTCACATTAAATAATATCAAAATACCCCGGTCCTAAACCCTATCTCAGATCCATATCCAAACTCCAACCCATCTAGAAAGCAACAAATCAGCAACAAGGTCCCTTTATTTTGTCCAAATCAGTATCTATGTAATCTACTGAGGTAACAAATGGATGTTTGAATAGGGTGTGAGTAAAACTTTGTATGTTGACACAACCATGTCTAAACAAAACCAGGTATGATAATAATTGTATGAAATAAAGTGATAAACAATTATATTAATTAATCAACCTGCTTTAGCACCATGCTGTTATATCTCTGAGTATATAACACACCCATGCCCACCATAATCATAAACCATGGAATAATACAAAAACAATGTAGAGACCTATGTATATGAATTTTATCCTCTAGTAAGATCACTATATAAAATAATTTCAACCTCAACTTTTCCAAGCACGCTATATAAGTATTTCATCACGTGTCACCGGTCCAAGCTCTCTATATAAGCATTTCAACATATATCACTAAGAAGATCCTAATATAGAAGCATTTCATCCCTCGAGAAAATACCTATATATAATTATTTCATCATCAACTCAATAAGTCATAAGAATATGGATATCACAATATCACAATATAATCCTCAATTGTTTATTATGAGAGTTACCATTTTCTTTCAATTACACTTTCATTTGTATATCGATTTATCAACAACAATATCAATAGTCCATAAACTATTTACAATGTGATTCTATATCAATAAATGACATATAATCTCATTTCCTGATAAACAAACTTTAAACCATTATCCAAGTAATTAATATTCAATGGTTTGCTCACCCAATGTGAATCCATAATCTAGGATGTACCCAAAATTGAATCCAAAGGGTTGAAACCAATATTTCAATCAATGATTTTATCCTATTAATCATAAAATTAATTAATTCACACATTATATTGATACAATCACTATATTAAACATACTTCACAATTGAATAAACCACAGGGTTAGGTTTTGGACCCCTTACCCTTGTATGCTGATTAAGCAATGCTTCTAATCGGAATCACCAACACGATTTGAGGTGAGGAAGATCACAAAAGGAAACTAGATCACACAAGATCAGGATAAAAACACAAAACCAAAGTGGTTAAGAGACTTAAACTGAAATGATGAAAAAATGGAAGAGGAGGGAAAACCATAGAAGAACCACCCACTAGAGATCAGATGCCTAATTGGGATGTATGTAATGAAAGAAAAAGGCTCCAAAATTACCTATAAATTTCCCAAGAACTGAAAGGGAGTCGATACAATGGAATAATGAAATAAAACATACACATGACATGATTAAAACCACTAAACATGATAAATATATGACATTTAATCCATTACAACATATTTTATTTATTCATAATGGGTTATACCGAAAAACCCATCAACTAATATTAATTTTAACCCTATTCAAAAATTACACATCATCTAATGCCTTCATGGTGTGTATTCATGTCACTTAATAAACTTGGTTCTAATATTTTTCCTAGTAATAGTAACATGTCATGAAACATATACCTGGAATGTAAATTCCATGAAAATAGTTTCTAGACAAGCTTCTACAAAAGAGATCAAACCTCCTTTGAAGCCTTACAAACTCATGGAAAACCATTGTAATCTCATTGAACACATTTATAATAGGACTCCATTAATTAAAAAAATATGCATCCCTAAACTTTAGTTCATTTTCCCAAATAAAGGCTCTCTGTCTCTGAATAAGAATCAACCAACAAGGTTTAAACACATAGGAAAACCCAATAAAAGATGACTAAGATAAAACAAAAAGAGGGGTGTACCTAGACAAATATGGGACCTTATAGCATCTGCACCATATGATTGCTCATCTCTAAGATGCTTTAAGAATCACAATGGGGTATTAGCAAATAATTCTAGCCACTCTGCTTGAATTTTAGACTCCATCTTCTAGGTATCCTCCAGAACACTCCCATTCTACCTCTACACTCAAACTAGATGTATAATCCAACCCTAGAGACACTTCTCACCATGGTCCACAGTCCATATCGGCTGATCCTCAAAGGAATAATTAGCACAAATTTTGATGACCTCGTTGCCAACCACATTAGATGGGTTAGGAAAATATCTATAAAGCTACAACACATGAAACCCATCATGCATGGAACTGTATAAATGTAGAAGGGATAATCATTATGACACTGGAATGAACCTATCCACTGTCTCTAATAGCTCAAATAACATGGGCACTAGCTTACCATATAACCTGATATGGTGATTCCCCAACCAAGGAGACAGTTGAAGGAAAACATGATGACCAACCTCAAACTCTAGATGAAACGACTAATGGTGAGCATAATATTTCTACTTAATCCACACAATCACCAACCGCCTCCCAATTAGATGAACCCGCTTAGATGTATCTTTCATGATACTAGGTCCAATAAGCACAGACTCACTTTCCAACAATGAGCAAAGAGGTTAATGGCATAGCCTACCATAAAAATCTTCAAAAGGTGTCATCAAGATAAATTATTAGAATCTGTTGTTATATGAAAACTCATAGAGTGCTATATGTTTCTCTCATGAACCTCCAAAATCCAAAAAAATATTTGTAACATATTTTAAAGAACCTGAATAATCCTCTTAGATTGACTGTTTTAATGAAGATGATAGGCCATGCTCAAAAGGACTTACAATCCCAAAACCTTCTGTATACCCTACTGGAATCACAATGTGAAATAAGGATCTCAATTATAAATGATACTTCTTGGAACACCATGTAACCAAAATATCTCATTCATTTAGAGACTAACTAGATCATCAATAATGAAGGTCTCCTTGATAGGAAAGAATTGGGATACCTTCATTAGTAAATCCACAATTACCCATGATGCGCCATTCTTATGGGGTGTCATGGGAAATCCTGTCACAAAATCAATAGTGACATCTTCCTATTTCTAGTCAGGAATGGGAAAAGCCACAAAAACCCGACCATCCTTTGATTATCATCTTTCACCTATTGATAGGAAAAACATCTCTCCAAAAACCATGCTACCTTATTCTTCATTCCTGACCAGCTGAACTGTCTACAAAGATCACAATATATTTTTGTCAAACTAGGATGTACCACACACCTATAATCAATAAACTCTCTCATCATCTCCTTATGCAAGCTCATAGAAACACCTACTTAACCATAAAAAATAAGATAATTAACACTAACACGAGGACATCTTGATGGTGAATCCCCACTATATAATATATCTCTTAGAACTAAGAATTTGGGATTAGATAACCACTATTTCTTGATCTAGTCCAAAATCATGGGTATGATAGATTTTGAAGTCATAGCTACTCGTCCCTAAGAATCCTAAACATATAAATTCGTTTTTACAAATATTGTATCATCTTTCACTCTTTTAAAGACTCCAATACTGCCTCATTCCATGTCTTCTAACTCAAGTAATAAATAATTTCATTACCGTATCCCAGTGTATAATCATACTCGAAGCTGAAAAACTGTAAATAATCAACCCACCTCCTATGTTGATGGTTTGGGCCCCACTGAGAAAAGATATACCTATGGATCTTATGGCCCCTCTCACCTAGAACATAGTGTCTCCTACACCTTAGGGTATGTACCACTATAGATAACTTTAGATCATGAATAGGATAATTCCCCCCATATGGTATCTACTATCTAGATCCATAAGAAACAACTAAATCCTCCTATATCAGGACTAATCCGAGTCCAAATATGGATGCATCACAATACATGCTACAAGCATTACCTGTAATAGATAAAGTGAGGATATGCGATGAGGTTATCCTTCCTTTTAAATCCTGAAAATATTTATCAAAATAATCAAACTAAACAAACTTCACAGCTTTCATGGTTAGCCCGGACATTGGTGCTTCCATATGGGAGAAGACCAAGATAAAGTACTAAAAATAATATACTAAACCAAGAATGCTCTGAATGTCTAAGAAATTATTGGACATCCCTCAAGATACCATAACTAAAACTTTCTTTGGGTCTACTAACACTCCCTCCTTTTAGATGACATGATACAACAAGTGCACTTTATTAATACATAAACTGCATTTGGATAGCTTGGTGTAAAGCTAATATTCTCTCAATGTACTCAAGATGATGTCTAGATGTTTGATATTCTTTTCAACAGACTAGGAGTACAATTATATATTTTTTTTCAAAAAACCCACCATAAAATGATCCAGAAAATGATGAATGATCTGATTCATCAAGGCCATGAATACTACCAATGTGTTCCTCAAACTAAACGACATCACTATGAACTCATACAAGCTATACCTTCCCCTAAAATAATTCAAATACTTTTCTATGGTCTCACCATCAACCAGTGGTATCCAAATATCAAATTGATCATGGATAAGATCTTAGAACCTCTTATTTGATAAAATATATCATTGATACATGGAAGATATTACATGTTTTTGACTATCATCTGGATTAATATCTAATCATCTATACATAAGGAAAAATTACTATCATCCTTCTTGATGAAAAGAATATAAGAACCCCATGGATACATATTAGGATGTATGAAACCATTATCTTCTAGATCTTCCAATTTAATTTGTAACTCTAAAATCTCTATTGGTTTCATTCTATATGAAAGGATAGAAACCAGATCTACTCCCAACACTAAATCAATCATGAAATTGATCTCCCACTCGGGTGTTAGTCTATAAAACTCATCATACAATACATCCTAAAAATGTTCTACCACTAGGGGAAAATAATCATACATTATTTGACAATCATAAATAACGGGGCATTCTATATAGGACATGAGACAATAAAATCTACACTAAATTAGTATTGCATGACTAGACAAAAGTTCCCACTCAACCTAGTGAGAATAACAGCCTACTTATAGAGATATAAAGGTTACTATCCTATTGTAATAGATGATATGATCCTGGTATTGAACTAACCCATCTGTAATAAGAATCAAATTGAAACCTATCATTTCCAGAAAGAACAAATCCCAAAGGAAATGGTAACCACCAATAGCTAGAGAACATGCCTCGCAACATTTGATATTTTATGACCGCACTCCCAACGATGCATCTATGGTCCAAGAACCATCCAATATTTCTTAAACCAATCCCAAACTATTTTTTAAAAGAGCATATAAAAGGTAATATGATACTCCTATATCAAACAAAAAACATGTAAGGTAGATGATATAAGAATTTTACCCTTGATGATAGAAGGTCCTGTATCCACAATAGTTATAATAGTTGTCATTTCATAAAACTAACTAAACCCTCTACTACAGGATCTATTCTGAACCCCCTAAGAAATTCCTTATGCTTATTACTTCTATTCCTGTAATGGGGTACCAAGTCCCCTTCCTCAACCTAAACATCTCATGGAACTCCAACTATATTCCTATAGAAGAGTAACTGAGTCCTTATAAGACTCCAGTACCTATCATGATCCACTTCCACTTATCTATTATGAAAAGTTCAGAAAAAACTTCTATAGATGTCCTATCCTACCACAAGAATGGAACTCCAAAGAGGGGTATGAAAACTTAGGCCACTAGTTGCCCAACTTTCCACACTAATATAACTACAACAAAACATGGTCCTGAGATGGTTCCCCACTTCCATAGCTTCTCTGATCACTGTTTCCTTGGTGAAAGATGTCATAGTAGTGATTCTTACCACCTGAAGAAGATATCAAAGTTATCCCTACTAAAAAAGACTAAACTCTTCTCAAGGATTCTCTCTGAAGCCTTTTTATGGCGAGTTCCTGGTTTATCACATCTGAAAATCTACCCAATTAAAGAAAATTCACATGAGAAAATATCTCATCCTAAAAACATCTTTCCCTAGAGGTCCCAACATCAATTAAATATGAATAAAATCACTATAGGCCATTGAAGAATTAGGAGTAGTCTATCACTAACATGACCTACTATGTCAGATGTATGAACTCACTATCCTTCTCATTCCTTTAAGTCTCTAGATAGAAGTGGCTCAAGAACTTTTCCTCTAAGTCCTTCTAATACAACTTCTCCAGCTTCCCAATATGCTATAGAATATCCCATTAACACTTGGTTGGTCCACAGAGCATGTAGGAAGAAAGCTTCACCCTCCTCTCATCGAGTGTGTCAAGATACTTAAAGATCATAAAGATTGACTCAATCCATAAGTAAGATACATGGGGAAATACCTCCCTAGTAAAAGTATGTGGATGATGTAGCTTAAACTCCCTTTTCAGATCATACATAGAAGGCATGGTGGAAATGGTCTCCCTTTACATAGATCACATAACCCTCAAGAAAGTATTAAAAATCTAGATATCCATATGATCCTAATGATCCATAAGAATCTATGGTTTAGCCGTGTTAGGAGCGTGCTGATTTCCACTCTCTTGATTCTCAACTCGATGATGATGAGGCATTTCCTCTACAAGATTAACACACTCTTTATCACACTAGCTATAAAATTAAGGTCAACCTCAATAGATGACACCAATAGAGAACTAATTCCCTTGGTCTCTCTAAACATGTATTACAAGTGTCTTAGCATGAAATATCAGTCCATTTAATTTCATTTATCATATATAACAGGTATCTTATATCATAGTTCATATAGAAAATTATATAAAACATGCAATAAACATGTCCCTATCATGAACAATGCATGTCAATATATATCCCAATGATCCTATCAAGATGAATTCATACTCATCTAGTGAAATATCAGTCCATGAGTTTAAATATAAATAAATAAAACATCACACAATATGTGAATCACCCTAGGTGAAATAACATCAACCATAACAAGAAAACATCATGAACAACAGTCCAATCCCTGAGCCCTTGGATATCCCCCATACTTGGGTTATCTACTCCCATGAACAAGTTAGTTACCAAGTCTTGAAATATACTAGTATCATTTCCAAATTTTCACAAATAGTAAATCAATAGAAAATAAAAGCATCCCCCTTTGATACCACTTTGTAACATCCCCTATTTTATAACTTTCTCACATGGAAAAAATATGTTGGTTATGAGACCTCAAGCATGCCTCCCCATGCGCGAGAGGCTTTCAAATAACATGGGGGGTGTGATGAATATAGTGAGGAGACTATAACCCTTGGTATAGAGTTACAACACAATAATAAAATAATAATAATAATATCATTGTAGTGAAGAACATTAGAAACCATATATCATACAATTGGAAAGTAAATGAGAACCTAATAAACCAATAACAATAAATCATCTAATGACATGATAAAATGTATCTAAATGCCAAAATAAAAACAATACAATAAAATAATCATCTAACACAGAATAACATCAAAATACCTCAGTCCTAAACCCATGTCAGGCCCATCTCCAAACTACAACCCATCCAACAAGCAACAAATCGGCAACAAGGACCCTTTCCCATGTCTAAACCTATATCCATGTAATATAATTGAGTACCAAATGATGGAATGAATATGTTGTGAATAAAAATTAGTTGTTTGAAACCACCATGTATAAAAAAAAATTAATCTGATAATAAATGCATGCAATAATGCGACAGATAGGTGTATTAATTAATCAATTAATATAATACATCAAACAACTTAATTCAGTACCATGCTATAATGTCTCTGAGAATTTATCACAACCATTCCCACCATAAAAATATAAAATATCATAATCAAATAACTAGTAATATCCCTCAATATAATTCTTTTTTCCTCTAGGAATATCCCTACATATAAGCATGTCAACATCAACATGTCCAAGCCTGCTTTATAAGAATTTAAGCATGTGTCACTAGGCCATACCCACTATATATGTTTTTAAGAATGTATCATTGGGTAGATACTACTATAGAATCATTTCAGATTATGGGAAAAGAGTTATATATAATCATTATAGCGTCAAATCACCATGTCATAATATGAAGGATATCACAATATCACATCATAATACTAAATGGTTAATTATGAAAATTACCATTTGTCTTTCAATTAAACTTTAATTTGTATATCAATTTATCAATAGCCCATAATTTATTTACTAAGCGATTCTATATCATGAAATCACATGCAATATCATGTCATGCAATACACACTTGAAACCATTATGATGTTCTTAGTATTCAAAGCCTCGCTTACCCAATAGTTAGCTATAAGCCATGTCACATAAACAATTGAATCCAAAGGGGATCCAACCGATATTAAAATCCTGGATTTTCCACCATTTATAAATAATTTAATTAATTCACATATTATGTCAGAATAATCACAATATGGCACATACATCACATTTAAATAGACTATATGGTTAGGTTTTAGACCCCCTACCTTTATCTGGTGATTAAGAAACACTTCCAAACAGAACTTCCAACAAGAACTAAGGTAAGGAAGATCATAAGAAGGAACAAATATCACAACATATAAAGATTAAAACCCAAAACAAACATGGTTAGGTGATTTACACTAAAACGGTAGAGAATAAAGTAAAAGGAGGGAAAAACTTAGCGAAACCACTCACCGTGGATTAGATGCTTGATCGGGACATCCGTAATGGATAAAAACACTCAAAAAATCACTTGGAAATAACCCTAGTATTGAAAGGTGGGAGGATTCACTAGAGGAATTAAATAAATGATCCACATGTTAGGCTTAAAATAGGTGATCAAGATAAATACATGGCATGTAATACATTTACACTTCATGTATTTCTTTATAATGGGCTATATCAAAAAACGCATCCCATCAGGATAATTTTATGCATGATTGATCATTACACCTAATGTTATGGCTTCAAAACATGTATTCACTTCACTTCATTAACCCGGTTCATGGATTATACAAGGTAATAGTTACATGTCATGTAACATGTACATAGTGTGTAAATTCCCTATTGACAGTTCCCTTCATAGCTTCCGTAAAAGTGTCTAAACCAACTCCAAAGCCTTACAAACCCATGGAAGACCCTCGTAATACCATTGAACACATTTACACCTAGACTCCATTTATTTTACCAAGCATACATCCTTGAAATTTAGGTCATTTCCCCTGATAAAGGATATCCATATCTAAAGAAGACTCAACCACTAGTGTTTAAAGACAAAGGAAAACCTAATGAAAGACATTTAGTAAAAAAATCAAAGAGGGATGTACTTGTAGAAAGATGGAATATTATACTTATATTTTTAGGTATAGGCCTAGTTATCATAATAGTTAAATATAAATAACATAACTACACAATGCCTAAAAAGGTACCATGCTTTTATACCAATTGTTTGGTATCAGATTAAAATAATCATAGAAGATAACTTTCCTTTAAGGAACCAAACCTTTTGATACTATGTTTTGAATTAATAATTATTTATATATTTATGGGGGGTAAATATTTTTTAAAGAAATTTTAATAAAAAAAACAATTAGATTTCAATTATTAAGTAAAAAATATTGAGTGAAATTTTTAGAATATTGTGTAGCATAAATTAAAATATGAAGAAAGTATTTTTATAGTGAGTTTGGATCACCAAGATCCTATTCCAAACTCAAAATATATATACTTGGGATAGAATATATATACCCACTAATGAAACTCATTTTTAGAGGTGTTATAACCTATTTAGAGATTCTAACTTTTACAATACCCAAAGGAACAACCCTAAAAATTTTAAGAGTCACAACCTAGATGGAGCAGAATTTATTTGAGTGTCACAACCCAAGAACCTGAATTTTCATTCAGGAGTCATAACCTAGGAACCTTGCTTTTTTGAATGGGAAAATATATAAAAAACTATTCGGGTTTTGATTGAGAGAAGCATAAACCGATGCTAATGATTACAAAAAGTTAAATAAAAATAATATGAAGCAAACTAGAAACCAATTTAAACTAGTAGAGGTCATAATATATTAAATATTATATAGCTCAATGATATTTGACCACTTTAGTAGCAATTAATTGAATTTAGAAGTTGCTTCACAATTGAAGTAGTGGAAAAGTATTCATAAAAGAACTTTGTCGAGTATCAAGAAAATTATTCTTGTAGTCGAGTATTAAAAATTCATCTAACATTCATAAAGACATAAATAATTGATTTCACTACATGACTTGGTCTCTATTTATCGAATAATCATCAATGTTCATCTTCATTCTCTTTGCATATGAGTTTCCTAAAGTCATCCCCACTATACAATGATTAGAAATATTTAAAATATTTAAACATGTCATTACCTATTAATACCGTACACGTATTCAATAATAATAGTGACTAGATTTAATTTATGTATTAAACCATTAAAAAATTATAATATATTTTTTATAAGAACTGAGAATTATTCAAATGATTAGTATTATAAAAACCACTCCCATAGACTTGTAGTAAGTCAATAATTCAAAAACTTTAAAACATAAAATAAAAGAAATATCATGAAAATTATTTTTTATGTTATAATTTCTTTGTTCATTAGTTTATATCATAGTTGTTATAATATATATATATATATTTTCAAATAAATAAAATATTTAAAAATATAAACAAACTTGTAGTTAATAAATTTATTTAAATGACGCTAAAACAGAGTGTACTGTAAAAAAGTAATTTTTTCCAAAATAATAAAAGCAATGTACTTACCATAGGAGGAAGCCTTTTGGTTAGTATACTTACCATTCCATTACATGCGGTTGGTATACTGACTATACGAGTAGATTTGTGGTGTGATAGGTATACTAGACATGCAAATAATTTTTTAATGTGGACACTTTAAAAAAAAATTAGTACTTCATGGTTACTTACCAATCGGCTTCATGGTTGGTTGATTCTCTCCATGGTAGGTTAAAAAACCTCTTCCGGGTAAGTTTTATAATTTTCAATAGGTATGGATTTATAATTTTTAGTAACTTCAAAAAAATCATGGTAGGTAGTTTAGAACTATTTTTACTACAACGCACACAACACTACCAATGATCCAGGCAAGGGATCCACCGGCTTTTATCCGCACTTAGCAGAAAGCACTGATAAAGGGGGGGGGGGTGCTTTATCAGCACTAGATAAAAGTGATGATAAATTTACCATTTATCGTTGCTATTGTTAGCGCTGATAATATTTTTTAATAAAAAATATTATTAACTTATATCAAAATTATTATATTTATATTAAAAAATAATGTTTATTTGTATATATTAAATAAAAATCAAATGTTTATAATTAATATATATTTTTTAATAATTAAAATATATATAATATAAAAAAAGCATTTATAAGATTATAATTAATTAATTAAATATTTAAATAATTATAAGATTATAATAAAATTTATTAAATAATAAATATATTTATTATATATATAAATATATATTTATGAATATATATTTAAAAATATATTTTTATAATTATATTTTTATAATTATACATTTATAATTATATATTTATAATTATATATTTATAATTATATATTTATAATTATATATTTATAGTTATATATAAATATTTTTTAATATATATAATTTTAATTATAATTATAAATAAATGTATAAATATATATATTTAAATAAATATATCTTTCAAATGAATGTGGTCGATAAATATATTGATGCATGAATATAATCGACGTTCATATGTTTTGTATCATGAATGTTCAATTATGCATTACACCCTCATTTACTATTCATGTTGTCCATATTGATGACTTGTTTTTTATGATCTATACTTTACTAGCTATATGATTCATTCATGTGATATATATATATAAATAATTATAATAATTTTTTAAAATTATAAATATATTTATTATATTTATAATTATATATAAATATTTTTTGAATATATATATTTATAATTTTAATTATAAATAAATAAATATATTTTAATAAATATATGTCTTTAATTAATATATATATATATATATCATTAGATAATATATTAATTTTTTTTATTTAGGTTTATATATTGATGCATGAGTATATTGATCCTATATGATCAAAAAGATTATTTGCGGGCGAGGTTGTGAATTATGTTTTAAATGTAAAGATTACCTATATTATGACGAAGCACACTTGTGCATATGTCATATATTCATCATTATGAATTTTCACTTATAAACTGACACATGTATGATTCATGCATGTTATACCCATGAACTTATGATGTTCTCATAAATACGTATAATATTACAATAAATATATTTAAATAATAAATTTATTTATTAAATTTATAATTATAAAATTTTAATTATATAGAAATAAATTTTAAATTTATTTATTTACAATCATTATTATAACTGTATATATATGTATTTAAATAATTATATAATTATAATAAATAAATTTATTACAATTTTATAAATACATAAATTGATATATTAATATAGATACATATATATATATTTATAATTATATAAAAATATTTATAAATTTGTTTATTTATAATTATTATAATAATTATATATATAAATAATTATAAAATTATAATAATTATATTTATAATAATATTTTTTTTCTAAATATAAATAATTAAATAAATATATTTATAAATATATAAAATATTATATATATATATATACAAATAATTATAATTATAATTATAAATAAATAAATAAATATTTAAAAAATTATAAATAAATAAATATTTATTTATTATCATAAATAAAAATAAATAAATGTATATTTAAGTACATATGAAATTAAAATAAATATATTAATTATATATATATTTTTATAATTTTATAATTATTTAAATAATAATGAAATTTAAAAAATATAATTAATATAGTTATTTTATTTTCATTAGAATTTGAATATATATATATATATATGTTACTATAAATAAATATAAATTTATTTTTCAATTATAATTATAAATATAATAAATATATTCGTTATAATTTTATAATTATAAATTATTTATTAATATTTGGTCTTTATTAGTGCTTTTTTAGCACTGATAAAGATAACCCTTTATCAGCCCTAATAAAATGTTGATAAAGGTCTGTTTTATCAGTGCTTTGTATTTTAATGTGGATAAAAATTTCCTTTATCATCACTTTTCAAAAATCATTGTTAAAAGTGTGTCACGTTTTTATAAATGGACTCCTAACATATCCACTTGTCACACGACCCTCAAGATTTTATAGAAGCTGAGCTTCACCGCCACCTCCATATCTACCTTACCTCCTCTGCATCCACCCCCGCCTCTGCCTCCCCCACCCCCACCTCCACCTCTACTACCCACGCCTCCTCCTTCTCTACCCCCACCTCCACTTACCCACCTCCACTGTCCCCACCACCACTCTAATTGCACCTCCACCACCTCTACCGTCGCCTCTACCTACGATGCACCGTTCTCTGCTACCCCACCTCTGTTGGCCCCGCCTTTACCTCCCTCTCCACTATCCCTATTTCCCCCACCTCCGTCACCACAATCGCTACTTCCGCTGCCTCAGCTACCCCCGCCATCCCTGTTGTTGGACCGTATATTCCAAATAGTCTAAATAGATGTTTGATATTATTTGTGCACAGGTAGTCTAGAGATTCTATATGTTCTCATACTGATAGTGTCCATCCTTTATTCATGAATGCTGAAAGTATGAATTTTACCTCTAGTGAGGAAGATATTTTGTAGAATTTCTACTAATCCTTCATTAGTTGGTGATCTTATCCTTTGTATATATGTAATATAAAACAGGGTAGTTACCTATGTGGTGATTAATCCCAATTATTTTATCTTGGATGATATCCTATCTAGAGATGACCGGAGATTGATTAAAGTGTTTGCTGTAAGATTTCATTGAAATAGAAAACTCGATCTTTAGTATTGTTAATATGAAATCTGTTTTGATTCTATTTCTTAATGGTGAAACATAAAGAATCATAAAAATTCAAAAGTAGAATGAGTGATTATCTCAAATTTTTTACATTCTTTTGTAGTTGTTGAATTTTTGTGAATGATAGGAACACAACAACGAATCATCTACTAAAAAAATAAATAAAAACAAAATACTCCTATTTAAACCCAGAGGCCTTGTTAAGGGTTGATAATCATCATCACTTTGGTCTCATGATTTTTAACATTAACTTTTAAGTAGGATGAACACAATCAGGAATGATGATACATCATTCCACAAAAAAGCATAAGAGATATAGATACTACAACTCTATATTCTTGGAATCGAACATTATAAAAACTCTAACCTTGTATTACTCTTTTGTAAATTTTGATCAACTCCTAAAGAAAAACCCATGGATGTTTTTGCATTAGTTCTCAAAAATTGATCTTGGGAGAAGACAAAAACCCTAATGCTTTTTGATATGAAGAGGGAAAATTGGCAAAGAGTGAATATCAGATGAAGGGACCCCCTATAGGAAAAAAATCCACTTAGATCCTAAGAGTGGTCCAACAATAAGTGAGCATAAATATATATGACAAACCGTGGTCACCTCTAAGTCTTTGTACATCATCCCATATGTGTAAAAGACAGAAGAAATATAATACCAATAATTCAAAATTAAAAAAAAATATTTTTTTAACATTCACTTCATTATGTTAAGAATTATTCCCTTTAAAAACATTTCTCAAATTAAGATACCAATCTATAAGGTTATAAAACCAACCTAAGAAAAATCTAAAAAATGAAGTTTGTGTTTAATGATACAATAATTTTCTATAATAGAAAAAAATTTCAATTGAGTACCATGTTTTAAAAAATTATTTAAAAAATTATTTTATTGAATATACTCCACCTAAAACAATTAATCCTAACATCATATCTATTAGTGTAAAAATATAAATATTTCATTATTATTTGGTAAATTTATCTCATTACATGGTTATTTTGGTAAACAATCGTGTTAATAATATCATATACAATTGTTGTATAATTAATCAAAAAACATATTGTACAAATTATTTTTATATATTATTCCACCTCTATTCATTTGGGTATCTAACATTTAGGATTAATCAATAAATTGTATCTCAATGTTCACATTAGGGTTTGACACCAAACTATTAGGGTGACCAATAATTTTTTAATCTGACACAATAAAATATATGGACATCTAACTATTAAGGTCACCCATACAGAATAATTTATGTATTGACAAGTGTTTTATTGAGATCAAAAGCTCAAGATTGAAATTAGATGTATATATATAAATTAAATAAAAAATATATATCAAAATATACGATAATCGATTATGTTATTCTAAAACTCAAAGTCAGCTTGATTTAGTACCCGAGTAGATTGAGCTTGAGCTCGACTTGAAAACAACTGAGTGCTGAATTCAAATATTTGTCCATCCAAGCCCGAGTAGCTTGCAAAAACATCTAGCTCATTTACCACCCAAGGTTACCATCATCAAGTACTGGGTTTCTATATTGGTATGCTTTAGAGAATATATCAATATTTCTTATTAGTTATTAGATAACCTTGCTTAGCTTAGGAAACTAATGTGTAATTATAAGAACAATTGGAGGATGTTTTTTTTGGGATCTTCATGACCTTCCTATCTTGTTGTTCTTGAAGTTTGAGCATATGTATAACACCTAATATTTAACTATAGTAAGTAAATATGTTATTTATTATGTTTTATATTGTTGAAAGTTATTGAAGAATAATTTATAATGAATTATTTTATTGGATACTTAATGATTTATTCAACGATATCCATTCATTGAAATAGGATTCAAGTCAATGTTAATGTTTCCTATAGGTTTATTTTTTTTTCATGATTTTTTAAAGAGTTGGTGCAGTTTTAGAATGAGTTTGAGATTTATAAGAAGTACAATAGTCATCTCTATATTATTTTGGATTTAAACACCCTATATAACTCCCAATAAAGTGCGATTACCTATATATTTAGATCATCGTTGAGAAGATCTTACAAATAATTGTCCATCCTATGAACTTAAAATATTATATTTCCCTTGTATATGATTCCAATCTATGTATGTGTTCTATTTATTTGAACTACATGTGTCCAGATTCACATTCCTAGGATATATATATTGATTTTTTGATTTTGTATCTTTATCCATAACTCAAATTTCACTTTTATATTGTTTTCCCCAATCAATTAAACTTTAATAGTGCATTATATACCAATTAATGTATGTTTTTCTATAATATACTATTTTTGTACTTAAAATATAAATTGGTTTTTGGAAGAGAACATCTTTTAATGGAAAAGCATATTTTATTGAGTGAGTTGATTTTAAAACCAAATTTCTGAGGGAATGAAAAATATTTTAATCTTTGTGGAATTTTTTAAATATGTTTTTTCTTCTATTTTCATTTTTACATGGAAATTTTGGTATTGAAATTAAAAGGGGATTTTGAGAAATGAATTAATTTTTGAAACCATGTGTGAAGATTTCCTTGTAGGAAGGATTTTTTTTAATTTGAAATATTTTACATGTGGTTTAATTAATTATGAAAATTTAGAGAATTTTTTATAATTTTTGGAAACAATTTAAAATGAAAATTTTGGATTTGATTTTTAATAATTTGGATTGTTTTCAAACTATGCATGTATTTTTGAAATAGTGTTTGCAACTGATTGATATATTTTAAAACGGTACATTATTTTATAGAGGAATTTTTGTAAATGGTAGGTTTTTAATGGGATTTCAAGTGTGATTTTATAAATTGTTTTCAAAGGACATCTAAAATTTATTTTTTACATAGTTTTTTATGTTTATATTTTTATAGAATTAGTAAAACCATTTCATTATATAGAAAATACAAGTATATTAATAATAAAATAATGACAAGGGAATGTCACTAACTCTATCCAACCCATAGTATTTCCATCATGAACTCACTCCTACAAAAAGTGAATTAATGTTTAACCCCATCGAAACTCTTAAACCTACTTTACATCCAACATCACCTGCACAGTTTAAATTAGCGAGCTCCTCTATAATTACATCTTCTTTCTGTTTTGGTGTTATCTATTAATGGGATGAGGCTCAGACAAAAAAATGAAATAATAAATATCATTAAAATATTGATTTTCCTTTATTTTAAAGGACCCTTTAGTGTATTTATTTTGTTAAATATTAATATTACTAAATCAAATAGGATGGATATGAATAAAGAATGGATGTATGCCAATCATCTGATAGAAGAGTATAAAGATGGAGTGAAATAGTTCATCATGTTTTCAAAAGATCATGCATATGGACCTTCAAAAATCTATTTTTTATGTTTAAACTATTATTACTCAAGACAAATTTTTCCAGAGGAGTTGGAAGAACACTTGATCAGTCATGGAATAGATCAAAGTTATAAATATTGGAATAAACATGAGAAAATGAGAATGTAACTAGTGGGTGGGATAACACTACATTTAATGGATCATATAATATGATTACAAGTGTGGATAATGAAAAAAAATATATCAAGGATGTGATTACAGATGTGAATGATGATGAATATCATATTGAGGAAATTATAGGGATAGTTGAAGATGAACATTATGATTACCCAAAATTGTTTGAGAAGTTAAGGAGTTCATAAAAGACACCATTGTATGTTGGTTGCACTAAATATACAACATTTTTAGATTTACTGAAGCTATATAATTTGAAAGTAGGCATCATATGGAGTGACACCAATTTTAGGGAATTAATTGATCGCTTGAATGACATGCTCCCAGAAAATAAAAATCTCCAAAGCCAAACATACAATGCCAAAAAATTCTATGCTCAATGGGTATGATCTTTGAAATAAAACATGTTTTCTTGAATGACTGTATACCATTTTTTAAGGACCAAAAATCACTTACATAATTCCAAAAGTGTGGTAATTCTCAATACAAGAAAGATGAATTTTTTCCTTTGAATGTTGTATGGTAGTTTCCAATCATTCCAAGGTTTAGGCGCCTATATGCATATGAGGAGACTATATGGAAATTGACATGGCATGTTGATACTAGAATTAATGATTGGAAACTATATCACCCAGTAGACTCTCCTCAATGGAAGAGAATTGATCATGAGTGTCCTGAATCTGGAAATGAGTCGAGAAACCTTCATCTTCCATTATTTACTGATTGAGTGAATCCTTTTGGTTTCCAAATAACCACACACAATATATGAAAAATTATGTTGGTAAATTATAACTTCCCATCATGATTATACCTGAAACAAAAATACATCATGTTATTTATGCTTATATTAGGAAGAAAACAACCAGGTAATGATATTGATATTTATTTGGCTCTATTGATTAAGGATTAGAAATTATTGTTGGATTAAAGTGTTATTCTATTTGATGATTATAGGAATGAAGATTTCACATTGAGATTCATATTGTATGGGACAAAAATGACTTTCCAACTAATAGAATTTTTTTAGGATATAGCATTGAAGGTACTCGAGGGTGTCCCATTTTCAGATAAGGTACGCAATCAATAAGGTTGAAACATTCATAAAAAACCATGTTTCTATGATATTGAAGATTTATACCTTGATAAGATAATTACTGATATTGAAAAACATCATTCAATGGATTTTTAGAAGAACAAACATCACCATATCCACTAATTGTCGAAAAACTATTTGATAATGTAAAATACATAGACACTGTTTTTGGTAATCCATTTTTAAAAAACCTTATAAAAACTGGCTGAAAAAAGAGGTCAGTTTTTTTGAATTTCGATAATGGAATTTTATTTACACCAGATACTTTCATGATGTTATACATGTTGAAAAAAATTAATTTGATAGTGTCATCGACACATTAATTAATGCGCCTGAAAAAATATAGTATGTCATTGAGGATAGGTCGGACATGGTTGACATGGTAATATGGGAAGATTTGGTGTTGGTGAAGGGTGAAAAATGAACTTTTCTTCATCCAGTTGCTTAAAATCATTCTAGAAAAAATAGATATTAGTTTTCAAATTATTGAATGACGTAATGGTTCTAGAGGTGTATCCATCAAACATCAAGAACATCGTGTCAATAACTGATTTAATATTAAAGGGTTTGAAATTACATGACTTCCATGTTTTGACTAAATATGTAATTCATATATCTTTACATTAAATTTTCCAAAGAATGTCTATCATACATTAACCAAGTTCTGTTTCTTATTCAAAGATATATGAATCAAAGTTATAGACCCAAAATAATTTTTGACTATGGAAGAAGAAATTGCTGTCATATTGCGGGAATTAGAAATATTTTACCTAATAAATTTATTTGATATGTTAGTTCATTTAATGATTCAATTTGTGAGAGAGATTCAAATATGTGGTCCTCTACGCTATATATCGATATATCCCATTGAATGGTATATGAAAATATGGAAAGGGTATGTCAAAAATCAATGTTGGATCGAGGGTTGTATTACAGAGGGTTATATTGTTGAGGAAGTTGTTAAATTATATACCGAATACCTATCTAGTGTGAAATTTTTTTTTCTACCAAAATCTCATCACACTTTGTAGTTTGTAGGAGAATAAATTTCTTGAAGAGATGTTTTCACAATCAATATTATAGATCGACAGAAGGCTCAACTTTACATTTCTCATAATAGGTTGGAGGTTTCCCCATATGTTGAAACCCACAAAGAAATTCTTAGGCATTTTATTCCATCATGGGATGAAATATGGATATGAAATACACATAATCAAATGTTTATATAATGGTTTTGAGAATATATTTTTAAGGAGTCAAATGAAAATCCGAATTAAATTTCAGAATGACAATGATGGCTTGCCAGAGGACCAAGTGTGTATGTATGATCTTACAATGATTATATAATTAATGGTTACAAATTCTATAAAAATTAACATGATGAAGAAAGTATCATGAAAAACAGTGGGGTTACACTTATTGTGGAATAGATGCACATTTCTAGTTTTAAGGATAGAAATATAAATTAAGTGAATATGTCAAACTTTGGTATCATCAAACAAATATTAGAGTTGGATTATACAACATTCCATGTTCTATTTTTTTAATGCAAGTGTGTTGATAACAGAAGTAATTTTAAAATTGATAAATTGTCATTCTTGAAAGATGATTTTAGTAAATAATATTTCAAAGGTGAACTTTTTATAATTGCATCATAGTTAGTACAATTATTTTATATTACAGATCATGAAAACTAAAAGTGGTCAATTGTTCTATTATCAACCAAAACCAATGAAGAGTCAGATGAAAATTAAATTGTGAGTGACTTTTTCATTGGGGAATCAAAATCAATTCATATTGGTACCAATGTAGATGATGTTTTGTATGTCATAGGAGACCACACTAAGGGGATTTCGATAGTCGATAAAGGGGTCAAATCCATTCAACCTTAAAAAAATATATTTCAATAAACATGTTATATTTTATTTGTAATATACATCATGTTACCACATGTTATTATCTGTTCATTGATAAATTTATATTCTTTATAAGAAATGTTAAACCACTTTTGCAGATAATGACTTATTCACATACTGATGCTCCCAATCCCAAGGCACAATATATTTGTCAACATACTGCTGATCGTAGTTTAAAGAAACACCGACCTTCTACACGTGCTAGTGCTCCCAATCCTGAGACACAATCGGTATCTTAACCTGCTGGTGATCACAGTGTAGAGGAACACTGACTTTCTACATGTGTTGGGGATCTTAATCCCAAGGCTCAATAGGTATCTCAACCGACTCATGCTCATAGTGTAAAGGAACACCCCCCTTTTTAATGTGCTTATGCCCCCGATGTAGAGGTACAATGACCATCTGCATTTGCTGATGCTACCGCTCTATAAGAATTCAATGATAATGTTGAATATGAGGAAATGATAGGTGATGAAGGAACAATGATGAAAAAAATAATCACTATAGTTTGATGGTGTTATAAAAAACAATTAAGGATAAAATAAAATGGATTAAATACGAGGTCATATGGAATGTGTAGGGACAACATTTTAGCCCCGAATAAGGCCATGTTCAGCAGTTATATTGGAATCATCACCTGAAAATGTGTTCCAATTGATGTAGATTAATGGAACCATGTTGTGATTGTTCTTAAGGCACTAATTTGATAAGATATTATAATAAAATTATGTTATCATTTCTTTATTTTAGTAAAATAAAATAAAATAATGAAACATCGACTTAGTCTTTATCATCCCTTGGAGAGTGTATTTATAGTAGATGACTCCCACAAAAAATAATAATTAATTAATTTGGAATGATTCATAAATGATTTCATGAAATTGTAAAGAGACATCATCTTAAAGATGTAGAAGGGAGAATAAACCCACACCAACCACTTATCTATACACACCTTATAACCTAAGAGTCATGTGATGCATTTACTGGACGTCGTTCAGACGAAACTTTTCCTGTACATTGTTTCTAGTAATAAATTTTTTGACTATACATGTATTATTAACATTGATTGACAATTTTTAATTTATGAAACAACAACTGAGTGTGGAAAATAAGGTATGGGAAACAAAACCAACACACCCATACTGTAAAGCAAGGATGGAGTACTTTCCACTTGAAAAAAATTGGTACATATTTTAAATCTATCGTAATAATTTTATGTGATATGAAACAACAACATAATTATTTTCATACATTTATATGCATATTATTGAATCCAAATCCAATTCCACTTCTATCCCACACCTTGTATTATAGAAGTAGTCTTGTGTAAATAAATATGGGATACTAATAGATGAAAACATAAAAAATGTAGGAATTATGTTTAAGTACAACATAATAAAAATTTATTTTTATTTAAATATATATTACATAACAATGATAAATTATTTTATTATAATTTCTATCTAATATAGTCATAATAATTAGAAACACCTATAACAGATGACCACCTACTATCCGTGGCCTTGAAGCATCCAGAACAATATGGCCACGTTAGAGGTGCGGGTTTTGGAGTGACACCCCAAACATATTTTGAGGACAAAAACAAGAGGATGATCAAAATAAAGACATGAAACAGAGAAGATAATGAATAAATACCATCGAGGAATAATTCCAATGGTAGATAGAGTTGATAACAACTTTTATGGGGGGGGGGAGAAGAAACAACTCAAGAAAAACCCTCATGTGAAGATCCTGCCCAACCCTCACTAGCTTTGAGGTGATCCATTCCCCTCAAAGAGCTATCTTAGCCAAGGTAATAAATTTTCTAGTAACTATTTTTTTGATATGTGAATCAAATATACATTTATACCTTTCCTGTACTGATATTCTATAGGGTGATTATAACTATGACTTATATTTATCAACACCCACCCATTTCCTTGTAGTGAGGGATACACAGTTCAATGACAAATAAGATTGTATAAACAATAGAACACTTTCAACAGATCATCTTAGATTGTTAGTTAGTGTAGTCTATTTTTTTGAGCACTGAGATACCTGTTCCAATTGATGAGGAAGATATTCATAAGGTTGAAAAAGCTGTTGGAATATTCATCGCATGACCATTACATCTTGTAAGAAAACATATAGATAATGTGGTATTTATTTCAAATTTATTTTTCAATATAAACCTTTAAAAATTAATTAAAAAGCTTTGAACCAATGAATGTTATTATATACACACAAAGGGAATGGGTTAAAACAAAATACCATCTTAGGACTATCTAAATGAACAAAAAACCGATCGAAAATATCTAATGAAAGTACCTTTACCCCACCCATTCTATATCCAAATTTACTATCATTAAAGGTTCATGTGGATAAAAAGTTAAAAAATTTTCATACTCATATACAATATTTTGAAGAAAATATGTACAGAGAGGAAATAAAAGACTTCATTAGTGTTGAGAATGTAAGTGAATTCATTGACCATGATTATCTTGGTGGCTTAGTGGTAAATGTAAACATGAGGTATGTTTTTATGATTTTATTTTCCAAAATCTGATATACTATGTTAACTATAAATAAATACATTTCATATTTTTTTAGAAGATGTATATATCAAAAACAATTGAAGGGATTTACCCATGAAAAAATTGGGACTCGTTAACCCTCACATATTCTCTACAGAACTACCAAAAATAGATTTCAACAAAAATGATGAAATATTGGTAGGCCTGGTCAAATCGTTTGAAAGATAATTTATGGATAAAATAGTCCTCTTAAGATCAATTAAGGAGGGGAAAAATATAAAATTTAATCATATATAATATATTTTAATTAATTTCATTAGTTATTATTTTTTGTATTTTAAAGTAGTATTGTATGATCATTGTGGTCAATTCGGATACTCCAAATTTATATTATCTTTTAATGAGGATTTTTTATGATAGGACAATGTATAAATATCATGAAAAATAAGGAATGAGGCCATGGGATAAGTATAAGGTCCAAGATAAGCTCTATGAATAGACACGTATCAGGGTATATATAATAATATTTCACTCTCCAAACACATCTTAAAACAAATTAATTATTCTACTCAATGTATCTATAGTGTTTTAAACAAACCAATGGAAAAGATTATGGTTATTAAGATTTTAAATTTATCAGAGATATTATATTCCATGAACAAACTTGCATCCCTAAAGTGGTATTTTCAAAGATAATTACCATTTCATTGAAAATATTTATTAATCCTTTATCTAATTATATTTTTCCAGTACTACTATGATTTTCAAAAAAAAACTCATATTCACAAGATGATATATATGTTCTCAGAAATTAATGGGTAGCATACCTAATGGAAGAATGTATAAAAATAAAATGAATATGTGAATTAAATATAAGTAATGTATTGTTTTATTTATATTTTTAATTTAATTATTTTAAGTATTACTCACATAAGAATTGTTTTTTATATAGGAGGATTTTTTTTGTTTCGGGTTGGGTGGTTTATTTAAAGATAATCTTGCTCGTGGGAGATAAGGATTAGAGGCTACAACTCAAAATTCAATGATAAGGTAATGTTTTTTTAAATATACTACTTTTTTCCAAATAATATTATATGTTCTATAGTACAATAACATAATCTAAATTAAATGTTTGACAACTTAATTTAAAAATTTTCACTCATTGAAAATTGAGAAAATATTCTCAAATTGTCTTGATAATTTAGTAAAATGATTTAAAAGTCATTTTTGATGTGTATAAAGTAGTCTCACATCAAAGTGATGCACTATGTGACTATTATGACTCAAAATGCGTGTTCTTAGATTGAAATTTCCTTTTAATAAAAAAACACAACTCGTATTCTGGAAACCGATCAAATACATTAATATTGTTTTGACACTTTAGGAAAATGATATATACATCATTTTTAATGTTTAAAAATAAAAGTCACCTGAATAGGATGCATGCTATTGTTGGTATAACTCAAACTATTTATTTAAAATTGATATTAATTTTAGTAAAAAGAACAAGTTTATATTTAAAACTAATCAAAACCATTTGAATTGATTTGATATTTTAGAATAACAATAGATGAGTCATTTGTGGCTTGTAGGAGTCAACCACACCTCAATACAACACACAGTGTGACTAGTATGACTCCAAGTGTGTCTTTTTATTTAAAATTGACATTAATTTAAGTAAGAAGAATAAGTGACATACTAAAAACTGAGAAAACACATTCATATTGTTTTGATAATTTATTAAATTGATTCATGAGTCATTTTTAATGTGTTGGAATCAAACACATATCAATACAATGCATAGTGTGACAGTTATAACTCAAAATTTCCACTATCAGTTTAAAACTAGCAATTTAGTTCAAAACCTATCACCTAATGAAAAGAAAGCAAGCGTTCTCAGATTTTCTTGATAATTTAAGACAGTGATTCAAAATTTATTTGTGATGTCTATCATGTATTCTCACATCAAATAAATTCACAATGAAACTGGTATAACTCAAAATGCATGTTTCTAGTTTGAAATGAAATTTTAATAAAAAAATTAAAGCGTACAAAAAAATAAAATATAATTCACTCAGATTGTTTTTATATTTTTGGAAAAAGATCCATGAGTCATTAGTGACTTTTAAGAGTAAAACAAACATCAATACGGTGCACAGTGTGATCGATATGGCTCAATGTGTATCTTTTTATTTAAAATTGGCAAAAAATTATACAAAAAGAACAAGTGACATATTGAAAACTAAGAAAAAACAGTGATATTGTTTTTATACTTTTAGAAAATGATCCATGAGTCATTTTTGATTTCTAAAAATCAAACACAACTTAATCTAATGCACAATTTCTATTATCAGTTTAAAATTGGCATTTTAGTTCAAACATCTCCCACATTGAAAAACAAGAAAAAAAAATACTTGGTTTGTTTTGATAATTTTTGAAAACAATTCATAAGTATTTTTTGACATGTATGAAGAATTATCATGTCAAGCCGACACACGATGCGACTAACATGACTCATAATGTGTGTTCTGAGTTTGAAATGACATTTTAGTAAAAAAACAAAACTAGCATACTGAAAACCAAGAAAAAGTATTCAGATTGTTTTCTTAATTTAAGAAAATGATTTATAAGTCATTTGTGATGTGTTGGAATCCTATGCACCTAAATGTACCAAATAGTGTGGTTGACATAACTCAAAGTGACTCTTCTTATTTAAATTTGACATTAATTTTAGTCAAAAGAACAAGTGCATACTGAAAACCAAGAAAATACATTCAAATTGTTTTTATATTTTAAGAAAAAAAAATCCACGAGTGATTTGTGATTTATAGGAGTCAATTGAACCTCAATACGATTCATAGTGTGACCTGTATGACTCTAAGTGCATCTTTTTATTTAATATGGTTATTAATTTAGTTAAAAAGAATAAGTGACATTCAGAAAATTGAGAAAACATATTTTGATTGTTTTAATACTTTAGAAAAATGATCCATGAGTAATTTGTGATGTGTTAGAATCAAGAAATCCTCAATCTGATGCATGGTGTGATCAGTATGACTCAAAGTGTCCGTTATCAGGTTAAAATTTTCATTTTAGTTTAAAAAGTATCCCTCACCAAAAATGAAGTAAACACACTTATATTGTCTCGAAAATTTATAATAGTGATTTATAAGTCATTTTTGACATGTATGAAGTAGTCTCACATCAAATACAAACAAGATGGAACCAATATGTCTCAAAATACACGTTTCTAGTTTGAAATGACATTTTAGTAAAAAAACACAACTGGAATATGGAAAATAGAGAAAACACATTTGGATTGTTTTCATTCTTTAGGAAAACGATATATATGTCATTTTTTGTTTTTAGGAATTATCCAAACCCCAATATGATGCATGGTGTGGTTGATATAACTTGTGTCTATTTAAAATTGACATTAATTTTAGTAAAAAGAACAATAAATAAATTAAAAACTGAGAAAACACATTAAACTTGTTTTTATATTTTAGAAATATGATCAATGAGTCATTCGTGACTAATATGAGTCAACCGAAACTCAATATAATGAATAGTGTGACCGGTATGACTCAAACTGTGTCTTTTTATTTAAAATTTACATTAATTTAATTAAAAAGAACATGTGACATACTAATAACCATGAAAAAAAATTCATATTGTTTTCATACTTCAGGATGATGATCCATGAGTCACTTGTGATGTGTAGGAATCAATCACACCTGAATCTGACACACGGTGTGAACTGTATGACTAAAAGTGTCTGTTATAAATTTAAAATTTACATTTTAGTTCAAAACATGTCACTCAAAGGAAACCAAGAAAATTTGATTCAATTTTATTGATAATTCATGAAAATATATCATGAGTAATTTGTTACATGTATAAAGTAGTCTCATGTCAAAATGTCTCATGATGTGATCAATATGACTCATAATGGATGTTTCTAGTTTGAAATGACATTTTAGTAAAAAAACAGATCTGACATACTGAAAAATTAGAAAACACATTCGGATTATTTTCATTCTTTAGAAAAATGATCCATTAGTAAATTGTGATAGGTATAAATTAGTCACACCTAAATCCAACAAGTGACATACTCAAAAACTGAGAAAACACATTCAGATTGTTCTGATATTTTAAAACAATGATCCATCACTCATTTATGAAATGTAAAAACCATCCCCACCACAATGCGATGCACGATGTGACCATTATAACTCCAAATGTTTCTTTTTTATTAAATATTGACATTATATTAATGTATTGTTTCATATTAATGATTAATTTATTATTTCTAGTATCACTTACATAATTTATATTTTCTTATATAAGTGGCATCTTTTGATTAGTTTGAGATGATTTGTTTGGAAACTTATACCATGGGTGGATGTTTTTAGAGCGGATCATGGGCATCAAAAGATGAAATATCAATGTTTTTAAATTTTTGGTGGATAATTGTCAATTTAATTATATAAAATATTGTTTGAAATGTATATAGTAGTGTTTTTTATATACCATGGGAAGAATTTTTTTTATTCATGATTTCAATTAAATGTATGTATAATTGTTTGAAATTATTGGTTTTATAACATTTTTTGAAGTTACAGGTTTTTTGCTCGGTCTGTTATTATATTAACAGCACATTGTAGCAAGCTAAGCATTTATCAGTGTTTTAGTGTGGATAAAGGATCCCCTTTCTCAGTTCCTTTTTAGTGCTGATAAATTGGACCCATTTATCATTACTATGATTAACAATGATTTTTTAGCACTGTAAAATCCTATTAGCGCACTGTTAAAAGGAATATGTGTAGTAGTTCTAGGAAAGATACTTGAAAAAGGGAATTGACCCCATGACTGCCACCCCAGACCCCTAACCCCTAAAACCACATCCTCTTACTCGAGGATACTCTAGGTAGGTAGTTTAACTTATGTTCACCTTTGAAAACTTTACTCATTGTCACTTATAATATTTTTTATGGTTGTTTCTAATAGATCATGGTAGGTACATGCAATGTGAAGCTACTACCATCAGACCAAAATAGAGAGATGTTTAAAACTTATACTACATGGATGTCGTGGTTGATCTAGTCTTGCTACTTTGCAACCATAATGGAGACCCTAATACAGTGTTACCATTGTGAGGTCCATATTGATGGTGGCGGGAGTGGTGTGTAGTTGAACGGTTATACTAACATGGTTTATAATTATATATTTCATGCATGGTGATTCTACACTGGGTGTTATGAACTACTGCCAAGTGAGATCACTATCAGTGGCTGTCGTATTATTTTGTGATGCTAAGAATGGTCAATGCAGAGGTATGCTATGTTGGTTTCTTGTAAGGAGTTCTACTAGGTGCTGGTATCGTGCCTACATGGAAAAACATTCTTATTGAACTGAGGGGTTTACAAAATCTATTGAGCAGAATGAGCGAGGACTAAAGCTTAAATAAAGTCAGTGACTTGTGTGAAAGTGAGCTATAGGAATTAGACATTATGGAGATGATAATAATTGAAAACTAAACACACACACACACAAATATGTAAAACCAATAAACATAATATAAATGTTTAAACTAATAATAATGATAATAATAATAATAATAATAATAATAATAATAATTAAATAGAATTAATAAATATTTTTTTAAAAAATATACAAAAGAATTAAAATGATTTAAATAAATTATTTTAAATAGTTAAAATTTATCAATTTAAATTGATAAAATATAAAAATTTAGAAAATATAAAATTAAATGAAATTGAGCATTAACTCCAAAAATATAAATCTTAATAAAAATAAACATGATCCAATAAAATATTTTCAATAAAATTTTTTGTAGTGTGATATAAAATGAATATTTAAATAAAGGGTTTTACATTTTATAAATGAAAGATTTTTAAAATTATCAAATAAAATAAAATAAAAATAAAATTTTTGAAACTAATTATATGGATATTCACGACCATAAAAACAAATTTACCCAGTGCAACCCTTAATTAATGTTAATAAAAAGCACTGATAAAAGGATCTTTCAACAGTGTTAAAAAAGTTTTGTTTAATTTACCTCTTTATCATTGATTTTTTATTGTCTATAAAGGAACCCCTTTATCAATGCTTTTTAGCACTCTTAAAGGGACCCCCTTCATCAACAGTTTTTAGTAGCACTGATAAAGGAGGGTATTTTTGAGTATTTTTACTAGAAGTGATAAAGGTTATATTTCAAAAAATATTAATATATGATTATATAAATAAATTTATATTGATATAAATATAATATTTATATTTTTAAATATTTTTTATATAATTATAAATAGACCTTTACTCTTAATATATAAGATATTTAGTGAAAATGAAATATAAAATATTTTCTTTAAATTATTAATTATTAATTAATAATTTTATAATTATTTTCGAGTAATAATCATTTAATAACAGTTTAAAGAAATAAAAAAATAAAAAAATCAATAAAATATCTAAAATAAGTTGAAATCGTAATTCAAACATCCAAGGACCATAAATTTTGATCCGAGTGCCCATTTGAGCTCTACTACATATCAAATCGAAGCCTACGAAAAACTTTAGACATTGGTTATAGAGAGGATCCATATATCCCATTTTTATATGACAAAAAATGCCTATAAAACCTATAAAACTGAGTATTTATTGGGGATACCCAAATATTTTAACATTCAATGGAGTTTCTGCATCATTTAAGGAGGTATTTTTGCCTTTTTAGTGGTGAGTAAATTTATTCTCAGGGATTTCAAACATATTGGTATTCTGGATTCGAAATTTTATCATTTTTCATAATGTAATATTATTTATAATCAAATATATAACAATATATTCATATTTTTTATATATTCACACATAAAAATTTAATTTTATAAATAAATCATTAATCATATTTACTTATAAAATATATTTATCAACATATAAGCCTTATATAAATAAAAAATAATTTCCATTTTATTTAAAATAAAAATATAGGGATTTTTATATACCTATATAATGTGTGTGTGTCTGTGTGTGTGTATTAGTGGTGTGTCTGTATTGACAAACTAATATATATTATCTATATATTCTAGAATATGTACATACATATTAAAATATAATATATGTAAATATTTATAAATATACATAAATATGTATAATTATACTTACAGATACACATTATATATATATATATCTCTGTGTGCGTGTTGTATATATGTATTTATTTATTTATTTATAAACACAAACAAAAAAACGTACACTATTGGAATAATGACCTATACCCAAACTTCAAAACTATGGGTATTTCCCCCAGAACCATGGGTATAGGCTATACCCACGGTTTTGGGAACTGTGGGAATCATAGGAGTCTGTAGAGATCCAAAACCTATACCCATGATTTGGTAAACTGTGTGTATAGTTTTTTTCCACCATGTCACAGGGTTAAACCCACTAGACACCATGTCATAGCCTTAAACCCACAGTTTTAAAACCGTGGGTATAAATATTAAAAAATGGGGTTACAAATTCGATCTCGTGACCTGATTTTCCAATAGGAGGCATCATAACACTCCAGTTGTATAACTTACATATAAATATGGATACATTTAGATAATATATTAATCTGACCATACGGGTTTCAATCCTATGACTTTTCCTTTAATTTCCAGTGACTCACAACTCCAGTTATTAACACTATGTTAATATATTATATACATTTACCTAAATATATAAATCTAGATCTTAAAATTTAGTAAAAAGTAAGATGCACGATTCAATCCTGCAACCTTCGATACTAGCATGGAGTGCTTCACCAACCAACCTATCAAAATTTAGTTTATTTAAATTTGTATCTACCTAAATATATCAATCTAAACTATGGGTATATGATGGAAAAATGTCGGTATAGGGTTTTACCACCCTAATTTTTTCCCACATTCAAGCGGGAAACCTATACCCATAGTTCTAGAAGACCATGGGCAAATGGTTTTTTGCACAGACCTATACCCACAGTTTTCATAGAGAACCATGGGTATAGACCTTGAACTGTGACTTATACCCCACAGGTTTGGGAAAACTATGGGGATAAGTTCTAAAAGACCTTTATACTTAGGGTTTGAAAGAACCGTGGGTATTGGGGGACCAATACCCATGGTTTTTCCCAAAAGTTTTGGTAGAGGCCTTTTCTAGTAGTGATATTTTATAAATATATTTAAAAACAATCTTATAAATATATATTAACACAAGAATAAACATACTGATAAAAACTATAACTAAATATATTTATAAATTAATATATATAAATATATATTAATATATAAAAAATTATATAAATATATAAATATAAATATATATGTGTATATATATAAATATACCAATAAATATATAATAATATAACAACATATTTATATATTAATATATGAATAAATATAACTATATATATATATAACATGATGTATCATTAAATGTTGAATGAAATATTATGGATGATTGGAAAAGGTAAATATGTGCAAAGGAGAGGTCTCAGGTTCAAATCCAAGCAGAGGTAGGGGTGCGCGGGGTAGGTACGGGGGGGGGGGGGGGCACCTAACACTGTTAAAGGTGTGGCTGGCTCACACATGAGGAGGGATACATAGCACTATTGAGGGGGGAGGGGGGGGGGGTTGGGTCAAGCGCGGTTAAAAGGGGGGTGGGTCTGCCGTCAGATTTACAGTTTTTTTTAGTTTTTTAAGACTTTTTTGACTTTTATCCGTGTTTTTAGCATTGATAAACGAGGCCTTTATAAGGGCCTTTTTTTATCACTGATAAAAGGAACCCCCTTTTAATAAATCCTTAATTATCAGTGATTTTTTAGTAATGATAATGGATTTTTAGCCCTGATAAAATCCTATTTTACAGTAGTGATTCCTAAAAATATCCTTTAGACTAGTGAAGAATCTAAATTTCACATGGACTCTTGTTATAAAAAATATTGTCTGAGAGGATGCATGGTTGAAATTGAAACGTTGTTGAAAAATTGGATTACATAAAAAATTCTAAATATATTTTTCTTGTATATCTTATGATGAAAAATATTTAGAAACAACTAAAACATATTATCAGACTATTCCAAAGAGAAATAAATTTCTAATTTTTGTTGTATTTTTATTTTTGTAAATCATAAAGAGAGAAAAATCAATAAAAACTGAGAAAGATAAGTATTTCGTCCGAGTGGGGATGAATTTATGATTATTATATCCTATTCATATTTATTGAGTTTTTTTTGAAAGTGATCTGAGCAAAAGAAGATGAATTAATTCAATTGATATTTATATGAAATTTTATTTAAATTTATATTGAAATTTTCAGTTTCTTTACATTTTTTGTACTTTCTAAAAAGGGGATGATTATTGATTCAATGAATTACTTATTTTATTTATTTTTCAAATAACACTATATTTATTAAAATGATATAACATGAGATTTCGTTTAATTTATTGGGTTTGTAAAAAATGAACTTCTGATGACTAAAATAGCTAATAATTATATGAGTTATATAAAAATTATATAATATTATCATCTATGCCATATTATATCAATCAGTTTTCAAATAAATATTTATGTTCTTTATAAAATCACCATTAAATTATTAATCACAATATTTTCTTTGATATATGAATAAGTTTTTACCCATTCAGTGACAACTGACTTTGTGATTTGTGAATATTTGACCATTGGAGTTTGTGATAATGATGTCTATAAATAGATGCAAACCTCAAGCATGAGAAAAACAAAAAACCACAATCCAGATTGATCATTTTAAAGTTTCTATTTGTTTTTAATATTTTCAATTTCATGTTTCTCAATGCGCTTACAATCAGTGTAATATTTTTATTTCTAAGTGTTTCTATTAAGATCTACTATTGTAAGGTTTCCTTTTTAATGATCTTATAAATTTCTATTATAATTGTTTATTTAATGATCCTGTATGATTTATGAGTTATAGGGATAATAATATAAAATTATTTATTATTATTTGGGTAAAACGATTCCATGGATAGGAACATATATCTCACCTACATATAGTGTGTGGAAAATAGCTACAACCAATAGGTTTAGTCGGGGGATTCTAAGGATAGGAAGATAAACATTTAGATAGGTTTTAAAATCAAGCATACCTTATTATAAGTTGAAATTCATGGATACTGTAGATCGGGTATATAGATCCACCTTGTGTTTTGGTTTAAATGTGTGGTTTTAATATACCCTTTAAGGAAGTACTTGGTTTTTAAACCAATACTCTATGTTATGTTTTAAACATTCATTGTATTCATTTTTTAGTTGATGATGGTTTTGATTTTATACTTCTTCTACATGAATCACCATACTCAAAATTTCATAATATTACAATAGAAATTTTTCCTTATATTAACTATATTTTATACTATTTATAATTCCACTACACATACTATTTTACTTTTACATTGAATTGATCGGTATTTCAAAATCTTGATCGTCATCAAACTTGAAGGAATGGTGTTTGTGTGTGTGTTTATTTTAAAACCATAATTTAATCCCCATATTGTATTTACTTTTAAATTTCTTCCTTGGTAAAATAGTATTAACCTTACATTATAGAAGCATATGAAATGAATATACAATGTCTAAATCTGGCTCTTGTCCACTATACTCACTATTGATATGCTATAGTCATATATAAATTAATTTAACTTCTTCATATTGAAAAAAATATTCTAGAACGAAAGGAAGAAAATATTTCAAATAAAAAGTATATATGAATACATGTATTCAAAAAATAAATATTTACATAACAAACATGTCATAAGTACAAATAAGGAACAAAAATGATTATAATAGGGGCATTCCTAGAATATCAATGTTCAGTGATCAAAAAATAACAAAATATAAAAAAATTCCATGAATAATTATCTCAATTATCCTCTATCTAAACGAAAATTTTATGAAATAATAATTACTAATGTTTTTATTTTTTATAATATTATAATGGCCCTAAATTATAATTTTTAAGAGTGCAAAGTGAAAAAACCTTGATTGTATTGATAGTATTAACACAATATGCTCAAACAACTTCATTTAAATAACCAATAAATTTAACACAACATTTAAGAGAAGTATTAATTCCTAATTAATTTCATCAAAGCTTTAATGTAAATATTTAAACTAAAACAATATTATAATACTTCAATTTTTTACTATGTAATGATGATATAAATGATGCGAAAGGTATTTTCTTAAAAAAAGAGATCTTTGGATTATAAATTTATATTTAAATTATAAATAATTAGAATATATATTATAAAATATAATAATGAATATTTTAAATTACGACGAAAATAACATTATATACTTGAATATAAAAAGATATGTTTAACCACATAAACATGAAATGGGTAAAAACAAGAAAATTTTGTTTTAGTGAGATCCATAAATATTGGTTTGAGAGTTTGTAAATTCGCGAATGGGAACATTTTTCATTTAATAGGTTAAGGTAAAATTGATAAATTTAACCAAAAATAAAAATTTGGATTAATTTTTTAACTTTTCCATTATTCCTTACACAATAAGTTTCCTTTTGAATGGATTACTTAGAATAAGAGGGGACAAATTATTTCAAGACACTATAGTGGGATGAGATAAATATAGAAGGAACAATATAAAATGTATGTGACTATAGGAAACCATTTCTAATAAAAATCATAATAACATAAAAGATGACCTAAATAGAAAAATTCACCTAGTTTTATTGATAACTTTTACGATTATATGGGGATCGATAGCCTTGGGTTGAAAAAGCGGAGAACACATTAGGATATCATAAGTATTTGGGTTATGGAATCTCAAGCGTTGGGGTTATAAATAGGTATTGAATATCCTACTTTCTGTGTGTCAACATTGGTAACTATTCCAATGTATCCACTTGAACTCAAGTGCACATCTCTGTTTATCAAAGGTTATGAAATAGTAGAGAGTGAGAGAGGGGATAATATGAATTAACTGAGACCGTTACATCAAAACAAACCACCAATTTCTAAATGAATATATAGAAAACTAAACACGAACTATTTATATATCGAATATGTGAACATGTTTATAAATAAAAATGGGTTCCCAAAGTAACATCCCATAGTCCAATATATAAAAAATAATCAATAGTATATACGATCTGTACATGTAATAGTGAAAAAATCTAAAAATATACATTTTAATTTAAAAATAAAACAATAATAAGTATATCTCCATAGAGGGTACATATGATTTTCAATACATAAATAAAGATACACTAGCTTCTAGATTAACCCAGTCTACAATATCATGACAAATCATCCTCCTCCATGATACTGCTTATTAAGATTCGTAACTCCAACCATACATTGATACCTAAACTTTTAATTTAATATAAAATTAAACATGTTATGGAAATTATAGAATAAAAAATTGGAAGATAAAGATATAAAACACTACAATGTTTGGATAATATATAAGTTATGTTAGAAATAGTGATGACAGATGTTTTAGAGGGTGGTGAATAGATTATATTAAAAAATTTATCTGGATAAAATAAATATCAAAGTTAACTTGAAACTAAAAACATACAAAGAAAGAATATATAGAATTTTTATACTTATTTGGTCTAAATTGGACCTATTCCAATATTATACCTCTCCACTCTACGAGACATATATTGTGCACTAAATTTATTTTTAAAGGGGAATCATAACTCAATTACAATATAGTTTTTAAAGTGGTAGTATAATCAAGAAACCAGACTTCTTTATGGAGAGTCACAACCCAATTAAAACACTAACTATAGAAAAGGTTGTTAGAAATCTAATCGTATTGACTTTAGAATCCATTATTTAAAAATTGATCAAAGAAAGAAATCTTTTGAATGAGAAAGAATAAATATAAAGTGAGAGAATATGAGAGAGATGAGAAGTAGTGTTATAGACACAAGAAACTAGGATAAATTAGAATATGAATAAAAAATCATCGGTATGATTTCTTGAATAATATATCAGGATGCCACTTCAAGGCAGTTATAGGTGTCATAGAAGTTTTCATTCCATGCTTGAGAGGATGTATAATAGATGAAAACTTATTTTCATAGGACTTGGTTTGTATAGTAGAGAAAAGATTTTTTGGTTTTCAAAAGTTCATGTTCTTGCAACCGATATCCTTTGAATGTGTATTGAAGCATTCAAATAGGATATGTGAAAAATAACATTCCAATCTATAACTAAGTAAATTAATTCAAATTCAATATATATAATTATCCCAGAGATAGAAAATCATCATTTTTGAACAATCTTAACAAAAAACATTTGAATTTGAATCTTAATGACTAATCTAAACTAATTTTAATTACTCATTAAATAATTTAAATAGTCTCTATAATAATAGGTCGAATAAATACCATAAAAATAGTAAGCTTATTTGACTATTAAAATTAGAATTTCAATAATCATTTATAATTTCATGAAGTTCAAAATTATTCCAAATTTAATTATAATGTATTAAATACCAATTTCTTTTTTAATTATTTGTGTCACTAAATATTAGTTCATAAAATAATAAAATAAATAAATCCTATCAAAATATAAAAAATTGAATAATTAAAATATATGTTAAATGTATTTTCATGAATAAATATAAATTAAGCAGTAATTATATATGTTTAAAATAACCTAATTAAATATATTTAAAATGAAATAAAATTTTATTTTTATGGTTTTTATATAATATAAATGAATTTTAGAAATCAATAAATTGATTAAAATAATTAAAATAACCATGAAATTAATCAAAAATATCAAAAATAAATGAAAACACAGAATGTTGAAAAAATAATGTTTTTAGAAAAAATAAATAAAGTATCAATATAATCGTGAGTTCCAAGTGACCATGAGGTATAAAATTTGTGGTTGGTTAACTTATGATGCTATCATAACATGAGTTCAATTTAAGTAGTCTTATGGTAAGTTAATGAAACATGGGTTCAGTATACTAACAATGAGAGTATTTTAATTTGTGGTCACTTGAGATTTCGTCCTCTGGTAACTTTATTGCTGTATATTTACTTACCATGAGGTTCTGTGCACGGTAGATTCACTAACCTAACTTGAATACAATTTAATGAATATTATTAAAAACTCTAGACTTAGGGTCAGACGTGTATGCGGTTGGATGAATGAATAAAAACATGGTGCACATTTGATGAGTGGGTGAAGCCATGGTAGGATAGTATGCTGAAAAGAACATGGTGAATCTCATGTAGAATTAAATGAACATCACACATATTATAATTTCAAGAAAATTTAATTTTATTCTTTAACATGTTTGGAGAGATCGATTTCTTTCATATGAGAATATAATTAAACCTCTAAATAATAGAGTTACTATATATCATGTGGCTTGAACTAAAATATTCAGAGATGCATTTTAAAATATGATAATGGTATATTTAGGCTCACTAGTGTGGAATATTCATGACATGGGTGGGATGTAAAGCCTAATATTATCTTTATACATCCAATGAGTATCGTAATAACATGGATTCATGGTAGGATAAAAAACTTACATAAGCAGTATGTTGGATATTAACTCATGTGGTTGGTTGGATATTAATTTCTACAATAGCTTGGATATTTTAACATGTGGTATGTTGTAGGGAATAAACATACAGTAATGTGAGAAAATACAACATGTTCTATATCATTAAAATAAAAATACAATCAATATAAAAATAATAATGAAGTCACTTCACATTATAAGATTATGTGATTTTTTAGACCATCTAAAAATTAGATTTACAATTTTATCCTACATAATTAAATGTATAGAATCAATATGAATTATAATGAATAAAATAAACCCTCACACCGACTTATGTAGAGAAAGATATTGTTTTAAAAGAGTAACATAAATAAACTAAACATTACTGAGAAAATGACTAAAAAATTACAGAGATTCAGTCAATTTTTTGAGTATCTAAATGGAAATTTAAAAATTCATCATAGTTAAATAAAATGTAAAAAAATATATTAGAAATAAACAAATAGGTTGTGAAAAAATGAGTTATATAACTTTTTTTAACATATAATTATAAAATAAAACTACAAATTAAAAAAATTAAAAAATTTAAATCACTATATCTCATGATATAATAAAAATATAGGGAGTAATTGGAAAATAAATTTCCATGAAATTATGAGAAACATAAAATATTGTGTGGATTTGGAATATTCAAAACATAAGCTATAAACATAGAACAAAAAACTGAAAAAAATATTCCCATATTTAAAAATTAAAAACCTAAATATGTTTTTATAAACTTATCCCAATTTTTGAAATTTTTCAAAAGATAATATTAATAATTAAAAAAAAGAATATTTTAAAATAAAAGTGCAAAACATTAGTTTAAAAAAAAGACCTTAATATAAAAAATTAAGGTAGGTCTAATTTTATTTTATATGAAATAAAATTTATAAACATTAAATCACTATATCTCAAGATATAATAAAAATATAGGGAGTAATGGGAAAATAAATTTCCATGAAATTTTGAGTAACTTAAAATATTTGGAGGAATTGGAATATTAAAAACATAAACTATAAACAAAGAACAAAAAAATTAAAAAAATATTCCCATATTTAAAAATTAATAAACTTAGATAAGTTTTTATAAAATTATCCCCATATTTGAAATTTATCAAAAGATAATATTAATAATTAAAAACAAAAGAAGATTTTAAAATAGAAGTGAAAAACTTTAGTTTTTAAAAAGAAAAACCTTAATATATAAAAATTATGGTATGTCAAATATAATTTAACATAATATTTTAAAACTAAAATTTTAACATACCAAGATCAAACAATATTTTCTCAAATTCTTCAAAATCCAACAGTTCGGTAGAAATATCTGCCAATTGATTTTTAGTTGGAATATATTCAAGAATAATATAAAATTATTTACATAATATAAAATGAAATGAAAATTCAGGTATATATGCTTAGTTGTAAAATTAATTAAAGAGTTTTTTAAAATAGAAATAGTAGATGAATTATCATAATATAAATGTATCTTTCAATATTAAAACCATAACCAAAAAAAGTTTTTTATACAATAAATTCTGAGATTAAAAAGACACAGTAGTAAAATACTCATTTTTCATAGTTTAAAAGGAAACAAAGTGTTATTTCCCAATGCTTCAAGAAACTAAATTCTTTTTGATAAAGTTACATATCTAGTTTTCATTTTTTATCAAGTATACATCTTCAAAAATCTGATTCATAGTAACTAATTAAATCAAAATCATTATAAAAAGAATAAAATAACATAAAAGTAACCATTCCTTTAATATATCTAATAATACACTAAATATATTTTAAGTGATACTAATTAGGTTCTAGTTAGAATATAGAACAAAAATGATCACTAAACATTATAACTGGTTAAAAAGAATTTAAATTCAATAAATTTATAATCACACCCCTAAATAGTTTAGGATCAACAAAATTTTTGGAAACATCGTAATGTAATTTAAAACTATCACACATAGGGGTTTTAAAACAATTACAAGAATCAATACCAAAGCATTTTACTAAAACTTTTCATATTTGGATTGATTCAAAAATATTTCATCATTTATATGAAAAAAGTCATAAAAATAATTTCAATTCTTCTATATGGCTTATATCCAACTCATTTTCCATCAAATTTGAAAATAATTTTCAAAAAAAGAATTTAAAATTTTAAAAACAATTATATATATTTAAATTTTAAATATCAAAATATCATTTTAAATCCTTTTGATAAATAAAGAAGGCTCAACTTTACATTTTGAAAGATCATTTTTTAATAAATAATAGTAAGTATATAAAACCAATAATGAGGTGATTACTTAATTCCATATAAATCTTTTCATAACTTTGAAATATAATTATGAAATTTTTGATTTTTAAAACAAGGGGATTGTGAAGAATTAACTATCTCAAAATTAAAAAAAATTAAAAACTCACTTTTCAAATCCATTTAAAATATCTTAACGCCTTGAAAATATGATAAATATAAAAAAATTATGATAGATTAAATTCTTGAAAAAAGTAAAAAAGATTCATAAAAATAAATACCTTCATCTTAAAAATAACCTTGAACAAAAAGTCTAGCTTTATTCCTAACAACCTATCTAGATTTGTCTATCTTATTTCAAAAAATGTATTTAGTTCTAATAACCTGCCTATCTAAAGGGGGTTCAAATATATAACAAACATTATTATAAGAAAATTAATTATAGTCACTGTTATTAAAAATAATCCAATTATAATCATTCAAAGAATCATCAAAATAAATGGGGAAAAAATCATAAATAAAAGAATAATTAACATAAAAAATTTGAAATAGAATATGTAGATTTAATAATAGAATCAATATTACAAATAGTATTATTAAATGGAAGATAAATTTTAATATTCCATGATCTAGGATTATGTTGATAAGGAATATAACCCCCCTTAATTGATTCTGCCTTATCTAGAGTTTTTTCTTTTGCAAAGTTAAAATCTCTAAAGTCATTATAAAAAACAACTCGATCAGAATTCAATTTAACATTATTTTCATCAAGCATAACATGAAAAATTTCTTTAGAAACTATATTATTTTTATTATAAACACTATAATCCATATTATTAGTATTATAATCATGAAAAACACCTTAATCAGTTTTAGTATCAAATTTTTCTAAATTTTCATTCAAATTCCAAATAAAAAAATTATAACTGAACAGTATGAAATTACGAAATTTATAATTTTTACCTTCAAATAATTCAAAAGGTGTTTTTTTCAATAGAGTTATAAAAAAAATTCTATTTGAAATGTAATAAGAATAAAAAATGGATTCATCACAAATAGATCTAGGAAAATTATATTCACTTAACATATTTTTGTGCATTTCAATAGGAGTTCCCTTTTTCCATACTACCTCACCATTCTATTATAGTGTTTTAGTAGCAGAAAAATTATGATAATAAACATTTATTTTAATAAAATTCCAAATTATAAATTATGAAAGTCACCTGATATATCACTATGTATTGAAATAATAACACATTCATTTTCATTTTGCAATAAATTACAAAATCCAGTAAATCTAGATAAATTATTATTTTTATGTGAAAGAGAATCAACCCATGTCAATATATTATAATCATAAACAATAAATAAAGTATATTTATTTACTTTAAGACTTGAAATTTGAGTAGGACCTAATAAATCAATATATAAACATTATAAAGGTCTATTATAACATGTCTAATTGATATATATGAAAGAGACTGTATTTTTCCCTTTTGATAAGTCATTACAAACATGAAGTTGTTCATTATTTATAGTATGAAAATATGACACATTTTGATATTTAGAGAACATGTGTACTATTTTTAAATTAATATGAAATAATTTTCTCTGTGATAGAATACTATCACTCTGCAAAACATTCAAACACTTAGCCCGATGAACTGTTAGTTAAAAAAACAATTGTATAAATATTTTAATTTCAATTAGTATAAAATAAATTTGAATCATCCCTAAAGACAATAAATTATCAATTTATAATTTTAATTCCATTCCATAATAACAAAATTGAGATATATTGATTATTTCAGGTTAATAAACATTCAATATAAAAAACTTCAGAAATAAAAGAAAAATTTGAAATTATAACTATACTGAAACCTTTTACTTTTCATTAGGAATTATCTTTAAATTTAAGTAATCCTCCATCACATCTGTTGAAAGTGATAAATGTTTGTGAGCCTCCAAAAATATTCCTAGATAATACAATTTACATATACCAAATTTCATTCTTAATACATCTGAACAATTTTTACTATGAAAATAAATTACTTACCAATTTTGTTTCCCAAGATACTTTGGGTCCAATCTTGTTAGTAAAATAATTTCTAGGTACCCAAATAGAAATTAAAAGTGTATTGTAAGTTAATATAAAAAATACTGATTTAGAAACTAGTGTCTATTTAAATCTAAAATATTTTTTGAATCAAAGATAACAATCCTTTGCATAGTCTCCTTTAAAACTATATTAAAAATATCTAAATGTAGAAGTAAAAACAATTTCACATTTCAAGAAATTATTTTGATACATTTGTGGTAATATCAAATCATGAAAAATACCATATTTTTTTATTTATTTTAATCCAATACATCTTTTTTATGACACTTTTGATGACCTTGAATAAAAATAGACAAACTTTCCTTAAGATGTTCATCTTCTATTTTCAATTTTTCTTTCAAAACCTGAGAATATTTAAAATAATACTAATCATTAGAATGAGAGAGAGAATAATTATTCCATATTTTTTCATTATCCTGTAAAAAAAATGTTCTCATATAAAAATTTCTCATTATTTTCATTAATATTATTATATAAATTAGTAGATTGAAAACATCTTTTCTCAAACTTTGAATTTCTTCATTTATCTTAGTAACATTTGAGTTTTCAGAATCATAATCAGAATGAAATCATATAGAATAAAAAAATCATAAACCTCATTTAGAGAATCCATTATGTCCAAGTTACAAATTTATTTTTCATTTCTATATTCTTCTCTATAATCATATTTTTTTGAAAAATTACAAGTAATTTTCAACTCATTTTTCCTGTTTTTTTATTTGTATTTATTATTTAGTTTTTAAAATTATGGGTTCACACATACTTTCTTTCCAAACTCAAAGTAAGTAAAATATGAATCATTATAACTATTAATACCTTTATTTTATCCCATGTTTTTTCATTTTGAGAGTTTCTACTAAATCTGTTCTTGAATACTTTTTTTCATTCATATATTGACCCAATTCAAAATTTGGGAAATATCATCTATTTAACTATTCTATATTTTAGAATCAAAGGTGTTATAGAAAAAATATTTATATATTAAAAGCTACATCTTTTCTCTTGATAATCTCATTTTTTGTGATGTTCTTCAATTCATGTTCAAATTGAAGCTCTGATCTATTAAATTCATCAAGAGTTTACTCTTTTAGGTTGTTTATTTTATTTATGTAGACCTTATTAGAATTCAATTTATTTTAGTAGTGATATTAGGAATCATTCAATAAGTATTGTAATTTTAAAATTTTCTCAAAGGAAATTCAATACATTCACTGTTCTTGTGATTCAGTGGTACATTTGTTTCACAGTTTAATATTTACTGATATTAAAGTCTTGGCACTCAACTCTAATAAGTCAAATATTATTTTGGATTAATTTTTCTGAGGTAAGATGAATAACTTGTATAATATTCAATATCTCATGATATGTATTATATGAAGAAACAAAACTAAACACCTTTATATTAATAACATAATATAAAATATTATAACATTATAATTTAAAACATATTTATAATCATTGTTTCCTTATAGTAACTGGGATTAATTTGGGGAATTTATATGGGTTTAAAACTATATAATAGTGTTATATGATTAACTATATAAGGTATGCTTATAATATAGACTATTAGTGACAATAATAATTTGAATTAAACTGAGGTGGATTTTGAGTAATCCATTCATCATTTACATTCATTACTTCCATCTTAATGATCTTGATCTTAGACAGTGAAGTCCAGTAAAGTTTTAGAATAATGAAATGATAAATTATACAAGATAAAATCTATCCATAAAATGGATTAAACTTTGATTCCAAATGTTTATATTAGTGAACATAAATTAGAGCTAAACAAAAATTCCCTAATACATTCACCCTTTGGATCTAATTGTTAGGTAGAAAATTATTATGAATATAGTCTAGAAGGGGATGAATAGACCAGATTAAAAAAATAACCAAATAAAATAAAAATCAATATTAATTAGTATATTTAATATTCCATTGAAAATTTAAAATAAATAGAACATAGAATTTTTATAGTGGTCCTACACTTATTTTAATTAGTCCAATATTATGCCTCTATACTTTTCTAGAGATACATTGTGTACTAAACTGATTTCTGAAGGGGGATTATAAGGTTATTACAAGGAAATATTTATAATAGTAGTATAAAAAAGGAACCAAAATTTTATATGGGGATTTGGAACTCAATTAAAACACTGACCTTAGACAACTATAGTCACAATTTTAATGGTCCTCACATTAGAATCCAGGAGTTACAACCCAAATAAAGAAAAAAAAATTTTTTTTTGAATCTAAAAGCATAAATATAAAGTGGGAGTATATGTTAGATATGGGAAGTAGTGTTATAGACCCAAGAAAAAAGAAAAAATTAGAAGATAAATGAAATAATAAAAGTTACTATTTGATGAATAATATGTCAAGATGTATCTTCAAGGTCGTAAAATAATTCAAATAATTTTTCATTCAGTGCTAGAAAGATTCTACCACTGATGAAAACTAATTCACACATAAATTGGTTTGTACAATACTTCAAATGTAACAACCCAAAATTATAAATTATATATATTTAAAATATATTTTTTTCTTTGATATATTCATATATACACAAACTTAATATTTTAAAAGAACATTATGTTCGATAGCATATATGACACATAACACTAAACTTAAACAACCCATGAAATTTATTATTTAAATATGACCATTATAACATAGTCATTGAATTGTAATATATTAATAATATTAAATAATTTTTGGAATATATATATAAAGGATATAATTAATACAAATTTATTGACAATAATCTCTCAAATTTTAGTGAATTCAATTTATTTTTCAAAAAAATATGTTTTCATCAAATATGATTTTCATTACTCTTTGTGAAAAAATAATATATTTAGTTATTTATATTTTTCTGAAATTAAATATGTAAAATTAAATCAATATTTTAAATAACCATATCAAAATTATCTTATGGTGATTGTTTCAAAAAAGGTTGATTTTTCAGTGAATAGTGAAAATACAAATATTTCAAATACTATTTTTAATTTTCATTAAATTTTGTAATTTTAAAATTTACATTATGAATTGAATTTTATTTCAAATTAACAAAAGTATAATTTTGTAATATTAAAAATAAATAATTACATTTTAATTATATTTATAACCAGATTTGGTATAAGTTTATTTTCAATCTTAAAAATGTATTTTCTTATGAAAACTGTTCTAAAATGTTTAAAGTTTTTCTATTTTAACTAATTAAAATAACCTCTAATGAGTAATTATATTTATAAAATAAATATATTATACATATATAAATATTAATTTAAATAATTTTAATTATTATTAGTTTTCATATAGTTATTATAAGATAATCTTATGCATGAAAAATGAATTTCTTGAAAAACCATTTTTTGTGACATCTAAGAGTTTAATTTTAAATTGAATTTTGAAACTTATTTGACTTGAATATGATAAAATTTATTAAATATTTTTAGTCTTTATAATTAATATTATATAATAAGGTTAACTTAATTTTTGGTCTTAATGAATATTAAAAACAACAAAAAAGTAACTATCACGGGTAAACCTTAAAATGAGGTTTTGCACGTTACATGTGATTGTGTTCAAATTAATTTTACAACCACATAGGATTTTTATTTTTTAAATATGATTTTATGTTTACAATAAGTGGGTACAAATTATATAATAGGGATCATTTTATTTTAGTCTTAATGGAAAAATCAGGTTGGTTAAAAGAAATAGTTACCGTTGTGAAAACTAAAATGGTAAAAGTAAGTAAACTTGGAGGATAAGGGAAGAACATAATTAAAAAATATTTAATTTTAATTTTTTGGAGGTTTTTATCAAACTTAAATTCTCTGAAATATATTATTTATCAAATTTTAGGAACTTGGGATAAGAGTGACTTCCCATTATTGAATAGTTTTGGGTATTTACAAAAATGTCACTCCTCCTCAATTATAAAAGGGCACTCCCACCCGTTACTTATTCAGACATATAAAGTCATATGAATAAATAAAACCCTAAAAAAATAACTCCAAAAAATCCTTATACAGATTATATAGGTTTTTTTATTTGCAAAAGACCAACCCTACGGTCCTTAATAAGAGACCCAAAGGAGGTTTTTCTAAGAAATGTTAATCATATTCAATAAGCTATTTGTTTTTAATTATTCATTTTCCACCTTAAATTATATATTAAAAATTCAATTATAATAACAGTAGTATATAACATATAATTATATGTTATTATATTTATGGAATAATATTTATCCATCTCCTCCTCCATCAAATGGGAAACAAAGTCATCGCTCGTGTGTCTGATGAACTATGGCCTCACAAACCAATATAAATCTTTTTCCATCAACACCTCTAAGTAGAGGAGATAATGAATAATTTAATATATATATATATATATTAAATATTTATGATATAATTATATTTTTATAATTTTATTATTAGATATACCTTATAACTTTCTATTCTTTTTAAAATATGATAACATCAGTCGTGAGTATCGACGACAACCTCCTTGTGAAGTGATGTGATTATTTTTTCACTTATTTTTTTACATGGAAGGAAATAAAGATAAATTTAACAATTATATTATATATATAAAATGATATTTATTATGTAAAATTAATATATCACCCATTCTATTACCCTTTAGAAAATTAAGAAATTGTATCGTTGCTCATTCGTACGTACGACTTATTATCTCCCTGAAGAGATGCGATTCATTTTCTATGTAGTCCTTTAAATAATGGTTATAGAGATATATATAATGAGTAAATATTATATCAAAACATTTATATAATTATATATATGATGAATATATTTAATAATCCCAAGAACTGTAAATTCTGTGAAAAAAAATACTAGAGAAAACGAGGTAGTTAACTCCCATAACATTAGTAAGAATGGAATACTATTAAAAAAGGGTAATAAAATATTATAATTAGAGAATATTGGATATAATTAACATAAATATGGTTATGTTATAAATTAATAAAATGATTAGAACCATTATAACATATGTTAAATAATGTTAAACCCAAAGAAAGTGTGAGGTAAGGGACTTCGTCTCAATTTCCCTTCATTGAGGCCTATTTTCATTCGATGCCCCCAATTTATTTTATATGGTTTATATAATACCCATTTTTTTTAATATCATGAATCCTTTATATATAAATTAACTTTATGTTTTAATTTTAATTATTTTATCCAATGGGATTTGACTTTAAAATTACCAAGTGGTAAATAATTTCATAACTCAATTTCTTTTCACTTTCATACATTACTTCTTCATTATATTTTATATTCTATGATTATTTGTGTAAGTAATTTTGAATATATTATGTTTTAATTACAATTTTTAATGTGTATTTACATTTCATACACATAATTTATTCATGTATTAATTCTCACTTCTATGTTATGATCATTATAAGGGTTGCTAATATCAAATTGTATTATTTGGGAAATATTTCATGTTATACTCTTATATTCTTTTATGAGGTATACACTACTAATTTGATATATTATATCAAAAATATATTTATATTCAGTGTAATTATTGATTTATTTTATATTATTCCTTTCACGGGGATTATAATTCAAAATTTACCGAAGTGGCAAGATATTTATGTTTCAATCACATTTTAATCAGGATTGTTTATGATTGAATTTCCATTGAATTAAATTATTTAACAATTTTATTATAAATCCATTTAAGTTTGTTCTCCTCAATTTGTTCATATAGTTTGAAAGTAATAGTACCATTTTCTCTCTTTGGAACTTAGAATTACTTAGAATTTTTTTAATAATACTTTACTTAATTTCTCTCATTAGTTAAATATAATTTTTATTGCAAATACATGTTTTCTATAAAAAAATTCAAAAATTTTTTAGTATAATTTTTTAAATTATTTTTTGCACATAATTTTATTTAATGTTTTTTAAAAAGGAATCTTCATATCATTCTCTAAACAAATTAAGTTTTTAATTTTCTTATAAAAATGTGAAAAGTATATTTGTTTTTAGCATACTCGGCATGAAAAAAACCTTGTAATTTCATTACTAATCATTTATTTGAATCTTTATTTAAAATTTTAATGTTTATTTTTAAATAAATTGGTTTTGAAAATATTCTATAAATTTTTGTTTTCAAAAGTCACTTTCAAAGTTAAAAGTTTATTTTCCTTAATAATGTTTTTAAAGATATGTTTCTCGTATTTCTATTAATTAATGAAAAAATACCATTATCGTACTTATACTATATTAGGGATATGTTATAATGATACCATAATTATCCTTTATCTTGATCGAATGAAAAATTTGACTAGGAAAATTATTGACATTAACTTTCCTGATTAATTTTGTATTATTTAAAATTCCCTTGAAATATTCAATTTATTATTATCATTGGGAATTAAATTTCCCAAATATATTATTATTATTTATCATGTATATAATTATTTCTTAAAAAATATATCATTTCTACATAAGGTGTTTTAATTTTAAAGTAATTTTATTAACATAAGAAATATTGACATTCTATATTCGTTTTTCAATATGGACATTTATTTAAAAGACACATTGTTTATATATTAAATCTATCGTTCAATATATCTGTAATGTTTTGTACATGTAATTATAGGTGGGGTATATTTATAGATATCCCCTAAATTAATTGAAAAATCTCATGAGAAAAATTAGTTAGAAAATTTTTTACCCATAGTTTTAAATCATATTGTAAAAGGTCTTGACTTTATAGATGTCATGATGTGTGATATAATTGAATATATTATTAATAATTTCCTTTATTAATAATTAAATTATTATTATATATTATATTTTCAAATTAATATTAAATTTGCATATATTTCATTCTGATAATATTGATTAAAGGGAATGTGTTTTCAGATATTTACCATTACATATCGACTATTCCTTATTGATTATTCTTTATTTATTTATGATAGATTCCATTTTATGTAACTCTTGTTGATCATCTGAGATAACAATTATTTTGTTTCCTTTCCATTGGAAATGAATACAAAATATTTGATTGTGTTTAAGGATGAATTGTCTTTTTTTTACTTCCACTATGTTGTATTTAATGTTTTTAAATATAACACAAGACTGAAGTATATATATATATCCCCAATAATACTAAAATATTTATTTGCGATGATATAACTTGTATCTAACATAATTATAATAAACTAACCACTCACTCGAAGTTATTGAGGTCATGGCATTTACAATTGGTATTAGAGGAATTTTAGTAGAAATCTTGGAGACTAGATTATGAGAAAATAGATTATGGAACATAATACAGTGATAAATTTTTTGGATAAGTATTGATGAAAATAATAAAGTTTAATTAAGTAATAGATCATATGGATTTTCTTATAAATACACCCATTTCAAGATACTATAAGTTGGCCTGGTTCTGGAATAAATGTACAAAAAGGTAATATCTCTGGAAATTGCGCATCAGGATTGACTTGAGTGTTACATGGTATTGGAAATTGGGTCCTAAAATGCACAAATTTTGACACTTCTAGAGGATATTATTATGATAATTAAAATTTTATTTAAAACCAATTTAGAATGATTCTAATATATTATTACAAAGAATGACCATGGTTAAACCTATGGTGTCTTAGATTGAAAATTAGTTGTCATGATTTTGACATACTACTAATGATTACATGGTTTGAACACTATGATTATTATTTTTGTCAAAATATACTTTTTTGGTTTTTTTCAATTAATGTAATCAAGAGGAATGATATTAATGTTAAATGTTATAATAGTTTATTATGATTTAGTATTTTTTTGGAGAAATTCATAACAATATAACCAATTGGTTTAGTAAATGTTTTAGTGAAAATTTTATTTAAGGAATAATTACTTTAAATTTTGTGGATATAAGTTTATATGTAGTTATAAAATTTAAGTTTTATCTTATCTTTGATGTTGAGGTAATTATGGGTTATTATATTTTGTAAATTTTATAGGAATTATATTAATAAATCATTCGAAAAAGAATGACTTACATGAAAGGTGACAACCTGTAACACACAGAGTTTTTGTGAAATATATATTTTTAAAATAAATATAATCTTTTTGATATTTTTAATTCCTTACAATGTTGATTTTATCTTGAATTACAATAAATAATGAGTATATATTGCATTACATGCAAAATCAGGTTTAAACGAAATGTGACATACTATTAAAATAATATCTTTTAATATCACAGTTATTACATTGCCATTGGAATGATGATTATGAATAGGATTAACTAAAGTATTGAAATATATGTTTTAAACCTTTATATATAATGAATTATTTCATGACCAATTAATTATAATTGAAAATATAAACCATTTCAAAAAAATGAAAATATTTTTTTAGAAAACTATTTTTATATGACCAAACATGTTTTACAAAAAAATATTTAAAAATAAATTATAGTGAATTATTTTAATTAATTTTTTATATTACATATTCAATCAAATTTTTGACATTAAAGTTATGTGTTTTCTTTACCAGTGATAAGAATAAATCCAATTTTACGCTTAAAAACAATATTTTTCTAAAAAGTGGTTTTGTCCAATTTTTCACTTATTTTAAAATTATTTTTTGGAATATTTTAGAAAATATATTTGAAAAAATTAACTTCATATTTTATGTAACCTTTTTAAAATTATCTTTGAATTATTTTTTTTATAATTTTATGAAGAGATAATTTTTTTTTTGTGAATAGTGAAAATATTTTTTTAATTAAGAAATTTTCTTTTCATTCAAATCCTTTAGCAGCTAAATTTTATTTTAATATTGTTTTAAAAATAAAATTAATAAAATTATATATATATATATATATTAATGAAATTTATTCCATTTGAATAAATTATATATTGATTTTTGATATAAAAACTTTTTAATGGTTTGAAATTTTTCTCTTTGGAAAACCAATTTTTCATCAGATCGATTAGAATAATATTTAGTCAAAATTTAGCAATTATGTGACCAGAATTTAGATAATTGGATTCAATATTTAGAATAAGAATAATTTATATTATCTAAGAAGGTCAAAATAAATTTTGACAATAATAAATAGTAAAACAATAAAAATTAATTATCGTGGTTAAGGTTAAAATGGGTTTAACTCGGTTTAAAATAAAAAGAAATGGGATAATATGATATATAAAATTTTCCAAAACTCCTTTTATGGTCATATTTTGAACTTATATATTATAGGATATATAATGGTCCATTTTGGATCCTTCTATCATGATAAAAACGTGGGTAAACATTTTTCTTTGTAAAAATCACTAGTGCGCCACTCAACTAACTTATAAAGGTCACCCCCTATCCTCTCTTCTTCACATATAAAAAACCCATTGTTTCATAAAAATCCTGACCAAATAACTTCCTTAATTCTCTTATATCATCACATAATCCTTATTTTGTTAATAAACCTTATCTAAGAATCAATTTGATGCAAACCAAAAGAAGTTTACAGAAGAAGTGGTAACATCCCTAACTAAGCATTTTATTTTATTTATGCCTCCAAATATTTCAATTATAATTAAAATGTGATTATATAATAACCTATGTATATTAAATACACTACTATGTTATTATTTTAATATAATATCTTAAACATATATTCTCTTAAATAAAATGGTATACGATATCATCGCTTGTGTGTACGAATGAATACCGCCTAACAAACTAATGTTGTTCATTTTCCATCACCACCTCTCATGGATGTTTACAATAATGGAATTAATTTTTATTTACTATATTAATGATATTATTATACCTATGAATTATAATACCACATCTAACTTCATCCCTCCCAATACTTTGGAAAATAATAATGCCACTAGTGTGCATGGAGAATGATCGCTACACAAACTAATGTGATGTGTTCTTAATTTATGTTTTACTTGGATCGTAATAAAGATATATTAAATGAAAAAATATAAATATAATTCAAATATTATACTGCATATAAATTCTTTCTTTCCATTCCATGGGGGATACGATAATGCCATTCTTATGTACGGAAGACAACCACCTCGTGAAGTGATGTGATTTGTTTTTCACTATGGATTTTCATATAAGGTAATTTAGGTAAATTTAATAAATATATGTGATATATATGAAATAAAAATTATTCTTTAATGTTAATATATTATTTACCTTAATTTAATTTATTTTCATCTAGAAAATGGATACAAAATTCATGTGTATTTACGTTCTACCATCTCCATGAATGGTGTATTTAATTTTCTGTAGATAACATTTATGGATTATGATAAACACCTATACTGAAAAAAATAAAAAAATATGAAAAACAAACCTATTTTTTCCCAAAACATAATATTAACAATAAATTTAACAAAATGGGTAATAAAAGGTCATATTTAAACAATATAATGTATGATATATATAATTAAAAATTTTAATATATTTATAATATAGTTATATTTATTATACAGAAGCTTTAAACATGTATGAAGGAATTCGAGACTTAAGGTAAATGATTTTTTTCTCACTTTTATTTTAAGTGAGACAAAATCCATATTCACCACATTTTTCTTTGATTTGGTGTATATACTACCAATGAATTTATTTTATAATTATTAACCTGATAATTGTGGGGATTTACATATCAATTTGAGTATCTCTCTTTCATGGGGTAACTAGTTTTAAAGTTACCAATGTGGTAAGGGATTTTTGTCTCAATTTTCCTTCTTTGAGATATGTGTTGTGTTATGAATATATTTTATTTTATGAGGTATATATACATACCCTTTGACATTTAATATCGTTAATATATTTATCATCATGATATTTTAAGTTTAATTTAATGTTATTATTTCATGGAGCTTACTATTAAAAGTTACCAAAGTTGTTAGGGTTTTATGATACAATCTCATTGTTTTATTTGAATTGATAATGTTTATGCTTCAAGAAAAAAAATATTATGAAATATCTCTAAATAAAATCTTGTATTTTCTTCTCCTAGGGTTATTTCATGAGTATAAAATTTTTCAGATCATTTTATTGTCTTTATGTAGTCTAGAGTTAAAAAGAATGTTTTTAAGAAAAATAATCTTTATTTATCTCTTCAGTTAAAATCCTTTTTTTCTTCCAAAACCATGTTTTCTTAAAATGTTTTAAAAAAATGTGTTTATAATTATCCAAATGATTTCTTAAAGGAATTTTTATCCATGTTTTAATTTGTTAATTTTTTTGAAAGGAATATTCATGTCATTTTTGAAACAATGACTATTTAGATTTTACTAAAAATGTGAAAGAAATATTTGATTTAAAGTGCATAACACAAATGATATTTTCTACTAGTAGGGAAACACATTGGTTTATATATAAATTTATAAGTTTCCATGTTTATTTTCAAATAAATGGATTTTTAAAATGTTTTATGTTTTAAAAAGTGTTTTTAATGCGGAAAGGGCATTTTGATAAAAAATGTTCCAATTGATCTTTAAAAATAATTTTCCATATAAGATAATATCATTTGATGTAACTTATGATTTAATGTGGATATTATCCAAGGATACCATTATTATTATTTCTCTAGAAGGTTTATGTTTATGATAAATATATGTTTATGAAACCAATTTCTTTTCCATGGGTTATAATATGATGAATTTTTTTATGAAACCCATTTATTTTCATGGGTTATTATATGATGAATGATTTATGAGGACCATTTATTTTCTTGGGTTTTGATTTGACATATGTGTTATAAATCCCATTTCTTTTCAAGGGTTCTAATTTTATGAATGTTTTATGATATTTTGAAATTGGTTACGTTATAAACATGGAAGGTGGTTAAGTTATAACCTAGGATGGTGGTTACGTTATAACCAAAGATGGATGAGACCTATATCTCCCACTAATTGATTGGGTAAATATTGATATCCCATGATTTAAATATGTTTGAAATGGTGAGTGAACACAATTCAGAAATGGGATTTGTAGACTATGATAGTCTTAGGAGTGAACCTTGACTACTACGATGGTTTGGGTAGTGAACACATTCCACTATGATAGTTTTGGAAATAAGCATGAACTAATTAGGAAATGATTTTATATGATTATGTATATGGCACAATTTTATGTCTTATTCCAATATTATGCTCTCATGGCTCATGCTATTTGATAACATTACTATTCATTTCTTATAAACTTCCATGAATTAATCCATGACTCATTCTTATTATATATTATATGTAGGGTATGGTTTTCAAAGGTAATTATTATGTTCTCATACCCATATACTCATGTTATGTTGATATCTCCCTTGTCTACCATTAATGAGAATTTTATCTCACCCTTTATTATGTTTCCTTTCCCCAAATGATGATACAAGTATTTTATATGATATGTCTATAAAGGGTGATAGTTATTTTGAACACAGTGGTAGATGAAATCACTAACTTATGGATCAATTGATTTTGTGTCCATGATTTTATGGCACTAAACCATTATGATCATCCAAAACGTGTTTGTCTAATGTAATGAATATTCATCTAAGAATATATAATATCTATGTATGAGATGTTTTGGTCTTTACAATTGGTATCATTGGAGTGGTTTAGTTATCTAATGGAAACTAGGAAATTAAAACTATATTGAGATCCCTAGGGATATTTATAAGTGTATGTCATGGTATATAATGAAGGATATGTATAATGATGAGTCAAAGTATAGGAAAATATCATGGATTTTTGGTAAAGGATGGAGAATGTGGTTTCTAAGTAATTAAATCTATTTCTAGATACTAAAAGTTTATGCGGATCTAGAACATAGGTACCTAGGGGTAATAACTCTACAAAGGGTGAACTGATCTAGAATTTAACATCACCTGGTATAAGAAAATGGGCCTTTCTACACACTTGGTTTTACAATCCTAGGGAATATTCAATGGAAATTAACAAAATCTTTATGAACCATTATGAATGATTTAAATAATGACCATAAATAACCTATGTTAAGCCTAAGGTGTCATATATTGAAAAGTAAACATCATAATTTAGACATCCTATAAGTAATTTTCTATGATTATATTGTTTTTTCACTATGAATGTTGTTACTCATGATGTGTTTTTTTTGGTTTTAGTAAATCTTGGGAACCAGAAGTAACTTGACTAATATTGAACCTTACAGAAAATGAGTGGATGAGAAAATAAATGGGTGATGAATCAAGTGAACGATATTGTGATTATTCCTAATTAGTTATCATGATATATGATTAAAAACTTGAAATTTTTTCAACTATCTCTTCCGCCAAAGGAGAGAAGGATATTATTTGTTGAGTGTTTGGGTCGTGGATACCATGGAGGAAAGACAATCTAGTTTCATATATGTTGAGAATGTGGGATGAATAACTCTAGGAAATGTCTCAAAGTAATGAGAAGATGTTTTCTGTGTGGAGAAGGAAACATATTAAAAAATTTACAAGGAAACATGAAAAGTTTAGTTAATGAAATTGATCAGAATAATGGCTTCCTTAAGTCATTATCAATGGTTAAATTTTATAAATTTGGAAATTATGGGAATTATAAAAATTGTTGTCATAGGGGGAAATCTCAAGAAGAATATCAAAAGGTGGTGTAAGTAATGGTTTTTTGTTGATTATGAAGAGATTAAAAATGACATATGAAAGGAAAGAGGTATTAATAAATAATATAATGAATCATAGTTCATGATTTAACAATGAAGTATAATAACTAAAGTTTTTATATATTGGAATCCAATTATTAGGAAATATAAAAGGATTGTTTAGTAAACATATTTATTAACAATTTTCAAGATTATATTGAATGATTACGATGAACTAGAAAAGTGATTTAATGGAAAAGTGATATTTTACGGGGAAAAAAGATTAAGGGATGATAACCCTTAATATGTTCTTGATGTTGAGATAATGATGTGGGGATAATGAGATTATGGAAATGAATAAAGTAAATTTGATAGTATTGATGGTCTTGGAACTGATTGATGATTTTTGCACAAAGTTGTTTATGTTATCATTGATAGTGCATACATCATTATATGATTTATGTAATATATTCAATAATCTATGGTTTTATTCAATGAATGATAAAATATGTATGTTTTAATTAAGTATTTATTCTAATTCTGGTTATTACCATCTTTTAAGAAAATATATGATAAATTTATCCACATATTTAGTATGTGACATTAATAGATAATTAATGTTGTTTAGGGTATTAATGATAATTTGATTATGTAAATTTAGTAACCCCATTATATATTTTTTGGATTTCAATTATGGTTAGACATGGAGGAACCTTAAGGTTAACTATTAATGAAAATGGTTAAAGTCAAAATTTTAAATTTATTAGATAACATGTGCAAAAAAATTCTATTTTTTATAATAAATATAGAAATTTGGAAAGAATTATCATTATTTTATGGATATTATGATCTACTAGTGATTTAGTCATAAAAAAAATTCTCTTCATTTCTTAAAGTAAGAGATGATATAAAGATTTATTGAAGCACCGCTAAGGGATGAGATTGTTCTTATGAAATGGAATGAAATCAAGTAAGTATATCTTCTGATGAAAATTAACCAACTTTATAAGAAGGTTACTGAAATAAAATTTTATCCTTTTACTACCATTTTTGATAATATTAAAGACCTTTTTTCACACCTATTTTATTTATGGGTTTGAAGTTATTTATTTTCATATGATCATTCACATTATTGTGATCAATGATATCTATTAATCTATATGATTATTTGGTAAATACACTTTCCTTCTATGTCTAAATCTTCACTTCCCACATATATTCTCAAATTTGGAACCCTTTTATGTGTTATTCAAGAGAAACTTCACACATATATTTCTCTCTTTTATAATGTAAGTTTTATTAACCCTTGTTACAATGTGGGTTTCCCACAAATGTATTTTCAAATCTTAAAGCCTTGTTTACTGATCATAAGTTTAAGTTGAGAGGATTCAATTTATTTAAGGGGTAGAATATAACACCCTAAGATTTTATGAAATATATATTCTTTTCAAATAAATTTAAGATTTCAATTATTTCTCATTACACACAACAATAAGTTCAGTGTTCATTAAATTTAACACTGAGGGTAGATTTAATTACATGCATCGCTAAGTTTAAATGAAATGTGACATATAATAAAAAATATTATCTTTTAATATGATAGTTATCACCTTATATTGGGAAAAAGTCCCTCAAGGTAACATAGCATCATTTTTGGGTTTGTTGTATTTGTTGACAATGTAGGTTTCCATGGTGAATTTTCGAGTTCCAGATACGTTTTTGATCATCCATGTTGACAAAGAACCATGATAAAGGAATGGATGATCTGAAGGTATTATAAAAGAACATATATAAGGTGGCGTTTTTTTCTAGTGTTTTACAAATTTTGGGGGTCCAAAATTAGGGATTTGGGGATCATCTCTAAAAGAGGATTTCCTTGAAGACCTCATCAATATATAGATAAGGATTGCTTTTGGAGAATGAGGGCTTCATGAATTGGATTTTACAAAGACATGAAGAATGTTGATGGTGTTCTTCATGATTACGATGATTTTCACGAATGGAAAAAGAGAAGCGCTTTGTTGGAGAGCATTACAGTGACGAAGAGCATTACAAGTGGAGTATCGAGGCAATGAAAAGGATTTAGAAGAATGATTTGCAATTATGAAGATATTTTTGAATCTGTAAGATGGTCATGGTGATTCATGAAACAAAGTGAATTTCGATGGAAATTTCATAGCTTTTTAATTTGAGTTGACGTGGTGCTCACTTCACGTAGAAGGTTTTTGAGTTGGTGGAATCACTTATAAATACTACTTGAACCCCTTGAGATAAGTAGACAATTTTCCAAGAAAAATTTGTATCTTTCAAATCAAAAAAGAGGTTAGTAGAGGAAGTGTACTTCGTGAAAGATAGGAACTTCACGGTGGATAATATTGCTCCATGAAAGAGGTATATTCCACATTGTCTCAGTGAGCTTTGCGAAGTAAGTTACATTTTGACAGCTTGAGCTTTGCGAAGAGCTAAGATCTACGAATGCTTGAGCATTGTGAAGGATTGATCTATGTGAAGAAGTGAGATCTAAGAAGCAGTGTGCTCTATAAAGCAGTGAGATCTGCGAAGGTGTGCGCTTTGCAAAGAGGCAGGTACTTCACAAAGGGTTTTTTGAGCTTCGTGAAGTTGGGATCTTCACTATGTAGGTAGATTTATAAAGGTATTTCAAAAGTTTGTTGCCCAGTGTTCAGTGGAAAAGTGTAATTCATCTGTTGATGAAAGTTGGAATTCAATAGAGAATCTACATAGAGTTGATGATACGTTCATTTGTGATAATGAACAAACCTACAAGTCTATAAACTGTGAGTGGTTCCCTTTCACGTGCAGTGAGCAATATAAGAAGAAGATTGATATCCTTTATATCGGTAGTGAGATAGAGAGAGAGAAATATGGAGTGACCCTTGAGAAAGTAGTAAAATGAACATAAACTTTGTAAAGGTAGTGAACCCAGGGATAGAAGTGATCTTGCCCAAATATTATTGGCAGTGAGATTTAGTGGATTTGGTAGAGCATCCTATCGCCATTGTATACTCCTTGGATGTAGCCCAGTGAGGGTGAACTAAGTAAATATCTATGTGTTCGCTGGTTTTCTTCCCTTCACTGCATTTAATGCATCATCATGAGATAAATAAAAAAATAAGTGATCAGCATGGACACACAAGAGAAAAAAAGAGACCCTCGTAATTAAGAGTTCAAGATCCAGGGGGCATGAATAAATTGAATATGAATATCCATACCTAGATTCTCCCATCTTAGGGTATTTGGGTCCCTTCTGGTCCTAACACCTAGCCATTGTAATTGAAAGGTATGAATATGATTAACTAAATTATGAAAATATATGGCTTAAAAATGTATATATAATGATTTTTTAGGAATATTAATTACAATTTAAAATTAAAACCAATTGAAAATAATGATTTTTTATGAAAAACGTTTTTATGCACACAAACACATTTAACCTCAATAAATTAAACAAATAAATTTAGGTGAGTAATTTAAATGTAATATAAATATTATATATTCAATAAAATATTTAATATTCAGATTACATGTTTTCAATATGATTGATAAGAATACATCCAATTTTATGATTAAATATGGTATTCTTTCTAAAAATCAGTTTTATCGAATTTTGTGTACTTATTTTAAAATAAAGTTTTAAAGATTTTAGAAAATGTATTTTAAAAAATTAACTTCATTTTTTAAACCATCCTTTCAAAATTATCATGTATTTAATTATCTTGATAATTTTCTAAAAAGATATTTTTTAGGGAATAGTTAAAAATACTGATTTTTATTAAAAAAAATTCCTTTTCATTCAAATAACTTGCAAAATAAATTTAATTTTTTATGGTTTTAAAAGTAAAATTAGTAAAATTATATATCTATTAATAAAATTTAGGACATTATAATCAATTCCATATTTAAATTTTATATAAAATATTTTTAAAGCTTCGAAAATTTTTTCTTTGGGAAACTGCATTTTCATCACATTTGTGAGATGAAATTTAAATTAAAATTTTACAATTATATTAATGAAATTATAAAAAATGGGATCAATATTTGGATTAATAATAATTTATATTATCAAATAAGGCTATATTATTTTTTACAATAATTAATTGTAAAAATAGTAAAAATTAATTAAAGTGGATAAGGTTAAAATGGGATTACATGGGGGTTAGACTAAAACTATATGGGGTAAATTAACCTAGAAACTTTTCCAACACACATATCATGGACATATTTTGACCTTATATATTATATTATTAATAATAGTATATTTTGGAGACTTGTTTCATGAGAAAAATGCGGGTACACCTTTTTCTTCTCAAAAATTACAAATATTCCACTCACCTCACTTATAAATGTCCACCCCAATATTCTCCGCATAAAATTTTAAAAACCAATTACATAGTCAAAAACATAAAAAATTAAATTTCTTAATTCCATACTCACATCTTATTATTATTATTATTTTCATAAATCAATCCTATGATTCCTTTTGGTGAAAACCAAAAAAAGTTGTTCGAAGAAGAGGCAACATCCTTAATCGAGCATATTATTTTATTTCTTCACTTGCATCCTTAAATTATTGTAAAAACTTGTTGATATTAAAAAATATTTATCTTATATATAATTATATTTTTTTATTTTTATTAAATAACCTAAATCTTTCTCCTCCTCTATCAAATGGGATTTTAAATCATCGCTTGTGTGTATAGTGGACTATTGCCTCGTGAACCGATGTTATTCATTTTCCATCACTGCCAATAATAGATAGATATAATTATTAATTTAATTTATATATAAATATATATATATTATTTATGAAATTATTATACCTATTTAACTATAAGAAAACATCTACATTCTTACCTCCCAACCCATTGGAAAATTATAACGTCGCTCGTCTGTACGACAGAATACCACCTCACGAACCGACACGATGTTCTTTTCATTTATGTTTTACTTATATGGTAATAAGGATATATTAAATGAAAATATATGATATTTTATCAAAATTTTACTTAATTAATTATTATACCAAATATACCTTCTTAATTTCCATTCTATGGGGGATAGCATAACGTTGTTCGTGTGTATGACCAAATACCACCTAGCGAAGTGATGTGATTTGTTTTTCACTAATGCTTTTCACAGAAGGTAACTATGGTTAATTTAATGAATATATATGATACATACGACATAAAAATGTTTCATTAATGATAATATATTATTTAACATTATTTTATTTCATTCTATTGAGAAAATGGGAACAATATTTATGTGTATGTACAACCTAGCGTCTCCATGTACAATGTATTTCATTTTCTATATCTAACTTCTATGGATTAGGATAAATAACAATATAACTAATATATATGATATTTATATAATGTTTAACATTCCGGAGATGATGTAACTGTGATAAAATTGAGAGGACTAAGAAATAACATATCAAAACATACATGAAAAACAAAGTAGTTTTTACCTGAAATGTAATTTTAACAAAGAAATTATTAATAAAAGTGTAATAAAAGGAAATAAGTAAATAATATATTTTATGATATATATAATTATTGTCCTATAATAGATATATAATAAAAATATATTTATTATATAGGAGGTTCTAATGTGTATGAAAGAAGTTGAGTCTTAAGGTAAGGGGTTTCTATCTCACTTTTATTTTCTGTGAGACACATACCATATTCACCATGTGTTACATTTATGTGGATCATATAATAACTGTGAGTTTATTTTATGTTTATTATCCTTACAATTATGGATATTTATATATACATTTTAGGATCTATCTTTATTTGGGTTAATAGTTTCAATTTTACCAATATGACAAGGTATTTGTGTCTATATTTTCCATATTCGAGACAAATGCTATGTTATGAACCTATATTCTTTTAGTAGGAGTATATACTGTCTATTTTACATGAAATATAATGATTTTGTTTATTCTCATGATATTGTAAGTTTAATTTAATTTTATTCCTTCATGGAGATTATGATTTAATGTTACCAAAGTTGTAAGGCTTTTATGATACAATCTCATTGTTTATCAGGATTGTTTATGTTTATGATTCTAATAATGAAATATTATGTACTATCTATGAAGAAACTCTTGTTTTTTTTTCATATGTTTATTTCATGAATTTTTTTTCCATTCATTTTACTGTCTTTATGTACTCAATAGTTCAAAATATTTTTTTTAGGAAAAACTATTTTTTGATCTCTCCACTCAAAAACTATTTTTCCCTTTCCAAAAACAATGTTTTATAAAAATGATATCAATTTTTTTTTAAATTATACTAATGATTTATTACATTAATTTTTACCCATTGATTACTTTTTAATTTTTTTGAAAGGAATATTCATGTCATTTTCAAAAGAATCCCACCTTGGCATTTAACAAAAATGTGAAAGGAATATTTTTTTAATGTGTATGGAATGAACAGTATTTTCCTCCATCATGGACAATAAATTTTTTAAAGATTACTTTACAACTTTACAATGTTATTTTCAAATAAAATTATTTTTAATTTTTTTATGTTTTAAAAAATGTTTTCCAATGTGGAAAGGATATCTTCCTTAAAAATATTCTGGGTGATATTTCAAAATAATTTTCTATATAATATAACAACCTTGGATGTTACTTATGATTTTCTGGGGATATGATCCCAAGATACCATTGTTTCGCTTCTTATGGATGGTTTATGTTTGTGATGAAGATATGCTTATGAATCCCATTACATCTCCATGGATTATGCTTTTATAATTTCTTTATGAAACCCATTTATTTTCAATGGTATTGATATAATAAATAATTTATAAGGAAAATTTATTTTAATGGGGTTTGATATGATAAATATGTTATGAAGCCCATTTATTTTCATGGTTTATGATATGCTGAATTTTTATGATCTTTTGGCACACTAATATATGGTTTTCATTGTGTGACAATGGTTTTGTTATAACCATGAACGATAGATACACAATAACCAGGGATGGTTGTTACTTTATAATCAAAGATATGTGAGAAATATATCTACCTTATATGAATGGGGTTAATATTGATATCATATGAGATAAATATGACTGTAATGGTGAGTGAGTCAAGTTTAGTAAGGTACTTTTCCCACTGTGGTAGTCTTGGGAGTGAACCTTGACTACTACGATGGTTTGGGTTATGAACCCATTCCACTATGATAGTTTTAGAAACTAGACTTTACTACTAAGGAAATAATTTTATATGCTTATGGTAGACCAAATTTCTAGGTATTATGCCAAAATTTTAATCTCATAACTCATTTTCTTTGATCCCATTATGATTCATACCTTATGAAATACCAATATTTATTCTGTGAATCGTGTTTATGATCTAAAATATATAGGTTATGGTTTTAAAATGTTATTCTCATATTATCATAACCATATTCTCATATTATGTTGATATCTCCACTATTTACCCTTATTAATCATATAATCTCACCCTTTATTATGTTTCCTTTTCATAGTTTATGATGGAATTAATTATGTATGATATGTCTAAGATGGTTCTTGTCATAGATAATATAGTAAGAGATGGCATAGATCACATTTAGGCCAGTTGTTTTTGTGTCCATGCTTCCAAAGTAACTATACCATTATGATCCTTAGACATGTGTTTGAGTAATCTAATGAATATTCCTCTAAAAATATGTAATATCTATGTACGATAAGTTTGCGTCCTTACACAACCCATCAAATTTAGAAAGGTTTTGGAGCTTAATCCCACAACCGAAGGGTGATAAGGGAGTAATGCCTACCATTGACCTACATGATGTACTGATTATTATGACATAAATTTTACTTAAACTGTTTGACGGTCAAACATAAATTTAATTTCAGAAACATATTATAGGATCAAATAATTTTGATTATAACATATTTAATTATATTTTTGATGAAGTTTTATTTCATTGAGGTATATATAACCATTAAGTTTAACGTAAAGGATTATTTTTGGAAGAAGGGAATTTCATATTTGGGTATGTTTGTTAAAAGGTATGTGATCACCTATTAGGGGAAACAATTATTTACTATTGAGAATATTTAGAATAATTTGGATATAGGGTTATTTATTTGTGTGAAAATATAATTTGAACCTATAGTATTAGTTTTGTATTAAAATTTATTATTTTTTTATACAAAGGTTTATATATTTTCATTATTGTCTTACCTTGGGGTAACCATTTCAGTTTTAGTTAACATTTAAAGACAATAGGAATTGATTATTATTCTTTTATATATCTTACAGTTTGTTAAAATTTAATTATCTTGCTTTAAGAATAAAGAATTAAATTTTGGATATTCCTTTATTAGAGTAATAAATGATGTGGAAATTGATCAAAGCACAAGAAAATGATGATATTTTAGATAAAAAATATCAAGTATATTTTTTTTGGTGTTCTTTATCTTGAATATAAAATAATTATTCAAATTTTGGAAAAGGATCTTGAATTTTTTTAATCCTATTACATTAATAATTTATAAATTTGGGGTCATTTAAACCAAAAAATATTTATGAATTTTTGTTTGTTGATTTTCCGTTTATCATTGACTTTCTTTTCATTAATGATTTATATCACTCTCTATAATTATTTACACTTTTATTCTGTGTCCATATTTTTAGTTCCCACCAATGTTATCCTACATGGAATCCTAGTTATGTTTTAATACATATGAAATTTGTAATATCATTTCTCTCTTTTAAGAGGAATTTTTATTAACCCTTTTTATTATGTGGGTTTTTAACAAAGGAATTTTCAAATACCAAAGCGATGTGATTCAGTTTATATTTAAAACATTAAATAATGGTTCTAAAAATATATATAATGAGTAAATTTGATATTTATAAAATTAATATCATTATAAATATTATGGATATATATATCCTATTCACAAGAACATGAACCTCAGTGATAAAACATGCATGAGAAAATGAATCATTTTACACCTAAAACACTGGTAATAATGAAATATTATTAATAAATAGGAAATAAGATGTTTTAATAAGATTATATGTGATATTATAAACCTAAATATATTTCTTTTTTTATATTCATAACATTATTAAGACCATTATAATATAGTTTAAAGGGTATTAAACTAAAAATAAGTGTGAGGTAAGAGACTTCATCTCAATTTCCATTTTTGAGGAATATTTTAATTCCATGCTTCTGATTTATTTTATATGATTTTTATATCAACACTTTTTTATACCATATCATTAGTATTAAATATTTAATTGTATTTTATGAATTAATTTTAATTATTTCATCCATGTGTATTTGACTTAAAAATTACTAAGTGGTAATAAATTACATAACTCAATTTCTTTTCATTGGGCTATATTACTTATTAATTGTATTTATAATATTATGTCTGTAATGATTTTTAATTATATTATGTTTTATTTACACTTTTTATATGTGTATTTAAATTTTATATACATAATTTATTATGTGATTAATTCACACTTTAATTTTATGATCATTGTAAGGGGTTCTCGTCTGAAATTGTCTTCTTTGGGACATATGTCATGTTGTACACCTGTCTTATATTATGAGGTGTTTCTACTTCCCATTTGATATGATATATCATTAATATATTTATATTCTCAGTATTTAATGTTTTATTTTATGTCATTCCTTTCATGGGGATTATAATTCAAAAGTTTGATATGGTTATTCATGATGTTTTCAAGTAATAGTACCATTTTCCTCTCTTGGGTACTTAAAATGATTGAGAAAATGTTTTTAATAAGATCAGAAACCATTAATCTCTTATTTGAAAAATCATTTTTCTTCTAAATCCATGATTTGTAATTTTTTTAAAATGTTTTACAATGATTTTTTAAAGTAATTTTTACCTATTACTTAATTTTTAAATTTTTTTAAAAAAATGAATCATCCTATCATTTTGAAAACTTGGTACCTTTTGAATTTTCTTACAAAAATGTGAATGGAATATTTGTTTTTAATATACTCATCATGAATGGAAACTTTCACCATCATGACCAATCATTACTTTGAAACTTAATTTACATTATTAAAAAGTTATATTTATATACCTTTTCCCCTAATATTATAGAATATTTTTGTTATTAATATTGATTTTTAAAGTCAAAAAGTGATTTTCCTTAGGATTTTTTGTAAAAATATTTATATTTAATTTTTGTTCATTAATGATAACAACCTTTGTGGAACTTATACTTCATTGGGGATATGTTGTAATGGTGGAGATGGCGAGCTCTTGGGACGCTAGGGTTCTGGAATGGCCGCCGTAGGCGGTGATGGCCTCCGAGCAGATCCCTCCTCCCTTGGTGGAGGAGGGATTTCCATAATCCTCTAGCAATTGAAGATTTATTCCCTTTTCAAAGCCTAATCTTCTTCCTTTGTTGCCTGAAATATTTCTCTCTACTAAAGTTCTTGAGTTACATGAAGGGATTCCACAACTCTCGGTCATGCCTCAGGAGTTCAACGATGATTCGTCCCTACTGAATCTGATGCTGATAGCTCGCTTCAAGCAACGAAGTCCGCCTAGGGATTGCTTTGATCAATTTATCTTCAATTCGTGGAATCTTCAGAAGCGCGCCACTATCGGTCTTCTTGATTTGAAACACATAATGGTCCAATTTGAGTCGGAGGAAGATTTGATCTTGGCCTGGTCCTCTGCCCCGCATACTTGTGATGGTTGTCACTTCCTGCTAATCCGATGGTCCTATGATCATTATATGAAGCGTGACTCCTCGACGACGGAAATTTGGGTAATATTTTCAGAACTACCACTTATATTTCATAATCCTTCCATCATTAGCATGCTGGGAAATCTTGTTGGTCGCTATTTATGCTCGGACAGTAGAACTAGGGCTATTTGTCACCCGATTTCACTGAGAATTTGTGTTGAAGTGGACCTGTTGAAACAGCCGATTGGTAGATCTTCATTGCTGTGAGTGAGGAATTTATATGTAAGCAGTCAGTTGTTTTTGAGTCCTGGTTTGACTACTTCTCTCGGTGTCCTAAAGTCGGGGATTTGAGGGAGAATTGCAGAGGTAGGAGGGTGGTTCCGCAGGAGGTTTTGGCTCCAAAGGCTACAGAAGTGGTTTCCTTAAAATCTTAGTAAGGGAAGAAAGACCTGGGTAAGGGAGCTCAGACTGAACCTTGTTCACTGGTTAGAAGGAAAATGGGAGGAGTGAATAGGTCTCTGAACCCGAGGGTTGATGAGGTATTTGGAAGACTTCGGAATGACCTTGGGGTGTCTCATGCAGGAGGTTTGAAGACTGTTATAAAGAAGGCCGTCCATTCTATTGGAGTGATCAGTGGAATAGAATTGGTACCAGTGGGGGGGAAGGAGGATGTGGAAGGATCTGCTATGGCCATACAGGCAGGGGCTTCTACAGAAGAAGCTGGTGTTTGGGTGAGGTCATCTCCTGGGCTGAAGATACATCATGTGCGGCAGGTGAAGTGCATTGAAGTTAGTAATTGTTTCTCCGGTCTGATGAATGAAGAACTGGAAGGGGTTCAGGGCCAGATTGCTCTTGATTTTTTTCCTGGCTGGATGAATGTCACACCTATTGTGCAGGACATTAGGGTGATTTGTCTGGGATTGGTTTGTTTTCAGAATGGCAGTATGAATGAACAGCTGCAGTGGAAGGAATCTTACCATTTCGTTAAGGGATTGGATCATGGGGGAATCTCCGGTGAGGATTCTCCAAGGATTGAATGAGGTAATTTGCAGGTTGGGTTGCATTCTCAAGATACTATTTCTCAAGAAGGTTTTTTGCAGAATGGGGTGATTGAAGATCATGAGCCTGTGGTGCAACCACAGTGTTTAGAGATGATTGAAATTAACAGTCATTTTGGGTAGGAGCAGGGTGGGAATAACGACAACTAGAATGTGGTTATCCCTGAGAAATGGGGGGACATATCTGACAGTGAGAAGGAGAATGATAGTCGAGGCCGAACCTCTTTTAGTGATGTTGTGTAGTATGGAAAGAAGGTTGTGGCAGAGAATGAGGGTGCTGTGACCACCCCACCTAGAAGAAGGCAATGGAATGATTATTATTCTATGCCAAAGCTAACGTCTACCAGATCATCTATTAGTAAAGGTAAATGGATGAATTCTTCTGAAGAGTTTGTGTATTTGGAGAAATTAAATCTAAGAAGAAAATATGTGAAGATCCTGAAACATTATGAAAGTTTGGGAAGGGAATCAGCTACCACAGATGAGGCAATTGATCATGGAGATGGCGACAGATATGGTGATGGGTATGGTTTCTAACATGTAACTGCATGCTCTTGTTTGTAATGCTTTCCTTTTGTACTTTTTCATTATTTTAATAAATGGTTAGAGACATTGTCTCTGGATAAGATTTTCTGGTATGTTGTAATGATTCCATCCTTATCCTTTCTCCCAATAGTTTAGGATCAATTTGAATAGGGAATGTATCGACACTCACTATCTTAATTAATATTGTATTTTTTTACTTTCCATTGAAATATTCACTTTCTTGTGATCATTGTAGATTACATTTTCCATAAATATCCATATTACTTATCATAGATAAGATTATTTCTAAAACCATATATCATTAATACATAAAATGTTTTACTTTGAAATTTGTTTGATTGATTTGGTTAATATTGACATTTTGTATTATTTTTTCAATACATACACTAATTGATATAGTATATTGTTCTTGAATTATATAAACCATTTGATATATGAAGAATATGTTGGGCATGCAGTTATGGGTGGGTCTTGAGTATAGATATCCCCTCGATGCATCGATAGGTCTCATGAGAGAAATATGTTGGCAAAATTAAATGGGGATTGACCCTGAGTTTTGAACTGTCTTATAAAAGGTATTAACGGAATAGATACCATGATGTCTGAGATTATGAAATCTAATACTATGAATTTACTTCATTAATGATTCAATTATTATTATCCATGATATTTTTCATTGATATTATATCTCTATGCATTTCATTCTTAGTTTATTCGTTAAATGACTTGTGTTTTCAGATATTTACCTTTCCATATTTATTATGCCTTATTTTTTATTTATTCATGATATCTTAGACATTATATAACTCTTACTAAGCATCTATGATCACCCTTATTTTTTTCCTTTCCCTAGGTTATGAAGAAGGAAACTTTTCATAAGTTTAAGGATTTATAATTTTTTACACTCACTATGTTTTGTTCCATGTTTTCAAATATAATGCAAGACTCAAGTATGTGTCTTGTTTTCCATGACGACTAAACTATTCAGTCCTTTGGGATGTGATCACTTGTATATTGCACCAACATAATAATGTAACCACTGACTCTAGAGTATTGGGTCAAGGTAATTTACACGAAGTTCAAAGAAAATGAATTTTTAATTCTATAATTTTCATGTTCTACTAAATAATATCCTTTTAATTTTTAATAATCCTTTAAATAGGATATTTAAAAACAAACATTATAACCTCTAATCAGTTAAAGTAATTCAAATTCAAACTACATAACTATCCAAGAGAGATAAAATTATCATTCAAGAATAGTCATAAAAAAAGTCATTTGAATTCAAAAATTAACAAATAATTCAAAAAAAATTAAATCACCCATTATAAAATTCAAATAGTCCCCGTAATAATAGGTCAAATAAAACCCATAAAAAGAGTTATCTGATTTAACTATTGAAATTAAAATTTCCAAAATACTTTCTAATCTTATGTAGCACATGATTATTCAAAATATAATTATACTGCATTAAATACAAAATAAAATAGGTTAAGTAATTTCGATGCCACTAAATATTAGTTTAGAGAATAATAATACAACAAAATCAACTCAAAATATAAAAAATTAAATAGCCTAAAAGTATGATAAATGTTCATGCATAAATAAAGAACACATTAAAAAATAATTAAATATATTTAAAATAAAATTAAAATTTATCCACATTGTTTTTATATAATATATATATATATATTAGAAATCCATAAATTATTTGAACTAATTAAAATAATCATGTAGTTAATCAAAGTATCAAAAATAAAGATAAATAAATAATGCTAAAAAATTAGACATTTTAGGAAAAATAAATTAAGTATAAAAGTAACATTGTGTGTTAAGTGACTGTGAGGTATAATCCTTGAGGTCAGTTAACTTACCATGTCTTCATAATGTGAAGTTAGTTCATGTAGTATTATGGTTAGTTGATAAAATGTGTGGTCAATATACTAATTGTGTGAGTATTTTAATGTGCAATCACTTGAGATTTCACTATGTGGTAACTTCATTTAGGTAGATTTATTTAGAAAGAGGCAGTGTTTTTGGAATTTTTACTAACCTACTCTGAAGATAATATGATGCATATTGTGAAAAAAATCCAAACTCTTGGTCAGATGTTTATTCGGTCATATGAAGGAATGAAAATTAGGTATACACATGATGAGTGGACAAAGCTATGGTTGGAGAGTATGGTAAACAACCAGTGGTGAATATCATGTGTCATTTAGTAAAGATCATGCATATTCTTAATTCAAGCATTACTCATCATATTCTTTAACCTATAAGGAGAGATCATCTTTCATACGTGAATATGAGAAAACCTCCAAACAATGGAGTCTCCATATATCATGTTGCTTAAACTATATTCATGCAAAATACATTTTACAACCTAATTATAGTATATTAAGACTCTATAGTGTGGTATTTTCATATAGAATGTGATATGTACAACCTCGCCATAGCATCATATTCATGGTAAGTATGGAATGAGATTAACATCATGGTAAGATGAAAAAATTACACTGGCAGTAGGTTGAATATTAATTCATGCAGTAGGTTGGATATTTAGTCATATGGTAGTTTAGATATTTGAACATGATTTAGTTTGTAAAAAAGAATCTTGCATTCACTTGTGAAAACATTGCATGAGTGGTCCCATTAAATTAAAATATACATTTAATTTAAAACCTTAATGCAGTCACTTCACACCATATGATTCACTATATTTTTTAGAAAGTAGAATCATTATATTCATAATTTAATGAATTTAAATTAAATGAAAATAGATCAATAATATTTATAACTAATTAAATAACCCCTTATTATGACTTATATAGGGAAAAATATTATCAAAAAATTGTAACATAACAATAATGACAATTTTGGAAAAAAATTAAAAATTACATAGATTCAGTCAATTTTTATAGTATCTAAATGAAAATTTCAGACTTCCTTATAGTTGAATAAAATGTAAATAAATAAACTTTATATCTAAAAAACAAGTTTTTTCACAAATACAATCTATTTAACTCATGTTATCATATAATAATAAAATAAACCTATAATCTAAAAGTTGTTGTACAACCAAAAATATGAATAAGGTTCAAACCAAAAGTGTGAATATTTATTCACTCATTTAGACATCATTTATGTGAGATAAATTATATAAAATATTCTTATCATTCAAATGAAAAAGGAGTTATAAAATTACAAGAACTATATTACAATATATAATGAAAATACAATGATTACTCATAAAATGTATTTCCAATAAATTATGAGTGACATAAAATATTGTTGGGAATTGGAATATTCAATACATAAAATATTAACAAATAAAAAACTTCCCAACAATACCTAGAATCCATATAGGGGAGAATTAATTTCAATATTTACACAGTGAATTATGTGGATCTTTTAGTAAATTGAGATACATAATTTCCATTAGACCAAGTATGAATTAATATAAAATAATATAGTGAGTAATAAATTTTTATGTGAAATAATTTTTCATGTGAAATAAATTTTCATCCTATCCAATTACACATCCATGAAAATATTAAATTTTTCATTTTTATGTGTGTCGCACATGAAAATTATTTCTATGAATAAATTTAAATATTATATGAAACTAATTTTACTTACGCCACATTACATGTGGAGTCCATGGGAATTATTTTTATCAACTTCATGTTCCATGTTCACTTTAAAATTAGGGATTTGTTACTAATATAATATTTTTTGTGAGGGATTAGTCTATATGGATAAAAGTATTACTGATATAATAGATAGGGGGATTTGGTAAAAGAAACTTTCAGATGTTATAATGTTATTAGATAACATGGAAAATGAATAAAAATTTTGTAATAATGGAGGAATACATCTTAAACGAGTTTATAAAATTCATAATTCTAATTTTGATAAAAATATGACTGTGTGACAGTTTGGATATTTAACCAAATTGGTTATAAAAATGATGTTGGATAATATAAAACCATATCATCCAGCATAATTACTAGAATATTCTATTCCATGCTTCTAACCTTCTATGAATCAAGGAATATATGCTTCACAAAAACATTTTTGTCACCAGAGTCCATAATTATAAGATTCAACTAACTCTTACGATCCGGTATTCCTTGGGGAATATTTAAAAAAACATATCCAAAATACAATTAGATAAATCATAATTTTAATCAATGATGGGGATAAAAACTAAATTTTTGCATGATTTTCGGTATCATAAAGAGCCTATAATGTTTTACAAATTCTAGTCAAATAATATACAATGTAGATAATATTAAGATTATAATAAATCAATTACAAAGAAATTTTTAACAACTCCCACCAAAATCTATCCCATATTTTGTAATAAATTGTTAAGAAATATTAATTCAAATGAGATAAAGGGATTATGATATTATTGAATGAAAAAAATTCAAGAATCTAGATTGTTACCTTTATAACAAGTTATTAATCTTATATAAAAAATAAAAGTATATTCTGTTATATTGAGGAGAGGTATTGAGATTAATAATATAAAGTTTATATCCCATGGTATAGTTCTATTATAAGATATCCCAAAAATAATTGAATCATATTTGAATAAATAATCACTACTTAGTAAAGATTCAAAATCTATGAAAAGTATTAGAAAAACAAAAATCTTAATTTAGAAATAGAGGGGTAAAAACATTTGGGTGATTATTATTTTATTACTAAACCACCAGATCCATTTACAGAAAGTAAAAATCTAGTGAATAAAATCATTTAAAATGATATAGAAAATTTTCACATGTTTAGAAAATTATATGTTATTATTACTTTATTGTATATATTGATGAAATTTATAAAGTATTATAAGCTTTAGAAGGATTTGTGAGCCTAAAATTTAAGGCTCAATGCGGGATGAGAGAGGAAATAATCAAATAATTTTTTTCCATCACTCAACATATTTTACCTAAAAAATGTTAGGATTTCATGAACCAACCTGATCCATCCCTCCATCGGATGCCTGAACTAGACCAAAAAAGGCTTAAAGGCCATTCACAATCCACATGGGCTATCACAAGTGTCTGTGTATCAAGGAAACACAACTTGAGAATTATATTTTCCATTAAATATTAATCAAGTAAGAAAATAAGATTTAAATAAAAATATGGCATGATCCATCGGTATGTTAGATTCCCACACAAAATAAATATAAATAGAACAGTAACCAAATATCAAACTAGGATAGTAGTAAACAAAAACGAGCATGAAAAACCTAATATATACAAAGAGGCCCACGAAATTCCTACTCTCAACCACTAAAATATCGCTATACCTCAAAATATAGAATGCTTTAAAACCCTAAGTGTCTATTGTGATAAAATAAACTGAAATTAATTTAAACTAAAATATTAATTCTTTTTTTTTTTCTATATATTTCACCACAAAAAAAACCCACAATGCCCCATTGTAATGAATAATAGATTAAGTTGGACCTACAACTGAAAATGATAATAGATATTTGTGGGAAATAATTTTAGTAGGGATGATAAAAGTGAAAGAATTTCCTATTCATTACCTTTAAACAAAAAATTATTTTATGATTGTTTTAAAATATAAATATATATTAAAATATGTTTTCCATTCCTTTCAAAAAAAGTAGCAAGCAAATAACTAGAAAAACCATTTCACTTTTCTATTTCTATAACTATTTCCATAGAATGTTAGATTTTACTAAAACCCATTCATAATATTAAATGTGGTTTGAAAAATGCATTTTAGTGGGAATGTAAAAATTAAAAATCATTTTGAAAAGTGATAAAAAAGTGGATAGACAGATTTTTATAAAACAAGTGATGGAGTAAGAGGTTATTAGTCAAAAATCATAAAAATGTAGGAATTTTATAATTTACTACAAAACTAGGGAAATAGAGTATATATAAAAAAGTCATCATGGGTGATTCTTAGACACCAAGGGAAGATTCCCAAAATGCACTCAGTTTTGAACCATTTGTAGGCATTTTTATGTGATCCATAGTCTATAACCAACCCAAATTCTCTCAACTAGCCTCACTGGTGGTTTAGAAAACATGGCATTTCCTTACCATGGGGATCTAGTCTTTCTAATTAACAGAAAAATAGTAATTTTCCCTTGACTCAAACTGGGATTCCTAGGATCCCATAGATTTAGAAAAAGTGCGAGGTGAGGAGGTATTTTATTAGAAAATAACAATCAAGAATGACCATACATCATCTCATTTTTCCTATCCTACCTCCTAACATGCACCCATGTGAATTCCCCTTTAGAATGGGGATAATCCATGGAGGTTTCTGACTTATAGGAAAAGCATTCAGAGGTACCTTAAATGACTTATCATTTGAGGATTCAAAATAATTTCCAAGAAAACAAGTTTCTTTTCAAAATTTAATTTCGAAACCCTGGGAAATATCAAACCATATTTTTGAAGTGTTACCATACCTTAGTTTTTGTAAAAATACATTTATTATTTGAAAACACTTTTCATACAAAATATTTTCAAGTTCCAAATTCATTCTTACACTTTGACACATATTCACCACAATATATATATATATATATGTCCTCAAAATAATGTGAATATTCACAAAACTCTATGTTAATATGTACATAAAGGGTACCTATATATATAAATATATATATGGATATGTATATAATCCATATTTAAAATTTTGTAATAATTGATAAACAATTTGGAAGCTATTTGGGAACCAGAAATTCCATTAGGCCTTTATGGAAAACTACCCAAAAGGCCAAAACATCATAATTTCTTTAAATACAAAATATTAAAAATCATTTGGAAGGGGAAAAATTTATCAGAGGTTCTTATCATTTTAGAAAATATTGAAAACATTATTTACTAAATAAAAACCATGGCAGAACATAGAAAAAATATGAATGATAAGATAGAAACACATTCCAATCATTTAAACCATTTATAATGATATATAACTTATAGTATAATGATGAAAACCATAAAAAATCAAGAAATTATAATTCTCAAATTAATGTCTTAAAATTTGGGAAATCTTCCTCAAACTAGATAAAAACTCACTACCTTTGATGTGGGAGGAGCAATCCCATCTCAATCATGTTTGAGGAACCTTATAAAATGAATAGAAACCCTAGAATTAATGAAACCCACCAAATAATAACATAAGAATAAACTAGGGTTTTACCATAGGGTTAACATTGCGAGGTAGGAGAGAAGAAGAAATGAAGAGGATGGGTGAGGAGGAGAGGGCATACCAAGGAGAACTAAGCTTGAAACTATGAGAAATTGAGAGGGAGAGGTCACTATTGTAGAGAAAGAAGGAGGGATGAATGGTTGGGGATCTCACTAGCTACTAAATCAAAACCCAAACCAAAGAGGGGAAGGATACCACTTATAGAATTTAACACATTAATGTAAAAATAGGAACTTCCAATATTTGTATCAACCATACATTGTACACAGTTTGTCTTCACCATTAGACAAACTGTGAAAAAATCATGAGCCTCCCCTGGGAAGCTCATACACCTCACATGGTAAGGGTGAATGGTTAGGGAATCCATATGAAAAAATGAGGTTATCCTAATAAACCTAAAAAATTCACTCACACGAGCCACACATGATATATGATAATTGTGTTCCAAACGTTCATTACGGTAGAAAATCTCCAATTCTAAAATTTATAAACCTACGTGTCCTAAAATATAAAAACGAGGGTAGATAAAATTAAAAAATTAAGAATAATTAATAAATTAATGTTAGGGTGTGACAATTATCTCCATCATGAAACTTAAAACCCTCATAATGTCTAATAAGGGTTTGGTTAATCATGAAAAAATAAGAATAAAATTATACTTAAGATGAGGCCGAAAAACCCAACGACTGAAGAACCAACACTCAACATCCTTTTTAAAACCCAAAACTAAAAAATCCCTAAATAATTTTATAAGATAATTCTCAAAGAACCATTAAAATATCCAATGAGATAACTAGTGAGACTAAGGAACTAAAACATTTAAATAGAATTTTGAAAATATAAGGACTTTCATATAGCTAAAAACATCCTTAAAATAAGGAACAACCCAACCCCTAACATAGAAATCACCAAAAAATAATCATAGACTTTTATGGATATCCATGAGTATCCATCACATAACCCACTATATAGGACAATAAAAATACTATTATCAGGGTTGGGTGGGGTGGGAGTAAGGATTACCCCTCCAAAAATCTCAAAAACCGGGATCACCACAAGATCCTTAAAGGGTGGTCTTCCCACCATATCATGAATCTTGTATGAAATTGATTTCCCAAGATGGAAAAAACACACAAGTCAAAATAATATCCACAAATATGATAAAAAATACATGGAATAAGAAGCTTTATCACTCCATGACCATAATATTTACAATTTCCCAAAAAGATACCTTTGTTGAAACAAGAATTACTAAAAGAAGGCAAGGAAAAATTTAGTCTGCCAAATTAGAAATCGACGTCACCAAAAAGGAAACCACAAAAAAATAAATTCCATAATAAAACCTAGATATAAAATTTGGATAGAGAACCTAGGATGACCCGAAGGAATAAAAAATATGAAAAATAATAGAAGGATCCTATGAAAAAAAATTGACACCCAATAATCCTCAAAACCATTTTCAAATATTCAAGACCATTTAAAAAGTCACCACCCAATAAAATTAGACACTTGTAAAAACAAAAAACTCAAAGGAATACCACCATGAATGATGAAAACTAGGAATAATCGATTAGAGTATAAAGAAAATATACAACTAAGAATTCCTCAAACAAATATGTTTCAATAATATCAATATGGGCTCTAGTATCCTGTTAAAGGAGGAAAACTTGGGATCAACTCTCAGAAAAACGAACCTAAGTGAACCAAAATTATTGAAATAAAAAAATAAACATTCTAAATTATTCCAACCATTCAAAAAACACTTTCCAATTCAAATAAGTGATATCAATAGTGTGGCATGAACCTTATCAAAATGGATGATCACTGAAACAAAAGGTACTCCCTATGGAGTTGTCAAGGGGATACCCAGGGAAAATTCTAATTCAGAATTTCCTCAAGACCTTAGTTACCTAAAAATATACAATCCCAAACCTGAAAAAATAGTTAATACTAATTCCAAAAATTGATCTTGGCCTATAATAAAAGGAATACATCCTAGAAATTGACCATCCATGTTTACCAAGACTTTTCTAGGGGATACTCAAAATTACATGGGTTGTGAGTTAACTAACTAATGTTTCCCAAATCCAAATAAAATTCACTCAACATGAATCATAATATAAAACTAAAAACACAATTCACCAAAATGAAAGAATCTTTACAGAACTACCTCTTTTACCTTTAAAATCCCCTACTTGAATATGAAAGATTATGATTTTTTAGAAAAACATACCTTGGAAATGTTTCACTTCCTTTGATAAATATAAACAACTTTATTTTATATACTTATAATTAAAATAATTAAAATAATTTAAAATTTATAAGTCCCACTTGGAAAATAATAGAAAACCACTTTACTTAAAATTTTGGGAATTCACCTCCATACATTTTTCAAAAAAAATATTATTTCATTAAATAAAATATTTTAAATCACCCATTTAAAAAAATGAGTTTCCATACTTATAAAATAATTTTTCCATGAAAATACCATTAAAACCATTTTTTAGAATGATTTACTATTAGAAATGCCACCTTTTAAAATTACAAACTAATTTTAAACATTTAAAACTATTTCAAAACACACATTTCTATTGATAAAACATTAAAAATTTACCTAAAATGAACTATAAAATCTTAAAACATTTATCAAAATTTATTCAAAACTCAACTAAACAATATCCCACAACACAAAATCAACTGAGACGTGACTAGTGACCATGCATAAAGGGACCACATTTCTTGGTGGAATATGTGTAAATAACACAACCATGATATAGAGAAACAAAAAAACCTATATACAGGATCCACAAAGGTTTCCAATTTGTGTTGTCTCACTGTGTACCAGCAACTCAACTTACATTTCATCTCCAAAATAAAAGTTCAAAAAATAAAAATATAAACATTCCATGATATGTCAAGTTTTTATACGAGTGGTGGTGATAAGGAATTGACACATGAATTATCTTATAAGCCATAAAAATCTTAAATCTATCTACTAGACAACCTAAATATCAAGGGATACTTTTGGAACATTGTTACAATTAAGAACCCAGTTCTTTGATACCATTTTTTCACAAACCAATCAGAGTATCCATATATTGGATGCTCAATATGGCCTTTAATAAGGCTCAAAGTGCATTATCTATTCCCATGGGGTGAAATAAGTGTCTGGTAATCAAGGAAACTCCATTTTGGAATGATTTAACACTTTAAACATTAATCAAGTATGTAATAGAAATTTAAATAAACATCTAGCATGGCCCATTCATAAGTTGGATGCCAACACCATAGAAAAATAAATATAACAACAAACTAATATCAAACTAATAAATATTTAAACGAAAATGGGAACCAAAAAAAATCCCCCACCACCCCAGTATCCTTCTCCTACAAGGAAAATATTCCCAAAAATTTCTTATCATCTTTCATTAGAATATCTCTATACAAACATACATAGAAAGATTTAAAATCATAAGTAGCTAATATGATAAAAGAAACTAAAATAAAACTAAACTACAACATACCTTCCTCCTTGTCACTATATAAGTCATCGTGAAAAAAATAACCACAAATTCACCTGGGCGAGAACAAAAGAGTAAGCTAGAGTTGAAAATTTAAATGATAATAGATAGGTGTGAAAAATATTCTTAGTAGGGATTTAAAAAGATAAAACACACATTATGACTTACCATTAATGATATCATCATTTCATTCAAGTTTAGAAAGAAAAATATATAAGAAATGTGGTTTTTATTTCATTTCAAAACAAGTTGTGAGTTGATACCTAGAAAAACTATTCCCCCTTTCCATTTCAAAAATTGTTTCTAAATAATGGTTGATTTTCTGAAAACCCATCCATAATAATAAACATTCAATGAAATATGCTTTTTAGTTGGAAAATAAAAAATGGAAATATTTTTTCAAAGTGAAACATTTTTAGGAAAGTGAAATATGTATAAAATAAGTCATGAAGGAAGAGTTACCATTTAGAAGTGTAAAAAATGAAATAATTTTATAAAATTATTCAAAACAAGGGAAAACATAGTACATGTAAAATATTCATCAATGGGTATTTCTAGAAATCAAATGAATAGACCCTAGACATACTCAATTTGGAACTATCTTTTGGCATGTCGATGTGATCCGTAGTCTATAACCAACCACACTTCTCTCAACTAGCCTCACTAGTGGAACAACCCACATTGAAATTCCCTACCACAGGTATCTAGTATTTATATTTGGGACATAAATAACAACTATCTCTCGACTCTCACTATGACACCTAGGATCCAATAGATTTAGAAAAAGGGGGAGGTGTGGAGGATTGCACTCAGAACATCACAATCAAGACCAACCATGAATATCCACATTTTTCTAGACCACCTCCCAAGAAACACCCATGATAATTATCCCTTATAATGAGGAGTATCCATGGAGGTGTCCACATTTTAATAAAAACATTCAAAGGTACCAAAAATGAATTTTCATTTAAAGATTAGAAATCATTTCAAAGGAAATATACTTCATTTCAAAATTCAATTACAATAGCTATGGAAATGTCAAACCATTTTTTTAGGGTACTAACTATAACGTCTCACTTTTAACCACATTAAGATTTGAAATGTATCTAGTTATATTTTTGGAGCCTAGTGCTGGGATGGAGCGAGGTCTCAAGGACTGGTGAATACATAATTGATATTTGAAAAATATTTAATATATTAATATCACACACATATAGTTTTTATATAAAAGTGTAATTACTCAAGAAAGGGGTATTTGATCAGAAATATGAGGTTTTTGTTGAGACTAGATCATGGGTTTAACCCTACGCACATCATAAAATTATAGTTCGTGTGATGCTTCAGTTGGGCAGGGTCATGGGTGAATATTTAAATAAACAAATTAATTAAAATAGTTAATTTAATTAGTTTTTTATGAACAGAGATTAACTATAAATCTACAGCAATGAGGAAATATTAGGGTTATCTGCATAACCCTGAAGATCTATTGTAGCCATTAGAGGATATCCTAGAAAACATAATGAATCCAAATTGATAATCTAGGATTGTATTCATCAATTCAAGTCTTGGATATCACAATAGAAAATGAACTATGATCATTATTTACCAATGATTGAATCAAGTTGAGGTAGGATGTTTATTTTCCATTATTGATATTCATGTTTTTTTCATAATGAACGTGAATCAAATCATGAATATATTTATTCATAGATCTTTTATGATTACGGGATTGAGTTTACCTTATGGGGATGATAATTTTATATTGTTTTTTATCTTCATTCTTTGTCTAACAAAAATGAATCTAGGCCAACCAAAACAATTTCGAGGTTAATTCCTCATTACATTTTTTGTTCTTTTCTTCCCCCATTATTCAGATGTTCATCACTGGTATTCCTTTTGGATTGTAGATTGATAAATACTAAGTAATCCATTATTTTATGACCATTATTTGACATGAAAGATCGATACTACTGGTTTAGGTTTGTGATTGATGGATCGATTGAGATGTAATAATAATAGGGGATGGTCATAGATGGATTGAGAATGGATAAGGTAATTATTGTTTTATGGTTTTGAGTGTTTGGAAAATGTGGTGTTTTGAGTATGATTCACCAGAAGATTGGTGGGTTGAAATATGGAAACTAGTGATGGAAAGGCTTAGTTAATGTCTGGGCCAGTCTCTACGATTAGATCGATTCCTGAATTGATGAGGAAACAACCTGATTGGACAACACATGAATAATTTAAAATTTCTAGAAAATTCCTAACTTCACGACATGTATTCTGATGAAATAACACTATGTAGTCCCTTTTTTATGGTGATGGGGTTTACAAACATAGCTAAGGATCACATTTCATGTGAAACGTGTCACACATTGTGTGACTTAATACTGATGGAATGACATGTACCCTATGGTGCACGTGAAGATACATGGCCAAGAACATGGGTTGGTACATGAGAACAAATATGTACACAAGCATGGGCATGTACATGGGTTAGTACACATGCACAACAGAGTATACACGGGCATGGGTTATAGGAAATGGGGGAGGAAATAGGGAATTACTATGTTTATGGGACATTCATTGTAACACTTATTACACACCATTTACATTTTTCAAGATAGTGTGAGGCCCTCCAACTTTTCAGTACAGACCATAGTTGAGAGTGTTAATTTTTTTAGCCTTGTTAGGGTTTGTGGTATCATTGTTACCAGTGTAAATGGGTGTTGAACCCCATCTAGAAGGTAAATATTGGTAGGGTTTGAGGTATCATTGTGACCAACCTTCATGGGTGGTGAACCATATCCAGCAGGATGATTCAGTGGAGTTCATGGTGTTCCTCAGTGGTTCTATTTTAGATGCTGCACCATTATGTGTTAAACCCTTGGTAGGGTTTGAGGCATCATTGTTACCAGCATACATGGGTAGAAAACCCTATATAACAGGTAAATTAATATATGGTTTGAGGTATCATCATGACCAGCTTTCATGGGTACCTACCCCTATCAGTGTATCGATATCCTGGAGATCCAGTGAGTACTTCTTTGTTGAGACTCAAAAATAAGAGACTCCCCAGATGAGAACCATTAGCGATATCATGGAATGTGGAGTGGATTATCCTAGAATTAACTTTACCTAGAAGCCCCAAGAAATATCTTATGGTTGGAAGTATTAGTTGAGACCACATGAGACTAGTTGTCTGTTCTAATTTATTACTCTATTGTTTCTATGATCGAAATACTCTTGGTGGTTTATGATTAGATATTTTTGGGTGTCTGGCTTGGTATTGTTATACTCACCCTACATGGGATCTTCCCACACGTGTCATGTATTATGTATGATATTAACCTTTTGATGATTTCCTAGGGGGAAATGGAGTAGGCGAATCATAGCTAGGTTTGATAGACCAATGTATTTTATGTGTGGTTTCATTTTCTAGTGATCCCCTACTTTTGAACAGGTTTGACTATCTGTAGCTTTTTATTATTCTTTTATTTAGTCCCTTTTATCAATTTCTACATTTTTTGAATACTCTTATGTGGGATAGATGTTGTGCATGAATTAATTATACCATTCATTTATTACTTTATTAGCATTTCATGGGCTTAAAGATGTGTGTTTTTTTGAAATTATATTATGATAATACCTCCCATATATGGGTTATTCCTACTCAGTGATGGTCTCTAACCCTTGGACTATTGTAGGTGGGATTAGGGTACATACACTTGGCTTATCACTGACGAGTCTGACCCTAGTGGGTTGGGTCATGATAGAGTATTATTAGAGGGGGTAAGTTTTACTTTAGGACCCGAGTATAGATTTTTTTTCTAGTTTTCATATTGGTTTTGGATTTATGGAAATAGTGATAAAGTGTTTCAAGTTTGAATTACAAGCTAGGGAATCTAGTGTTGATGTGGTGGATGCTTTATCCATTCAACAAGAATATAATAACCTACTTGTTGACTTTGTACATGTAGACACTGGTTGTAGGGAAAACATTTAGTATATAAAACATATTGAAATGAATTTGGGTTTCCATGTACTTCTTGAGTTATATCCCTATATATACTCTATAACTATGGTATATCTTGTTTATTTCAAGAATCATCCAAGAAGAAAGATATTCAGGATTCCATAGTGTGATCAAAAGGATGACCTGCCGAGTGAGGAGGCTTTGATACATGCACCTATACAAGATGTGGTACCTTTGGGTGTTTTTCCATTCACGAAACTACGTATTGATAAGTAGCTAGTGAAGTAAATAATAGTCAAGGATGCACATATGCTAAGTTTACTACATGATTTTTATAGGTAGTGACCTCACATGATTTGAGGTGATCTAAACCCCTAGGTGGCTATGGACTGGCTAGAATTAGTCCCAAAAGTTTCTCACCTCATGAAGATGCCTTCAAATTAGAAGAAGTCCTCACAAAAAGTATTATTTAGGGATATTCTAGCTGATGGTGGAGTCTGGTGACTCATCCACATAACAAGAAAACACTCTCCTGGTCAAACTTTGAGCATTTTTTAGGGAGGAGTTCTATCGGTATATGTTGTGATCAGTGTTCATCCAATAGCTTCTACATCTATAAGAAGGAAGTATCACCATAGGGGATTTTTCTGAAAGGTTTATTGATTTACGATGATAGTCAAAAAATATGGCGTGAGATACATTCATCAAGGTAGAAAACTTCAAGTTGGGATTATGTTGAGATTTCATGGCTCTAGTGATATCTCTTCAAATTCCCACCTATACTGGAGTGCTGAAGTGGGACATAGTTATTGAGAGATTCCTAGTAGTATATATACTGAAAGTGGGTGCTAGTAGTGGGATCCCAGTAGAAGATACATATATAGCTAGTATTCAGTATTAGTCTTAGGTATCCAGGCATGCTAGATACTTTAGGAAAAAATCACAGGATAGAGGTTTGGTGGCTCATAGATCTCAGGATGGGTCGAGTCAGTTGAGGTAGAGTTGGTGCTTTTCTTGTGATGATCAGGGATATATTGATCGAGATTGTCCAAACCATTGTATAGTTGATAGAGAGATAGCCTAAGGTCCACCCAGGTATAGGTAGAGGTAGGAGCTAGGATGTCTACATAGCAGCATACATAGTGGAGGGGCAATTAGGGAAGCAAGAGGTGGGAGGCAGTTTAACCTATTGCCATCAACACCCCTAGGTGGTCAATGCTTGGATTAGGGGGATAGTGTATAGATATATAGAGAGTTTTTGGTACTTGAGTCCTAGGACCTTGCAGATCTTGGGATGATATGATGTACTATATATGTCTACTCCACTTTTGCTACAATAAAAATAGGCATGGGTGAGATCTACTCCTTTGTGACTACTTCACTGGTTCACAACTTAGAGATTATGGTAGAGCCCTTCACTGGACCCATGAACTTTGATACTCTGACAAGATGTGACTCAATGATCACACACTTCTACTAATTGTGCAACCATTCTCTTGGTGATGATATCTTTTTAGGGAATCTCTTTATAGTAGTGATGAGGCCTTATGACGTTATCTTCAGTATAGACTAGCTATTTATAGTTCATGCTCAGATTAACTGTTTTAGGTGGAAAATTCATTGTTTCAATGATGATGAGATGATATTTTCATTCATGGGTGATAAGGAGACACATGAAGAGTAGGATTGGATCATATGTACGAGAGTAAAGCTGATAACTCACCAGTGGGATAACTTGACTCTTGGTGTAGTGGATGTTATGGGCTATCGATTTCTAATAGTGGTGGTGGAGTATGAGGACATCTTTCCTAAGGAAATGCCCAATTTACCTCCCATACTAGAGATAGAATTTTATATAGAATTAATCCCCATGATGAACCTGATATCTACACCATCCTATCAGAAGGATCCTATTGAGCTTCGGGAGAATAGGGTGTGGTTGGAGGCAATATATGAGAAGTTCTCTGTGGGACCTAGTGTCTCCCCTTGGGCAACCCCAGTGCTTTTCTCTAAGAAATAAGATGAGATCTTGAGGTTGTGTGTGGATTATCCACACCTGAAATAGGTGACCGTGATGAATAAGTATCCACTACTGAGGATCAATAACATCCTCAATTAGTTTAAAGGGGCACGATGGTTCTCATATTTTGACATCTGATCCATCTATCTCTAACTGCGAGTAAATAATGAGGATATACCAAAGATGAAATTCCAATTTATCTATAGTCACTATGCATATTTGGTGATTCCATTCAATGTGAAAAATTCTCTAGTAGGTATAATATTCCTAGATTTCATAGGAGGTATGGATATTTTTATTTTTGGTTAAGCTGTTGTTTAAGTTCTTTTGTTGTCTTAGGCCCTAAAAGCTAGGCCATGGGCTAGATTGGTAGTTTTTTAAAAAAAAAAGAGGCAAGAGGGTTGTTGGTTGGATGTAGGCTAATTCATTGCATTTTAATTATAATAAAAGAATTATATTCAATATAAAACATGTATTCAATACACAATGTGTAACGACCTAGTAATTCCAGTTCACGACATGTAAAGGGTTTTTTCTAGGGGTAATACCTTGAGCCTTACACAATGTGTAAAGAATTTAAATTTCATGTAAATTCCTAAGTTCGTATTTTAAAAATAAGTGTCAGAGCCTCATTTTTATATAATCCCTCACCTCCGTCACATATGAGAGACTCTCATGAATCCATATTCAATCTAAATCAATAATTGACTCTCGTTTCATGATACAGACTCTGTTTAATCAACCATTGGTCTAGTTGGATCCAATATAGTGGGTAATATTTTCATCTTGTTTTGTTATTCATCTATTTGGGTATCAGTTGAACTATTTTGGTGTAAGATAATATGCCATATTTTTATTGATTTCACCCATTCTTAATTTTTCTTCCAATTTGGTCTGAATCTTGGGTCAATATTGGATGAGTGATATACTATGGACCTACGATAGGTGGCCTATAACTTTATCTATGGATTTAGTATTTCATATATCTTTTTTCATTGTGACACTTATTATAAGTTTTGATAATGACCCTTTAATCAATTGAATGGTTTAATTGATTGAATTGGAACCTCTTAGGGATTCCCACTTATTCCTTTGATTTTTGGGAAGTTAATTACCCAACCCAGGAAACCCATGGGGTGTACCTTGGTATTTTACCTTTGTTATACCACCCATGCGATGCATTTTTGGTTTCCTAGTTAGAGGAAAATCTTTATAAATTGAATTGAATTGAAATGATATATTAGGATAATATTTTTCTCTTTATCCATTTCATTACATGATGTGAAATTTTTAAATGTAAATTACAGAAATTGGGTTGTAAGAACTCATGGGATGTGAATTTTTGAAAACATTGAATGAGATTAATGATGAATTGAAATGTTAGTGGATGTACTGGTTGGTATACCTTGAATCATGGTTCCATTAGATGTCATGAAAGTTTCTTCCATGGTTGTTGTTACGATAGTGGATTCCTTGGACTTGTTTCCTATTTGAGTCATGATTCCTTGGATTCCTTGGGCCTTGAAACCCCTTGGATCTTGATTTCTTGGATTGACATTATAAACATGTGGTTGAAATTCTCCTTTTAATTCACCAAGGTATTTTATGAGTTTCCTTTAATACGTTCCTAGGAATCGATGAGGAATCCTTGGTCTTCTATACCTTGGATCCGTCCATTCATGGTATTACACTTTAATAATATGAAATGACCTTTGTGGAAGACTTGTATATATAGAAAGGCTGTGTTGAATGTTATATACTATATTATATAGTATATCCATGGTATTATTTTACACATTGTTGTATAAAATGGACATGGTGGATTTCATTGGTATGTTTTATAGATTTCCCCAGTATGGGTGTCATCTTATAGTTTTTAGAGTAGTTATAATTACATATTTAGTTATATTTCAACGATACCCTTATTTTTTGGAGTCTGAATGCTATTTTAAGGGGTCTTTTTCAGATTGAAAGTATCACTTTACAGTTTTTACCTTTTCCATGGTTATTTCACTTGTACTACTACTTTACCTATTATATATATATTTCACACATCTTTAGCTTATATACAAAAACTGGATGTGTTATAGTTACCATTAGTGGTTGCCTAATATGTGTTATATCACACCCTATTAGGCCACCACTAGGTACCCAGATAGACTATATGGATATAGGTAGGGATTGGGAAAACACCCACAATACGATGCTTGATATGTGTTATGCTTAGAAGTAGAAGAGAATAGGACCAAGATAGACTCGTCATGCTAACTCGGATAGTCGTTTTGATTATTTTTGGTATTTTGATACATGTATTATACTGATGCATGTGTACCTATTTTGGATGCTTTGTAGAGACATGACCTGACACATAATATTGTATACAAGATCACTTTTGGAATTGTTTATATATTCTTGTTTTAGATGATAATCATCTGTATGGTTGACTTAAGACTTCCTCTATTTAATGATGTATTTACTATAACTATGATACACTATGATATGAGGAAATACTCTCCCAAGAGACACACCCAAGGCCCTTGATGGTGGTCAGAATCCTCTGGTGTTCGGTGAGGCATGCTTGAGGCCATGTGGCCCACCATCTTAGTGTACTATTCAGTGGCATTCGGGTTGGGACATTAAAATGTGGTATAAGAGATATTCCATTTATATATTTAATATTTGGAGAAAATATAATGGGTATTAAGAAGGTATTGATATTTGGTAATGAAATGTGCTTGGGAGTAGCTAACCTGCATATGGGAATAAACCAAATTTCATGGAACATTAATCATTGTTCTGTGGATTTTAATTATTATATTTTATTTATTCCACCATTGGGTGACATTCTTCTAGTTCAATATTATTATGATTATATATTTTTATGTTTACCTATATATGAGGGTATTCTTCTCATTCATCATTGTAGGAACTATACAAGATTTACATTCCATGCATTATGCCATGCCATATTGGGTGCATTACTTGGTAGTATGACTTTGTGATATGTGCCTTGTGTGATATAGAAATTGTTTGACAGATTATTTGTGCAGATAATTAAGAAACATGATTGGAACTTAGAGTGGTTTCCGTAACATAAACAGTGTTTTCGAATTAGGTTATTGCAGAAACCCTAAGGAGTCAACTAAATGTTGAGTCATGGAACATTGGTCGCATGGAATAGAACATGTTACAGTGCTGATTAAGTGGACACCATATTTCATTTAATGAGGTGAATGGGCTGTTACAGATCAAAATTGGTAGCCCATTGGGTTCAAACATTTAAAGAGAAATGAGAAATGAGTATGAATTTAGTTGTAAATTGATGTTTGAAATATATAACTTGACCTTGACCTGTATTCTGAGTGGGAGTAATGAGTGTATCTAACGATGCTTATAACAGTGTCGTTTTACCAAGTCTTCAATTTAGAAGTAGGTAGAGGGGTAAGATCTATTTATAGTAATTCTTAAACCAGTTCTATGCTTTTAGCTGTGAACTTTGCATTACCAATATTTTATGAGGCGTGTGTGTGGAATTATAGAGACATATCACCATGAAATCCTAATGTCATACACTAGGAGGGAAGTGACAACCATGATCCAAAAGAAGTCCACCATGGGATACTAGTAGATCCTACAGTAGTGACAGTTGTGTAACTATCTATTTTATCAGACACTAGTGTTGAGGTACAGTTTGACAAGTTGTTTTTAAGCAATATATAGACTTTTCAAGGGGGGGCTGCAACTTGACTTGTCTATGTCAGAGCTGAATCATGTGTTATAGAAGAAATAATTTCACATATTTTCAGGGGATGGAGGTCTATAGGCTAATGATATGTTGATTGGGACTATGTTTTTAATCTTCAAATATCTAGATACACCTGATGAGAAACGTGTGAAGCTGGAAAAATAAATTCTTTGGGGATCATAAAATCACTTTTTAGATGTTTTCAACTAGTATAGAAGGCTAAAGGATCTGGTTTTAGGTGATTTTCAGGCTAGGTTCTATGATTACTTTTTTCCTAAGCCTTTGATTACAGAGTAGGTCAATGAGTTTATGTGTCTCGACTAGGGTGCAATTACTTTTATGGAATATTAATAATGATTTTTAGAGTTGTAGCATTTTGATACAATATATCTTGATGTTAAGGCATCGAGTGAGAGAAAATTAAAGAAAGGTATCAAACATGTCTTTTGAACTCAGGTCAGTGTGTATATATTAACCTATATTATAGTGATATTGAATCAGGCACTGATTACATAGAGGAATTTGAGGGAATTTGGGGGAGTAGAGTAGATTAGTTCATTCTCTCAACATACTAGTTTGGATTTTATTTGATGGAAGTGATGTTTTGAGACTTCCCATGAGATTAATAATATATGGGATGTTAGTGTTGGTAGTTCCATTTTCAATCATCAGTGTGATTGATGAGGACATATGAAAAATCAGTGTGATTGAGACCTAGTACTGAGCATGCTGTAGGATGAGCCATGTATAACTTCTTTGTAAGACCTTACCTCCAGTGGTTACATGATGTGGGTGAACTCCAACATCAGGTTTAGGGGTGGGTTTTAGAGATCTACTTTAGGATGGGAGGAGGAGAATTAATAGTCATTCAGGATGAGATGGTGGTTGTGGTTGAGGTATCTATACACCATATGTACCTAGATAGTAGAGTGGTCGTGCTCTGGGTAGTGAGGTTTCATTATAGGGATTTAATTTAGGATGAAGATATTCTATATAGTTGACACTTGAGGAGAAAATAACCTAGTTATCTATAGTGAGAGATACAATCTTAGAATCCACTACTCTTTTTTTCCCTTTTTGATACAGGTGCTTTGTATAGTTTCATATCTGTGCTTGTGTTGGTAAGCCTTGGGATCGTTGTTTAGTTTTATGACAGCATCGTGAAACTTGATACTCTATTGGAAACCATATTGGAGAGTGTATAATAGTTAATGGAGTCTCCCCTTGATATTGGTGGGTGTCACTTCATATGATATTTTTCCCTTAAGATGACATGGTTTAATGTCATACTTGGTATGGACTTGCTAGTTTCTTATCAAGCCAATTTTGATTTCTATTTCCAGAGGGTGACCTTTACATCACCATAGTGTCGGTTTTTTATACAAAATGGTTAATGGGATGTCTAGGAATGTTGAGCTAGAACACAGCATAATGTGATGGGTGGGATAATAGACCATATTTTTAGTTCATATCTGGATGATCATGGAACAAATTCGATGGAGTTTCCTCTAATGGTTGAACATTTCAAGGATGTTTTCCTTGATTAATTTTCTAGTTTCTCTCCAAAGAGAGAGTTTGATTTTTCCATCAGTCAAGTGCCTGGAGCTACATCGGTATCCATTCCTTTTTACAAGATGGATACAATAGAGTTGCATGAGATCAAGAGACAGTAAGAGGACTTTGAGGAATAGAGGTGTATAAAACCTAGTACTTCTTAGTGTGGTTTAGTAGTCCTTTTTAATAAAATGGAAAATGGTACCCTTAAGATATGCATGGATTGTATGAATTTGAACTAGTTAACTATTAAGAACCGATATCCCTTTCCACAGATAGATGAAATTTTTGATCAGTTCTGAGGAGTTTGAGTTTTCTCAAAAATTGATTTGAGATTTGGATATCACCAAGTGCAAGGTCAACTTGATGATATACCTCATACAAATTTTCATAGATGGTATGGTCTATATGAGTATTTGGTTATGAAATTTGGTCTCACAAACACGCCAACAATTTTTATGGTGCTGATGAACTGAATTTTCCATCCTTATGTGGATTCATTTGTATTGGTTTTCATGTATGATATCTTGGTGTATTCTCATAATCAACACGAAAAGTCTATATATCATTTTGAATAAACCTAGAGACCATTATCTATATGATAATATAAAAAATTTCCAATTATGGATGGATCATATTCACTTCGTCGGTTATATAATCTTATATATGGGAGTATCATTTTACCCAGATAAGGTGGGAGCTGTAGTTTTCTAGGAGTATCCCAAGAACACCATTGATATATGGACTTTCTTGGGGATAGTAGAACATTACATGCATTTCATATAGGACTTATTATGCTTATAAGCACTTCTAGTAGGATTGAATAAGAAGGGTGTGGAGTTTTAATGGATAGATACCCACGATACAACCTTTATAGAGATGAAAGGGATACTAAATTCAACACTAGTACTGATTCTTCTAGAGCTGGGAAGGAGCTACACTATGTATTGTGACACATTAGGTATCAGTATAGAAGTATTTTTGATGTATCTGGATAGAGACTTGGCATACAAGTCTCTTCAGTTGAGGACACATGAGAAGAATTACCCAACATATGATCTTGAGTAAGCTTAAATTGTTCATTCATTGTATTGTTAGATACATTACCTACTAGGAGGGAATTTTGTGTTGTATGTAGGCCAAAATATCATCAAGTACATATTTACATAGCATGACTTAAATCAAAGGAAATGAATGTGGTTGGTGTACCTACACTATTTTTAATTTTATATTTCCTATATTCCTAGAAAATGAAAGGTAGTGTCTGATACAGTAAGTAGGATGACTCACATACAGGAAGTTTAAGAGTCCAGTAGTGGGTCTCAGCTTATGGCCTTGTTTTCAAAAATGTACTTGGAGGTGCAGGATGGTCAAGGGTAGAACTTTATTTCTTATTTAGAAATAATCTATAATATTTTAGATAGAGTGAGGATAAGGTATTTACTAAATTCTGAGGTCCTATTTATATAGGAGAGTTTTGTAGGTGAGGACTCTCCTCCTAGTTGAATTATGGGCGAGGATGAGATTTGGCATATTCAGGGCCGCACTTGGGTTCCAATGGATATACACAAGGAGATGATGTGGGAGTTACATGCCTCATTTTGGGAAGTAAATATTTGTGTCACCAATATGTATCATGACTTATAAAGAAAGTATTGGTGGCTGAGGATGAAACGGAAGGTTGATGGTTTTTATGAGGTGTTCCACCTGTCACCCGGTGAAGGTGGAATATCTGTGACTAGTCAAACCTATACACTAGTGACCGATTTATGAGTTGAAATGGGATGATTTTGCAATGGATTTCATGACTAGTTTTTCAAGGTCACCTTGAGGTAGGAATGTTGTGTGGGTTGTTGTGGATAGGCTTGTGAAGGTTTCTAATTTCTGTTAATCAAGGCTGCCTTTAGTGTAGATGAGGTAGGGGGGATGTACATCCATGAGATAATATGACTTCATGGGGTCCCTCAAACTATAATTTTATATTGGGACACCTGTTTCATGTCTCATTTCTAGAATATTTTGCATAGGGATTTGGGTACACAAGTGATTCTGAGCACAACATACAACCCTCAGATTTATGGTCAGTTAGAGAGTACGATTCAAGTGATTGAGAAAATGTTGAGAGCACGTGTCCTGGATTTTGGGGGATCTTGGTAGAGGCATATACCCCTAGTTGAGTTTTCTTACAATAATAGATATTAGGAGACTATACATATTGTAAGAACTCAGATCTTCTTTTCAGGTATGTTTTCCTTTTTTCTGGTGTTTGTGAGGAAAAGAGGAATTTATGGAAATTTATGATGTACATTCCATGTACTTTATGAGTACATGTTGTGTACTCAGTTACCATGGGTAACTGGGTGCTAGCCATGTATCAGCCATGCACACAGCTGAGTGTGGTGACCTGGAGACCGCCCAATGCGGGGGTGGGTGAAGGCAAGTACACACCATGTACATATGAAGAACACATCGTGTACTTTCTTTTTTTTCATTAAACGAACCAAGGTTGTGTCTAAATAGAGGAAAGTCATCCTTCTAGGTCTGGTTCATCCGAGAGTGGCCGCATGGCCGTGATCCTTCTCCGAGACCCCGAATGAGCATCTGTTCTCCGAATCGACCGTCGTCAATTGTGTTGGGATCACCACAGTAAGCTCCCACTTTTGCTAGAGCTTCATTTCATGATTCCTCCTCTTTGAAAAGTTATCCTTGGTTAAGCTTTTTAGATGTTTTTGTATATCTATGGTGTTCTTGGGTGATTCAAGGCTTTAGGTTCACGTATAACGATCCTGTAACAATGAGGTTGGTGGTTTGTGCCTTTCCATAGATAATCTTGTAGTTTTATGTGCAAAGGTGCCCAATACTCATGAACAAGGTATTGCGATTTTTTGTTTTTATCCCTACTGTTTTCCCATTAGGCCCTAGTTTGTTTGGATAGAGGTTATTTGTTGAGAATAGGGTTTAATTTTCCATGTTATGGAGGTTTCACCCATGTTTGCTTATTTTGACCATTTGGTCTAGTTTTCCTATTAGAAAGATGTTTGTTTCCCATGCCTAGTATTGTTAAGATGGAGTGATTGTTTATCTAACATGTTGTTATGCTATATACTGGTTATCCAAGTAGTTCTTGAGTTTTACTTTGACCTCATTGCTTTGCTATGCTTGTTTGACTTACACAGGGCCGTTAGAACCTGGTGTAGTAGACCATAGGAGGAATGGACATAAGGGCTTCTATAGAGTGTCTCTAATTATTATCAATCTTTGAGACCATAGGGTGGATTGACATTGAGTGATCCCTCAAAGGGTCTATAGTTAAGTTATGAGGCCATAGGGGGAATTTACATTGAGTGCTTCCTCAGAGTGCCTGTAGGTTACAGTTAAAAGACTATAGGAGGAATTGACGGTGAGTGCTTCCTCAAAGAGTCTTTGATCACATTTGAATATAGGGGGAATTGATGATGAGTGCTTCCTTAGAGAGTCTATTCTAAAGTTGAACTAGAGGGTTGAGACTGTGTGTGCTTCCCAGAGGGTTGCCTGTGTTTGCTAGGTATGCCCATAGGGGATAGGCTGTGAGTACTTCCCAAGGGGTTACCTATTTGTGATTATCATATTACTTGATATGTAGTATTTGAATGCTTTGAAAATTTAGGAATGTTTACTGTTGACTACTTCCTTATTTACTATTTCTTTTGTTTAGTTATTTCCATATATATTCACTGACTATTAGGTACAAATATCTTGGTGGTTTCTTTCTAAGATTTAGTCTCCAACCCTATTTGGGCCATGATTTTGGGACCAAAAAGATTATATTATTGCAGGTATAGATAAGGTAAATCCCCCCTCTAATTCAGGTACTTGAATGCTTTGGAGCTGGGGAACATGGGACCAAGCTTTGGCCTGCGTTGTTGTGGAGCTATTTACTCTTTTCTTCTTGTACTTTGGTTTGCTACTGTATTTCAGCATTGTGACTTGTTTGGTTGATTTCCTAGACATTTGTATCATGCATCATTATATATGTGCTCCAACTATTTATTTCTTATGTCTTATATTATTATTTTTTATGATAATATTACTGCTTCCACCATTGCTTTGTGTTTTAATTTCACTACTTTACTTTTCCAATGAGGGCATAGTTTCCCCACTAACATACCCAAGTCCCTCACTACTAGTTGGATGCCTCTAGCATTTGGGGAAATGTGCTTGAGGCCATGTGACCAACCGAGTATGGGGCGTCTCTGTGCGGCTTCCAGAATAGGGATATTACAAAGAGGTATTAGATTAGGTATTTTATTTTTGACTTACTGTTTGGATCCTATAGTTAAATATAGGATGAAAATAGGTACTTGGTAGTAAGCTGTTCCCAAGAGTAGATAACCCGTGTATAGGGAAAATCCAATTTACCTCGTTTATTACAATTTTATGTTTTTTCAATTTTACAGTTGATTTGATTTCTCCATTGGGTGATTCACAAGTTTTGTGCTATTGATATTGATATTATTGAGGTTCTATTTTTGTTACAACCCGATGAGATGAGGGTATTTCATCTCATGCATCATATAGGAACTTTCTAGGAATAACATGTTATGCATTATTTCTAAGCCATTTAGGGTGCATTAGCGATGTCATGCTATTTTAATAGATGTTGTGATAGATATTCATATTGTTGTGATAGATTCCTTAATAGATTACCTGCTATTTAATAGGGTATTTATTGTGTAATGTTTTGATTTAATGAATGCCAAACATTGGTTCTTGAGGTGTTATGGGCCCTCATGGATCAGAATTTGGTGGATAATTGACTTTCATTTCTTATATATGACATGTATAAGATGACAAGCATTGATTCATAGGGAGTATGGGCCCTCACGGATCAGAATTTGGCAATTAAAGCTTTATTTTTTTGTTTTTATGGGATCCAGAGTAGTTTTTGAGGCTTACAGTACGGAAAAACCCAGAATACACAGAATGTAATGATGAATACTTTCCATGTGTTCTTCTGTTCGGGAAGAAACTATTTTTCTTAAGTACACTCCATGTACTCTATGTACACATCATGTAGTCTCTAACGGTGTCATTGACTGTGTGGGCAGAGGCACGGGGTTGGGAAAATTTGGGTGGGACACACTGTGTACTAGACGTACACACCGTTTGTTTAGATCTTGTGTCGGTCCACGTGACTAACGACATGGGTGGATAAAAACTTATGCAATACACACCGTGTTAGTATTTAACACGCTATGTAGTTTAATCCCTAGCATCCGACCGTGTAGCTAACAACATGGGCAGATGGAAATCCTTTAGTACAAACCATGTCCATCTAGAACATGTCGTGTAATGTGAGCCATGTATCCGGCCATGTCCCTAACAACACGGGTCGGTGAATCTCATCTAGTACACGTTGTGTCTGTCACAAACATGCCATGTAGTCTCGTTCCAGGAGAATAGTGTGGCTTAGCCGTGTAATGGAACTCGGGCAGAGGAAAAGGATTCAAGTACATGTCATGTGTTAGGAAAACATGTCGTGTGTTTGGGGTGTTACACGACCAGTTGTGGTAGAAGTAAATTCCCATGATATGGTTTAAGGGAAAATGCCTTGTATGCATTATACATTCCATGTGTCCATGTTTTAAAAAACATGAATGATTTCTTTCTCTTGTTCCCTTCTTACCCTTCTATTTTTTAGTTCTTGATAATATTGATCAAAGGTGTACATTTGACCTTTCAGAGTCATGCAACCGAGACATCCTATAGTTATATTCCAGTTTCAGGGTAGTGACTAGACAGTGGACATGAATGATTAGGGACTTCTAGCAGATCCTCCAGTTGTGCTAGTCTTGGCACCAGCTGTCATTTCAGACACAGGTGCTGACACACAGTTTTGAGAAAGTGTTATAAGGTTTATGAAGACCTTCTTGGGAGTGTTGCACCCTGCCCCATCTATGGTAGAGCTGATATGAGTTCTCTAGAAGCAGCATCCTCCGACTTTCTCATGGGAAGGTGGACCATAGGCTGAAGAGTCTTGGTTTTAGGCCACACTGATGATATTAGAGCACCTAGAGACACCCCCGGAGAGGAGGGCCAAGCTCGCTACATATATGCTCTGGGATTCCGGCAAGATATTGTGGGATGTGATCTCATAGGTGGGACACTAGCAGGATATGGTCTGGGAAGAGTGTCAACATACCTTCTATGTCTACTTCTATCCAAATTCTTTGAGGGCCAATCAAGCACAAGAGTTCATGAGTCTAGAGTAGGGTAGTCTTTCAGTTATGGAGTATTCATCTCTATTTACAGATATGCAATGTTTCATGCCTAATCCTAGATGTGATGAGTTATTCCTAGTAAGGAAGTTTGAGGATGGTGTTAGGCATGACATCCGATCTCAGGTGAACATCATCAGGCTGACTTCGATATCTTCTATAGTCAACCAAGAACTAATCACAAAGCGTAATCTGAGGGATTCTAGAGCTGTGAGACAGAGTGGTTCAACATCCAAAGTTAGTGATTCATCGGTTGATAGTAGGAAGTGCCACATGGAGACTACACATGGAGATCCATGTAGGTGGAATTCACCTTCAGGCAGCCAGGTGGTCTGCTACCAGTGTGGAAAGGTTAGGAATTCGAGACCACATTGCCCGAGAGACCCAGTGGAGTGCTGATCTTGCAGCAAGATGGGTCATCTTCAGTGCTTCTATCAGTTCTTCTCACCAGCAGCTGGTGACAAGGGTTCTTCTATGACTTCTAATTCAGGAGTAGCAACACTAGTTTCTCATTAGTCTGGGAATTGGAGTTATTTCGACCGTTCAGGATGAGGTGGAGGTCGCGACCATGGTATTCAGTCACCAGGCTTTCAGTGACAATAGGGTGGATCAACTTAGAGTGGTAAGTGTAACACCCCAAGCTTCCACGGTACGTTTCCCTTTGAATAATGCAATGACGTGCATTGTAAACAACTTCGAGATTCTAACACACCACAACCAATCAAACTAGCCGTTATGAATAGTAATACCCACTTTTTAAAATTTTAGAAATTTTATCTCTCAAAATGGACTTCATTTTTAGATTTGGAGTATCGAATTTAGCCTATGGTGAAATTTTGGTACTTTTCGGATAACTTTAATATTTTGATGAATAGTGAATATTACTAAATTTTAATTAAAAAAAAATTTAATCAAAATAATTAAGAGTGATAAATTATGAATTTGAGTAGTTTTAAAGTATAATTATAATATATTTTTACCTTTTTATCTAATGGTGTTCATTAGAATTAATTTCACTTTGAAATTGGATATAAACAATTGTCAATCTTTTGATATATATTGTTTCTTAAAAACACGCTATTTGTTGTGACAACGGGAAAAAATTATAAAATTAAGTAATGCAACTTATATGTTTGGAATTTTTTAAAATAGAATAATTTTTGAATTTGGAATATCAATTATAGATTAGGGTGAAATTTTGGCATTGTTCTGAAAAACTTCAATTTTTGATGAATAGTGAAACCACTAAGTGGTAGTTAAAAAACTAATTTTTTCATAAAACTTAATTTTAATGCTTCTGTGAGTGGAATTTCGAAAATACGAGAGACACGGTTAATATCAAGGAGTAAAATGTGGTTCAATGAGATGAAAATAATTTTTGGTGAATAGTAACTTTTTACTTTTATTTACCACGGTTAAAAGTAAATAGGGTAATTAAGGGTAAAAATGATATTAATATTACCCTAACACATGTCCTAATTCTATTGGAAAAATGTATCTCGACCAAAAAAAACCTTGGGAATAAAATATTATCATTTAGGTCCACTTGGATTAGATTAGGACATTTATTATTATTTAATTCAAAGAAGAGTTAAAAGAGTTAAAATAAAAGTTTATTTACTAAAACATTTTTAATATAGGGTTACACATAAGATAAATTCTATTATAAATATTCATTAGAAATCTAAAACGATTTCCTACATGATGATATTTTTTTTATAATTTTTATATATTAAATAATGTAATTTAATTATGACACAATGATGATGCAGTAATTACCATAATAGTGAAAATTGAAATGATTGATATTATAAATACCCAAATAAATATAATTGGAGACTTTTATTGAATTAAACTAATTTTATAGGTTAATATGACATATTAGGATTTATTTAATTGACTTTTTTAGAATTAATCATTCTGATATGAGTTTCACAAAAATCAATTATTGAATAGTTTCAAAATTGACATAAAACAGTTTTTAAAACAAATATTATATTATTCATTGATATTAAATTCCTATAAATCTATGGTTCGGCCAAGAGACTTATATCATGATAGGTGTATCATTAAAGGACCACTTGGGGGTCGCTTGGATGTATATAGTATGTTTATTAACCATATAATAAAAAAATACAAAGAGACATTGTAAAAGTGAAACTAATTAACTAAGAGTTAATACTTAAATATATGGTTAATATATTGACCCAAACCAATATAAATTCTATTTGTTGAGTGTTTTTAGACCTATCCTTACCTTAAACTTTAAATAATCCACTTTGGAGCCATTATAAACCAAATATGAATTTATTATCAAATAATATTTCTAGCTTTTCCAAAGGTGCCCCTCACCCCTCTTATAAAAGGGAACTCCTCCTTCTCATTACATCACACCTTAAAAGCCTTTTGGCTTGGCCAAAATCTGTCCAAATACTCTCTCAAATTCCCTCACTTCAGTCTAGAGGCCTTACTTTAGTCAGAAATCCATCTTAAGGAGCCCTTTTGATCAAATCAAAAGGAAGAACCCGAAGAAGAGGTAATGTTTTCACCACCCTTTTTCAAGTTCCTTTCTTCTTCCACTTATTCTTTCTTTGTTATTACCATTTTAAAATAATAACTCTAGTATCTTATATATACTGTGATGTTAATATAAATATGGTACAATTATATTCAGTATTATATCCATCTTTTGAATAACATGTCACCATACGTGCGTACGTACGGCTTACCGTCTCCACGTCGTGGTGTAATTGTTATTCAATAAATTATTATTTTGATGGGTATAATAATGATGTGTAATTCATGTAAATAATAAATATAACATGATAATTATTCTTTATATATGATATACCATCCAATTATATATTATTTTAATATCAAAAGAATGATATTTTCGCTCGTGTGTACGTACGGACAACCGTCTCCATGAACGTGATGAGATTCATTCTCCATCGTATCCATTAAAGTATAATTCTCATTTGATGATTAAAAATAATGTTTAAGGACTTGGTATAATTCTGGATATGAATAATATACAACCTATCCATAACAAACACGGCTTACGTAACAAAGAATATAAAGGAAAACTAGTAAGTTAACACCCGAAATGACGATAATACTAAGATATTATTAACAAATAAATGTTAAAAGATCATATATGATATCATATTAATGTAAATTATTCTTGTATAATTCAATAAAAATTATTTCACCATTATACAGGAGGTTAACCTACCATCTACCAAGGAAAAAGTACAAAGTAAGGGGTTTCTTATCTCACTTTTAATTCCGTGAGAATTCCATTGTTCACCACATATTTATTACATGTGGTGTGTGTACTGCCCATGTTTTTATTAATTGTGTAATATACATTAATTTATGGATATTTACATAATCATTTTATTATACTTATTTCATGGGTGCATGTTTCATAAGTTACCAAATTGATAAGGGAATTTGAAATTTCAGTTTCCACTCTTTCGGCTTTACGCATACTTCATTGATTATTTTACTCCAAGATTATGTGTGGAATCACTATTCATTTGATTATGTCATAATTTCCACTCCCCTTTCTATAGATATACCTTTTATACACATAATCACTCCATTGATAAATTCTCAAGTCATCGATTTGAACTTGATAAGAGTAATTTTAACTCAATCTCCATTTGTTGAGTTAAATATCCAATTCATTGGTGTTGTTTTTACAAGAATATGTGTGAATGTACTCTGATTGATTTACACTGAATATACAATAATTTTGAGTGTATTTATATTTGTCACACATAATTATACCATTGATTTATCCTTAACCTAAGGATATGGTCTTTATAAGAAGTTTAATCTCAAATTACATTCTATTGAGACTCCTTTGTTGTTATACACCAAATCACTTTTACCTGGTGTATATAATACACTTTGATATAGTATATCATGATTCCCTTTATTCTCATGATATTAAAAAGTTTTTATTACCTTAATTATTTGTATTCAAGTGTCTCTCTTTTGGTTAGAAACTCTAACTAAAATACAATTTTAAGTGTTTTTAAAGATTGATTATCTAAATCTTTCTCATTAATGTCCATGTTTTAAAAATGGTTTTAAGGATTTATTTATATGGACATTAAAGTTTCCAAATCAAAATTACTTTTAAAAGTTTCAAAGTGGTATGGGACACTTTGATTCAAAATTCTATTTTAAATGACTTCTTGATAAATAGTGTGACTTTTAAATGTTTTCAAGAAATAGGGGGATATTTCTCTCTAATAGTTTTGATGATTATTTTCATCTATGTAAATAATCCTTCATCATTCTCTATTGAGGTTATTATGATACAATAAAATCTTCCATATTGTATCGAATGAGTTATGTTTGACTGTGGATGTGCTATTTTTATACCATTCATGGTTTGTGGATAAAGTATTGACATTTCGTATGCTAGTTTTAATACACATGTTTATGTTATGTTTAAAACTTTTCATATGAGGAATGAATTGGACTTAGTAAGTGATGGGTGGAGCCTGCTTTAGCTCCTCGATGCATTGGTAGGTCTCATGAGACAAACTAGTGTCTTGGCACAAGGCCTTGGAATAATCTTATTTGTAGTCTTGGCACGAGGCCTTGGCTATGTGATTATGATAGTCTGGAATTATGCATTCCATCATTATGAAAGTGGTTATTGATATTGCATGTGATTATTCGATTAGTATAATATCCATGTGAATAAGTAAATGGCATTATTTCATTTTTTTCATACTATGTTGAAGTTCAAGTTTCAAAGGATTTTGTTTTAGTTATACATTGCCTTAAATGTTTACTCTTATTTATGAAAGTTTCTGCTATATTGTTATCCTTACTGGGCATTTGAGCTCACCCCTTTCAATGTTTTATTTTTCCCAGGATGTGAAGAAGTAATTTATTAATGACCTGCAGGGATAGTATGTGGGGACATGAGTGTGGACTATGAAGAAAAGATGTTGTTGTAGTTTTCATTTTATGATGTAATGTAAACCTTATTAATGTATCTAGTTATTCCAAGGATACTAAACTAATCGGACTTTCGAGACTTGATCTTTCTTGTGATCATGCCAATGTTATGTAATAATGCACCGAATCTGGGTAACTGGGGTTGGGGCGTTATAGTTGGTATCAGAGGAAGTTTAGTACAAACCTTGGAAGCTAGATTTAGATAAACTCTAATTAGATCACATAGACCTAAGATGAACTTTGAGGATTAGTATATAAGAAATTCCTAGAATTTTGGTATTTTAGAGATTTTGTGAGTTTTCCAAGCAATACATCACTGTCTGAATACGAGCAGGTAGAGGCGGCTCTGGCACAGATGTACCTAGGGGTAAAACCCGAAAACATCACTTTGAGCTAGAATCGAACGGGAACTGGTACACAACAACGGGCCTTGCTGCACTCTTGGTTACGACACTCCCAGGGGATATGCTTAGGATAATTTACATTTTCTTTACAAACCAATTTGAGGTATTATATATATAAGATGAGAGTAAATGACCTCGGTTAATCCTAATGTGTTTCAAATTGATAATATGGTGACATGTTACTCTCTAAATGATTTTATGACTACTATTACTCACACAATGCATTCTGGTTTTAGTCAATGGCTGGATTCCAAGGAAGTCATAGTGACTTTGAGAATGATGTACAAGGTGGGAACGGTGGTGGAAATGAGCAACAAAATGGATTGTTGATAGGCGTAAAAGATATCGTCTTTATACCAAATCAATTTTCAAAAAATATGATCAAAAATATATATATTAACCAATTCCCGGACTCAACAAAGAAAATAAAGGTGATGAATGATAAGAGCTCCAGCGGTGGAGACCATGGAGAAAGGAATCCTCAATTTCCATCATGCAGGAAATGTGGAAGGAGACACCCAGGAAAGTGTCTCAATGGGACAAAGAAATGCTTTATGTGCGGGAAGGAAGGACATAAAGTGATGAATTGACGAAGAAAAATGAAGAGTACCATGTAAGAAGATAAAAATAGTCCCAAGAATCCATTTACAATCATTTTCCGTAAATGTAGGGGACCTGAACATTACCCGAGTGAATGCCCTATTCTATAGGATATTTTCGTGTTCAAAGAAGAAGCTATGTGGAAATAAATGGTTGGAGAAATGTTTAAAAAGTGTTAGTGCTACTTGTTGACGTGTTTACTTTGGAATAATTTTCTCTTGTATTTGTAACCTTGCAGTTTTCCATGTGAGAATGATATTTGAGGAATAATTATCTTTTCTCTTGTGGATATAGTTATGAATAAGCATTTGGATTTATATGATCATTGGGTTTGAGGCAATTATAAGTTATTATAATTTGGGATGAAAATTCAAGGTATGACATAACATTTGGGGTTAAATTATGTTATGGTTATTTTGAGGAATTTATCTCATTTTGATAATGTTATAAAATATAGTTTTTGAAAAGGGACAACACGCAGACCGTGTGACAACCCGGCGCGTCGGACAAAGCTGTGGGAATCGAACCCACAACCAAAGTGCGATTGGGATTTATCGCCTACCACTGGACTATGTGAAGTCCCTGGTTAGTGTGACTACTATTTTTAGTTAAATGATTTTATTGATCATTAATAATTTGATTTGGGATCTTATGTCTTATCAAATGAATACCCTTAGTATAGGAAAATGATTTGGTAATTAAGTGATAAATGTTATTTTGGAAGTTGTTCACTTTGTTGTATGGAAAATAGAATAGTATGGGATTTCATTTGAGGAGTAATGGTGGATTTTTATCTATGTTTTTATTGTGGATTTATAGTGATTTGGGTCGTTTATGGAAATGATTAGGTTAATTACTTTTAAGTATGCGACTTTAAGAGTAATTAATTTCATTTGGAGATACAATATAACATGGAAGACTATATTATTATAAGTTTTGAGTTTCAATATTAGTTTGGATTATATTGAAGGATTTTAAGGGCAATTGATTATTGAATGGTATTTATTTAACTTTGGGGTATTGATGGTTTAATTTTAGAAATTAAGATTAGTGTTTTTTTATCTAATGGAATATCCATTTCTGGGGTCATCATATATTATACTAACCATTTTGGTTTTGATTAATCTCTAAAGACAAGGTAAATATATATTTTATCCTACATGGATCATGTATTTCTATAGAAGTTTATTCTAGCTATTCCATTGTGACCAAATCTTCTTGAATACTCATTGTTCAAAAAAATGAGGTAGTGGTAAAAAGTTATTAAAGAATGAAACTCTACTTAAAAAGTAAGTATATCTCTTTATGTTGTTAGTCAATATCATAAATCAATTCCTCGTTCTTATGTAATGCAACTTAAAACAAAAAATGTTGTCCGTTTACTTTTCCTACTGGGAGACTAAGGACCGTTTGTCCCAACAAAAGTTTGTGATTTTCTTATTGTTAACTTTATCCTGATCATGTTTTCTATCCCTCTCCATCAGAACTGAACACTTAGTTTATCATCCATATCCATGTTTTCCTACATGGAATCCTAGTAAGGGTTATCTTGGGTGACCTTTATACCTATCTTCCTTTCTTTTGAAGTGATAGTTTTATTGACTCTTTTTTCGATGTGGGACATTCCATTATATTCTCAAGCCCAATTTTAAAAAATTGCGAGGATGCAATTTATTGAAAGAGGGGAGAATGCAACACCCCAAGCTTCCACAGTACGTTTCACTTTGAATAATGCAATGATGTGCATTGTACGCAACTTCGAGATTCTAACACACCACAACCAATCAAACTAGCCATTATGAATAGTAATACCTACTTTTTCAAATTTTAAAAATTTTATCTCTCAAAATGGACTTCATTTTTGGATTTGGAGTATCGAATTTAGCCTAAGGTGAAATTTTGGTACTTTTCGGATAACTTTAATATTTTGATGAATAGTGAAAATTACTAAATTTTAATTAAAAATAACTTTTTTAATCAAAATAATTAATAGTGATAAATTATGAATTTGAGTGGTTTTAAAGTATAATTAGAATATATTTTTACCTTTTTATCCAATGGTGTTCATTGGAATTAATTTCACTTTGAAATTGGACATAAATAATTATCAATCTTTTGATATATATTGTTTCTTAAAAACACGCTATTTGTTGTGAAAGTGAGAATAAATTATAAAATTAATTAATGCTACTTATATGTTTGGAATTTTTTAAAATAGACATCATTTTTGAATTCAGAATATCAATTATAGGTTAGGGTGAAATTTTGGCATTGTTCTGAAAAACTTCAATTTTTGACGAATAGTGAAACCACTAAGTGGTAGTTAAAAAACTAATTTTTTCATAAAACTTAATTTTACTACTTCTGTGAGTAGAATTTCGAAATTCTGAGAGACACGGTTAATATCATGGAGTAAAATGTGGTTCAATGAGATGAAAATAATTTTTAGTGAATAGTAACTTTTTACTTTTATTTACCACGATTAAAATTAAATAGGGTAATTAAGGGTAAAAATGATATTAATATTACCCTAAAACATGTCCTAATTCTATTGGACAAGTGTATCTCGACCAAAAACAATCTTAGGAATAAAATATTATCATTTAGGTCTACTTGGAATAGATTAGGACATTTATTATTTTTTTATTCAAAGAAGAGTTAAAAGAGTTAAAATCAAAGTTTATTTACTAAAACATTTTTAATATAGGGTTACACATAAGATAAATTATATTATAAATATTAATTAAAAATATAAAGAGATTTAATACATAATGATATTTTATTTATAATTTTCATAAATTAAATAATTTAATTTATTTATGACACAATGATGATGCAGTAATTACCATAATTGTGAAAAATTAAAATAATTGATATTATAAATATCCAAATAAATATAATTGGAGACTTTTATTGTATTACAATAATTTTCTAGGTTAATATTACATATTAGGATTTATTTAATTGACTTTTTTCGAAGTAATCATTCTGATATGAGTTTCACAAAAATCAATTATTGAATAGTGTCAAAATTGACATAAAAGAATTTTTAAAACAAATATTATATTATTAATTGATATTAAATTCCTAAAAATCTATGGTTTGGCCAAGAGACTTATATCATGATAGGTGTATCATTAATAGACCACTTGGGGGTCTCGTGGATGTATATAGTATGTTTATTAACCAAATAATATAAAAATACAAAGAGACATTGTAAAAGTGAAACTAATTAACTAATAGTTAATACTTAAAGATAACCAAACCTGTCTAAATTCTATTGGTTGAGTGGTTTCCGACCTATACCCACCTTAAACTTTAAATAATCCACTTTGGAGCCATTAGAAACCGAATATGAATTTATTATAAAATAATATTTCTAGCTTTTCCAAAGGTGCCCCTCACCCCTCTTATAAAAAGGCACTCCTCCTTCTCATTACTTCACACCTTCAAAGCCTTTTGTATCAGCCAAAATCTTCCCAAATACTCTCCCAACTTCCCTCACTTCATCCTAGAGGCCTTCCTTTAGTCAGAAAGCCAACTTAAGGAGCCCTTTTGATCAAATCAAAAGGAAGAACCCACAGAAGAGGTAATGTTTTCACCACCCTTTTTCAAGTTCCTTTCTTCTTCCACTTCTTCTTTTTTTGTTATTACCATTTTAAAATAATAACTCTAGTATATTATATATACTGTGATATTATTATAAATATGGTACAATCATATTCAGTATTCTATCCATCCTTTGAATTAAATGTCACCATACGTGCGTACGTACGGCTTACCGTCTCCACGTCGTGGTGTAATTTTTATTCAATAAATTATTATTTTGATGGGTATAATAATGATGTGTAATTCATGTAAATAATAAATATAACATGATAATGATTATGTATATATGATATACCATCCAATTATATATTATTTTAATATCAAAAGAATGATATTGTCGCTCGTGTGTACGTACGGACTACCGTCTCCACGAACGTGATGAGATTTATTCTCCATCGTATCCATTCAAGTATAATTCTAATTTTATGATTAAAAATAATGTTTAAGGATTTGGTATAATTCTGTATATTAATAATGTACAACCTATCCATAACAAACACGACTTACATAACAAAGAATATAAAGTAAAATGAGTATGTTAACACCCGAAATGGCGATAATACTACGATATTATTAGAAAATCAATGTTAAAAGATCATATATGATATCATATTAATGTAAATGATTCTTGTATAATTCAATAAAAATTATTTCACCATTATACATGAGGTTAACCTACCGTCTACCAAGGAAAAAGTACAAAGTAAGGGGTTTCTTATCTCACATTTAATTCCGTGAGAATTCCATTGTTCACCACTTATTTATTACATGTGGTGTGTGTACTGCCCATGTTTTTATTCTTTATGTAATATACTTTAATTTATGGATATTTACATCATCATTGTATTATCCTTCTTTCATGGGTGCCTGTTTCATAAGTTACCAAATCGATAAGGGAATTTAAAATTTCAATTTCCACTCATTCGGCTTTATGCATACTTCATTGATTATTTTACTCCAAGATTATGTGTGGAATCAATATTTATTTGATTATGTCATAATTTACACTCCCCTTTCTGTGGATATACATTTTATACACATAATCACTCCATTGATAATTTCTCAAGTCATCGATTTGAACTTGATAAGAGTAATTTTAACACAATCTCCATTTGTTGAGTTAAATATCCAATTCATTGGTGTTGTTTTTACAAGAATATGTGTGAATTTCCTCTGATTGATTTACACTAAATGTCCAATCATTCTGAGTGTATTTATATTTTTCACACATAATTATACCATTGATTTATCCTTAACCTAAGGATATGGTCTTTATAAGAAGTTTCATCTCAAATGACATTCCATTGAGACTCCTTTGTTGTTATAAACCAAATCACTTTTACATGGTGTATATAATACACTTTGATATAGTATATCATGAATCCCTTTATTCTCATGATATTACAAAGTTTTTATTACCTTAATTATTTGAATTCAAGTGTCTCTCTTTTGGTTATAAACTCTAACTAAAATACATTTTTAAGTGTTTTTAAAGATTGATTATTCTAAATCTTTCTCATTAATGTCCATGTTTTAAAAATGGTTTTAAGGATTTATTTATATGGACATTAAAGTTTCCAAATAAAAATTCCTTTTAAAAGTTTCAAAGTGGTATGGGACACTTTGATTCAAAAATCTATTTTAAACGACTTCTTGACAAATAGTGTGACTTTTAAATGTTTTCAAGAAAAAGGGGGATATTTCTCTCTAATAGTTTTGATGATTATTTTCATCTATGTCAATAATCCTTCATCATTCTCAATTGAGGTTATTATGATACAATACAATCTTCCATATTGTATCGAATGAGTTATGGTTGACTGTGGATGTGCTATTTTTATACCATTCATGGTTTGTGGATAAAGTATTGACATTTCATATGCTATTTTAATACGAATGTTTATGTTATGTTTAAAACTTTTCATATGAGGAATGCATTGGACTTAGTAAGTGACGGGTGGAGACCTCTATAGCTCCTCGATGAATCAGTAGGTCTCATGAGACAAACTAGTGTCTTGGCACATGTCACGACCCGTCCTCGGGGCCCGTTCCATGACTACCCCAAGCCTGCCTTCCATAGGCCAGGGGATGGCGACTAGCACCAAGGCGTAAATCCCAACAAAAGGGGAGGCATTGCCTTTGAAAAGTAAACAAGCACCACAGAGTAAGCAAGCGGAAAAGTAAACACTAAGTAAAAACTATACAAGCTGTGCTGGAAGTAAAAGGGGCCAGAAATACAAGCCCAACTGTAAAGTACAACTGAAAGGAAAAACAACAACTGAAAGGAAAAGCCGCAGCGTCGAGCCGTCCTCTGGAAGTCCCACCTGAATGGTGGGTACAGATAGCCTCCACTGGTCCTCGGGTCCACCTGACCGCTCCGAGTACGTCCCGCCCAGTGGTCCACCTCCAGGTACCATCCTACTCCGCAAGCCTCCACCACGATCAGTGTTGTCCATCGTCTGCAACCAACACAACGTAGTGCGGGCATAGCCCGTGCAGGGGTGAGTATAAGCTACTCAGTAGGGACCCCGAGACCCCCGAAGGTCTCCCGAAATCCACAAAGGATAAGCCACAAAGGAAAGATACAATCACGAAGTAACATCTGGCACGACTTAGGTATATTTCCATACATATACCTAAGTCATCAATTCCCGTTCGGCTCCAACATCCGAGCCCAAGCACAACCCAGTCCACACAGGAAAACAAAATTATGCCCACACAGGATAGCTCAACACAATCCACAAAGGAGAGTAAACAGTAAATCCACACAGGATAGCTCAACACAATCCACAAAGGAGAGTAAACATTAAATCCACACAGGATAGCTCAACACAATCCACAAAGGAAAGTAATACAAGATTCAGCTCACGCAGGTATACTTCTTCGAATGACGATAAAGATGATCAGTTATAGATACTGAATCATCTAAGCTGGGACCCACATAGGATACAAGACCTGTTGTCTTCATTGATTCATCTATACTGGGACCCACATAGGATACAAGACCAGTTATCTTCATTGATTCATCTATACTGGGACCCACATAGGATACAAGACCATTATTGAATCATCTAAGCTGGGACCCACATAGGATACAAGACCAGTTGTCTTCATTGATTCATTTATACTGGGACCCACATAGGATACAAGACCAGTATTGAATCATCTAAGCTGGGACCCACATAGGATACAAGACCATCATGGCTGGGACCCACATAGGATACAAGACCAACACTCTTCATTGATTCATCTATACTGGGACCCACATAGGATACAAGACCAGTATTGAATCATCTAAGCTGGGACCCACATAGGACACAAGACCAGCACGGCTGGGACCCACATAGGATACAAGACCAGAACTCCTCATTGATTCATCTATACTGGGACCCACATAGGATACAAGACCAGTATTGAATCATCTAAGCCGGGACCCACATAGGATACAAGACCAGCATGGCTGGGACCCACATAGGATACAAGACCATCACTCTTCATTGATTCATCTATACTGGGACCCATATAGGATACATGACCAGTATTGAATCATCTAAGCTGGGACCCACATAGGATACAAGACCAGCACGGCTGGGACCCACATAGGATACACGACCAGCACTCTTCATCGTCGCAGTCCACTGAGGATTTCTGCACAGTTGTCGTCGTCGAAGTAGCAGTTGTAGCCAGCTCTAGGGTTCCCGCACACAGCAAGCTCGTTCGGGAGGGTCTGCTCCACAAGCCGAGAGGCCGATACATCAACTATCACAAAGTCCGAAGTTGATGTATCCAAAAGTTCCGTATCGTCAACAGGAACTCAACGCCGCAGACGGCACGTCAATCGGACGCCCGGTCTGAGAGTTATTGGTTTTTTCGTCCCAGGGGCCCGATTGGTTTTTAAGGCAAAACCAACCCGAACGTACTCCACCTGTGTCCAAACCTCGGGCGGAGTGAACCAAAAGATCCGTCTCACTTAGAGGAATTCAACAAAGTTGACGGCACGTTGATCGGACGTCCGTAGCTCAAGATATGAGCGTTTCCACTCCGAGGGTCCGGTTGGTTTCGTGTACGAACCAACCCAGCCAAACTCAAAGTATTCCGAAACCTTGAGTGTGATATATCGAAACGACCGCCTCGATCCAAGGATCACGTTGCTGCTAACGGCGAGTCGTTTGGAGGCCCGTAGCTCAAGTTACGGGCATTTGAATGACAACCGTACGAAGACGGGGGGTCCAGGCCTGGGCCGACCCGGTCGGACCCGGTCCGGCCCGGCCAGAGCGCGGCCCGGCCGGTCGGACCGGCCTGGATCGGCCCGCCCGGCTCGGCTCGGCCGAGCGATGTGGGGGGGAGCCGCCATCCCCGCGTGACACCCCCGCGGCACCCGCGGGGTGTCGCCCTGGGCAGTCGAGCGATGCGGGGGGGAGTCGCCGCCCCCGCGGGACAACCCCGCGGCACCCGCGGGGGTGTCGCTCGGACAACCGGACGCGGCTTCAGCCGTGTCCCGCGCGCGCCAGACCCACACGGCCGCTGATCCGCGAGCACCACCACTGCAGCGGCCTTGTTCGGCGGCGCGCTGGGGCGCAGCCGCTCCCGGCTGCCGGCGCCGCCGGCGGCTTCTACAGGCCACCGGAGTCGCTCCGGTGGTCCGATTCTGTTCCCTTCTGCACCGCTGCTCCTCCCGAGACTCGCTCTTCACTGCAGAACCATCACACTTCCGTTGCGGCACGTTCCGTTGTCGCCCGTCAAATCCGCATAACAACGAAGAACGACGGAGGGTCGTTGGTCCGTGTTCGTTTGGCCCGCACCCTCCGCGTTAGTGATAAACAATGGGAGAAACAATATTCAACATATGAATGCATATCTGAAAACAATTTTAATGAAATAAAATTGTTTTATGATTTGGGTTCTTCATTTTGAACGGAAACAACACGGGAATTAAGGGCATTTCAAAAAAATAAAATCCCTACCTCGTAGTCGTTGCGTGTGAGCGTTCTTCACAGAATTGCTCGTCGCGGAAGAAGGGGATCGTCGCGTCGTCGCGGAAGGGCTTCGCGTCGTCGTGGAAACATGCGTTGAGTCGGCGAACTCAACGAACCAAGAAACAACAGATTTAATTTAATTATAATTAAATCCATGTTTTGGTAAAAACCACAAAGGAGATTAAAAAGAAAATTTGAGACTCTTACCTCAAGCAGCTGATCGAAGATCCGTTGCGGAGGAAGAGACGTCGCAGAAGAACGTTGCAGGAAGGGAACGTCGGCGTCGCGGAACACGGCGTCGCGTCGTCAATTTCTGGGTTCGGCGTTCTTCGTCGGAGGCCTGCGTTCATCGCGTTCTTCGCGTTTTTTGCGTTCTTCGCGAAGAAGGATAAAGGCACGAGAACTCTGTCAAACCTCTCAACGAGTAATCCTTCAAAAAGACTCATTGGTCTTATTTTATTATTACGCCAACAAATGAAAAAGGTAAGTAATGACCCATCAATTTGTTGTATTAATTCAACGAAAGTAACAGCTCATTTAATTCACGAAATAAACCGCCCAATTAAATGGTCTGTTAAGAATTTAAGAAACGCGTCAGTTGAATTTCATAATGACGGGTTTTCGCGGGTGCGTTACTTAGCGGAAAGAAACGGCGGGGCTCGTACGGGCCCCACCTCACAAATATCCTACCAAGAGGGTAGGATATTTCTGGATAGTACCCTATCCGGTTCAACTCAGTTTAAGCCGCTTTTAAGTGGTTTCAAGTGGCTTCCAAGTGGCATAAGTGAAATAAAATAAAGTTGTCGAAAAAAATTATTTTATTTCTTAACTTTAAGCCCGAAAATTGAAAACCACACCTGAGCAAACGCAACTCCGGAAGAGGCGTTTCTAAGAAAATACCGGTGCTGTGATTTCATCGGTGCCCTCAGAATTCGATTCCGGGCACCGGTTCAAATGTTAAAAAAACCCGATCGTCCGTTCACTGAACGTACCCGAGCCAAACTTCGGAAAATGATTTCGGCCACACCGGGCCTCGGAATCAGGTGCCGTCAGAAACTGCGCTCTTGTAAAATTCCAAAGAAAATTAAGAAAAAAATTTCCTTGAAATTTTCGGGTATTTACATTACTCCCACCACGGGGCTTTACGTCCCCGTAAAGCTTCAACACAAACTAGGGAAACAAAGGCGGTACTGAGCACGCATCTGAGCCTCCCGCTCCCATGTGCTCCCTGGAGGTTCCCGTGCTGCCATCTGATGCGCACAAGAGGAATCGATCATCCACATAGGACCCGCTCCTATCGATCCTCTATCTCCACCAGGACCTCTATAAAAGTCGCCCAATCATCCACGCCTAGCTCCCTATGGTGAACGATGAAGCGTGGAGACGACTTGCCGCCTCGGCCAAATCTCCGCAAACCACGTCGAGGTGAGACACAAAAGAAGACGTGGTCGCCATCCTCGAACTCTAGTGACCTCCGCCTCCTGTCAGCATAAGACTTCTGCCGGCTCTGAGCTGTACTCATCGCTCCTGGATGACCTGGACCATCCCCAGTCCCACAAGAGCTGCTAAGATTTCTTCTTTGCCGATAAGAGAAATCTGGTCCTATCCCCTGGATGAACCACATTCTTTGCCTAATACAGTCAATCCTGACATTGATGATACTAATCCATACCAAGGATGATGTCGTAAGGCCTCGACGCTACTACCAAGAGATCCAACCGTTACTCTCGCCTCCAAGGGTTGAGTCACACTGTCGGCATGAGTGTGTGGTAACTGGATCTCCTCTAGTAGATGTCTCACAAGTGAGGGTCAAGTCAACAGTCAAAACTGGAACCTCTTAGTAACAACACAAAAGAGGGCAGGAATGAAAACATCACAAAGGTATGCGTCTTTTATTATTGCAGCTCATAATACAAAGACGCTACACAAAAGCAACAAGGAACTAGAAGTACAAAGGACGTATCCACTAGTTCCGCTCCTGTCCATCTGCTCCCAGAGCTCCATGATCGAAGGCCTCGGCTGCCTGAAGCTGAGCTCTCGTATGTCCACCTACTCCCTACGGTCGGGGCAGACCTCCTGGTGGTGGTGGTGGAAACACCTCGAAGTGTCTCCCACCATCGGCTACTCGGCCAGCTCCTGTGCCTCGTCCGCCTGCACCCTGCGGACCACCGTGGCCGAACCTCTGTCTGGGAGGTCCCTCTACCGCCTGCTGCTCATCTGTAAGACGAGTCGGGTAGTCTCGAGCCATGTGAACTCGCCCACTACATGCGTAGAAATGTTTTCCCCTCCCGTAGCTGGCTCTCCATCAGGTGCCCCGCACAACCGAATCTTCATCCTGAGACTGCCCATCTGATGGTCTGGCCCGTTTGAACCTCTACATCCCCTGTCTACTGCCAGCTGCAGAAGACCCTGCTACGGGCCGTCCTGCGGAGGGTCCTGTCACTGGAGCCTGCTCGGCGAGAAAACTCTCCACTAGAAGGGCCCTCTCCAACACCTCTCCCTGTGTCGGAATGTTGAGGGAGATCATCGAAGCCCTGATCTCGTGCCTGAGTCCCTGCTCGAAGGTCCGGGCTCGGAAGAACGGGTCCCGTACCATATCTGTGGAGTAGCGCGAGAGATCAGTAAATCTCGCCGAGTACTGGGCCACTATCAAGCTTCCCTGCCACAGCTGAAGAAGCTCCTGTATGTGTACCGCACGGAGGGTGGCTGGGACGAACTCGGAGCGGAAGATGCTCTCAAAGTCCGTCCAGAGGAGTGACGCCTCGTCGTGCACCTGGAGCATCAAGCTCCACCATCTGCCTGTTGCCGCGTGCAGGAGGCTCGCTGCGAGGATCACCATGAGGTCCGCTGGTGTCCTAACTAACCGAAAAACACTCACTACTACCTCCAACCAGTCCTTGGCTGCCTGGGGGTCCGTCTCCCCTCGAAATCTGGGCGGTCGCTGGCGCTGAAACTCATGCAATGCACTGAGGTGACGTGCATTGTCAGCGGCTGGTGTTGGAAGCATCGGTGGCTCGGCAGGTAAAGGTACCTCCGGTGCCTCTGCTGACAAGGAGCCCTGCACCGAGTCCTCGTCGCTCGGTGGGCTGTCTTCACGCTCCACTCTCGGAACCCTAGCTGGCTGCCGTCATGGGGAAATCCTGAAAGAAACAGGTGTGTCATGGTCAGAACAGTATACCTGGTGAGCTGACACAAGGAATCACAAAGAAAACTTGAACACACATGCAATCAATGTTTTCGTGCATTAAGTCAGAAATCAGAAGTCAGGGTCCTGGTGTATGGATACGTCGGTCGCCGCACCAACACTGGACTCTCTGGACTGATAACCACACCCAATACGCTAAACACTATTACTTCATATAGAAGAAAGATCAGAGTCTCCGGTATAACTGACCACCTCTGATACCAATTTGTCACGACCCTTCCTCGGGGCCCATGCCGTGACTACCCCAAGCCCGCCTTCCATAGGCCAGGGGCTGGCGACTAGCACCAAGGCGTAAATCCCAACAAAAGGGAAGGCATTGCCTTTGAAAAGTAAACAAGCACCACCGAGTAAGCAAGCGGAAAAGTAAACACTAAGTAAAAACTGTACAAGCTATGCTGGAAGTAAAAGGGGCCGGAAATACAAGCCCAACTGTAAAGTACAACTGAAAGGAAAAACAACAACTCAAAGGAAAAGCCGCAGTGTCGAGCCGTCCTCTGGAATTCCCTCCTGAAGGGTGGGTACAGATAGCCTCCACTGCTCCTCGGGTCCACCTGACCGCTCCGAGTACGTCCCGCCCAGTGGTCCACCTCCAGGTACCATCCTGCTCCGAAAGCCTCCACCACGATCAGCGCTGTCCGTCGTCTGCAACCAACACAACGTAGTGCGGGCATAGCCCGTGCAGGGGTGAGTATAAGCTACTTAGTAGGGACCCCGAGACCCCTGAAGGTCTCCCGAAATACACAAAGGATAAGCCACAAAGGAAAGATACAATCACGAAGTAACATCTGGCACGGCTTAGGTATATGCCCATACATATACCTAAGTCATCAATTCCCGTTCGACTCCAAAATCAGAGCCCAAGCACAACCCAGTCCAGACAGGAAAGCAATCTTATACCCACACAGGATAGCTCAACACAATCCACAAAGGAGAGTAAACAGTAAATCCACACAGGATAGCTCAACACAATCCACAATGGAGAGTAAACAGTAAATCCACACAGGATAGCTCAACACAATCCACAAAGGAATGTAACACAAGATTCAGCTCACCCAGGTATACTTTTTCGAATGACGATAAAGATGATCAGATATAGATACTGAATCATCTAAGCTGGGACCCACATAGGATACAAGACCAGTTGTCTTCATTGATTCATCTATACTGGGACCCACATAGGATACAAGACCAGTTGTCTTCATTGATTCATCTATACTGGGACCCACATACGATACAAGTCCAGTATTGAATCATCTAAGATGGGACCCACATAGGATACAAGACCAGTATTGAATCATCTAAGCTAGGACCCACATAGGATACAGGACCAGCACGGTTGGGACCCACATAGGATACAAGACCAGCACTCTTCATTGATTCATCTATACTGGGACCCACATAGGATACAAGACCAGTATTGAATCGTCTAAGCTGGGACCCACATAGGATACAAGACCAGCACGGCTGGGACCCACATAGGATATAAGACCAGCACTCTTCATTGATTCATCTATACTGGGACCCACATAGGATACAAGACCAGCAGGGCTGGGACCCACATAGGATACAAGACCAGCACTCTTCATTGATTTATCTATACTGGGACCCACATAGGATACAAGACTAGTATTCAATCATCTAAGCTGGGACCCACATAGGATACAAGACCATCACGGTTGGGACCCACATAGGATACAAGACCTGCACTCTTCATCGTCGCAGTCCACTGAAGATTTCTGCACAGTCGTCGTCATCGAAGTAGCAGTTGCAGCCAGCTCTAGGGTTCCCGCACACAGCAAGATCGTTCAGGAGGGTCCGCTCCACGAGCCGAGAGGCCGATACATCAACTGTCACAAAGTCCGAAGTTGATGTATCCAAAAGTTCCGTATCGTCAACATGAACTCAACGTCGTAGACGGCGCGTCAATCGGACGCCCGGTCGGAGAGTTATTGGCTTTTTCGTCCCAGGGGCCCGGTTGGTTTTTAAAGCAAAACCAACCCGAATGTACTCCACCTGCGTCCAAACCTCAGGTGGAGTGAGCCAAAATATCCGTCTCACTTAGAGGAATACAACAAAGCTGACGGCACGTCGATCGGACGTCCGTAGCTCAAGATATGAGCGTTTCCGCTCCGAGGGCCCGGTTGGTTTCGTGTACGAACCAACTCGGCTGAACTCAAAGTATTCCGAAACCTTGTGTGCGATACACCGAAACGACCGTCTCAATCCAAGGATCGCGTTGCCGCTGACGGTGAGTCGTTTGGAGGCCCGTAGATCAAGTTACGGGCATTTGAACGAAAACTATCCGAAGACGGGGGGTCCGGGCCCGGCCAGGGCGCGACCCGGCCGGTCGGACCGGCCCGGCTCGGCCAACCCAGCTCGGCTCGGCCGAGCGACGCGGGGGGGAGCCGCCACCCCCGCGTGCCACCCCCGCGGCACCTACGGGGTGCCGCCCTGGGCAGCCGAGCCACGCGGGGGGAGCCGCCGCCCCCGCGTGACAACCCCGCGGCACCCGCGGGGTGTCGCTCGGACAACCGGACGCGGCTTCAGCCACGTCCCGCGCGCGCTAGACCCGTGCAGCCGCGGGTCCGCGAGCGTCAACGCGGCGGCTTCTGCCGCAGCGGCCTTGTCCGGCCGCGTGTCAGGGCGCCGCCGCTCCCGGCTGCCGGCGACCCGTGCCGCCGGCGGATTCCGCGGGCCTCCAGAGTCGCTCCGGTGGTCCGATTCTGTTCCTGTCTGCGCCACTGCTCCTCCTAAGACTCGCTCTACACTGCGGAACCATCACACTTCTGTTGCGGCACGTTCCGTCGTCACTCGTCAAATCCACATAACAACAAAGAACGGCGGAGGGTCGTCGGGCCGTGTTCGTTTGGCCCGCTCCCTCCGCGTTACTGAAAAAAAATGGGAGAAACATTATTCAACATATGAATACATATCTGAAAACAATTTTAATGAAATAAAATTGTTTTATGATTCGGGTTCTTCATTTTGAACAAAAACAACACGGGAATTAAGGGCATTTCCAAAAAATAAAATCCCTACCTCGTAGTCGTCGCGCGTGAGCGTTCTTCGCGGAATTGCTCGTCGCGGAAGAAGGGGATCATCGCGTCATCGCGGAAGGGCGTCGCGTCGTCGTGGAAACCGGCGTTGAGTCGGTGAACTCAATGGACCAAGAAACAACAGATTTAATTTATTTATAATTAAATCCGTGTTTTGGTAAAAACCACAAAGGAGATTAAAAAGAAAATCCGAGACTCTTACCTCAAGCAGCTGATCGATGATCCGTTGCGGAGGAAGAGACGTCGCAGAAGAACGTTGCAGGAAGGGAACGTCGGCGTCGCGGAACACGGTGTCGCGTCGTCGATTTCCGGGTTCGGCGTTCTTCGTCGGAGGCCGGCGTTCTTCGCGTTCTTCGCGTTCTTCGCGTTCTTTGCGAAGAAGGATAAAGGCACGAGAACTCTTTCAAACCTCTCAATGAGTAATCCTTCAAAAAGACTCGTTGGTCTTATTTTATTATTATGCCAACAAACGAAAAAGGTAAGTAACGACCCATCAATTCGTTGTATTAATTCAATGAAATTAACAACTCATTTAATTCACGAAATAAACCGCCCAATTAAATGGTCTGTTAAGAATTTAAGAAACGCGTCAGTTGACTTTCATAATGATGGGTTTTCGCTGGTGAGTTACTTAGCGGAAAGAAACGGCGGGGCTCGTACGGGCCCCACCTCACAAATATCCTACCAAGAGGGTAGGATATTTCTGGATAGTACCCTATCTGGTTCAACTCAGTTTAAGCCGCTTTTAAGTGGCTTCAAGTGGCTTCCAAGTGGCTTAAGTGAAATAAAATAAAGTTTTCGAAAAAAATTATTTTATTTCTTAACTTTAAGCCCGAAAATTAAAAACCACACCAGAGCAAACGCAACTCCGGAAGAGGCATTTCTAAGTAATTACCGGTGCTGCGATTTCATCGGTGCCCTCAGAATTTGATTCCGGGCAACGGTTCAAAAGTTAGAAAAACACGCTCGTCTGTTCACTGAACGTACCCGAGCCAAACTTCGGAAAATGATTCCGGGCACACCGGGCCTCGGAATCAGGTGCCGTCAGAAACTGCGCTCTTGTAAAATTCCAAAGAAATTTTAAAAAAAAATTTCCTTGAAATTTTCAGGTCTTTACAGCACAAGGCATTCGAAAAATATTATTTGTAGTCTTGGAACGAGGCCTTGGCTATGTGGTTATGATAGTCTGGCATTATGAATTCCATCATTATGAAAGTGGTTATTGATATTGAATGTGATTATTCGATTAGTAGAATATCCATGTGAATAAGTAAATGTCATTATTTAATTTTTTCCATACTATGTTGAAGTTCAAGTTTAAAAGGCTTTTGTTTTAGTTATACATTTCCTAAAAATGTTTATTCTTATTTATGAAAGTTTTCGTTATATTGTTATCCTTATTGGGCATTTGAGCTCACCCCTTTCAATGTTTTATTTTTCCCAGGATGTGAAGAAGTAATTTATGAATGACCTGCAGGGATAGTATGTGGGGACATGAGTGTAGACTATAAAGAAAAGATGTTGTTGTAGTTTTCATTTTATGATTTAATGTAAACCTTATTAATGTATCAAGTTATTCCAAGGATACTAAACTAATCGGTCTTTCGAGACTTCATCTTTCTTGTGATCATGCCAATGTTATGTAATAATGCACTGACTCTGGGTAACTGGGGTCGGGGCATTACAGTCAGGTAGGGTCACAGGGCCACAGTGTAGGTTATAATTTTTCGGTGGAGCAGACCTAGTAGAAGAAGGATACCAGACCCTCTACAGTTTGAGGTATAATTCATGTTTCCTTAGTTTTAGCTTCATTTCATTTCGATATAGGAGCTTCCCATAGCTTTATATCTATTGTTTTTGTAGAGATCCTTAGGATCGTTATCTTTTCTTCAGCTGATGTCTTTACACTAGACACTCTGTTGGGGACTAGAATGGCTGTGTACAGTAGTGCAAGGAGTACCCTCTTGAGGTTGGTGGGTGTCACTTCTTATGGGACCATTATGTCCTAGAGATGAAAAACTATGATTTCATTCTCAGAATGGATTAGTTAGTTCCCTTCCATGAAGTTGTATATTGCTATCGCAATAGGGTGAGTTTAACTTCACTAGAGGGCGGATCATTTCTTCATAAGGGTGAATGGGATGTACAGGTGAGTAGAGAGGGACATGAGCATCATGGGTTGGGAGGAGTTACAGACCAGTTTTTTAGTCTATATCTGGATGACCAAGGGACTTCATAGTTGGAATTTACTCTAGTGGTGAATTGTTTCAGAGATGTCTTTCCAGAGGAGTTTTTAGGATTGCCTCTGGAGTGGAGGTAGTCTTTTCTGTTGAGCTTGTTTCAGGAGCGACACCAGTGTCCATTCCCCCCTATGGGATGGCTACACATGAGTCATAGGAGCTCAATAAGTAGTAGGAGGAGTTGTAGGAAAATGGTTTCATCTAACCCAATACTTCTCCTTGGGGTTCTCCTTTCCTATTTGAGAAGAAGGAAGATGGTACCATCAGACTTAGTGTGGATTATTGGAAGTTGAACCAGTTGACGGTCAAGAACCGATATCCCTTACCGAGGATTAATGATCTCTTTGATCAGCTTCGAGGATCCTGAGTGTTCTTGAAGATTGAATTGAGATCTGATTATCATAATTTGTGCATTAGACCATATGACATGCCTATTACAACTTTCTGAAGCATGTATGGTCTATACGAATATGTGGTTATGCTGTTCGGTATCACGAACGCGCCTACAGTATTCATGGTACTGATGAACCGAGTGTTCCATCCATTCTTGGATTCTTTCAGGGTGGTTTTAATGGACGATATCATTGGGTACTCTCACACTCTACAAGACCATGATATCTATCTTGAGATAATTTTGAGTCCACTGAGAGAGCATCGGTTATATGATAAGCTCTCAAAATGTCATTTTTGGATCAACCAGAATCACTTCTTTGGTCATGTGATCTCAGAGCTAGGAGTATCAGTAGACCCAGAGAAAGTGAGAGCTGTTGTTTCCTTGGAGAAACCAAAGACCGTCTTTGAGTTATGAAGTTCTCTAGTGCTGGATGGTTACTATAGACGTTTTATATAGGTCTTTTCACGCTTATCAGTTCCACTAACGGGTCTGACTAAGAAGGGTTCAGGGTTCTTGTGGTCATATTCTTGTGAGTCATCCTTTCAGGAGGTGGAAGGGAGGTTGACTTCAGCACCGATACTAGTATTTCTAGAGCTAGACCAGAACTATACTGTGTATTGTGATGCTTCAGGTATCGGGCTAGGAGAAGTGCTTATGTAGGGAGAAGGAGTCGTCTTGTACGAGTCTTGGCAGTTGATGCCACATGAGAGGAATTACCCGACACACGATCTTGAGTCGGCAGTAGTTGTTCATGCCTTACATTGTTGGAGAGATTATCTTCTGGGAGATAATTTTGTGGTTTTCACCAACCACAAGAGTATCATTTATATCTTCACTCCACATGATCTGAATTTGAGTTAGAGAAGGTGGGTTAAGTACCTTTAGTCTTTTGACTTTGAGCTTTCCTACACGCTTGGGAAAGGCAACGCTGTGGCTGATGCACTAAGCATGAGGACTCAGATACAGGCAGTTCAGGAGGACAAAAATGAGTGGAAACTTATGGATCTTCTCTATGAGATGCATTTGGAGGTGAACGATAGTCAGGGGAAAATGTTTCAATCTTCTGTAACTGTTACCAATACTCTCCTTGATTGAGTTAGAATGATAAAGCTATCATATTCTGAAGGCCTAGTCCTATGGAAAAGCGTGTCAGGAGAGGACCCTATTCTGGTATGGAACATTGGAGAGTATGAAATCTTGCGTTTCTAGGGGCACGTATGGGTGTCAGTAGATATATGTGAGGAGTTGATGTAGGAATTTCATTTCTTATTTTCGGCAGTTCATCCTGGTGTCACAAAGATGTATCATGGTCTACACCATCAGTATTCGTGGCTAGGTATGAAGAAAGACATCTATGGGTTCATTATGAGGTGTTCCACCTGTCAGCAGGTGAAGGCAGAGCATCAGTGACCAATAGGGCTTTGTAGTAGTTACCCATTCCCAAGTGGAAGTGGAATGATGTCGCGATGGATTTCATGACATGTTTACCGAGGTCACCTTGAGGGAATGATATTGTATGGGTTGTTATTGATTGAATCACAAAGGTTTTTGACCTTTTTCCGATCAAGGAGACTTTTAGTGTTGATGATCTGGGGTGGTTGTACATCCCCAAGATTGTACATTTACATGGAGTTCCACACTCTATTGTTTCAGATAGGGATGTAAATTTTACTTCTCATGTTTTCTAGGGGATACAGAAGGATTTGGGTACAAAGGTACTTTTGAGTACAATTTACCATCCCTAGACAGATGGCCAGTCTGAGCGTATGATTCAGGTGCTTGAGGACATGCTTCAAGCATGTATCCTGGATTTTGGAGGTTTTGGGGAGAATCACATAACTCTTGTGGAGTTTTTCTACAATAATAGTTTTCCAAAAACTATTCAGATTTATGATTATGAGGATTTGTATGGTAGGCCATGATGATCAACCTTATGTTGGATGGAGGATAGAGAAGAAGCTATGCTAGGACCATGTCTTGTCCAAGAGACTACGAAGAAGATCGAGTTAATTCAGAAGAGGATGGAAACTACACAATCATGACAGAAGTCTTATGCTGATCAGCGGAGATGACCTCTTGAGTTTGAGGTCTGGGATCAAGTTTTCTTATGTGTCACACCTAGGTTGGGGCATAAGAGGATTAGGAGTTAGGGTAAGAATTCGCCGAGGTACGTTGGGCCATATGAGGTTTTGGAGAGAGTCGGGCCAGTTGCCTATCAGTTGCAGTTACCTCAGAGGTACCAGGATATGCACGACGTCTTTCACATTTCCCAGCTTCAACATTACTTTTCATACCCGTCTCATGTTCTTCAACCTGAAGATGTTGAGTTGGAGGTGGATGCCTCGTTTGAGGAGAATCCTATCCAGATTTTTGATCGAAGTATGAAGGTTCTCAATGGAAGGTTTATTTCTCTGGTACGAGTGCTATGGAAGCATGGGCGAATACAAGATGAGGCTTGGGAGAGAGAGGCCAATGTATGATCACGGTGGCTAGAGATTTTCTAGGATTCTTCTTCTACACTTCCTTTCTAGGGAAATTCAGGGGAAAATTTATTTAAGAGGGGAAGTTTGTAAGAACCCAGATCTTCTTTTCAGGTATGTTTTCCTTTTTCTGGTGTTTCTGAGGAAAATTGGAATTTTTGGAAATTTCTTATGTACACACCATGTACTTTATGAGTACACAACTTGTAATCGGTTATCGTGGGTAGCTGGGTGCTATCTATGTAGTGGCCATGCACATGGCCGAGTGTGGTGACCTGGAGACCACCAAATGCAGGGGACGGTGAAGGAAAGTACACACCATGTACTTATAAAGTAAACTCCGTGTACATTTTTTTCATTAAATGAATCGGGGTCACATCTAATTGGAACAATTCCCTCCTTCTAGGTCTAGTTTGTCTGAGAGTTTCCGCACGACCATGATCCTTCTCTGAGCCCCTGATTGAGCACTTATTCTCCAAATCAACCACCACTGAATGCATTGGGATTTCCTTGGTAAGCTCTTCCTTATGCAAGAGATTCGATTCATGATTCCTCCTCTTTCAAGGGTTATCCCGGGTTTAATGTTTTATATGTTTTTGTAGATCTACGGTGTTATTTGGAAATTCAAGGCCTAAGGTTCATGTATAACTATCCTACAACACCAAGGTAGGGGGTACATGACTTTCCATAGAAAATATTTTAGTTTTATGAGAAAAAGTTCCCTATACCCATGAACAGGGTATTGCGTGTTTTTGGTTTTGGCCCTATTGTTTGCCTTCTATGCCCTGGTTTGTTTGGATAGAGGTTATTTGATGAGAATAGGGTTTACTTTTCCATGATATGGAGGTTTCACCCATGTTTTCTTATTTTGACCGTTTGGTCTAGTTTTCCTGTTAAGCTGCTATTTGTTTCCCATGCCTAGTATTGTTAGGATGGAGTGATTGTTTATATGATATGTTGTTATTCTATAGACTGGTTAGACAAGTAGTTCTTGAGGTTTACTTTGGATTCTTTTCTTTTCTATGCTCTTTGGACTTAAATAGGTCCATGAGAACCTGTTGTAGTAGACCATAGGGAGAGTGTATGTAAGGGATTCTCCAGAGTGTCTTTAATTATTATCATGCCGCGAGACCATGGGGGGGGGATTGACATTGAGTGCTCCCTTCGAGGGTCTATAGTTACGTTATGAGGACACAAGGGGAATTTATGAAGAGTTCTTCCTCAGAGTGCCAGTAGGTTACCATTAAAATACTATAGGGGGAATTGACGGTGAGTGATTCCTCAGAGATTCTTTGATTACACTTGACTATAGGGGGAATTGACGATGAGTTCTTCCTTAGAGAGTCTATTCTAAAGATGAACCAGAGGGGTGAGGCTGTGTGTGCTTCCCAGAGGGTTTCTTGGGTTTGCTAGGTAGGGCCAGAGGGGATAGGCTGTGAGTACTTCCCAGAGGGTTACCTAATATGATTATCGACTTACTTAATATATAGTATTTGAATGCTTTGAAACTGTAGTAATTTTTACTGTTGAGTACTTCCTTGTTTAGAATTTTTTTGTTTGGTGCCTGCCATATATATTCACTGACAATTAGGAACATATATCTTGGTGGTTTCCTATTGGTATTTAGTCTCACACCCTATTTGGGCCATGCTTTTGGGCCCAAACATATTATATTGTTGCATGTATAGATAAGGGAAAGCACCCTTCTACTTTAGGTGCTTGACTACTTTGGAGCTAGAGAGCATGGGACCAAGATTTTTCGTGCATTGCTATGGAGCTATTTACTCTTTTCTTATTGTACTTTGGAATAGTACTGTATTTTAGAATTGTGACTTGTTTGGCTGCTTTACTAAACATATTTATCATTCATCATTATATATGTGCTCCAACTGTTTATCTCTTCAGTATTCCATTATTTTTTTTATGGTAATAATATTTCTTCCACTATTGTTTGTGTTTTAATTCCATTGTGTTACTTTGACAATGAGGGAATAACTTCCCCACTATCATACCCAAGGCCCTCACTGCTAGTCGACAGCCTTTGGCATTTGGGGAAATGCGCTTGAGGCCATGTGACCAACCGGGTATGGGGCGTCTCTTAGAGGCTTCCGGAACCGGGATGTCACACATATGGAACCTTGTGTGTATTTGTGTGGTAGGACATTCCAATATACCTTGTGATGGTTTTAGGTAGGTGAGACAGTGTATCTTAGACTTCATCTTGTTCAGGAAACTTCATATAAAGTCCAATTGTTTCAGAAGTAGATGGATACTCTATATTCTATACAAAATTTTATGTTGATCACCATAGATGACCTCTTGAGTTCTTGGTTGGGGATCAATTCTTTTTATGTATCTCACAAAGGCAAGGAAAGAGATGAATTAGAATATAGGTTATGATTTCACCATGATATTTCAGGATGTTCAAGATTACAGAGAGAGTAGGGATGGTAGCCTATCAGTTGTAGTTACCTAATAGGTATTAGGACATGCAGGACATCTTCCATGTATCTTAGTTGTGACACTATCACTTGGACCTATCTCACACTCTGTAGTCATATGAGTTGGAGTTACATGTAGATGTTTCCTTTGAGGAGCATCTTATTTGTATCGTTAATAGGAGCACAAAGTTTTTCCAAGTCAACTTAGTTTCTGAATTATGAGTTCTATAGAAACACGACTGTTTACAATACAAGGCTTAGGATTTGGAGGCTGACGTATGTGCTCAGTGGTCAATGCATTTCTCAAATAATTATTGACCACCCTTAGAAGAATTTGGGGAAATTTTTTTTAATGGGAGAAGGTTTTAAGATCATGGGTTTTCCTATGAGGCAAAAATATTTTGGTTTCTAGATAAGATATTCTTTAAGTTTTTTATTGCCTTAGACCCTAAAAGAAGTGTCATGGGCTAGTTGGGTAGTTTTTAGAAGGGAATAGGAAGGAGGGATGTAGGAGAGTCATATTCCAATTACACCCCATGTAATTGGAATACATGATGTCTATTCAATACATGATGTGTAATGGACTAGGAAGGATAGATGACAACATGTAAAGTGTTTTTCAAGAAGGAAGACAATGAGCATTATATGATGTGTAAATAATTTACATGCCATTTAAATTCCCGAATTTAGTATTTTTAAATAAGTGATAGTGCCACATTTTGACAGAATCCCTCACCTATCATGCATGGGAGAGACGCTCAGGAATCCCTCTTCAATCAAAATCTATTATAGGATCTCGTTTCATGATCTAGAATCCATTTATTCCACCATTGTCCATGTTGGATCTATGATGATGATTAATCTTTTCCTCTTATGTAGTTTTTCATTTTTCATGGTGTTGGATACATTATTTGGGGTTTAGCTAATTTAAACAATTTTTAGGGTTTTTGTTAATTCTTAATTTTTCTTCTACTCAGAACCGAATTGGAGGTCAACATTGTATGAGTTATCTACTACAAACCATTGGTAGGTGTTTTATACCTTTCCCTTGGGGTTTGGTGTTTTATATAGCTTATTTCCATTATTCCACATGTTAGACCTTTTAGAAGTTCCCTTTTATTAATTGAAATGTTTAATTTGTTAGATTGGAACCTGTTAAGGATACCCACTAGTTCCTTTGAGTTTGTTCGAGGTTCTTTCCCCAACCTAGGCCACCCATGGGATGTGCCTTTGTATTTTCCCTTTTTTATACCACATGTGGGGTGTGTGTGTGCTTTCCTAGTTAGAATATTCTCTTAATATATTGAATTGAATTGAAATGAGATATTGGGAGAAGGTTTTTATCCTTTTCCATGTTATTACATGATGTGAATTTTAAAAATAATTTAAATGGATATTTTAGAAAATGAGTTGAAATAACTCATGGGATGGGAATTATTGTGAATTTAGAATGAGATGAATGATGAATTGAAATGGTATTGGATACCTTGGTTGGTATAACTTGGATAATGTTTCCATTTGATGACATATATGTTTCTCTGATGGATCTTATTATGATAGTGGATGCCTTGGGCTTATTTCTCCCTTGGTTAGTAATTTGTAGGATGCCTTGGGCCTTGTTTCCCCATGGATCCAACATGAATGGGATCATATTAGACTTATTCTATTGAAATTCTCCTTGGAATCCACCCAAGACTTTACTGTGTTTCCATTGAGATACTCCTGGGACTTGATGAAGATGTCATGGTCCTATAGTAACACCCCGAGATCTTATATGATATTTTATTTTTAATTTCTTTGATGTCTTCTATTATATACTACACCATGATTAGCTTGTACTATACGAAACACCGTATTAGCTTGCAGTATACGCAACAATATTCTTGGCTCGTGTTATACACAATTTCAAGTTCATTTTGTGAAAATTATTCTACGCAACATTAAGTATAGATTTTATTTAATGTATAAATGAAATAAGTTTTGATTATGTTATAGGCAACACCAAACGGAGCTTTCGCTACACGCAGCCCAGAATTGGTTTGAATTACACGCAATCAAGACCTTCCTCGATAGCGTGTGTAGTACGCAATAACAAGTTTCACTAAACAAGATATTATTATAATATTATTATGAACTAGCCATTATGAATAGTAATACCCCTGTTTTGAAATTTTATAAATTTTATCTTTCAAAATGGACTTCATTTTTGGATTCAAAATATTGAAATTAGCCTAGGGTGAATTTTTATTACTTTTCTGAAAACTTTCAATTTTTGGTGAATAGTGAAAACACTGAGTTACTATTTAAAAAGTAGCTTTTTATTTAAATTATTATTTATTTTATTTAAATTTATTTTAGGTAAAAATTGATACATAATACCAATATAAGTTCAATGTAACTCATTGGAGTCATTTTATAATAATTTTAGTTATAAAAAAATTTATTGAACTTTTCACCGCCTTTTACCCACCTCCTAAGAGAATTTGAAAATTTACATAAAACATAATTTTACCGCTTTTGTGAGTGGAATTTCAAAAATCCGAGAGACATGGTTAATATCAAGGTGTAAAATGTGGTTCAATAAGATAAAAATAATTTTTGGTGAATAGTAACTTTTTTACTTTTATTTACCACGGTAAAAAGTAAATAGGGTAATTAAGGGTAAAAATGATATTATTATTACTCTAAAACATGTCCTAATTATATTGGATAAGTTTAATTCTAACAAAAACAACCTTAGGAATATAATATTATCATTTAGGTCCACTTGGATTAGATTAGGACATTTATTAATTCAAAGAGAAGTTAAAAGAGTTAAAATCAAAGTTTAATAACTGAATCATTTTTAATATAGGGTTATACATAAGATAAATTTAAATATAAAAATTAATTAGAAATTTAAAAAGATTTCCTACATTATGGTATTTTATTTATAATTTTTAGACATTAAATAAGTTAATTTATTTATGACACAATGATGATGCAAACATTATCTTATTAATGAAACATTAACATAATAGATATTATAAATAAACAAATAAATTAAATTTGTTACTTTTTATGAATTAAAATAATTTTTTTGGTTAATATGACATGTTAGTATTGATTTAATTAATTTATTTCGAACTAATCATGCTGTTATGATTTTCACAAAAATCTATTACCAAATAGTGTCAAATTTGACATAAAATAGTTTTTAAAACAAATATTGTATTATTAATTGTTATTCTATTCCAAAAAAACTAAGGTTCAGCCAAATGACTTAGATAAGGTCATATATATTAATAATGAACCACTTGGGGTTTTTTCGTCTTGTTATAGTAAGTTTATTAACCATATAGTGTAAGAATACAAGAAGGCAGGGTAAAAGTTAAATTATTTAACTTAGAGTTAAATCTTAATGATAAGGCTACAATAGTAACCTATAATTGTCTAAAAACTATTGGTTGAGATTATTGCAAACCATACCCACTTTATCATCTAAATAAATCAATTTTGAGCTATTATAAACCAAATATGACTTTATTATAAAATAATATTTTATGTTTTTTCAAAGGTGCCCCTCTCCTCCGTTATAAAAAGGGAACCCCTTCCCTCTTCTCTTCACAACCTTTTGAGCCATGAAGCTCATCCAACCCCTGAAAATTCCTCTTCTCAACCTCTCTAGTTATATCATAGGGGTTATGGTCTTCTAAAAAGAACAACTCTAGTGCCCTAAGAAGAAGTTTAAAGGAGGTCGTCGAGGAAGAGGTAATCTGTTCTACAAACTCTTTCAAGTTTCATTCTTCTTTTACTTCCTCTTATTTAGTTGTTTAATTATAAAGTAATAACACCAGTATTACTTATATACTGATATGTTATTATAAATATGAAACAACCCTATTTCATATTCTATCCATCCTACAGAAAACAAAATCACCGTGCATGCGTATGTACCGAATACCGTCTCCACGTTGTGGTGTAATCAGTTTTTCCACCACCACCTTACTTGGATTGGTATAATGGTGTAAAGAATAAATATAAAATATTATTATAACATGATACTGATTCTGTGATATTATATCATCCACTCCAATTCAACTCAATAATTATGGGAATGATATCATCTCTCGTGTGTATGTACAGACTACAGTCTCCACGACGCGATGAGATTCCTTCTCCATGTTAACAACTCAAGAATGATTATAAAGTATATATAATGAATAATAATGAAATATATGAAATTCTAAAGATACTATATTTGTGTCTATATATATATGTTAGCTACTTACTTCCATTCAAGTCAATAAGGAAAAGAAAACAACGTTCATGTGTACGTACGACCTACTGTCTCCATGAACGATATATTTCTTTACATATATCGATCTATTATATATATGTATATTCTGAATATATATATTATATATAAATCATTTTTTACTTTATGGAAGTATGTAATCATGATCTAAGTAATCATATGAACAATTACAAGTCAAAACACAGGCGATAAATGGAATGATTTTACCCAAAACGCTACATTAACATGAATTTACAAAAGAACGGGTAATATAAAGTCATAAGTGAACCATATATGACATCAAAAAATGAATATGATTATTTAATAAGTCAATTACATTATTTAAATCATTATACAACAGGTTCAGATACATATGAAGCATATCAAACATAAGGTAAAGGATGATTATTCCAATCTCGTTCTTATCTGAGATTGTTTATTCATAATTATTTACTGGGGTTATTGTTATCATCCATGTCCATGTTTTATAAAAGTGTTTTTATTTATGTTCAAAGTCCTTTTTACACATTTTAACTTTTACTACATTGTATGTAAGGAATCTTTCTTTTGTTAATGTTACATGGTACTTTTTGACTTTTCCGGCAAAAGTACGAGTAGAATGTTTTTTTAACTTATACGGCATGAATAGATTTTTACATTTTCATAACGCCTTATTTTCATAAAGCTTACTCTACATGGTTTAATGAATATTTTCAACAAAATCCTTTTATTATAAAATTTCATGGCATTTTGGGAAAAGAAATTGATTTTGAAGAAGAACGGATATTTTCCTCAAGAATTCATTTCAAGTGTTTTATCAAAACCATTTTCCATCTAAGATGACATTATTTCATATGTGTATGTTTCAAGTATAATGTCTCTATGATTTACATGGTTTCACTTTTCATATATTGAAATGATATCCATTTGTTTTATATGGATTATGTTATGATGGGAATATGTTTACGAAACACAATTTATTCTTTGGGTTATGATGAATGATTTATGTTTATGTTGTGGCACACGTAAGAATGATTTCATTATGAGATGGGTGGGACCTATATCTCCCTCCAATGCATTGGGTAATGATTTATATCTCATGAGATAGACATGGCTGGAACGACAAGTTAATCTGGTTCAGTGATACAGGACTGGAATGAGGAGTGAACTCGATTTAGTGAGGGACTTTGTCCACTAAGATTGTCTTGGTAGTAATGCCTTGGCTACTATGGAAATCATATCAAGTGTGTAATGGTTTTCCACAATCACATGATTTATTCCGATGCTATTTTATGTTGATTTATGTTCCATTTTGATCTATGACTTACGTACTTTCATGTTTTATTTCATTCCTCAATATTTTTATGTTTAAACAATATGTTCATGTTTTTAAGTTCAAATGTGTATGGTTTGTTTTATTTTCTCCATGCTTACCCTTACTGATCATTTGAGATCACCCTTTATATGTTTTTTTCCCTAGGATTTAAAGAAAGGTTTTAGGTTAGAAAACAAATAGGGAAGATCTTTATGGGAGATGTTGAACATCTTTCACCACGATTAGAAGATTGTATTCCGAGTTTCCAAAGACACTAAACTATTACGGTCCTTGTGTGTCTGTTTTTGTTATGTATTAAGTATTCCAAAAATGTAATGTAATTTCCATGTATGTCAAGATTTGGGTCTCTACACTTGGTATCATAGGAAATGTTTAGTTAACCTTTGGAAACCAGGATGTGAAAACTTTAGGAGATCCCTAGAGATATTTCTAAGGTATGTCTAGGGATGTCCCTAAGGTTAAGTATAAGTATAGGTTATAGTCCTAGAATTATGGTAACAATCTTAGAATAAACCCTAAGATGTTATATATTGAAGGTACTCCCCCTTTATTATGTTGTTTTCCCTATCATGATTTTTTCCTCTCACACTGTTCTTTTTTGGGTTTTAGATGATGGCTAGAACCTGAAACAACCGTATTGGTCAATGTAATGGAAAATGCAGTGATTGTCCTCCTGAATAAACCAATGTTATGGAAGATGGAGTGAAAAATATTATTGCTATACTTACACAAGCTATGATTCATTCTGTAATTCCAAATGAGTATAGAAGGGAAGAATATTTTATTGAGTCCTTCATGAGGCAACATCCACCTTCTTTCAGTGGGTCTTCTGATCCTCTTGTTGCTGAACAATGGATCAGTACCATTGAAAAGATATTTTCCATACTTCTCTCTTCAGAACATGAAAAATTGATTTTGGATATTTACCATTTAGAAGGTGAAGCAGATCAATGGTGGACTCTAATTAAGAATATGATACCCCGATATTAAATTGAATCCATGGAATGGGATGAGTTCAAGAACTTATTTTTCAATAAGTACTTCCCTCATATACTTCAAACAAAGATGGAAAAGGATTTCCTTGAGCTTATAGAAAAGGATAATGAATCTGTTGGTATATACGAAGAAAATTTTACAAGGTTTTCAAGGTATGAATTTGGCTTTATCATCCAACCTGAAAGTAAAGTTGATCGATTCTTCAGTGGCTTAAAACCAATTCTTATAAGGGAATTAACTATAAGAGATTTCAGTAGCTATGAAGAAATTGTGCGTTGTGCTATCAAGGTAGAACTGGAATTTGGTGTTACATATCCATCTCATGGTTTGATAAGAAATGAAAGATGGAGTTCAAGGAAAAATCTCAAAACAATGGTGAAAAGAAGACGAATGTTTCTTTATGTTGAAAGTGTGGAAAGAAGCATGGTGGAGATTGTCTTAAGGGGACTAGAAAATGTTTTAAGTGTGGAAAAGAAGGTCATCGAGTAGCTGAGTGTCGAAGTAATGGAAAAAGGGTTGCTAATGATGTGAATAAAGAAAATACTGCAGAGAACACACCACCAACACTTCAATGCTTCAAGTGTAAGGAAATGAGGCATTATGCAAATCAATGCCCTAATCCAAGGGTTAATGATGATAAACTTGAGAAACCTCTTAAGGAAAAAGATGAAGGGAAGTCATATGAGATCACTATTTTTGATGTTGAGTATGAAAATTATGTTGTGTAATTATTAAGTGTTTATGTAATGGGATTTCAAAATAGTATAATGGAATCTCATTTATGGTATCGTGGAATTTTGGAATATCTATTTATTCTTTTTCAATAATTATATGGTACCGGTAACTATGAAAAGTGATTGAAATATTTTTTGGAAATAAGATGATATGTGCATAATGAAGGGATAACAAAAAAATGAAATGAGCTCATGACTGATATAAGGAAAAAGTTATATCATGGTTTGAGTATATAGAAATTTGGGATTTTGGTATGTGGAAAGTGTTAAATTTTGACATCATTCATGTTTTCACTAAGGTTCAATGGGTATTCATTTTTCAAAAGAATTGATGATTAAAGTATTCACATGTTTTAATGTGACCAAAAAGATATATCGTATGATACATGGGGGATAAATGATGGTATTCACATGCTCGGAAGATGACATTTCTAGTAATTGTTTTCTTTATACTATGAGCATGGACAGAAGTATTTTGGATAAGCCCAAAGATTGGAATGGATTATGTTGGACATAAGTTAGTATTGTTTAAGGCTAATTTTTTTTCGATATTATTGATGGAATGTTATAATAATGTAGTTTTAGAAAAAGGACAACCTGCAGGATGGGCGACAACCCGTCGCGTCGGACAAGGTTGTGGGAATTGAACCCACAACCAAAGTGCGATAGGCCTTTATCGCCTACCACTGGCCTACAGGAAGTCCCTGGTTAGTAGAAACTATTTTTATTATATTTAGCGGTATGATATATGATGTATAAGTCCATTTTATGAACCATATATGATTAATCTCACTATAGATGGACTTATTTATATTTAATAACTTTTGTTATCCTTTTGTTTGAGATAGATGGAATGGCCTATAATTCTATCGCATGATCTTCGAACACTTCACGGATGACAAATTAAACTTTATTTCTTTAAGTGATGAAGTAGAAATTGTTCAAGGCACAAACAACAGCAAGATTGTATCAAAATCAACTAACTATTTCTTTAAATTAAACACTTCTTCAACTTTAGGGAAATGATATTGAAAACAAAAAATGTTGTCCTAGTTTAGTATATCCAATGAATCAGATGGTACCTTAAATCATCACAAATTTATGGCTTTGTGATTGTTGGATTTTTCATAGCCATGTCCTCTACCACTCTCTATCAGAAATTGATGGTTATATTTTTCTTCTAAATCCATATTTCCACCTATGTTCTCCTATGTGGAAACCCAGTGATGAGTTAATCTGGGTAACCATTACATTTCTTACTTTAATTTTTAAAATTAAGTTTTAGTATTCCTTTTACAATGTGGGGTTTTCTGAACGAAACTTTCAAGTTGTAAATGATTTATAACCCGATGAATTTCGAGGGTGAAATTCATTTTAAGGGGGGTTGAATGTAACACCCTGATATTTTATAAGATATATATTTTTTAATTTCTTTGATGTCTTCAATTATACACTACACCAAGATTAGCTTGTACTATACGCTACACCATATTAGCTTGCAGTATACGCAACACTATTCTTGGCTCGTGTTACACACAATTTCATGTTCATTTTGTGAAAATTATTCTCCGCAACATTATGTATAGATTTTGTATAATGTATAAATGAAATAAGTTTTGATTATGTTATACGCAACACCAAACGGAGCTTTTTCTACACACAACCCTGACTTGGCTTGCATTACATGCAATCAAGACCTTCCCCGATAGCGTGTGTAGTACGCAATAACAAGTTTCACTAAACGAGATATTATTATAATATTATTATGAACTAGCCATTATGAATAGTAATACCCACTTTTTTAAATTTTATAAATTTTATCATTCAAAATGGACTTCATTTTTGGATTTGGAATATCGAAGTTATCCTAGGGTGATTTTTTGGTATTTTTCTGAAAACTTTCAATTTTTGATGAATAGTGAAAACACAGGGTTACTATTTAAAAACCGGCTTTTTATTTAAATAATTTTTTATTTTATTTAAATTTATTTTAGGTTAAAATTGATTCATAATACTTATATAAGTTCAATGTAATTCATTGGAGTCATTTTATAATAATTTTAGATGTATAAAAATTTTATTGAACTTTTCACTGTCTTTTACCCACCTCCTAGGAGAATTTGAAAATTTCCATAAAACATAATTTTACCGCTTCTGTGAGTGGAATTTCGAAAATCCAAGAGACACGGTTAATATCAAGGTGTAAAATGTGGTTCAAAAAGATAAAAATAATATTTGGTGAATAGTAACTTTTTACTTTTATTTACCATAGTAAAAAGTAAATAGGGTAATTAAGGGTAAAATGATATTATTATTACCCTAACACATATCCTAATTCTATTGGATAAGTTTAATTCTAACAAAAACAACCTTAGGAATATAATACTATCATTTAGGTCTACTTGGATTAGATTAGGACATTTATTAATTCAAAGAAGAGTTAAAAGAGTTGAAATCAAAGTTTAACAAATAAAACATTTTTAATATCGGGTTATACATAAGATAAATTCGAATATAAAAATTAATTAGAAAGCTAAAAAGATTTCAACATAATTTATTTTATTTATAATCTTTAGACATTAAATAAGTTAATTTATTTATGACACAATGATGATGAAGTAATTACCTTATTAATGAAATGTTAACATAATTGATATTATAAATACCCAAATAAATGTAATTTGGGACTTTTTATGAATTAAACTAATTTTATAGGTTAATCTGACATGTTAGTATTGACTTAATTAATTTTTTTCTAACTAATCCTGCTGTTATGAGTTTCACAAAAATCAATTACCAAATAGTGTCAAAATTGACATAAAATAGTTTTTTAAAAAAATATTATATTATTAATTGTTATTCTATTCCTAAAAATCTAAGGTTCGGAAAAATGACTTAGATAAGGTTATATATATTAATAAGGAACCACTTGGGGTTAGTTTGGATTGTTATAGTACGTTTATTAACCATATAGTGTAAGAATACAAGAAGACATGGTAAAAGTTAAATTATTAAACTTAGAGTTAAATATTATTGATAAGGTTAAAATAGTAACCTAAACATGTCTAAAACATACTGGTTGAGAGTATTTAGACCTATCCCCACTTTAGCTTCGAAATAAATCAATTTGAAGCTATTATAATTTGAATATGACTTTATTATAAAATAGTATTTTATGTTTTTTCAAAGGTGCCCCTCTCCTCCCTTATAAAAATGGCACCCCTTCCCTCTTCCCTTCACACCCTTTTGAGCCTTGAAGCTCAGACAAACCCTAAAAATTCATCTTCTAAACCTCCCTAGTTATATCATAGAGGTTCTGGTCTCCTCAAAAGATCAACTCTAGTTCCCTAAGAATAATTTTAAAGGAGGTGCATCGAGGAAGAGGTATTCTCTTCTACCGACTCTTTCCACTTTCATTCTTCTTCTACTTCCTCTTCTTTAGTTGTTTCATTATAAAGTAATAACATCGGTATTACTTATATACTGATATGTTATTATAAATATTAAACAACCCTATTTCATCTTCTATCCATCCTACAGAAAACGAAATCACCGCGCGTGCGTACGTAAGGAATACCGTCTCCACGCCATGGTGTAATTTGTTTCCCACCACCACCTTACTTGAATGGGTATAATGGTGTAAAGAATAACTATATAAGATTATTATAACATCATACTGATTTTGAGATATTATATCATCCACTCAAATTCAATTCAATAATTATGGGAATGATATTATCGCTCATGCGTACGTGCGGACTACCGTCTCCACGACGCGATGAGATTCATTCTCCATGTTAACCACTGAAGAATGATTATAAAGTATATATAATGAATAATAAAGAAATATATGACCGGATAAATATACTGGATTTATGTATATATATATATATGTCATCTACTTACTTCCATTCAAGTCAATAAGGAAAATAAAACAACGTTCATGCGTACGTACGACCTACCATCTCCATGAACGGTGTATTTATTTCCATTTATCAATCTAATATATATATGTATATTCTGAATATATATATATTATATAAATCATTTTTTACATTCTGAAAGTATGTAATCATGATTTAAGTAATCATATGAATAATCACAAGTCAAAACACGGATAATAAATGAAATGATTTTACCCAAAACGTTACTTTAACTTGAATTTACAAAAGAACGGGTAATATAAAGTCATAATTGAACAATATATGATATCAAAACAATGAATATGATTCTGTAATAATTCAATGAAATTATTTAAATCATTATATAGGAGGTTCGTATACATACGAAGCATATCAGACATAAGGTATGGGATAATTATTCCAATCTCGTTCTTATCCGAGATTGTTTATTCGTAAGTATTTACTGGGGTTATTGTTATCATCAATGTCCATGTTTTCTAAAAGTGATTTTATGTATGTTCAAAGTCATTTTTACCCATTTTTGACTTTTACTACATGGTATGTAAGAAATCTTTCTTTTGTTTACGTTACGAGGTAATTTTTTGACTTTTCCGGCAAAAGTATGAGTAAAATGTTTTTTTAACTTATACGGCATGAATGGATTTTTACGTTTTCATAACACCTTATTTTCATGAAGATTAATCTACACGATTTAATGAATATTTTCAAAAAAATCCTTTTCTTTTAAAATTTCTTGGATTTTTGTGAAAAGAAAATGATTTTGAAGAAGAAAGGATATTTTCCTCAAGAATTCATTTCAAGTGTTTTATCAAAACCATTTTCCATATAAGAAGACATTATTTCATATGTGTATGTTTCAAGTATAATGTCTATATGATTTACATGGTTTCACTTTTCTTATGATGAAATGATATCCATTTGTTTTATATGGACTATGTTATGATGGGATGATGTTTATGAAACCCAATTTATTCATTGGGTTATGATGAGGATTTATGTTTATGTTGTGGAACACATAAGAATGATTTCATTATGAGATGGGTGAGACCTCTATCCCCCTCCAATGCATTGGGTAAAGATTTATATCTCATGATATAGATATGGAAGGAACAACAAGATAATCCGATTCAGTGATACATGACTGGAATGAGGAGTGAACTCGATTCAGTAAGGGACTTTGTCTACTAAGATGGTCTTGGTAGCAATGCCTTGGATACTATGAAATAATATCAAGTGATTAATGGTTTTCCACAATTACATGATTTATTCCCATTCTTTATTATTATTATTGGTGTTCCATTATGATCTATGCCTTATGTAATTTCATGTTTTATTTCATTGCTCAAGATTTTGATGTTTAAACATTATATTCATGTTTTTAAGTTCAAATGTGTATGGTTTGTTTTATTTTCTCCATGCTTACCCTTACCGAGCATTTTATCTAACCCTTTATATGTTTTCTTTTCCCCAGAATTTAAAGAAAGGTTTTAGGTAAGAAAAAAATTGGGGAAGATCTTTATGGGAGATGTTGAAGATCTTTCACCATGATTAGAAGATTATATTCTGAGTTTCCAAAGATACTAAACTATTACTGTCCTTGTGTGTTTGTTTTTGTTATGTATTAAGTATTCTGAAAAAGTAATGTAATGTCCATGTACGTCAAGATTTGGTTCTCTACACCTATATACCTTGGATCTGTTACTACGTGGTCTGACACATTGATTACAAAAAATAACCATTATGGATGACTTGTTTATACGATGATTCTGTGATAAATGTTATATAATGGATTATACAGCATGGCCATGGTTTTGGTTTTCATGTGGTTGTATAACATGGATTTTTTGGGTTTCTTTGCCATTATTTATAGATATCCATCGTATGGGTTTCTTTTGAGACATGTATTGTATTGAATCCTCCATACATATTTTCATTGCTTTGTAGAGACATGACATGAAACATCACATTGTATATGATATTACATTTGGAATTGTTTCTGTATTCCTATATTGAATGTTTTTCTTCTACTTGGTTGAATTATTACTTCAACTATTGACTAATGTGTTTCTTACTATTGTTCTACACTCTGACATGAGGGTACAGTATCCCCTTAGACACACACGATTCTCTCACTACTAGTAGTATTTCGAGAGGTATGCTTGAGGCCATGTGACCCACCGACTTAGAGAAACATTTATTGGTATCTAAGTTGGGATGTTACCCGAACAAGGTGTATGGATGTAGGTCGAGGAAGAGTAAACAACCAAAAGTAAAATTCTCAATATGTGTTATGCTTCAGATAAGGGGAGCACAAGACTGAGCTAGGTTCATGATGCCAACATGGATAATCATTTTTATTCATTTTGGTTTTTTTGATACATGCTTTGTATTGATACCTCTATACCTATTTTTTATGATTTGCAGAGACATGATATGATATGTCATATTGTATATGAGATTAAAATTGGAATAATATATATATTCTTATCTTGGATATTTTTCTTCTTTCTCATTGATTTATTGGTTCCACTATTAATTGATGTGTTTACTACCGTTGTAATACAGTCTGAACTGAGGGCATTGTATCCCCACCAACAAACCCTAGTACCTCACTACTAGTGTACATCCTCTATTGTTTGGGGAGTCATGCTTGAGGTAATGTCACCCACAAGTTCAATGCATGGTTTATTGGAATTCAGGTCGAAACATTACAATAGTGCTCATGGAATAGATGATTCAAATATTTCATCCTTTATTTGATCAGTTTGTGGTGGTGTTCATTTGTGATATCCTAGTGTACTCATCATTTGATGAGGATAACACATGAAACTTGAGTCTAGTTTTAGTCACAACCTGAGAGAAATAGATTTATGAGAAGCTCTTGAAGTATCAGTTATGGAGTTAGGATGTCCCCATTACAGGACATTCCTTCTAAGATGATGGTGTAGTAGTAGACCCAACCAAGGTCGATGTAGTGTTATCTTGGGATTTACCTATGATCATGAAGGAGGTGAAGATATTACTTGGGTTGGAAGGATATTACCTGATATTTTATCCTTATTTCTATAGGACATCGACACCTTTGACTTCTTTGACCTAGAAAGGTTAGCCTTTCATTTTGATAGAAAGGTTCCAGAAGGGTTTCCAAGAGTTTATGCAGATGTTGGTGAGTGCACCCATCATGAGATTTATAGAGGAGGGTGATGAGTATGTAGTGTCCTACAATGCCTCATGGTCCGGACTTGGTTTTGTATTGATATAGAGGAAGCCTGTGATTGCCTATGAGTCTTAGAAGTTGTGACTTCATGAGAAGAACTACATGACCCATTATATTGATTTTCTATAGAAAATATTCACCCTAAATATGTAGAGACAATACTTTATGGTCGAGAGGTTTATCATATACTATGGAAAAATGTTTCTCGAGTATATCTTTTCTTATAAGGATCTTATCATAAGATAGATGTGATTGCTAGAGTTCTTACATGACTATTAATTGAAGATAGTCTATAACCTTGGAAAGGGAAATTTGGTGGAAGAAAATCTCAACAGGAGATCTTATTCTCTGTTGTTCGCAGAGGCATCAGAGTAGTTACCATAATTGTAGTTTTCCTTTATAGAAAAGGATAGTGCTTCATATATTCTTTTTTATGGTTATTATCCTACTAATTTTATGTCATGTTAGGGAATCTCAACATAGAGATATGGACTATGTGACCTTACATACTTAGATATCCACTTGACATGATCATGATATATTTTTTGGAGGTGGGGTTCATACAAGAATTTCAAGAGGATGGATGATGGTATCTGTGATGTTTTGGGATGGGGTGATGAGGTAGTTTCATAAACCCACTGGTGGTATATCTTGGTGTATATAAGATGTTCCAGGACCTTCGATGCTAATTCTAGAGGCCAAACATGAAGAATTATGTACAATAGTTTTTCTATTGATGTCTCACTTTTCATTAGGTGAAGGATGAGCACCATATTTTAGTAGGTTTAGCTCAACCCATTTAGGTTAAAAAGTTGAAGTGTGGTAGGATATCCATGGAATTTGGGAAAGGGTTACCATGTAACATTATAGGACATATTTCAATCTTTGGGATCAATGAGTTACTCACCATGATGGCCCACAACCTAACTATTCAGGAGCAGATTTTGGTAGAGAACATGGGACAGATTTATATGTAAGAGATAATATAGATCCATGGAGCTCCATTGATGATAATTTTAGTCCATGATGATCACTTTAAATCATGATTATGAAGAGGATTACTAGATTCATTTGGGACTTAGTTGTATTTCAGCATAGTGTCTCACCTGTGGACTGAAATCTAGATTGAGTGGACTATTCATGTTCTAGAGGACATACTACATGGTTACATGTTAGAATTTATATATGGTTGGGAAGATAAACTACCCTTGGAGGAGATTTCTTACAACAATAGTTACCATTCCAACAATAGTATGGAACCATTCAAGTCCTTGTATGGGTGACCCTACAAGTTACCACTTTTTTGGACATATCTTGGTGAGTTGGAACTCATGGCCCTAGAGTGTGTGAAATAGATTATAGAGAAGTTTAAGATCATACAAGAGAAGAAAAGGAATTCATAGAGACATCCAAAGGTTTATGAAGAACAAAAATTTAGGCCTTTGGTGTTCAAGGAGGGACAGACTATATGTTCCTAAATGTCTCACATCAGCATTGGTTTTGAATATTTATCTAGGGAAACAAGCTATCAATAAGATTCATTGGACCTTTCTAGATACTAATCAGAGTTAGTGATGTGGTTTGATTCTTGGATTTCCTACTAAAATTAGATGGGTGACACACTGTCTTCCACTTGTCTCAAATAATGAGGTATGTGTACGAACCATCACATGTTATCGACTGGGGTAAGGTGGACATCAAGGATGAAGTTACATTTGAAGGGTACGAAGTGGAGATTGCATATTTTCATGAGAGGATCCTCTAATGGTGAGAGATTACTTTAGTGTGTGTCTGGTGGAAGCATGAGAATATTTAGGAGAACACCTAGGATTAGGAGGACCAGATGCCATATCAGTACTGACATCTTTTTGAGTAGTCCTTTTTTCTTTTCGGGATGAAAATACCTTTGGTGGTGAGAATTTAATATCTTAGTCTACACCATGTAAATCTTATAAATATATCTAGTAAAATTTTCAAATCCAGATGCTGGGATAGCTTGATATTTCTTGGATCTGTGGGCCCAAAATTGATAATTGAAAAATATTATATATATTAATATCATGCACATGATGTTTTCCTGAAAAAGTGGAATAAATCACGAATGGAATCTTGAATCAGAAATATAAGGACAATGTTGATTCTAGAGAATGATTTTTACCATAGGCAGGACATAACCTTGGAGTGCATTGGATTCTCATGTTGGGAATGATCATGGGAGAATGTTTAAATCAATAAATAAATTAAAATAATTTATTTAATGAATTTTACATGACATGAAGTTTCCAATAAATATAATAATATGAAGAAATATTAGGGTTATCCACATAACCCTAGAGATCCAGAGAAGCTATTGGAGGAGATCTTAGTGAACACAATATATTCCAAACAATAATCTAGGATCGTATTTGCCACCGCAACTTGTGGATGTCACCTACAATAATGATATATGACCATTCTTCCCTAATGATAGATCTAAATAGAGGTAGGATATTTTTTCCATTATTGATTTTTCTGTTAGTTTATTTCATGATGAACATTAATTAGATCCATGAACTTATTGATTCACCAATTGTCTGTGCTTTCATGATCAGTTTTATCTTTTAGGGATATGAATTTGATATTGCTTGATTTATCTTTGTTCATCATCTAACAAAAAAGAATCAAGGACAACCCGAATAACATACAAGGTCAATTGTTCATTTTTTTAATTTTCTTCCCCTGTTACTCACACATCCATATATAGTTTTCCTTTTGGATGGTGGTTTGACTAATACCTGGTATCTAATCATTACACAGAATTTAAATGGTGCGATGGATTGATACAATGGGTTTAGGGTTGTGATCAAAATATTGATGGAGATGAGATGATGGTGGTGGATAGTCATATATGGATCATGACTAGACCAATCAATTCAAATTTTTTATTTTGAGTGTTCAAGTGAAACTATGATGTGAGGATGATTCACATATATATTGGATAGTTGGAATATATCTATTGGAGATAGTAAGAATCAGTCAATATCAGATTTGGTATCTACAAAAAGATCAATGGATGAATCATGGAAGAAGTGGGATATTTGGAAAATGCTTAAAAATTCAAGAATTTCTCTAAAATTATCGACCACACAATATGTAGTCTGATGAACATACCTTGTGTAGTCCCCCTTCTGTGGCATTAGGGTTTATGTGAAATGTTAAAGATCACACATCATGTGACGTTTGTCACATTCCATGTGACATCAGGTTTTTGGATCATCATAAACCCTAGGGTGCCTATGTAGATACATGGACAGACACACGGGGTGGTACATTGGAAAAACCATGTACATGGGCATGACCATGTACATGGGAAGGTACACAAGAACAAAAATATATAGACAGGCATGGGGTCCTGGATATAGGGAAAGATATTTTTATTCCTACTAATATGGGACACACCTTGTAGTACTCATTACACACCATGTACTTTCAAATGATAGTGTGAGGTACTCTGTATCTTTAGTATTGAAATTAATTGAGAAAGGCTCTTCATCTTTCACCTTAGGTGGGGTTTTTGTTATCCTCATTACTATAATACATGGGTAGTAAACCCATCTATAAGTTAAATCCATGAAGGGTTTAGGGTATTATCTTTAACAGATTTAATGGGAAAGGATTTCTATCCAAAAAGATAATCAGGTGGAGTTCATGGTTTCCCTCATCAATTCTAGGTGTGGTGATCCACCATTCTATGTCTCACCCTAATTAAGGTTTGAGGTATTTTTACTACTAGCATACTGGGTCAGTGAACCCCATAAAGTAAGTAAATCTAGATTGGGTTTGAGGCATCATTGTGACCACCATTCATGTGTAGTGTCCTCCATTCATAAATCAAGATCTTGGATATCCAGTGTGTAATTATTTAGTGAGACTTGATCAGCCAAGACTCCTTGTATGAGCACCATTATTGTTAAAATGTCTCATGGAGTGGATTATTTTGGAATGAGATTTACCAGAAAGAATTGAGTAGTATCCTATGGGTGGTAGTATTAGTTGGGACCAATTGAGAGTGGTTTTCTATTATGAGTATATCTAGATTTTTTATCCCCATATTCATGTAATGATATGAATACTCTTGATGCTTGATGCTTATTGTTTTTTATTTTTCCTATTGGATATTGTCATTATCATCCTGAAATGGGATCCTCCCATACATATCATGTATTATGAAAACAAGAACCCTTTTGATGTTTTCCTAGGGGGGACATGGATAAGGTAAAGCATAATTGGACAAGATATATTGAAGTGTTTTCTGGGTGGTTGTATTTGTTATTGGTACCCTCATTTTTGGTAGGTTGGGCTCTCTATAATTTTTCATTATGATGTTATTTGGACCATTTTATTACTTTTAGTACTTTTATAATAATCTGATGTGGGATTGATGCTATTCATTAATTTATAGTACCATCATTTTTACCTTCTTAGAACAATAGGGTCTTAGAGATTTGTTCATGTGTACAGGTACATTAGTCTAATTCCTCTCATGTATTGGTTATGCCTACACATCACTAGTCACAAACCACTAGCCTATTGAAGATGAGATTGTGGTAGTCACACATTGATTATCTCCATCTCGGTGGGACTCTATGGGAAAGGTCATGAAATGTTTCTTAGTATTTTGAATAAATATTTATCATTGCAAACCCATTTTCAGACTAAATATTTACTAGTTCCAAATTAATCCCTTAAAATTTGATATATATTAACCTCAATATATATAAATTCCCCTTAACCAAATGTTAATATTCACACAACAGTTTTTAAATATATACAAACATGGTACTTATATAAATACATAAATATTGATATGTGTATAATCTATATTTAAAAATGAATAATAATTTGAAAACCATTTGGAAGAACATTGGGAACCAAAAATGACATCATGACATTTTGGAAAACCAGATGAAAGGATAAAATATCCTCATCCTATCAAACCCAATATTTAAAAACTAATTAGAAGGAAAAACAATCATACTAGAAGATGGTAATTTCAAATATGTTTGAAAAAATTCTTTAGTAAAGAAAAACCATGGTAGAATATTATGAAAATTATAATTGACAATGAAGAAACCCATTCCATTCATCCGAACCATTTAAAATGATATATTAATATCATTGTATAATAAAAATTTCTATGAAAACCAATAAGAAATTATAACTATCAAATTAAAATATTTTTTATAGGGAAACATACCTTAAATCAAAGATAAACCCATATTATTTAATGTGTGAGGCCCAATGCCATCTTAATCAATTCCAAGGAACCCAAAAAAATGTTAACAAAACCAATTTTCAAATAAAACCTCAAAAATCACAACATAATAATAACCCATGGTTATTATATGTGGTGAAGTCCACAAGGGATGTGGGGAAAGGAAATAAATAGGAAGGTGAAAGTAGGAGGAGTTGGTATCAAGGGGAACCGAGCTTGAAACCATGAGAAACTTAGAGGAAGAGGTTACTGTGGAGGATGAGGAATGACGAGGGATGAATGGATATGGATCTAACTAGATACTAATGCATGAAAAAAATAATATATAAGGACGAAATTACTTAGGAATTTAAAGTCATTAATTGTAAAATGGATATTTTAAAAATTACGGATACCAGGACAATACGAACAATTTGGTTGCACATTTGGCCAAGATGTGTGCTGACCGTACACCACCCATGGGAAGCGTAGAAAAATAAATGGATAGAAAACAAGATTAGGGAAACCATTATCTATCCATGTGATTGATCCTATAAAACTAATAGATATAATCATATAGGTTTCACATTATTTCTACTAATAGTGCTTTAACTGTGCCCCTGTGAAAAAAATTCAAATTTTGAAATATTAAAACCAGATCAACTTCAAATTCAAAAATAAGGCTAGATATAATTATACAATTAAAATTAATTAGTAAATTAATGTTGGGGTGTTATAAAGGACCATGAAACATTCACAACAACTTTCACCATAAGGGAATTATAGTATTTTGATTCTATATTTGACTTAGATGTATTGATAAATGTCATATATCACTTTGTATACTCATATTTTCTAGTGAAAGAGTTGAATATCTCAATAATTATGATTCATTTGGAATATAGGAGTACATAGAGTTATTTTGTTGAATATGTATTAGTAATATTTACAAAATTTATTTTCTGAACTATTTTTTATGTATTGGATATATATAATGATATATTAAATATCCATGATGTTGAACCAAGAAATTTTGTATAATCATAATAAATCAAGGAATTTCAATCATTTTTTGGATTTTGTTTTAGGTATAGTATTTGAAAATAATTAAAGGACGTTACTAGATCAATAGAATGCATCCAAAGATGTGTGGAGTGTCACTTTCAAGACCACTATTGTGAAATAGTACTACCCATCCGTTATAGGACTGAAGACTAACCAATTGATTTAACAGGAGGATCGATAGTACTAATAGGTACCCATTATACTGGTGTGGTGTCCCCAACTAGATAATGGTAGTGGATAGAGGCACCAGGTCTACAGGTTTCTCACTGGCTACTCAGTGGTATCCCAAAGCTACATGGTTTAGGAAACAACAATGAGAGACTTTACAATAATGTCACCACCTAGCCACTGGAATCTAGAGACTAGTCAATGTATTTCATCTATAATATTCAAAGGAGCATTAAATGTTGTTATAAACATTTTGAATTTGATTTTAAATAGATTTACTCTACCCAAGGATCCTCCAGTATCAATGAAGGCTATAAATAGATATCAAGGGAGTCTTTGATCTTGACTACAAACCCAAATTTCCATCATGATATCCTTGATTGATACACAATGAATACTTGAAAGTGATTTTCAAGTGAACCAACTTTCCTAACCATTAAAAGGAAATCCGACTTCATTTCCATCAATCCTTTTTATTCATCCTCTTTTCTCTAAGTGTTTCACTGCCTTAGTCATATTTCATAAGGCTCTTATAATATTCTCTCTCTATCTCTCTATATATCTCTATAAATCTCTTCATATTTCATATTATATATATCTTAAAAAGATATTATAGTGATTTTTAATGGGTTTATAAAATCAAACCACGGTCTTCTTAATATTCTTCTTTATGTTTTCTCCACCAGTATAGTGATGATTGTTTTCTTGGTTTCCATTAAAACGAATTGATTTCTTTCTTCATTGGATTCTTGGTTTTTATTAAAAACAAGGGATTTGTTACTTTTTTATTTTTGACTACAATTAAATTAAATGAAAAAATATAACCCTCTCAATAATTCTTATGGGGAGGACATATAGGGCCTCATTCTTAATCTATTTTGGAACACCTTTATAAAAGTGTTCCATTTAATTCCTTCAATTTATTTTCCATTGTGATTGATGTTTTAATTTCTACTATGCATGATTTATATTTATTTTTTATTTTCAAATATATTAATTTCATGATAATATTTATTTTATTTTATTAAATAAATTTAAAATTTTTTTAAAAAGAAATTCTCCTCTGCTCTTTCCATTTTACTTTGACCTATATTTGGTGTCAAATGTAGTTTTTTTAAAAACTCACTCTTTGTATTTTATTTTCAAATCAACCTTGTTTTATAAATATTAAACAATTTAAATTTTTTAATCTATTAAGGATGACATATTTTTAAAACATTCGTGGTTGTTCAAATAAGAAATATATGGGAAATTCACATTTTTTATTGTTTTAACTATAATTACTAGAACTCACATATGAAAAAATTTCGTAGAATTATTGGTTATCCTATATGAATAATTTTCAAGTATTTTTATATTCCTACTATTAAAAATGATGAAAAATGGACACCCATTGATATTATTTATTTTAAAGTAGATTGTAAAGTTCTAAATTCCAAATATTGTGGTTTAGACCAAAATCATTTTACTCATATATCTAAATGAAAAAATACTAATGAAATATAAATGCTTTTTTAAGTTACTCATTTTGATTGAATAATGATAATTATACTAGCCTTAATATTTTTATGTAATACTTTTAGAGTTTTAATATGTATCCTAATAGATTTATTATTGATATTATTACAAATTACTAACATTTCAAATGGAAGAAAGTTTATTAGTGATACTATTAATACAGAAAATCTTGTTAATAAATTTTCTTATGTACTACCAAGTATTTGGGAACCAAAATTAAGGATAATGTAAGATTAAAAATATATAAATATCATTATATTAAAGAATATAATCATATTGATCATTACTTGTGAGATCACAATAAGGTGAAAACTGATAAGGAATCCAAATAATCCAATAGTAAAAATATAATTTATTTATAAAATAATAAATGAAAACACATATGAAGGTTATGAAATAGATCATCTAGATAGGATAAGGAAAAAATAATATAATTGAAATAATTCATACTGAAATGAAAAAATGGTGGATGATCAAAGTAAAAAAGAATTAATGTGCCTTTAATAAATAAATAAGGGACACATAATTCTAGAATAACCCTTGATTAAAATGAAAAACATCGAGAAGAAGAATAAATGAAAAAAATCCATTAATGTTTTAAGAAGGAGTAAAAGTGATGATTCCCTCTCCTCAAGAAAGTCATGTAATGAAATTTTAAAGTGTATCAATACTAAATTATAGTTTAATAATAAAGTAAACTCTAACTTCCCTTTTTCAAACTCCTTAAATTATTCATTTACCTATGATTCTCTTAATCATTTTAGATGATAAGATCAAAAAAATGATTTTGATTAAATTTAAGAAGGTATTTTGAACTGAAATCACTGTACAAAGTGCATAAAAAGGATTAATAAAGTGATTAAATAAAAGTATCAACTTGAAATAGAAGAAGATTAATTGTGAATATAATTGATTGATCAAATTAATTTTACTATGATTATTATAACTCTTCCAAACACACCTTTAATTCCACTATTCTACTAGTTCCATACAGAAAGATGGAAGTGAGATAGGACTGGTCCCCGGAAGGAGATCAATCATAAACTCCACTTCTCTCACAGGTGGAAACCCTGATAATTATTCACAAAATACTTCCATAAACAGATCCACAACTGCCGGATGAAAATTATGATCTATACCTTCCACTAATTCCAATTACAAGACTACTAACTGATATGAGATCATTCTAACCGCTGGTGACAAGGATCCTATTTCACCCTTCTTCTCCCTCTTCTCCCCCTAAAGAGATGTCTAATGTCATCCTTCACCACTAAAATAGCCATCCTCACATATCAATCTATGTGAGCCTTAGACATAACCAACTAATCCATTCCTATGATTATATCATAAGCATCAATCTCAAGAACTGATAAATCCCACATAAAATCAATGCCATCCACAACTAACCCACATACTCTACATAGGAAGGATCGATACTCTCTTTGACCCAGAGGATTTTTTTAATTTCAAAAAAAGGCATCATTTCCACATGTAAACCCAAAAAATCAATGATGTGAAAGGAAATAAAATATTGTGAATCACCCATATCAAACAAATCTTGCATCAACATGGAATTTAAAAGAACCAAACCTCATACTGTGGGTGGTCCCGACTTATCATCCACTAACCTTGCTCATCTCCAAACAACTGCTTGCTTTCCACAATATGATCTTTTATTTCCTTGCTATTATGTCATGGTGTTCCTCGAATCACCAAGACTATCTTTATTCTACTGCCGAGGATTATACTTCTACCACAGTCCCGTCGTGTCATAAGACCCTTGATGTTACCTATATTCTTATAGTTATGACATGCTCTAAGTATTTCCTTACAATCCCACTTGATGTGACCTATAGAGCTGTATTAAAAACATCCTAGATTACTATGAGGATTCTGAGAAAGATTCACTAATCCTGTCATCAGATTCTAAGTCGTAATCCCACCCCAGAAATATGTGTCCCTATTCTACATGGACCTAGAGTTCAATTTCACACTATTCACCATGGGTAACAACATACTTCCCCTGTCTATAGCCCCCAAAAGATCCCACTCCACTAATGTATCTATATTCACTATTTCTGTGTAGTCATTTATAGACAACACTACTATCGTAGAATGAATTTCGTCATTCATCCCAACTTCAAAAATTCATACCTTCAATGATGTAATACCTGCCACCGTAGGTGCAAAGCACACAATGATCATAAAATTAGCCACACATTCTGTTACCTCCATGTTCCCTAGCACCTAACTTAATAAATCCATGATACAATGACTTCTAAACGAATGAGGGTTGAATTTTTTGTTAAACAATTCATCAAAACCCTCAAATATCACACCTTGGTCAGTCCCATATTTGACTTCCATCTCCGACCACTGAAGGGAAATATCTTCCAACATCTAGGAGGTTAAATTTACTTTTAGCTCTGCTGGAGTTCTATAAAAGTCAAATATCCTATTCCTTCTGTTCAGCCACACTTCAACCCCTTCTGGCTCCAAATAACCCTTAAACATGGGTGGATTCTACATTTGAAATTGAATCTCATTATCCACATGCTTCGTTTCATCAACTTTATTCCTACTTTCTACAGTCTGGAATGCTTGGACTCTATTTAGCACTAGCTGCTTGTTCACCTAAGGCTCAGGTGTAACCTCATTTTCAGCATCTTCCTCCGGTTGGTCTCTATGAATCTTACTCATTTTATGCTATATATTTTATGTTATGAAAATCTTGTGCTTTGCTTCCATCCCAAATCAAGGAATAGGTGAAGAACAAATGTCAACACCAAGACCCACAAGCAATGCTAAAGGACAGAAAAAATACTCTCACTTGAAAGCCAAGGACCGAACAAACTGATACCACTTGTAATATCCCACCCAATACCATTAGCTTGAGAGGGTGGAATAATGCTTCTTTTCTTTAAGAGATGTTCCCATGGTGCCAAAGGATGGAAATAAATTCAAAGGGATTCAAGAATCATTGCAGAACAATTTTTCCTTAAGATAGAATCAACCAACCAACATGCATTATCAAAACAATCTATATGATTCATGTCAACAAGAAACACAACCCATACATTACCAAAAGAAAAAAAATACTATTCCATAACAATCCCCAAATTCCTATTCAAGAAAACCCAAATCTCAGAGTACCAAGTAGATGACTAAACACCAATAACCCAAAGAACTAGGAAACCATCCATGGATCCCCCCAAGCTCCACCCTCCAAGAACCACAACATCACCAAAGCTTCATGCCGAACTACTTGAAAAATGAGATGTCGTACCCTTAACTGTGTCCCGGAGTACAAAATATGCAAAAGAACCCAAGTCCCAATGAAGGGGTGAGTAATAATACTAAGTAGGATTTCCTTAAAAGGCTTCCATACATACTCCACTAAGATAAAACCATTATCACATTCATATAAAACAGTTTATATAAAACATTAAATAGTTCAACCATTACCATATTCCAAACATACCCTTACCAAGCCATGCCAAACAAGGGAAATCCAAAACTATTCCATAAACCAATTACCAAAAAAACTAGAACAAAAATTTTAATTTTCATGGGCACTACACAACAAATAATAACAATAAAGTTCACACAAATAAACTGACATAACAATCATAGTGGTACTTCCACCCCCCCATTCACTCATTCCCAATTCGGTGGTACTTCCACCCACCTACCCTTGATAGTGGTTCTTATTCCCCAATACATCCTATTATTTATTGTGGTGATTCTATACACTTGATAGTGGTCCTTCTTCCCCATATCCATCCCTTATTTATAGTGGTACTTGTGCCCACTTCACATAAATCCAACACAGGCACAAGCAATTAATCCAAACACAATCATATACACACATTCAAGCTAAAAAAATATGAAAACAACTAATTTGTGACCAAAAAATCCCTTAAGAAATCACCCATGCCACCATCCATTATAATAAAGCAACCCATTTTTATTAAAAACCATTTTCTAAAACCATTTCTATAAAACAACCCTGGAAACTGATTTTAAAATCACCAATTTAAAATATAACAACACAGAACATTTTACCACAAAACCCCATTTAGCAAAAAATCTAAAAATCACCACATAATGGATATACAACAAGTTTCACATATCATAAAAATAGCCACATTCAAGAAAAACCAATTATTTGTTGGAAAAGCCTCTAGTTTTAGCAAAGTGGACTTGAGAGAGAAGCCATCTACCTTGAAGGTTACGAAAAAATCGACCGAAAACAACCACACCTCTAATACAGAAAAAAGCTCCACCAAAACCACTGTATGTCTCCTTACGTACAACAAACAAGCCTTAAAATAAAAATTCTAGGAAACAACACTAGATCTACATCAAATGGATTTAGATCTGGAAAATTGAGAGAGAAAGGACGAGTAGATCTTGAAAAAACCACCAATCATCCAAGAGAGAAGTCTTAGTCGAGATGAATCACCTTAAAAAAACCTTTACACCCCTTCAAATACCTTCCAAAACAAGTGGGAGGGCACCTATAACCCTTGAGAATAGGAAATAACAAGTGAGGCTTGAATGGGAGAAGGCTTGGGTGTCTTTTGAGAAATCTCGACTAATCCCAGATTTTTAAAAAATCCATTTTTATGGTCCGTAAGGTTAAATCACACGGTTAGAAAAATCTTATGCTAATCGTGCACATGATGTTGCCTCAAAGGGGAATCTTTCATGTCCTCCTTAGGCAGTTAGACAAACCATGCGCAAGCCATGCGTAACCCCACTACCCGCACAGTTTCAACTCGCACAGTTTCTCCTAACTGTGCTCAAATTTTTCATCCTTAAAAGGACTCAAAAACATTCCAAAACCTTCCCAAAACCTCCCAAACTCCACCCAACCAATTTATATACTTAAAAAATACATAAATAAGGGTTAAATACCTCAAACCTGGGGGTGAAACAAAATTTAACCAAGTAAAAAAAAATAAAAATAAAATATAGGGTTTATAATAAAATGAAACAGATACTATTGGAATTGGTTTTTTGAATAAATTTAGTCCTTAAAAGAATAATAATTTTATAAAAACTATTTATTAATGATTTTTTTTTAATTATTTTCAGAAAACTGGGAATCTAATCAATAAAAGTAATTATAAAAATGCTTGATTTGGTAGACCAAAATGTATCGAGATTTTATCCCGTATCGCATCTCAAAAATAATATTCAAAACAAACATGGGTACGAAAATACCTCTAATCTGATATTTTTTTGTAACACCTAGACCCAAAAAGCCTAGAACTAGTGCATTATCTGATTACATTGGCATGATTAAAAGGAATCAATTATTGAAGGACTGATCAGTTTATCAGTCTTGGAAGTCTATATTATAATCATGATAACCACAATACATTGGGAAATAGAAAATTCCATCATTGTACATTATAGAATTAAATAAACTGCATCCATGAATACTTATTTAAATATTCCATCTTTATAACTTGGGGAAAGGAATCATAATTAGGGTGATCTCAAATGCCCAGTAAGGGTAAGTAAAGAGGAATCAATAATGAATAAATGTAAATAAAGCAACATTTAAGGGTAAATACTTGAAAAAAAAATTCCATTAAAATAATTAGGTAAGGAAAAATAAATATGATAGGGTAAGAAATTAAAACACATGTCATCAAGTCAATAAAATGAGAATAAACTATATCCATATAAATGTCAATGAAATATATCATGGATGAAAAATAAATAAAATATATATGAGTTAAATGATCAATTATTGGATATCATTTATAAGTCACTTGAAAGCCTATACCATCAATTCCTTTCAAAATGATGTTTAAAACTATATATAGAAACCTGTTTAATTTTTCCAACTTATTTATCTCATGGGAACCTATTGATGCATCGAGGGGAAATATAAATTCTGGGCCCCACCAGTAATTTAATTTCCAAATAATTCCTCACATCGATTTTGTAAAATAAATAATATTCCTTATCAAATATCCATATTGAATAAATAATACATAATTATCAATATTTTCCCAAATCATCAAATAGATTTAAAAATAAATATTGAATGTAAAATGGTATACAATTTAGGAAACTATTATTAATTTTATGAGAATATAGATATTCAATTAAATTTCCATTGAATAATGATTTTAATAAAGTGATTGTTTCAATATAAAGATAAAAACCACAAAATTAAGTGATATTTTAAAGACACTCATTAAAAACATTGTTGAGGAGAATAATCATTAAACATTCCATAGTGTCCCATGCAACTTTAAAACATTTCAATCATGATAAAAATGAATTAATTAAATTAAATTAAACTTATAATATAACAAGAATAAATATATTCATTATATAACATGTCAAAGTGAAGTATATACACCATATAAAATAAACATGGTGCGTAACTATTAATAAGTCTCAAGGGAATGTAAATTGAGATGAAATCGCTTCCCTTAAACATCCTAGTTGCAGTGTAGTATTTATCATCTTATATAGTGGTTTAAAATATATTAATAACTTATACTAGATCCTTACTCATGTTTATAAAATTATATATTAACTTCTTACAATATTTTATTTCATATTTGTAAACACTATTTCACTATTTTAACTATTTCGGGTGTTAGTTGCTTAGCTTTATCAAGTATGTTTTGACTTGTGATTGGTTTTTTTATATTAATTATATCATTATTTAATCATCTCCATAATGTAAACCTTGACTTATTTATCATATATATTAATTTCATCTATATTTATAATAATCTGTAATGTTTAGAGATATGAAACGAAATGCATTGTTTATGGAGACGGAATGCCACACGTAGACATAGACACTACATTTATTTCTTTTTTATATTAAAATAATGAAAATTAAATGATACATATGTGCATTATAATTATAGTATCATATATATGTTATATATGTTACATTGGTTTATTAAAATCATCCTTAATAAGTTTCATGTATAGTGTGAGTGAATCATGTCACTCTAAGGAGGTAGTATTTACACAAAAAGTAATATACAGAGGTATGTGTAATAAAATAATTAAAGATGCATAATTACATTATAAATATCCTTTATAAATATAGTTTTTATCATATTTACCACCATGATATGTGGTAAATTATGAACAAACAATAATCATTTAATGAGGCGGTAGTTCCCCATTCAAATAAACTGTATGTTCGTTACCCATTAGATGAGTGTGTGTGTAAGTACAAGTATATCCCTTTCATAAAACATCCTAGTATATTTATTATACTGGTTTTTATAGAATCATGTAATACTAAGAGTTTAGGGGGTGGAGAATGGAAAAAAAACTAAAGAGCTTAAGGAAAGATGTTACCTCTTAATCAGGTAACTCCTTTTGGTTTGTACCAAAATGCTTCATTGGATGGATTTATTTCCAAGTGGAAGATTACATAATAAGGGGAATTATATTTAGTATATTTTTGGTAAGATATTGTATGATCCAAAGTGTCTTGATAGGTGTGATTAAGTGGGAGGGGAGGAGGCCTTTTTATAATGGAGGAGGAGTGACACTCTTATAAATTTTGGGAATGTCAATTCAAACTACATTTTACCTTTGAATGTGGATCCAATAATGGACCAAAGTATAGAAAAGGGTATATATGGTCAAAATATTTCCATCCAAAGGATCTTGGAAAAGTTTATAGGTCATTTTTGTGCTTAAGAATAAAGTTTAGACCCTTATTAAGTTTAATTTTACCTTAATCATTACAATTAATTTTAATTACATTCACTAATATATTTGGTAAAAAATAAGCTGAAATTATTATAAATTAGAAATTATTTTGATCCCAAATATATAATAAATTTTTCAAATTCCAATTACCTAATTGGAATATATTAAATTAAATTTAACCCCACTGACGGGATGACAATACATGTTTTTAAAGTTAAAGAGTCCAATCATTTTCTATGCTTTTATAGTTAATTTCAAAGTAATTTTTTTCAAAATGAACTAAATTGGATTAATTGATAAAAATATGATTTAATTATAATTTAAAACTAATTTAAAATTTAATTTATCCTAATTAATAAATTATATGAAAAAGTAGCTTTGAATTAAATTTCAATATTTTCACTATTCATTAACAAAATGAAACCTCACAGAAAAATACCAAATATTCACCCTAAGAAAATTTTTATGTTTTTATTCTAAATATAATGTTTACTTGGACATATTAAATATATAAAAGGTTCAAAATTGGATTTAAAATAAGTTCACCTTTAAAATGTTGCAAAACTACCCTTAAAAAAATACAGTATTTTATGTGTAATATTGTGTTTGTTCTTAAATTATGTCTATTAAATATACTGGATGAGTGTCAAAAAAATTTTCCTGGATATATAATATATAAATTTACTAGAAAAAATCTCTAAAAGTTTTATAATTTAATTGACTATGAAAAATGTGACTAAATTGTGTTTTGTGTAAATCGAGTATTGTGTGTATTACAAATCTATAATGACCCTACCTTTTTATTAATTAAAGTTACATAAATTCTTCATAATACTTAAGAATTATACAAAAAACTCCAAAATAAAATACTAGTTTAGTGACATTAAAAACATGGAAACGTAAACACTATTACATGAGGGAGTTGTATTATTTCCAACTAGATTCTTTATGACTAACACCCTCTTAGACATATCATACAAGAAATATGTCTTCATAACCAGTGGAGGGAAAAATAAAAAGGGGTGAGGTCAGATGCTCCGTAAGTGTAAACAAAGGAGACATATAAGAACAAATATGAGCATAAGGGTATGAGAACTAGATCAATAAAATAGATGATCATACCCTGCATATTAAAGATTATAAACATGAATCATGACATAATTATAGGCTGTTCATAAGACATGAATCAAATGGAAATATAGAACATAATCCATGAAAGCATAAAATAGAAATAATACATGTAATTGTATAAGACATGTGAGAATATATATATATTTATATTTATTATAAAGTAGCAAAGGCTTCATTGCCAAGGCTATCTTAGTGGAAAAATTCTTTTACTGAGCTGAGTTTACTCCCTATTCGGGCCCTATATTACTGAACTAAGTTCACTCCTCATTCCAGCCCTATAATATTGAATAGAGTTTATTTCTCATTTTATCCCTATAATACTGAATCAAGTTCATTTATTGCTCCATCCATATCAATATCATGATAAAAAAACCTTTACTCAATTCATTGGAGAGAGATATAGGTCCCACCCACCTCATAATAAAGTCATACATACATGTGCCAAAAAATCATAAAAAATCATATCATAACCCATGAAATTAAATGGGTGTCATAAACATGTAATCATATATTAACCTATAGAAAAATAAATGCACAGGTTCCTTAGCCCAATTGGTGAGGGCTTGGCAAGTGCATCCGAGATACCCGAGTTCAAAACCTGGAGGAGACATATTTTTTGGTTACTGTATCATGAACTGTAGTGGAAACTGTAGTAGGTAATATTTGGTACTGTAGCAACCAGAACTATTCATCTATTTGGGATTTCGGGCCACCAGTTTGGTCCTCCGGTCTTTTAAGGCCTTTGGGCCACCCATGGCCTTTGGGACAGTAAGGCCTTTGGGCCACCTCAAGGCCTTCATGCCACCATAAGTCCTTTAGACCACCTCATGACTTTTGGGCCACCAGAATTTGTGCTTAACGGGCCAGGTAGACTATACAAGGAGTAAAATCCATATGAGGATTTAGAGCATGCGTATTCACCAGAGTAGAAGATAAAAAATGTAGAATAAAGAGATGATATGGAGTTTCCATCGAGACTGGCTTGGGTATACATGGAAAGCCTAGTGGAAAATCAATGCGAAGGTGGAGAGATTATATCCTAATGCAGATGTTGGGGAGGGGCAGTTCCATGTAGTTATAGTCTGGATATTTCCTCTAAGACCTACGAGTCTTGTAATCTCTATGCCAATGGGACTTTTAAGGGATCCCCCTTATCACCTGAAATGGGGGTTATCAAAAATCAATAAAAAATGATGTCATTCAGGCCATTCAGGCTATAAAAAAAGAAAGGTTTTTTAATCATTTCATCAAAACATAATCTGTTAAATGAATCGAGGTTCATAAGCATATAACTTATGAATGAGAAATGGGTTTCATAAAGATATAACCTGCGGAAGAGAATTGAGTTTTATTAGAATCACTTGACTAACACATAAACTATTCAGAAAAATAATATTAATTGATACATTGAATAATTTCCCCATAAAGGAATGAGAAACACCAAAAAATGTCATCTTATATAAGAAATCATTTTAAAAATATCGGCAAGAAACATTTCTGGAGTAAAATATCTTTTCTTCATTGAAAAAGGCTCTTTAAAACAAAAAAATGTTATAAAACCATTTTCTTTGAAAAAATTTAAAACTTATAAAGAAGGATTAAAATAATTTTTAAATGATTTTCCTTGAAAACTTATAAAATAAGATTTACAATTTTTTGATCTTGGTTTTCATGAAAAAATATAAAATAAGCTTGAAAACGTTTTTGAAAACTATTTTCCATTAACACTTATAAAATAAGCTTCAAAACATTTTGAAATCCGTTTCTTTAAAAATACTTTCAAAACTTATAAAGACATATTGAAAAAATTTTCAAACCCATTTATATAAAAATAAATTTGAAAAATTGTAAATAATGATTAAAAATGTTTTCAAAACCATTTAATTTAAAATACTTTGAAAACTAGTGAAGAAATATTGAAATTTTTTTGAATGCTTTTTAAATGAAAAATTATGAAAGAATCAGGAAAAAATTATGGAACCAATTTTCATGGAAAAATAATTTTCAAATAATTTTCTTAAAAAGTATAATTTTTAAACATGTAAAGAAATTTCATAGAAATGATTGCGAGTAAATCCGTTCATTCCATAAGAGTTAAAAAGAATATTCTTTTTGCACTATAAATTGTAAGAAAAGTACTTTTTCAAAAAGCAATAAGAATATTCCATAAAAAATTGGTGAAATAAAGAAAGATAAATTTTTATTTTAAAATTTATAGTATAATTTTAGAATATTCATAGTAACCCTTTTTAGAAACCATGGTTTTAATGGAACACTAATTTCTGACCGAAGATAGGGTAAAGTTGGGCCTTCTTAAAAACACATTCTTAACTATATTATGTAAGAATGAGTAAAAAAGGTACCAATACATGAATAATTCATGAATAACCATATGATAAAAAAATAAATTAATTTTATTGAGTTATGGTTCATAATATTTCATCCGAGGAATAATAATCATATACAAGCTCGATATGAGATGTGATTATTTCAATAAACTCTTAACACTTGGTAACTTTGAACCATACTCCCCATTTAACAAAATAAAATGAAATGAAGCTAAAAATATCACGAAAATATGGATATTCATAATATAACATTTCCAAGGCAGTATATACACCTAACAGAAAATTATAAGTGCATAACAAGAGATGTGTCTCAAAGAATAAAAATTGAGAGAAAACTACTTTACCGATTTGGTAACTTTTGAAAAATGCACCCCATGAAATAAATATAATAAAATGGATATGTAAATACCAATAAATTTAAGTATAATAATAATATAATTCATCCATGGTAAGTATACACACCACATAAAAGGAATGTGTGGTGAATAAAGCATCCATCTTTCTGAAATGAAAAGTGAGATGAAATTCACTTACATTGTGTCTTGAATCTCTTCATACTTGTTCAAAATACCTATATAATAAATATAAATTTATTATAAATATTTTAAAGAAACATATTATTATATATAGTATCATATATGGTTTTATTACAACCTTACATTACCCTCTTGTTGACCATCCTATGTTAAGGTTTCACTTCAAGTAATATTCTCTTTGTTCTTCACATATGTCTTAATTTGTTATATATTTTGTCATTATACATATATAATGATTTAAAGAATTTAAATCTTGATAGAAATAAAATTTATATTCCGTATATTTTTATTATAATAATCTATAGTTTATAGAATTATGAAATGGAATATACCATTTATAGAGATGGTAAGTTGTATGTACGTATGAATACTATTTTTGTTTTTATTTTCATTTTGAATAAAAGAAGGTAAATAATATATATATATATCATTAATAAAGTATAATTATTATGACATTTATATCATAAATTTTCTGTAAACTAATTATTAATACATTCCATTTAGTGTGTGAATTAATCACATTGCTTTCAAGGAGCAGTAGTCCACATTTCCCCAAACAAAATTATCATATTCACACCAATTGTAAAGTATAATTATATGTGTTGTAAAAATATTATAGAAATTAAAAAAATAATAAAAATAATATATAACATATATAAATACATTTTCCATCATAATTTACACCATGATGGGTGGTAAGAAAAAATAAACAATCATAATTTTGCGAGACAATAGTTCACCATACACATAAACATTATGTTCATTACCGATTAGGTGGACATGTGTGTATGTTTAGTTCTCAAAATTATCATAAAAATACTATTATATTAAATATTATGTTTTTTTATAAAATCATGTAATAAATAGAGTGGATGGGGAGGAGAAGGAAAATAAAATAAATGAGTTTTAGAGAAGATGTTACCTCTTAATCGAGTAACTGCTTTTGGTTTGCGTCAAAAGGATTTTTTGGATTTATTTTTTAAAAAAATGGATTCAAGGAGTAAGTAAGGAATTTTAAGGATATATTTGGTCAAATATTGGTCAATCCAATGTTTCTTGATAATTGTGTGGAATTTGGAGGAGAGGAGGCCTTTTTATAGTGGAGGAGTGGTGCTCTTATAAATATTTGAAGAGAGGATTATAAACACGTTTTTCATATTTAAAGTGGATCAAATAATGAAAACATGTTGATAAAAGGTATTATAGGGTCTAAATATGGACATCCAATGTCTCTTGGAAATGTTTCTATGTCGTTTTGGGTCTTAAATTTAAGGTTTAGTCCTTATGTAAACTTAATTTTACCTTAATCTAAGTAATTAATTTTAATTACATTAACATATATTTTTAGTTCAAAACAAATTTGAACTTATTTTGTAGTATATATTATGATTATTCCAAATATTTAATCCATTTATCCTAATTTTTATCACATAAGCGACAAAAATTAATTTAAAATTAATCATAGTAACATGATGACACTATAGATATTTTAAGTAAAAATGATCAAACATTTGTTATGTTTTTATATTTAATTTCATTGTAAAATTGGTTTAAACTACCTACATTGTATTAGTTGATAAAAATATAATGTAATTAAACTTTCAAACTAATTTAAAATATAATTTAACCTTATAAATAAATTAGATGAAAAAGAATTTTGGAATAAAAATTCATTATTTTTAACTATTCATTAACAAATTGAACCTTACATAAAAATATCAAAACATTTATCCCAACATAATTATTATGTTATGAATTCATATATTAAGTTTATTTTTACATATTTAATCTCTAAAGGTATCAAATATTTTATTTAAAATGGGTTTCCCATTATAAGGCATTAAAATTATTATTTTGAAAATATAGATTTTTAAGAATAAAATAGGGTTTATTCTTATCTTATATCTATCAAATATATTGGAAAATTATCAAAAATTATTTTTTATAATATATAAAATATAAATTTAATTAATATAATTAAATATTAGTAATTAATTTATCTTATTAACAGAAATAGTCCTTCAACACATAAAAATAGACTTTTATAAAATCAGTCCCTTTATATTCATTTTGTTGATATAATTTTTTTATAATAAATAAGTATCTAATGAATTCAACTATACATATATTCATAAGTTAGTTAATCCTATAACATTAAATTTAACGGCCATGTTATATCAAATTAAAGAATAATATTTTAACAATGATTATTGTTCAGTAAGACCTGGTCATGCATATTATGCAAGCCATTAAGGAAAGTAATTATATCATGTAATGCAAGAAAAACTAGGAGTTCCATGTAGAATAAGCTAAAATTTATTTTCTGTGTAGTGAATGATTAACTTGGTGTTTTTTATATTATTATACAAACATATAAACTATATTTAGGGTTGCGTGAAATGAAAAATATCAAAAACATTAAATTAATTTGAAAAAAATTTACAAAAATATCGGGGTGTTATAAAAGATATTGAAAAAAATTAAAGAAAAATATAGTAATGTCTCTAGGGTGATATATTCTTCCCACCTACTAGAATTTTATCCTAGATATTTAATGGGTATCACCTTCAAAATATGTGAGTCGTTCTCCTTCAAAGAATCTTTTGCTTTCCATGTTATTTCCTAATTTTTTTGATTTCTCTAGAGTACCTTTACTAGATGAGTCATAAAATTTCTCAATACTTTATCTCGGGTATCAAGAATATAGATAGTTTCTTCATAGTATAAAAGGTCAGGTTCCAAATCAATTTCATCCGATGTGAGAACATGCATTGCGTCATGCATGCACTTCCTTATCAGAGATATATAGAACACATCATGTACCCCTGAGAGATTTGGTAGAATTACCTGATGATAAGAAATGACTTCAACTATTTTAAGAGTTTTGAAGGGTCTGATATACCTAAGTCTGATTTTCCATTTCTTACTGAACCTTATAACACCATTCTATGGATATACCATCATGAAAATGTGATCTGCCACTTGGAATTCCAAATATTTCCTCTTATTATCAGCATTAATATTTTTCATACTTTGATCCATATTAATATAAGTTTGAATATAATTTACATTTTCTTGTGTTTCTTCAACATGTTATGGGCCTATGAGTTTCCATTCACCAAATTCATCCCAAAAAGTTAGAGTGTAACATCAATTTGCATATAATGCTTTATATGACACCATTTTAATACTTGAATGGAAACTATTATTGTAGGAAAACATTACCAAAGGTAAGTACTGATCCCACATACCTTGAAAGTAGAGTGAGAATGACCTCAACATGTTTTCAATTGTTTGAATTGTTCATGTATACTTTCCATCAGTTTGAGGATGGTTGGTAGTGCAAAAATGAATCTCAGTGTCGGGATCCTTCTAAATACTTTTAATGAATTTCGATGTAAAGTATGGATCTCAATCAGAAAAAATTGATAGAGGTACACAATGAATTGTTACAACTTCATTAATTTAGTGACATGTGAGGATATCTAAGGGAAGGTATTCTATAATTTAAAGGAAATATTCAAAATTGGTTAGTCGATCAACGATAACCCAAATTGAATGATTCTTTATAGGAGTATTTGGAAGTACTATGGAAAAGTCCATAGTAATTTCATCCCATTTCCACATAGGAATAGAAAGAGGTAGCAATAATCCTTTATTATTCTACCACAAATATTTTACTTTCTGACAAACCAAGCATCTAGACACGTAATCAATAATTTCCCTTTTCATGTTATTCCATGAAAAATGTTCTTTAAAGCCCATATACATCTTTGTGATTCCAAAGTACATAAACCAATTTGATATATGATCATGATCCAACAAATATATTTTAATCTTAGGTATATATGGAATAGATATTCTCTTCCCAAATTTTTGAACACCATCTTCACAAACAAAGTTTGATAATTTTCCATCATTCACACCATTAATATTCATCTAAAGGTCTTCATCATGAGATTGGGAATTATTTATCCTCTTTAATAAATATGGGTTTTCAATCATTTGAGAAATGATTGATGTCTCCCCTTCCATAGAAATTATCATAAACATCTTTACTAGATCCATGAACAGACGATCCATCTCAAACCTCATTTGGATTAGAACTCCATGATTCTTTCTAACCAAAGCATCTTCTACTTTATTCACTTTCCATAGGTGGTAGTGTGTTGAGAAATTATAATATTTCTTTAGTTCGATCCATCAAAGTTTTCTAAGGTTGAGATCATTCAGTGAGGAGATGTAATTCAGGGTCTTATGATCTATTTATATCTCTAATATTTCTTTATAGAGATAATGCCTCTATATTTACAAAGAAAATATTACAACCATTAAGTCTAGATCATAGGTTGGATAGTTCTATTCATGAGTCGTCAATTTCCATGATGCTTAGGTAATAACTTTATCATTTTTCACTAGGATACAACAAAGTCCGTTCTTCGATGCATCACTATATATAACAAACACATCACTCCCAGATGTTAAAGTCAAAATCAGGGCATTGACTAATCTTCTCTTTAGATAATCAAAGAACTATTCACATTCCTTTGTCTAGAAAAACTTGAACCATTTATGTGGAAGCATATTTAATGGGTTATCCAATCATGAATAATTATAAATGAATCACTTTTAGTAATATTGGAAACAAATGAAACTATGTAAATCAATTATGTTTTTTATCGTAGACCATTCTCTATGTAAATTTGTCTTTTTAGGATCAGCTGATATTCTATCCTGGGAGAAAATATAGCCATGAAAAGCAACTTCTTGATGCTATAAGTCACACTTACTAAATTTCCCACATAACTCTTCCATTCTAAGAGTCTTAAGAATTATCTTTAAGTGATTCTGATGTTCCTAATATATTTTACAATATACCATACAATCATCAGTTTATACCACAAACAAATCATCAAGATATTACTTAGATAATCTATTCACCAAGTCCATAAAAACAGAGGGTGCATTAGTCAATCCAAATGAGATTACTATAAAATCTTAATTTGTATACCTCATAATTTTTTTTCTTCATAATGTATTTCTTCTTTACTCATAATTGGTGATAATGATAATAAAGATAGATCTTTTAAAAATATTAGGCACTATGAAGATGATCAAACAAGTCATCAATGTGGGGTAGAGGATACTTGTTATTTACTGTAATAGAATTTATTCCACTATAATTAGTGAAAAACCTCATGTATCCATAATTATTTTTAACAAAGAGGATAGGGGATCTACATTGTGAGACCCTGGGGTGAATAAACCCCTTATTAACCAAATCCACTATTTTTTTCGTCAATTACACTAATTCAAAAATGGATATTATATTGGGAGTATTTGATAATGGCCTTGAATTAGGGATTAAATAAATGAAAACTTAAACTTCACGCTAAGGGGGATGTTTAGGTAAATACTCAGAAGATACATTAATGTATTACTATACAATTGGAACATATTCAATCTGAATATTACCTTCTTCTTCAATATACAATGTTTTCTCTTCTATCCCAAGAATATCATTCAGTAGAGATACTGAGTGGTGATATAAATAAGAATTTAGTGAGAAATAATCTGTTCTAAAGATAAGGAATTATACATCATCCTCACAAATCATAATTTCCTTTCTCTTTCAATAAATCTTTACATCATATTTTAAGAGTCAGTCTATATCAAATATTATATAAAAGTCAACAATAGATATGATTATAAGGTTAGAACATAAATAATTTTTGTGTGTCATAATGGGGACTAAACAACATATATTTGTTGCAATGATTATTATCTTATAAGTTTTGAATGAAAAATCTTTTATTAAATCAAAATGTAAATGAATAATTTTCTTGAAAAAATGGGGTAGATATAAAGAGTATAACGATCTAGAATAAAATAATTCATTGGATAAATTCGAAGATAAGATTAATGTATCTTCCACCACATCATTCAGTACTTCTACCTTTACTGAAGTTATCGCATAAGCTTGACCATATCCCCTCAGCCTCTTATGTTCGATAATTCCTTAATGCTTATGGAATTTTCTTACATAGTTTCTCATCTATTTTCAATTGTAGCATTGAAAATCATTGATTGGATTCTCCCACTTTCATTCATGAGACTAGTGACCCCTATTCTCACATTTACAGAGAATTCTTATTCTATTAAAACATTTCCCATGGTGATTTTTCCATAGTTTTTTACATTATGAAAATATTTCAAACTTATTTTTCTTCATTGAAGAATTCCCTTTTTCATGGTTCTTAGATGACCTATTATTGTCTTGGTTTTCATTGAATATATTTACTCTAGAAAATTCCTTCTCCATCATTATGGTATATAAAAATATCTCTTCATATGAAGAATTTTTTTGGGAGACCAGTTCCCTTTAGAGACTTGGATTAATAACTTCAAATAAGTTTTCAATATTGCACTCGGTTTTGTGTATATAATCCATAACATACATGGATAAAATTATAAAGGTAGATTCATAATTTTTAAAACATTCATTTTCCTTATTTTTTAAGGTAATAAACTCTATATTTATCTCAATTTTTTGATCATGAGGGAAGTATTTATCTATGAATGTCTGCTTAAAATTTCTCCATTACCTAAGTTTGATTTCATATTCCTCCCTTGTATTATGGATCAGAGACCACCACAAATTAGTATCACCTTTTAGACAATAAACCTCAAGTGTAACCTTTTAATTTTCACTGAATTATAATGAAGTAAATATATTCTCCAAAGATTTAATCCATTGTTTATCTATAATTGGATTAGTAGTCCCAATAAATGATGTGGGATTCTACCATACAAAGTGATCCAACATTGAATATTATCTCTATATTATAGGCTTCTCTATTTATTTAGGGTTATTTTTCATAACCAGATTAAGTTCCCTAATATTTTTATGATTTTACCCATTATAATACCAGCTCTATTGGTTTCTTCAACATGGAAATATCAATATTTTCAATGAGTATTAACACCATTTAGCCTTCTAGGGGACAATTATACATAATCGAATATACTGATTTATCTCATAAAATTATAACATATCATTCCAAATATTTTATAACACATAATATAAATTTATTCATCATGAATCATAGAATCATAAACTTTCATTACTTTGGATAAATCTTTACTTTCAAATCCTTCATAATGGTAGGTAATGAAAATTTGAACTATGCTATGCATATCAATCAAGAGTGTTAAACTAGGCGCACAATAAGTCTTATTTTCATGTTCTAGTTTACAATGAGTCACTCTTGAAACACCATTTTAGTGGTTTTACTTCTAATTACATCTGTTATAGTACCACGTCTACTTTTAATATCCAAAAGGAGATGTATTGTTAGGAATACCCACATAATTTTTACCTTACCAAAATTAAAAGATGTAATTTTATACATATCCTCAAATTTTGTCTTAAGGTTATGTTTCTTAATCAAATATTCTAAATCTAGTTTCCAAGGTCACTTATAAACTTTCTTTGGTACCAACTCTAATGTCCTGATCCCTGAAGCTCGGAGCCAGTGCATTATCTTATTACATTGTCATGATTACAATGAATAAAATCCAAATGTACCAATAAATTTAATAGTCCTAGAAATCTAGATTATATACAAGATACCCATAATACATTGAAAAATAGAAAATACCAACATGATACCTAATAAAATGAAATAAACTGCATCCATGAATGAATATTGAAATATTTATTCTTCATACCATGGGGAAAGGAAACATAATAAGGGAGATATCAAATGATAAGTAAGGGTTAGTAAAGGGGAATAAATAATAAATCAATGGAAATAAAACAAAATGGAAATGTAAATATCTAATAACAAATTCCATTCAAAATACGTCACAAGGAAAAATAATTATTGAAAGGTTAGAAACTGAAACACATAACCTCATGTCAATAAACTGAGAGTGAACTATATCCATAGAAACTTAGATGATAAACCTCAAGGATGAATAATAACTAAAAGATAAATTAATTAAATTATTAATTATTGGATGTCATGTATATGGCACAAGAAAACCTATACCTTTAATACATTTCAAAAGACGGTTTAAAAGTACATATAAAAACCTGTTTAATTTGGATTACTTATTCATCTCATGAGAACATGTCAATTCATAAAGGGGATATAGAAAGTCCAAGATCCACCCTTAATTTATAGTCCAAATAATTAAACCCATCTAATAGTTAAGATAAATAAAATTATTTATCAAATATCTATGTTAAATAAATAATACATCATTATTAACATTTCCACAAATAATCAAATAACTATCAAAGTAGACACTATATGTAAAATGATATATGGTATAAGAGACTAATATACAATGTAAAAGAATATAGATATTCATGTAAATTTTAAATGAAAAATTATTACAGTAAAGTTATTATTTAAATAGAAAGTTAAAAATCAAAAAAGGAAGTGAGTTTGAAAATATAATCATTAAGAGAATTCTTAACGTGAATAATCATTAAACGTTCTAAAGTATCCCATACCACTTTAAAAACTTTAAACCATAATACACATGATGGAATAAAATTAAAAAACTTATAATATAATGAGAATAAATATATTCAATATATAACATGTCAAAGGTCATTATATACATCATATAAAATAAACTCAGTGTATAACTAGAAATAAGTCTCAATGGAATGTAAATTGAGATGAAATCCTTCAAATTAACTGTAATTTTTGTTGTGAGGTATTTATACTTTTCTATAGTGTTTTATAATATTTTATTAAAATATAACATAACCATAATCATGTTAAAAATAATATATATTAACTTATTACTATATTTTATTACCTGTTTGTTAACACTCTTTTATTATTTTTACTATTTCGAGTGTTAAATGCCATGTTTTCTCAAGTATGTTTTGAATTTTGATTTATTGTTCATATTGATTAGATCATTATTTTATAATATCAAAAATGTAATCCAGGAGTTAATTATCATATATTTTTAGTACATATTTATTGATAATAATCTAAAATTTTTTGAGATAAAAAATAAAATGCACCGTTCATAGAGATGGTATGTTGTACGTACACATGGACACTACTTTCTTTTATTTATCTTATTAAAATAATGAAAATGAAATGATAAATATGTATATTATAGTTTAATAATAATATATATGTTATATATATTACATAGGTTTTTTTAAAATCATTATTAATACATTCCATGTATAGTGTGAACGAATCACCATGCTTTAAGAAGGTGGTAGTCCACACTTCCACAAATGATGTTATCGTATTTACACAGAATGAAATGTATTTGGGTATTTTTTATAAAATAATTAGATAATATTAAATAAATTATATAAAACATATATAAATATAGTTTCTATCATAATGAACAACATCAGAGGCAGTGTAGGAGGAATGAACAATCCTTATTTCATGAGGCGGTAGTTCATCATTCACATAAACAGTACTTCCATTACCCATTAAATGAGAGTGTGTGTAAGTTTTGGTAGAAAAATTATCATAAAAATAAAAATAATATATTTATGATACTTGTTTTTTATACAATCCTGAAATAAGAATATCTTAGCTGGTGTAGAGTGAAATTAAAAACGTAAGATCTCAAGGAATGATGTTACCTCTTAATAGGGTAACTCCTTTTGGTTTGTACCAAAAGGTTTCTTGGGATGAATTTATGCCTAATGTGAGGATTATAGGATTAGGGGAAAGATTTTTAGGGGATATTTGGTTATATATTGGTTAATACAATGTGGCTTGAGAGGTGTGAGGATGTAGGAGGAGAGGAGGCCTTTTATAGTGGAGGAGTGGCACTCTGGTAAATTTTTGGAAATGGAATTCCACCCACGTTTTTTCCATTGAAATTATAAGAAATAATAGAACAAATTATATATAATGGAGTATTGGGTATAAATATGGCTATAAAATGTCTCTTCGACAAGTGTATAAGTCATTTGGGACCTTAATATTAAGGTTTATTCCCTTATTATGTTTAATTTTACCATAACCATTGTAATTAATTTTAATTTCATTCACTAATATTTTTGACCAAAAACTAATTTGTCCTTATTTAACATTATAAATTATTTTTATTCCAAATATCAAAACAAATTTTCCAAATTATATTCATAAAAGTGGCAGAAATTGATTTAAATTTAATCTCATAGATGGGAGGCAAATGTTCGTCGTTAAAGTAAAAATGTCAAACCATTTACTATGTTTTTATAGTCAATTTCAAAGATAAATTTATTAAAATGACCTAAATTAGTTTAATTGATAAAAAATATGATTTAATTAAACATTAAAACAAATTTAAAATATAATTTTACCGTATAAATAAATTATATTTAGAAGAATATTTTAATTAACTTTCAGTATTTTTAACTAATCAATAAATAATAAAACCTCACAGAAAAAACCAAAAATTCACACTAAGATAATTTTTCAGTTTTTATTAAAAATATTAATTTTAATTTGACATATTAAATATATAAAGGGGTAAAACAATTTGATTTTAAAGAGGTTCACCATTAAAAGGAAGTAAAACTTCATAAAAATATAGTATTTTATGTTTAATATTGGTATCATTCATATCTTATAACTATCAAAGGAGTCCTTGATGATAGTTTGAGCCACCACAATAGTATATGATTCCTTCCTTATGATTTTAATCTAACTATTAGTAGTTATGTGGTCAACCTTTATCGCTACCACCCCTAGATCTTTGGGCCCTTGGCCTCTTGTCATTAAATAAATAAATAGATACTTTTGAGTGAGTATAAATCAAGTGTTCTTTGTATTTAAAATCAATAAAAAATCTAATTTAAATTATGGAAAATTCTTGGGGTGCTATATTTTGGACCTAAAATATGGGTTCTAAAATCTTAATTTATTAATTTTGTAAAAAAAATTCTAAGGAGAAATTACCAAAAATAAGCATGATTCATGGATAGTGGATTATGTTATTACATGTTTGGGGACACCTCTAAATTTAATCACCTTGAAAATATCAATGGAGAATATATAACTTTTAGTGTAAATTCAAGAAGTAAAACCATCAAAATATGAAAAATCATTTTTTAGTTCTTCTATTATATAATTAGTTTTATTCATTGATAATTTAAAATAAATGTTTTAAAGTGTTAGCCAATTTTGAAATAATGGTTTTAAAAATCTTCCAAAAAAGATTATTTCAAAATTTTAATTTTAACAGAAAAACATTATTTTCTTATTTTCATTTTAGAATGTTTATATTATAAATTTTATATCATTTTCCTCTCTAAATGTTAAATCTTGGGGCATTCAAGATAATATGTTTTGGGTTTGGAATAGATTCCAAGGTAACTATAGTACAAACACACACACACACTCATTTAGATCTACTAATATCATCTACTATAAGATTTTAAAAAATTTCATTTCAAAGATAATTTGTTTTAGAAACCTTTCTAACTTGGTTATCAATAGAAAGCTTCTTTTGATCCCAAACAAGATGTATTGACATCTAAAATTGTTGAGTTGGTTCACATTGATATTTTTAGACTAATATAAGTCAAAATTATTAGAAGAAAATTATATTCACTTGTGATTGTTGGTGAGTATACAATATTTACAAGGGTATTTTTCATTACACACAAAAATGAGGCTTGTAAACTCTATATAATATTTACCAAGAACGTTGAAAATGAAAAAGGGAAAAAATAATTTCCATTCAATGTGATTATGGTGGATAGATTGATAACAATGTGTTTGATGAACTTGGTTCTTCAAAAGGTCATAATCGTACTTCTTCTATTTCTATAACACCACAAAATAACAATTTTTTTAAGAGAAAGAATCAAAATCTTTATGAAATATAAAGATACCACTAGAATTAATTCAAACTCCCTTAATAATTACGGGGTTTGATGTTCAACACCACTTGTTACTTCATAAACCACTTTCTAATAAGTCCTATCCTAAAAATACCTTTATAAACTTTTAGAAAAATAGAATCTTTAATGTTTTAATTTTCAAAGTGTTTGTATGTAAATGTTATATTCAAAACAATAATGAATAAATGTGGAAATATGATCGAAAACATGAAAAAGGAAAATTTATTTGGCATTTTTACTCAAGTAAATCCTTAAGATTCTTTAATTAAAGAACCAAAACCATTGAATAATCCATTCATATTAAATTTGATGAAAATATTTCTATTAATTTATTCTAATTTTAAGATGTTGTGGATGACTTTGAACTATTTACTTTTAATGATCCACCTTCTCTTAAAGAGACTATCAACGATAAATATCCTTTTATCAATTTTCTTATAGATTTCAAAAAATACAAATACAATCCCATGGAAAATATTATCATTGATATAGAAGTTGGTACCTATACTAGAAGTTATATTTTAAGTAAAATTCAAAGACATTCCTTTATTTATTTTCTTGAACCTAAAAATAGTGATGATTCTATTAACGATAAAAATTGGGGTTTTTATATGAAAGAAGATCTAATCAAATCCCATCTAAATAATGATTAGACTCTTTTTCAAATATCTAAATATCATCCTGTCACTAGTACAAAATGTGGTTTTAGAAATAAATTTGATAAGAAAGGTAACATCACACATAAAATAGTTATACTCATAGAAAAATGTTATGACCAAGAAGAAGGCATTGATTATGGTGAATCCTACAAATCCATTTCTCAGCTTGAATCTATTAGATTCTTGTTGTTATTTATTGTTAATATTAATTTCAATATTTTATGAAATGGATGTTAAAAGTTAATTTTAAATGGTTTTATTTATGGAAAGGTTTTTGTGAGAAATCCGTATAGTTTTAAAAATCCAAAATTTCAAAATTCTATTTTATAGTTAACTAAAAATTTATATATGTTAAAATAATTCCATTTGACTTGATATTAATGATTAAAAATATTATTCTAAAATGGGAAAAACAAGTTTTAAATTAATCATAATAAATGTTTCAAATGATCTTTGAATCATTAAAATCTATGTTAATTTAATAATTATTAGATTAAAAAATAACTCAGTTTGTAATGAATTTTTAGATCCTATAATAAAATAATTTTAAATGAGTTTTATGATTAAGTTAAAATTCACTCTTGGTTTTGAAATCTCTCAAAATGGGGATAATAATATTAAAAGACAAAGAAAATACACTAATGAATTTATAAATTATTTTGTAATAGATCAATATAAGGAAATTAATACACCTTTGACAACATCTAATAAGCTAAATTTCGATGTACCTAGTGAACTCGTTGATAAAAATCATTATAAAATATTATTGGGTGTCTTTTTTACCTTATTGTGACCTTGTAAGACATTCTTTTTAGTGTTTTTCTTTGTGTTCATTTTCTAGAAAATACTAAATAATAAAATTTTAATACTCATAATAGAAGTTTTATAAAAGGTTATAAAAACAATGGAGGATTTTTTCATAAATAAACTACTTTTAATCTTTTATGGTTTTTTGAAACTAATTTTTGGGGATTTCAACTAGATAAAATAAATAAAAGTTGGACTTTTCACCTTCTTAAACCCTTTTTAATCACTTAGAGAAGTAAATTTCAAATCTAGTTTCAATTTCGTCAGCTAAAGTAGAATATATATCCATATGGATTTATTATGCCCAAACTATTTTAATGAAACAATGTCTCTTAGATTTTGGGATAAAATTTCTTAATGTTCCAATTTAATGTGTTATTTCATGCACTATAAGCATTTATAGAAATCTGGTTCAACATGGATGCACAAAAAACATTGATATTCAGTATCAATTTTTGAGAGACCACTTTAAAAAACATCTATATAATGTTATAATATATTATCATTGAAATTTTATTAACCAATATAATCACAAAAACCCTTTATTTAAAATATTTTAATTTTATTAAGGGGGAGTAAGAAATGGAGTTCTGGTAATTATTTTTTCATATATTATTTGGTTTGTCTTATCTTTTCAAATATTGATATTTTTTTTAAAATCTTCTATTTTATTATTTTAAAATAATATTGGTTAAATTATAATAATAATGTTTTTATGATATTTTTTAAAATATTATTAATGTTATATCACATATATATCTAAATATTCTTAATTATAAGTATTTATCTAGTCACAAATGGGGAGAAAATTTAAATTTATATTAGAAAGTAAATTTGTATGAAAAAAAGAGTTATTTGATTCAAAGGTATAAATGTTTCAAGAAAAGGTATTTAAATATTCATCATCAAAGGGGATGTAAGTTGCAAGAAAGTTAGGGTGACATCATGAATGAAAAAGATCTCATTTAAATGAAAATGGTTTCAAAGTAAGAGAAGGATCTTGATTCATGGTGATAAATTTTCTTCTATTGAAATAGTATTTATAAATATTTTGTATTTTACATATTTTAATATTTTATTCCATATTTATTCTTCAACTACTTTTTTTCTTTTATTTTATTCTTAAATTATTATTTTTGTTAATAGAAAAAGGGTAGATTATTAGACCTATAATTTTTATGGTCACATTAACTTAAGGTATTTATATCCTTTTTTGAGTGTGTTCTACTTATAGTTTTTAAACATCTTCAAAGGAAGTTATTTGACCATATGAGTTAATAAATTTTTTTATAGGATTAATTAAAAGTACCTCACTAGGAAACAATATTGGCCATTAACTAGATCAAATATGATGCTCTATAGAAGCAATAGTTTCATCAGCTACCTAATAGAGTGTCACCATCCATTTGGTGGTAATGGAAAAAGCCACAAATTTTACAGGAGGATTTCTATCCACCCAGTGATATCTAGTGGCTAATTGGTTGATTCTACAATAGTGAGTAACTATACAACAACTTTACTGTATAGTTTGTGGCATCAATTTCCTAGTTGGTGGCTTTGATCTAGAATAATCAAAGGAGTACTAAATGTTGGTCTAGAATATTTTAATTGAATATTTAATGAATTAAATCAACCAATGGATCCACCAACACCTAAGAAGGCCGTAAATATACATCAATAGAATCTTGAATCTCAAATATGAACACAAATTTTCACCAAGTGATCCTTGATAGATCCATGATGAAAAATTAAAATAGATTTTCAAGTGAACCTCTTTTCCTATTCATTAAAAGGAAATAAATATTTATCTTCTTTAATACTCTTTCTTTAGCCTAGTCTATTTGAATTTTTCACTCTCTTAATTATTTTTCATATGTTTATTCATCTATCATCTCCCTCTATCTCTCTCTCTATTTTTATCTTTCATATTCTTTGTATATTCTTATTGTATTTTAGTGATTTGTTATGGGTTTGTTAAAACAAACCTCTCTCTTCTTCATTGTTTTATTTAGGTGTTCACCACCCATTAAAGTGAGGGTTACATGGTTACTATTAAAACCAATGGGATTTCATTCCTCTTTGGTTTCTTGGTTTCCTTTAAACACAACATATTTATAAATTATTTTATTTCTTTACTACCATAAAACTTAAAGGATAAATATAACTTCATCAAGTGTTTCTGAGTGAAGAATATGTATGGTCTCAATCTTGAGAAATTTTTGAAATCATTTATAAAATTGTGCATTTAAATTTATATAATTTATTTTTTATTAAGCTTAGTGTTTTAATTTACTCAATTATTTATTTGATTTCATTTTTTTACTCAAATCAATTATTTTCATGATAAGATCTTTTATCTAATAAAATATTTTTAAAATTGTTTTTAAAAGGAAATTTACCCACATCATTCCATTTTACTTTGACCTACAAATAAACACAATATATTAGGGGTAATGTTTTAAAAATATTTCAAGAAAATAATAAATATTCTTTAATGAACCATTTTAATTGATTTTTGTGACGAGTTTGTTCACTTAAATATTTTTGATGGACTGAGACATCCAATAGAGAACTATTAATTTTTACATGCTAACATGATGAACTATTTTTCAATTTTTTTTCAATAATTTAAATGAAATTAACATTTACCCAAAAAAATTAAAAATGATCATTTTTAAATTTATATAAAATGAGTGAATATTTTATTATCTAGTTTTATTTAATATTAAATGTGATATTTTTTTAGTTTTATAAAAAAAATTGAAATTTTTTAGTATCAACCAATCACACATACTTTTCATTTCTTTTATACTATTTTTATTGGATATGAAAATTTTATAAAATTGAGAGTTGACATAATATTATTAGAGTATATATATTATGTTTTACTTATTCTCACTAGCATAGTGAGTCTAATATCTCTAGAGTTGAATACACTACTGAAATATTTAAAATATTTTTTTTCGAAAAATAAATGGAAATTTATATTATCATTGGTTATGATTTATCCTTTTAAAAAGTAACCTTTATTTTAGAGTTTATTATATAGAATGAGATATATTTATTTTATAATATTCATATATTTCTTAGAATAAGATCATCTCTTAATATGTATAGGATTTTATTAAGGGATGCCAAACCTATAAGTTAATGTTAAGGGAGATTGAATATTACGATTTCAATGTTTTTTAGGAAGATAATAACTATATTTTTATTATTAGATTAATTATATTGTATAAGATAGATAATGAGTCATCCCCATTCAAATTATTCCAAAAAATAGTGTATTTATAGTTCTAAAAAATAATTTTGGTGAATTGATTCCAACTAGGATTCCCAAAAAATAGAGTGTTTTTATAGACTATTAGTTGTTTGATGAATTAATAGATATGGTTCATTTTCCATTTACTTTTATAGATAGAATAATTTAATGTTTGGTAGGAGTACCCATTATATATTCTTGGAAGGGTATTTATGATTCTTCAATATATATATATTTTTATGGAGTATTATGGATTTCACTAATCTTTTTTATAAAATTTTCCTACAATATAATGTTATTTAGGTTTTATAATGATATAAAGACCTTACTAGGTTTATAATGTGTATCTTTGATAATTATTTTTATGAGTGTTTGAAAATTTTCATTGATGAATTGATAGTATATGGTATGTTTTTTAAAGTATTTCTATCTAGTTTAGGTTTTGTCCCTATAACACGTATTGAGAAGAAATTTGTCTTAATTTTGAGAAATTAATTGTTTTGGTTAAGAGAGGGATTTTAATTTGACATTTTATAAAAAAGGAGATAATTAAAGTGGAAAATTAAAAGCTAAATGTAATATCTTCCATACCATACCCAAAAAGTGAGAGTATTAATGTTCTTTTGTGGACATACCTGATTTTATTAGTGGTTTATCGAAAGGAAATTGAATTATTTATCTTATATTATATAGGTTAATTGATAAATATATAATTTTTTTGTTTTATGGGAGTTTAAATAAATTTATTGATAATTTTAAATAGTGAATTATTTATCTTTCTATAATTTATCTTCCAAAGTGGGATTTTACTTTTGATTTGTAGAAAAATGCCTTTAAGTTCTCTATTAGCACAAAATTATCTCCAAATGTGGAATATATATCACATTTTATATCTTAATCTTATAATAAATTTTATTCTATATAATTTAATTATAAAATCTTGGAAAGGAATCTTTTGGTCATTTTATTTATATTATTTATGTTCAGGTACTATATGTCGGGTTCAAAACATGTTGTTTACATAGTTCATGCTACTATAAGAGTACTTTTTGGGGAAATAAGAATATATGGAATGGTTCATTAGGTTATTATTACATATCTAGGAGTTTAATGTTAAAAAAATAGGATCATGAGTAATAATTTAGTGGAATACCATTTGAGAAGTATTCCTAGTATTCTAGGAAATAAATTTAAATATTATCATATTATTAAAGATGAATGGCTTAATAAATAGTTCCATACTATTGAAAATATTATTATATAGTATTTAAAAATCATTGATTTATTTTAATCCAACAAGATTCCTTATTTTTTTTAATAATAATAAAGTTGAAAAATTAATTAGTGAATATATAAATTATTTTTGGGATGATCCATACTTGTGGAATAAAGAGAGTGATCATGTTATTAGAAGGTTTGTGGGCATGGGAAATTTCTATAAACTTTTTTTGTGGTGGGAATTTTAGAACGTAGAGAACAGTATGGAAATTCCTTGATTTATGAATATTTGGGTTATCTATTTTCCATGATTTTTTTATTTTATAACAAATAGTAAATATTTATTCCAATGGAGAATATATAGAAGGAAAAAATACCTCAACAACCCTTGTTATTCAATGAAATATTTTATGTATTGGGTGTGGATTTTATGAATCTTTTAAATAATTAAATTTTTATTCTTTATATAAATATTATTATAAACTATGTGTCTATGTGTGCTAAGCCTATACCCACTCGAACCAATAAAAATCAATGATTATTTCTTGTTTGTGAGGAATACTTTTTTATTACGCTTGGTCTACCAATGTTTATAATCATTAATCAAGGATCCTAATTTTATAACTAAATATTGGAAGATATTTTGAAAAAATATAGAGTTAAATATATAGTTTAATCGACTTATCAGAGATAGAGAAATGGAATAGATGATGTGTTTAAAAATGTGTTTATTTTTATTTAAATATGTTGTATATGAGTTTCAAATATTAGATCCAAATATTGGATGATTAAGTCAAGATTGTTAGCATTTTATTCAAAAATATAATAATGGTGTTTCCCTATATATTTTTTATAGTAAATATTTCCACATGATTTTCTAATTTGTGACTAAAGAATATTGGGCTGTTAATAAGTGTAATATGATTTTATTTGAATATAAAAATAAAAATATAATTTTTTTAGGTTGTTGAATATATTATGAGGAATGATTATAAAAACTTCAGGTTATGTAAGGATAATATTAAATCAATTTATGACCAAATTGATTTATATAAGGAGTTTAGATATGGATATAAAGTGTTTTTATTAATTTAAGTATAAATTTTATTCTAGGTAAGCTTAATTTCTATTATAGTTTCCAATATTATATCACTAAAGTTTATCCTTTTAGTGCTATCCAGGATCAGGATAAAGAAAAGAAAAATAAATTCATAGTGAAAAGAAAAACATTTAATCATTTTAGAGATAATTTCAAGGGTTATTTAATAGTATATCTCTAACTTGAAAATTTCATAAAAAAATCAAAACACCTAGTTGGTAATTTCTATTCAACTTTTTATTTTCTTTTTAATAAATTTTATATAAATTTATTGCATTGATTAAAAGTAATGAATAAATGTAGAGTAAGGGAACATAATTTTTTTGTTTTTTTATTTATATTTTCATTTTTCATTTTATTGAGATGAATCAATATCATTTTTATTACCCTATAAAATTTCATTTTTACAATATTTTATGTTTACAGTAAAAATTCATATGATTAATGATGTAAATTTGTTCATAAATTAGGATTTAATTAATAATTTTTTATTTCATTAATTTTTTAAACTGTGTGTACCAATTATATTCAATGTTAATCATACCAACCTGATTATTACTCCACATTCCTTTATGCTTTGTTGAAATATAGATATGTGTGATTATATGAGAGTTAAATTTTGATAGAATTTAAATTTTAGGGTTGGATGGATGTAAATATCATTTTTTCATATCAAAATATTAAAAAATTGTGGTTTTAGATATGGTAAAATAAAAAAAATCTGTAGGAGTAATTTCATGAGAGTCAAGGGAAACAAGATTTAGTGGGTTTTAGTAAAAAGCCTTTAAGAACCTAGAGGTATTATACTAGAGGTTTTGTTGATTTGTATGTAATAGAAAACCACTTTCCCTACTTCTAGATACCTAGTGTAAAGCTATTTGAGTTTTGGTGGGGGTATTTTAAGAACTCAATAGATCACTCTTACCACCACTTAATGTGATATAATTTTATGGTTATAGGGGAAATTTTCTTATATACCCATTATGTTTCATGGTTTATAACTAGTCATGTAGGGGAGAGGTACCCTTATCCTCTTCATTTCCCCTCCATGAGGATTTTTAATCCTTGGTGGTTTATAAAATATTTTTACACTATATTGAGTTTAATTATTTGATTTATTGTAACTTTTTTGTAATTAAAACATTCATGTCACACATATATTTATAAAAACTATGATGCAATCCTCATTGAAAAAAATTATTCTAGTTTTAGTAGAAAGTATCTCCATACCCTAATAATAAGAAAATAGGTTATACAAGTGCTGCATGATTTATAATAGACCAGAGTATGGGGATTCCAAAAAATTATTTCCCAATCTAGTGACATGGTGGTGAGAACCATACTCTTGTATTTTCCATTAATTTAATGAATATTTAATAAAAAGGGAATTGAAGACAAGAACCCTTTTTAGGATCTTCTTTGAACTTTTTGACCACATAACGAAATCCTATAGGGTATATAAACCGTAACCTAAGGCTGGATTCACTTTTTAGTCTCTTATTTGACTAGTAATTGATCAAAAATGGACTTAAGGATCAAAATTTATGGATGTTCATAATTGGGAAGGAATTAATACAAAATCTCATTACTAGTTCACCTTGGTTGTGCACCTAGATCACTAGCTTGGTTTCCCTCAGCCATCCAAAGTTGATTCAGCTAAACCCCAAGATTTTCCTATAAATTGAACTCTATAGACTCCATTTTGAGGACTTAGAAGTGTCTTATAGACAAGGTATGATCTAAAATTTCCTTAATAACAATGGCCCTTTTTATAGGTAATCATGTGCCCCAGTTGTTCTTTGGAGTGTATACTAGTTAGAGCCTTCTCCCTAGTCACCCTCGAAGGTCCCCCTACTAAGGAGAGCTTTTTCCCAAGGCCCTTAGTTGGGTAATAATTCACCCATAACTCTATTAGGGAGATATAGTTGCATCTCATATTCTCTTTTTTGGTTAGGGAATGGATAACCCCAATATATGGTGAAATACAAGGGGGAATGTATAATTGGGTTACCCTTCACCTGGGAAACCCTTCACCCAAGTTCCTTCTACAAGGTTAACCATTTTCCTAAGGAATTCCACTTGGGTGAAACATACTTAAGGACCTAACCTTGGGGGACACTTCATCCATGGACATTCAACTTGTTGACCCTTTTCCCAAGGTCCTTACAGAAGGGGGATCCTTTAACCGAGGTGTTCCACTAGGTTAAAGCATACTCAAGGCCCACTACATAGAAAACCCATAACATACAGATCTTATACTTGGGTGACCCTTTACCCAATGTCATTGCACAAAGGAAACAATTTTCCTATACCTCAAACTATGGAAAAGAACATTCAAGGTCATCCACTTGGGCAAATCATCATAGATATGACCTCACTAGGTGTAAACACCTTTGCTAAGAGATCACTAGGGATAATCACCATAGTTAATCCATCGCTAGGGATATATAAATTCCCTGCTACATACATGGGATAGTCATCCTGATAGACTATACCAGAAATAAGAACATTATATATCCATCAAACTACTAGAAAATATTCTATTTGCGACATGTAGTTAACCCATCACAAATTGTCCCTAAAAGGGAATTATTTGTGAAAGAACATTTATTACACCATAAAATAAATCATTCATTATAGAATAAAAGTTCCACGCAAATAAAAATGGTAGATATTCACACAGACCTTGTGTTGGTTAAAAACTCCTGACATTATATTGTTTTTTAAACTATCATTTCCTAGGAAGAATCTATGACAAAAATAATATCTATCACAAATACATTTTATAAAAACTTTTTTACGATAGAGTTAATTCGGTCCCTATAAACCCATCATAGATAATAATAAAATTAAAACCTACACCCCCTTCTTCATCTCCTTCCCCTTTCCCTCTTTCTCTAGAACCAACCATGTTGCATGATGAGAGACCCCCCATCAAGATAATCTTCTATAGATTACATTTTGTAGATCCACATTCAAATCTCCATGGTACAAGTTTCTCTTGTTTCATATTTGATTCATTATTCATTTTTTCATTTTATAGTACAAGATTTAGTTTTGGAATACACTAAGTTAAGAAATTTATCTGATTTTCATGGTTTATTTGGTATTTAGAATTGATATAAATTTATTATTCCCTATTTTATTGTTAATATGGTTTGCATGAGTCATTTCAATTGATTTTTAGTTATTTTTCAAATTTTTTATTTGGATATATATGTGTGTGTGTGTATATATATTAACATGTGAATATATACATATATAAATGTTTTAATAAAATGTGTAAGATTATATATATATGTAAGTCTGTATGTATTTATATAAATATTTTATAAATATATTTGTTTTAAAATAGTGTTAAAATATATTCTATGTATTCATATTAATTATGAAATATTGTAGTATAAATAAATATTATATTGTGAATATATATATATATATACATTTTTAAAAAAATGTAAGGGTTATAATATATATATATATATATTAACATGTGTATATACATACATATATACATATATATATATATAAGTTTAAAAAAACATGAATATTTTTTTTATTTATATATTCATATATTAAAGTTTTAAAAAACATATATGGTTTTTGATATATATACATACATATATATGTATATTTGTTTAAAAAAGATGATAAAATATATTTGATTAAGAAACCATGTCATATATATAGATATTAACAACTGAATATGTATATATAAATGTTTAAAAAAACATGTAAGTATTATTATATATATATCTATGTATGTTTATATAGATTTAATATTTATATTTATTTAAAAAATTTTGGGAATATATTTGATGTATTTATATTAATTAAGATTTCAGGATATATATATATATATTAATTATTGAAAATGTAATAATAATTGAAATATTTAGTAACAATCATTAATAATTTATAATAATTAATAATTAATTATTCAATATTACAAATAAAAATTACATATTATTGTTAAATAAAAATATTATTAATAATTTAAAAATATGAGGAAAATATGATAATTTGTAGAGGAAAAAATACAAAACAATAGTAATTGTTAAAAATTAGTAATTTTTATTATAAATCCAGTTAAAAATATTAACTTATTATAAATAAAAAATAATTATATCAACTATTAATTTTTTTTAAAAAATTGTAATAAATACTTATTTTTTCATACCATGCAAAAAATAACAAAAAATTATAACACCTATTAGAAATTTTTAGTAATTTGTATAAATGTTGTATTATTTAAAATAATTTGTATTTATAATTCATATAAATGTATATATATATATGTATATAATATTAATAAAATAATAACAAGTTTAGCCTCTCGTACACATATTGTGTCGTGCCTAGGGTAAACCCAACATCCCTAATCTAATGGTGATCTCATATTTTGGATACAATACATAGTTATGAAGATATATTAAATTGTTTTAATAAATTGTAATAAAAATATTAAATGAATTACTATTGTGCGTGATGTTAACAAACTCTCAACATACAAAAATATAATGTCACATGTTGGGTAGACCCCAGATCTTGAACCTAACATCGGTCTCTAATTTTTCATACGATACATAGTTTGGGATATTCAAAGTTTTTTATAAAAAATTATATTAAAAATATTAAATAAATTACCCTCTCAAAAAATATTACCAGACACTCAATGCAAATAAATGTTATGTTACACCTTGGGTAAACCCAACATCCCTGATCTAACCGTTGTCTTTAATTTTTGATATGATACACTGTTATGATAATTCTTAAAATTTGTATAATAAAATATAATAAAATATTAAATGAATTACCATGGTGTTTGATGTTACCAATCACTCAACACACACAAATGTTATGTCACATTTATGGTAAATCCCAAATCTCATACCTAACAGTTTTTTGAGATTTTACATACGATGCCCAATTTAAGTGAAACTTAACTTTCTTATAAAAAATTATTATAAAAATTTTAAATGAATTAAACTTGCACACAATGTAACCCAAAAAAAAGAACAAAAATTTTATGTGATTCCTAGGGTAAAACCAACATCTCCTATATAATAGTGGTCTTCGATTTCTGATATAATGAACTATTAGGGACATAGTTCAATTTTTTTTGTAAAAAATCATAATACAAATATTAAATGAATTACCATCATGTGTGATATTATAAAAATATCGATGTTTACAAATGTTATGTTGAATCTCAGGTAACCACACATATAGAAACTAATGGTGGTATTTATTTTTTTATATGATACACTATTTGGGAGTACTTAATTTTTTTATAAAAAATTATAATAAATTTTTTAAATGAATTACTCTCGCATGCAGTGTAACCAAACACTCAACACTAAAAAAACTTCTGCCATGCGTTGGGTAAAACCTATATCATAAATCTAATGTTTGTCTCATATTTATCATATGATACATAATTTTGTAGATATTACATTATTTTTAAAAAATTGTATGTGTGTGATATTATATATTTAATATTTTGATTCTATCTATTTCGAGACTCTAAGAGTCCTGGATTATAGTTCCAACCCAGAACCTCACTCTTATCATATTCTACAGAATATTATATTGTTTTTAAACATAATAAAAATATTCTATTAGTCATAATTAATATTAATAATTCTTCTTATTCTTTTAGATAACTATAAACCTTGAAAGTTGACACTAGTTTTTACTAAGTTACTATGATTAGATAAATCATTACAAAAAATACAAAGGATCTTGTATAAATCATGTATACATTAAAGGTGTTGAAACATTTATATCATTTGCATCATCAAATTTAGAATCAATTTCTAAAAGAACAATTAAATATCTATGTATGAAATGTAATCTTAGGCGATTCGATACATTTGAAAACGTTGGAACTCATCTATTATGTTTGGATATTCAAAAAGATTATATTTTTTGGTATTGACATAGTGAAAAAAATCAGTAGAAAATATAATTTTTTTGGTTCCATATCAATTATTTCATACATTATTATATGAGGATTCTAGTCAATCTATTCAGGAAACAACAACTCAAAATGATATTCTAATGCTGAATGAGAACCTTCTCTCCTTTACAATTTGATAAAATCTCTTGAGGGGGACATATATTAGGGATTTTAGATGAGAAAAAATGAACATGTTTTGAAAATTATGTATATTAAATTAGAATTTGGAATTTCAAATAGTTGTTTCAATATGATATTATTATTGGTCAAATTATTTTTATCCTACTAAAATACATTACTTGTAATTTTCTATCAAATTAAAAGCTGGTACATAATCTGGGTCATAGTAATCATAATATTTATGCATGTTAAAATGATTGAATCTTATAAAATGGTGATTATGAATCATTAGTTAATTTTCAACCATCTTTAGAATCAATTTTTAAATGAGAACAATAATGAAGTCCTATATTTCTTATGAAACATTTGAGGTGTTTTCCAATTACACCTCATTTATAGTTTTTGTTGAAATCTCACAACAGAAATTCTTTGATTATTGGTATAAAACAAGTATTTACATCTTTAGAATCTTAAATCATCAATTTTATGGTGATTCATGGAAAAAATTGATCATATTCAACCTTGTTCTTCTTTAAACCCTCATAACATACATTTGGGTATTTCTAATGATGGTTTTGGTCCATTTAGTTCATACTATAATCAATATTATTGTTGGCCTATTTTCATTATTCCATACAAATTTCTTCCTGATGAGATAACCATATATGTATTTAGAGATATTAATTATATCACACCCAAGTAAGAATATTTAGTTTTTTTGAAGCTGTTAATTGATTATTTTATTTCATTATGGAACAACGGTGTGAATACATTTTATATAGTTGCAGATCAGTATTTTACATAGAAGTGTGCATTAATATGGAAGATCTGTGACTTAATAATGTATGGAATGTTATATAGATAGAGTAAACATTTTATAAAATCATGTTCATTCTGTATGCCTAAAAACCAAGAATTAATTCTTAGCAATTGGAGAAAGAATACTTATATTGACTGCCATCAGAGTGTTATTCCTATAGATCACCCTTTTCAAAGGAACAAAAATAAATCAATAAAGGGTAAAATTAAAAGAGAATAACCTCATGTAATTCTCTTATTTATTTAGTTACAATCTATCATCTCATCATTACCTCATATTTCTTTTGTACCAAATTTAAATGAACAAAAAATAAATGGGTTTTTGAGAGATTATAATTCTGTAAATTGGAGTATTTTTTGGGACCTTCCATATTGGTATGATTATTTTGTTCTTCATATGTAAAATATAATTTATATTTAGAATAATTGTTTTGGTAAATTATTTTATACCATGTTGGAAACACCCAGAAAGAACAAAGATAATGTAAATGTATGGTTAGATCTTTCCCAAATTTGAAGTCATCCTGAACTTGAATTATTTGAAGATAAAAGATCTCAAAATTTAATAAATCCAAAAATAGATTGTGAACATTATAAATAAATTTAATTATTATTCTATAAATAGATTTGATATTTTATGTTACTAGATGTTTATACTTCTAATATGTCTCATTACTTCAAAAATGGGCGTATTAGAAAATTTAAAAGTTATGACTACCATGTCATAATGGAAATATTACTACATGTTGGTCTTAAAGGGACATTAAATTCTTTAATCTGGTATGTTTTGACCAAAATATCATATTTCTTCTAAGATAATTATGGGATAATAATGGGTTATGACGAATTTATTATGCTACAAAAAGAGTTTGTTTTTATTTTATATAAATTAGAGAAAATATTCCCTATTGACTTATTTAACTCAATGGAAAATTTAATATTTCATTTTTATTAAGAAGATAAATGTGGAGGACTGGTAAAATGTTTTATGGATGTACCTGCTTTAGTGATGTACGAAAAAGTTAAATAAAAAAAATACATAAATAATAATAAATTGAAGGGTCAATTGCAGAAGCGTACTTTTAGGAGGAAATTTTTGAATTTTTTCTCCTATTATTTTAAATGAGAATATCCTTCAAAAAATAACTGGATTAGTCACAAAGAGATAAATGTTGATGATTTCAAAGAACATCAATTTTCTATTTTTAATTATCCCATGTTTTTAGTAGTTATCCAGAATTATTAGTTCCAGATGAATAACTCTATATAGATCATGCATATATTCTGCTGAATTATCAATAAATAACATGATTTTTTTCAGTAAGTACTACTTTTGTTATTTTTTAAAAAAAAATTTATAATAGGTACCTTTATTTACATTAATCACTTTTTAGATTATATGATGACCATACAAAATAAAATTTATAGAAATTTTATCTATTACTCTTGAACAATGTCATCAATTTTTTTTAATATTGGTTTTGGTAAGTAATGTTTCTTTCGATGGAACAATAAATAATTTTTTAATAAAGTCTATTGTTAATAATTTTTATTGTTTTTAGGAAATGTAACATAAAAATAAAATTAATATTCTATTGTGTGTTCTTAATAACTCTCCATCAAAATTGGTAAAATATTATAATGGTTATGTGGTTGATGGATTTCGATTCCATACTTGTTTATATGGTGACTCAAAGAAATAAATGAATAGGGGTGTTTTTTTGAAAGGACATAATACTAAAGAAATTTAATTTTTCTTTTATGGTATACCAAATGAAATAATTGATTTATGTTATATGGGACCTAATTATGTACCAATTTTTAAATATTATTTGTTTTATATTGATCAAGGGTAGTGAGTTCATCCATGAAATGGAGTCATTGAAATTAAATATAAAAATCATCTTGCATCAAATGAACCATTTATGTTGGAACATCAAGAACATAAATATTATTATTAAAGTTAATGTTATGTTTTGAGAGATTTGAATGATTAGTAAATTGTAATAAAAATTAAATCATGTGAAAATCATTGTATTGAAAATGAAAATGGTAATGTTGAAGTGAAATATATTTACATTTTTGAAGAGACATCCCAAAATATATCTCTTACCAGAAGTGATACAAATATCGATGATGACACCCACTAGTTAAGGGATAATGATATTGATAATGTTGATGAAGTAATTTGGGATGATGAAACTGAAATTCATGAGGAATTTGATGATGGAGAAAATAAGGATAAACAAAATTTCCTCGATGAAAATGGTGAATAAGATGACAATTGATGTATTATATTCATGTATTTATTATTATTGTATATATTATATTTCTATTATCAATTATTTATTGGTAAGAGTGATTGTTTTAGATGGATAGTCTCGATGATCTATTCTATTCCTTTACTGATTTCAATAATTATTAGTTTTTTATATTTGATATTTTTATTAAAATTTATTCCTAGGTAATAATATTACATCATGCATGATATTTATTATTATTTTGATATTTCATATATGTATTAAAAAATATTTATAGGTTAAATTATTTTGTTTTTGTATTTATTTATATGTAATTTTTATATTCTGGTATTTATTAATTTTTTATATTTGGTGTCTTTATTAAAAATATCTTACAGATAATATTATTATATTCTAGTATTTATTAAAATTTTATATTTGAGTTTTTTATTGATTTTTTTACATGTTAGATTATTTGTTTAATTTGGTTAGAGATTCTTTTGATGATCTATTTTTTCTCTCTCACTAATGACAAAATTCATAAGGATGATCCCCATTCATCAGATACATAGGATGCTACACTTATTATGTTGGCATACAGTCTTGCTCAATTAATGATTTGAGTCCCTATTTTAGTGAAACACAAATATCTTTATTTTTCTGGTTGTTGAGGGAGGTATGTTTAAATGTTTAAGAATTTTATTTTATATTATTATCTTTATTTAATTTGTTAATAATATTCTGGTTATTTTTTTATTTTCACAATTTTATTTATTTAGATGTTGGCCAAGCTAACATGATTCTAGGAAATTATTTTCTGATCCATGGGTGTCATGTGATCAGGTTCCCATCATTGTGCATCACCATATGCTCGACCTCTACATTTTATATTATTAAATAACATATAATTTTTAAAATTTATTTTATTGTACACATATAGATTTTAATTATCCTATGAAAATTATGGTCTTTGATTTCTGATATCCTAAGAGATCCCATGTACGAGGCATGATATATTTGTATACATGGGGGTCTCCATTGGTTTTTACACAACCTTAGAATTCGATATATGGATAGAGATTCTACTAGTATTTTAAAATATTATTGAATCTCCCATGAACTTAGGTATATTTCAGCTCAGGTATGAGATATATTATTCTACTACTAGTTATGAGATATTTTTAGGAGGAGATAGTTATCTAGACATCCGAGTCGGGGGAGGAAGTAGGTCACACATACATTCATAGGTTGTACATTTGGCATAAATCAACGACACATGGTATGTGACATTATTTATTAATGTATATATTCTTCAACTGTAAAATGTTTATCATATTATATAAATTGCTACTAACCACTATATTATAGAGTTTTAATTTTATAAGATGATGTATACTAATCCTCACACAAGAGAACTTGTAGGTGACCGAAAATTCCATATCATGGTTAGTATTTTTTTTAAAAAAAATTCAAAAATATTAATTTTATTAGTATTCTAATTTCAAAATATATTTGAATAAAAACTATTAGGCTATGAATTCTCATTTATTATAGAGTTAAATCAAGAGTGAAGAATATTCCACTGATGATTCATGTTTCATTGAGGGGGACTAGATATAGGAAACTTTTCATGATGTTGAGGAAGGTTAGGTTATTTGGATTGGTTCCTGACCAGAACCTTCAAGTTATTATGGTACTTCTGTGATGTCATTAGTGAGAAAGAAGGGAGATCATGGAGTTTTTTCATTTCTTTTGTCATCCACTACACAGTATGAGGAGGGGTTAATAGATCAAGATGATAAGATATAACAGATACAAAGAGAGAGAGATAGAGGAGCATGAGAAGCAGTATAGGACATATGGAATGACATTGGTGTGTATGTGACAGCTTGTGTGTGGCATTGGTATGAGGTTTCCTCCACATTATACTTCGAGTGATCCTTCTATAATTGAAACCAATTGATGATTTGTGAGGTTTTATTTCAATTTTTTAATTTCTGGTGAAAAACATATTATGTTTGAAATTATGTATTACATTTATTCTTTTTTTAATTTTTTTTAATTTTTTAATAATATTTGTTTTTTAAAATTTTCTTATTTTATTATTTTTCTTCAAAATATTATTTTTTACAATAGACTAATCTTTTTTCATAAATAATATCAATTGCGACGGATTGGATTAATTGGTCATTTAAAAAAATTTAAGGATTATTTATGACAGTTAATTAATATGTTGTAATTATTTTTTATTTATGATGGGTCACTGCAAATAACCAAAATTACGATTCCATTTTTTGAGATGTCTAATTAGAGATAGAATCCCATTGGAAATGACTTTTTATGATGGTATTTCATCACTAATTCACTATCACAAAAAACTGAAACTCTATTAGCATGACTAGGGTTAATTACTAATTCACAAAGGTATCACTCCTTGGCACCAATTCACATTGGTATCACAATTTATAAATCATCCTTAGAACATACACCTAGAGTCATTATAACCCTATTTATTTTAATATTATTCTTTTGTTAAAATTCTTCTCATGGTTCCCCAAAATTCTATGAATCAAGGCACTCATCTTGGTATAAAAACACACTTTCACTAGTACCCTTTCTAGAGTGAACAATATCTAGGCCTCCTATAATGTGTAATCTAAGAATATAAAAATTCATCACCCTCATTATATTAACAATTTAAACAATCGGATGGGAAACTATATTTTGTCCTCCTACTAGGAGTAAGACCCAATCCTTCTTGTATTCACCTTAGTCACTTACTAGGTCATGCTTCTTAGAGAAGGTCATGCACAATCCCCACCATCCTCTATTGTTTTCTCTCTTTTTTTACACATGAATCCTATATGGGCCTCACACTTGGTGTAATACCCAACAATACCTCAAAAGAAAGCATCAGTATTTATGCCTCACCCCCAATATTATTGTCCCTCATTTCAGAAAATAAGAATCTCACTAGGGAAAATCATGTGGAATTCCTAATAAATCATATTTTGGGTATTTATACTTATCATTGTCGATATTACATTATCGATTATTTATCAAAATATGCATGAATCACATGGTTTAGAGATTTGGTCTATAGTTCTATTAGTATAGTTGAGATTCGTTACTTGAATGACCTTGAATTCTATGATTCTTAGCTCTACACTACATAATTAATGTCCTTACTTCAAGACGTTGAACTGAATATACTATTCCTCAAATATGACCTTAAACTATTTCAATTGAACTATGTGAAATTTGATTCCTATAAGCTAGGATACATAGGAAACCTCTTTGAGGTTCAAACCCAACAACCCAAATATATATCTTGTACCTACTTCTATGTATAAGAACCAATGATATATTCAGATATATTGTTACCAAAATAGATGAAGAACCATTATAGAAGTTCAGGTGTATACCCTAACTAGTTTCCTATTTTATCCCCTTTTATGACATATGCTTCTCACATGGGCCTCCTTCTCAGAGTAAGTGCCAACCTTATATATCTTCTTCTTACAGGATCATCATAAGTAACCAATGCGATGAGAATGAGATTACACTATCCTTCCTCATGTGAATTTCTTGAGGAAATAATAATAACCCTACCCAAGGAGACTGGTATTGGACCCATTAAGTGATGATCATGAGAAAGATTCATGTTGAAGAGAATAAGGTGAATAATATTTTTCTGTTGAAAATAATGGGAAGAATCTAGTGATGATTCTAGGATGATCTATCATCTCTCATTTTATGGGCATGGGCTTCCATAATAACCTAACATGGGAAAGATAACAGGGGATACCTACTTATTATAATCCCCAATCAAACCTTCTTCTATTTAGCTACTAAAAATTAAAAATAAATAGAATGGTATTATTTGACATAAGTCCCACACCAAACATTTCTAGGCACCCTTCTTCCTAGTAGTTCTTACTGCGTGACATTAAAATTCCTAGATCCATCCTCACAAATGAACTTAAACATTTTCACTTGAACTATATGTTATTTCATTCATTTAATAAGGGCTTGCATGATTCCTCTTCAAGGTTCAATACCAACATCATAAAACCTAAAACCTACTTAGATGAAGATAAACTCTAGAGGTCCCAAATATCTGACTTTAAACCATAACATCACATGTTAATAAGAGAAGTATGTAGAACCTTTAACACACATATATGTTCCCAAAAAACATGGTTTTGATTAGACCATTAGCATAGGGTTTACCAGTCCCATACTAGAATTTGATAAAGATTCAATAAAACATGGAAAATATATTATAGAATCTAAGAGTGGGAAAGAATATTGTTAAAAGGGTGTGATCAGAGAGATGTCCCACCCTCTTAACCAATTTATATTTAGTATAACCATTGGTAAAATACCCTAGTGTCCGCCTAACTTTGGTAAGCATGTTTGTAATGATTATTCATAGAAAACCATCACAGATCAATAAGAGCATGGTAGTTTTGTCAAAAAACAGAATGGTGAACCCAATGTGAGTCCTTTATCTTTGAAATTTAACAATTGACTATTCACTCTTACTTGTGATGCTGCATTTGTGGGTTTCTTGTTCATATTAACCTTTTAGGATCATTGAGACTCTCTTAAATCTAAATTCCATTCCAGAATACACTAATAAACTCCAATATAATTAGATATGTAGGAAGTAACTATAAGACACCTCAAGATATTGTGCATAACTATATGGAACATCAATCATAGGCCTTGACAGCCATGGAAACCATGGTTCTGAGGACCCAAAATACATTTTTTATGACCCAATACCTCTAGAATCTAGTTGTAAACTCACCAGTATTAGAGTATCATAAAAATGGATGCATCTTAACTATGATGGTAGTGAAAAAAATTATTCACGAGATGAACCACCACAGACTGTCCTACTAATAAAAACTTTCAAAGAACCCATTGGCCCCTGGTGCCACATCTAGCTACATTATGATCCTATCCCCATAGAAAAACAACCCATGAATTCCCTATCTTAGTTAGGATAAAGAGGGAACCCAACATGATAATGAAACTACCCATAAACTATCTAGGATGTCTCCAATCCACCATAGACATTACCACTAATGTATGACTCCATAAGTTTCAGATAATTCTATGTTGGATTTAATCATTTGGACCAAGTAACCCACAATGAGATACCTCTAGGTGAATTGAACCACTATAACTACATCATAGATCTATTTTCAGGTTACTTATATTGAATTTGAGTCCTATCGACATATACTGATGTTGTACTAGACCAAATACTAGTTCACCAACCGCTAGAAATGTCAAACTATGTCATGATAGAACATAGAAACTACAATTCCCTAACGTGAATCCCAGCCCATAGGATTGAAGGGGGGGTAATCATTTCTAACCTTATGTTCATATTATATATCATTATATGTGTAGTAAAAAAACATTGTTATATATATTCATTCTCTATGTAAATCCATGTTTTCTACCACATGTTTCACATCAGTAAATGTCCTCACTTTTGGACCAACTAACACTGTAATACAATATAATCTCGAATAAGAATTTTGTATGGAGGAATTTATGACCAACCCACTACTTGAAAATTCTAAAGGTGTGTCAGTTAAATATAAGATAGACCAGTTCAAAGACAAAACTTAGAACATGAGTATATCAATTCAAAATTAATTCAGGAAAAAACCCTATTATTTTTAGTTTACATGATAGATCTAACATTCATCACTTTGCTGACCCACTCCAATAGGTGTATATTTTCCAAACCCAAACATGCATAATCAAGACACCCCATCAATTTTAAATCATATCAACCAAATTATTTGAATGTAGGACCAATTGATTCTCAGGAGTCCCCACTAGTTGAGCGACATCAATTTCCACTTCAAGAAATCAACTCAAGTCCAAATCAGTTAGCGGTATCCTAGGAATTACTAGATGCTATCACCACATGGATCGATTATCTATAAGGATAATTCACACTACTATAACTAAATAGGAATCGATATTTAGAGTGGGAGGTTTCAACTCTTTCACCACAAAACTTTTGGAATTTAATATTCTCAAAATTTTATTGAATTGGTGATCCAAAATAGTATCTCACCCATTTCACTTCCCATTGAGGCCCAATGTTGGGAACCCCAGATATAGAATAACATTCCAAGATCAGATACTTAGTAATGAACTTGGGATTCCCCACATTTTGTTCATAAAAAACCTTATTTTTTGGAAGTATTTCATGATTGGAAGATCTACATCAGAAATTAATCTAATAATTTTTTTTATGTTAAAGAAAAAAAGCATCTTAGACCTCTCTAAATGAAAAAAACTGGTGGATGAGAGAGTTACAAATTTCATTTCAAAATGGTAGGGTTCAATATACTTTTAAAAAATAGATATTCCATGGGAATAATTACATGAGATTTGTATAGAGAGAGTACATGATGATTTATCAACTATGCTTATACACCTCAAGTATCATGGGGGATTCTAAGAGTTTGTGATGGAAACATAATTTATATAGGATGTTATTAATATATCGAAGGAAATATATTATCAAGTAACATTGTCACAAATGATAAAATCAGGGAATGTAAAAGAAGTTACTGTAACCCTGAAACCAAATAGGTTAATAAGAAGTGTCTTTGAAATTTGGAAGAATAAAATTTATTCCTTCCACAATGATCAGGTTCTGGGGTACTTCACCTTTTCATCGGAATAAAACCTCATCAACCTTTAAAAAATCCATAATATATAAGAATATTGGAAAAATGATTACACATATTGTTTTCCTTACCTTTATATTTCATGTCACATGATCTAGGAATTATTTATCATTAAAGATATACTATAGAAAATAATTGATAATGATAATGTGACTTTAGAGAATTTGGTGGTGATTTTCAAAAAGGATTAATACATTCTACCTAAATGAGGATGTGAATAAAAGAAGCCCCAACACAGAAATATGTTGAACATTAATGTATTTAGGATCTAGAATTAAGTGGATCATGCACCCACTATTATCAAGGCATGCATGAGTCAATCGGTCCCAATTAAAACTCCCTTCGCACCTTTAACCTCAATAGTATCAACTTATTAGCTAGCCTAGACTCATATAGACTATATTCCCCCATTATTGGGAACATGATCCCTGATCCATCAATCATGACATTGGGAGTTGACCTAAAAAATGGGAAACTCTACTAATAAGGAACATAAATTGACATATGTTTCCATCCAAATTGTTTCAAATATGACTAAATAATTATCACCTAGTTTTGATGAGTGCTCTCTTAGTAAGTTGATCATGTAGTCCTACAATCATCAAATACTCAATAGGTGGTCTGATCCCCTACTTTGAATTGTTGTTAAGAAGTGTTTAGTGATACCTTATCTACCTCCAAAGAGGAAATTATCAACCATGGTGATGATACTGAGATCTATATTGATAGATAATGTGGATGATTTCAATATAATATCCACAAAATGAGGTCCATGTTAATAATCCCTTCACAATTCACTTACTCTCCCATTTAAAATGGAAAGGGTATAATTATATCTTAAAATTTTTATCCCCCTAAATATGATAATCCCACATATAATGAAGTGCAGATTTCCAAGTATGATTAGGAAAATAAGGATCTTTAGGAAATAATTATAGAGTTTATTCATAGTTAATATAACTATAATGAAATTCAAAATCCTCTTATAGAGGTCCTACTTATAATGAATTACCATATCTTATATGACTGGGGTTATTTTAATATTTTTTAATGCCTCACTAAGTGAATTTTGGACATCCTTCCACCTCATCGCAACACACAATGATGGGGAAATTTTCGTATCTTTCACCCTATCATCTGGTAAATTATAGAAATCATTAAACCTTGGTATCTAACACACTATTCTCAATATAATAAGATTCCCTATTTCTATAGGTGTTAAGATCGATGTGCTGGTCATCAGTAACTTCAAAATTATCCCCTTAATTAATCAAGAATTAGGTACAAACTCCCAGATATAAAGTTTGATAATGTTACCTTATCAATTGTGTGATATATTAAAAAAATATGAAGGATATTTATTTTATATCCCTCAATAAAAAATAATTAATGTGTAATCCTTTTAACTAGAGAAAGTGCTTAGGTATTTCACCTTGTCCTTGGAAAATATCTTGGTCAATCTCCTGAGGATTAAGAGAAGGATTCCAGAAGGGATATACTTGAGAGTCCCTTACAATTACTTCCCCTACCATTTAGTTCTAAGGAATATAATCAAGTGGTAATATATCACTAAATAACGGATTTGTTAGAAGAAATATGATGGGATATTAGATCCCCCCATAACTGAAACATATCTTCTTCCATCAGAACACCTTGTACACAATGTCTAAAGTGTGAAAGGGATTCAGATCCCCCCATATCTCAAAAGTATATAAATCATAGTCTATTCTTTATATCATAAGAATATGTACACATATTTCACCTATTCATTAGAGTATGACATCCTTGAGCACCCGAAGACCAAGATACCCATGAAGGAAGTCAGGAAGGATAAATTATTATCGCTACCCTAAAATCCTGGGATATATTATTTATGGATACTTTTAATTGAAAAACTATCTCCATAAAAAATTAGATGGAGGCCTGGTCGAGTTAGATAATCCCAAAGCTTGTGACTCATGTTTGTGAGTCATTCTCAATCACCTAATGAAACATGAATCTTGATGAATAATGTTAGTCCCACATCCTTACTACACGAGGTTACACTATATGAACAAATATTTATCACATGGAGTTAAGTTGTATGACACAAAAGTATATGCTATATGACTTTAATCTACACAGAATATCATTATATAATCCTAAAATTAAAATTCTTTGTCCAATACAATTATACATGACTCTAAAATGATTGGATTTTGTTTCTCCTATATGAAGTTAAAATGCATGGAATATGGTTACTTTGTGGGACATTACTTCCCTTATATATATAAGATATATCAACATAGATGGTTTCTGTTTTAATGGTATCACAAACTCAGAAGGAGTCTTTTTCAGTGTACTTGAACAAGGATAGAGCTATATTTTCTCATCAGGGAATTGAGGCCTCATACACATTATGTCCCTTTTCTTATCAAGAAAGAACCGCTATTTATTTCATGGGAAATTAACTGTATATGAGCTTGGTCTATGTAAAAAATTTAAATTCCATTATCCCTTTGCAATAGTATTTTTCATATAGGGATATTTTATAAAATCTACCCATGGCTAGCTCTCTATATCTACAAGATACATATTGATGCCTATATACCTTACCTTCAGACTAGACTTTGAATTATATCACTATTATATACTCTTTTAAGGTAGTTGATGTGACATTCCAACCATGTCTCATCAAGATCTATTTTTACTCTTATGAAATATGATATATTTTAAAATTTCCACTTATTTCTCACAATGATCATGAATCACATGAGATTAGAGATCATGGTTAATTATCTCAATTATTATTTTTTATATGTATCACATCCAAGATAAGAGAATTAAATTCCTAGCTATATGAATTTTAAAAAATATAACATATTTGTTATATCCTACTATAATTAAAACTATTTGGATGGTTCTATTCTATATGGACAAAAATTTAAAAAACCTCAACATCTATGTTTGATCTTAATATACATAGGATACCTACTCCATTTTATTTTAAATACATAGTTAATAGTAATCCCAAATAGACCTTATGTTATGGTTCAACTGTTATATAGTTGTATGGACGAATTTTTACAGAAATTGTGATAAATTTCAATTTTATCTCATTGTTTTGGAATAAGATGGAACTATGGACCCCCTCCTTATTCTGGTCATCTTTCAAAACATGAATGTTATCTCCTATTTTATATGATCCAAATATATTTGTGGAAATTCATATTAGAACAATGTGTTGATTAATTCCTATTCCTATAGAATACATAGTTATACCTAGAATTTATAAAATAGTTATAGCCATATAAAAATCGAAACACCCAAACATTGACTTGGTTTTCAACTATTCACTCATTCTTGTTGGACCTTTTAATTACTTTTAGGTAATATGAGTTTATCAAAATTTTTTTTTGTAACTCAATTCATTAATAAAACCAATAAAAATTCCTTAATATATGACCATATATTGTACATCATCTTCTTCCAAACCACATGACACTAGAATGTATGGTTAAAGTCAATCCTAGCTATACACTATTTTATAGTATGATTATTCTTCCAATTGACCATTATTTCTCACACCATGCTTGAATCATGTGATCTTATAGGTTTCATATTTTCATTTTTATTAGAGTCATTAGGATTAATCATAAAATAATACAGGGTGACCAAATACTTTGTCACATGGAACTAAATTACATTGAACTATTTCCTTAACAAATAACACCAAACTACACAAAATTTCCACCCTAATTGTATGATGCTAAAAAAACTTATATAGACCATTTTATACAACCTTAAGCTACTTAGAGTAGCTTACTCTATATATACTAGTTTTTTTAAGAGAGTTATATATTCATATATGAGCATTTCCATCAATGGGACTCACCTATAATCCAATAATGGATGAATGTGAAAAATACTGTTATTGTTCAAATTCTCTTTTCATGTTTTGTTCCTCCTTTTATAACTTAATTCTAACAGACACCAAGTTAACCTATCCCCTATATCATCCACATTAATACCCATGGAAATATTTAATTGATATGAGCATATATATTTCTCTTATGTAAGAGCTAGATGAGTGAAAATCTATTCCTGAAAAGGTCCTTATCGTACAACCTCCAACTATATGGAAAATTAATCCTTATTATATAATGTTAAATTTAATGAAACAAGTCATTTTTGTATGAAATTAAAAATTATAATACACATACTCACCGAATGATGTTAAAATACATGAAACGGGTCCCATCTATATGACCTTGAACAATGTGACACCTCACCCCACCCAACATGACATTAAAATTTCTTATAGTGTCCCACATTATTGTTCCAAATTGTTAACCTGCATGAGGTCCATAATCATGTAAGAACCATCATTGTGTGGTTTATTCTGCATGCCCTCTTGAATTAAGATATGAAAAATGTTCAATTTTATCCCTATATACGAGTTAAATCTAAGAAAACATTATCTTTTAAGAACTACATGTGGATTAATTTATATTCCCACAAGATGGGTAGTGATTCCTAGTTCTCTAATCTAATGCCTAACCATAGTTTCACATTCTTGATTTCCTCAGTCACATGAAATTAAACTAAAAAACATATAGTATATCCCCTATAACTATAAAAATTTTATAAAGGTAAATTAAAGAATAAATTAATGAATAAAAAATATTCCCCTATTATATATTGATTCCTCACTCTATTTTTTATGATATTTAACATACCGCCTCTTAAAGTAGGGTGCATTACTCCAACCCAAATTGTGTATCTTGTGGATGATGGTGTAATCAAGGAATGTTAAAAACTTTTTTAGACATACCTCATTCTTCTCAACTGGTTCACACCCAAATTTACCCAAGAGAAGAAGGGTAGAACGGTCCTTGTAGTGTAGCTTGGGTTGTCGATTCCACAGAGACCTAAGAAGATACCTAAGGTACACAACCTAAGGGATGGATTTTTGGCTATGAAGTGGCCAACATGGATTTGTTTTTAAGTGTTTTGGGAGAAGAATAATAAGCTTAGTTGAGTTCAATTATAATGAAATGGGTTGATCTTAGGGTTACTCTTGGGTGGATTGAATACATTTTATTTCTTTAGACAAATTTATGGTTTTATTAATTCTTGATGAAACCATTCTTCAAAATAACACTACCTTCATCATTTTCTAGTTAGATACTAACTAAACTCAATTACTAGTCACCAACACACTTAGAGAACCAGATTCATGATCTCTCCAAGGTATATGGTCAATTTAGTAATTGGAATTAGCTTTTTCAAACACAGTGAAGATGAGGAGCGAAAATAATTGAAGAATGGATGTCTTGAATTATTTAACCAATTAACAACAATTCGTGCATTAAATAACATTCAATACAGCCTTTTCATCTTCCTAAGATCAACCCATTAAATGGTTAGCCCTCCATTGATGATATGCTATCAATGGTGGGCGGAAGACGGCTTACAAGAATTGAATTGAAGAGATTAAAACCGCGGAAATAACGAGCACTCCTCCGTGTGTGTGAATGGAATTCACACCTATGTATGAACTATATCACCAAAAAACAGAGTTATAACTGTTCTTTTGTGATTTTAGAGATTTAAGTATAGAAATTGGATGAAGATAAGAGAAGTAATTGGATTAAGAACTTAGAAATACAAAAAGAAACTTACATGGGGAAATGAAAGCATTACAATGAAAATTGAGCATAATAACATTACATGAAAGAAATTATATGTTACTCCTCAACAAAAATGCCTTAAATAGGAAATTTTGGTTCCTTAGGTTGGGATCCAACAGTCCAAGTCATCCCAATCAATGAGGGTAGGCATAGGTGGTGGAAAGTAGGTGGAGAGGAGACTTCTCCACCCTTGACCCGAGATGGCATCCGGCTTGCATCCACTTGACAGATCCGCTTCATAGTCCTTCTAGATGGCCGATTTGGAGTGGGACATAGAAGACAAAAATGATTCTCCAGATGTCTTCTAACAGCCTGTACAATATCAGCCCAATTTACGGTGGGGTTCGGGAGATATGGAAGATTCATTGGGATGACATTCTGGGCCGCAGATTCTGGCCCAGATTCTGATCTTCCATTTGGGCTGCCTTGATCACCATCATGGATACCGAATTAGCACTTTGGCCTGAAGAATTATTTGTTCCCATGTATGTATTCTATCATAACAAGAAATTTGGGCTTCATTGGTCCAGTATTGTGGGACCCACATCCTCAACAGTGGGTTGGTGTCCAATCTGCCTTCACCAGAATTGTCTCCTTTCATCACCAAATATCTTCATCATCCTTTATGAATATTTCCTTTCTCCCTGAATGAGAAACATTTAAATTTGAAGTGAAGATACATTTCCAAAAATATAATATTAAAACATGAATTATTACATTCAATAAAATCAGATGAGTCATTGGGCCTAAATTGGTGTACATTAGGCATGAAGTGCACAATTGGTGAGAGTGAATGTTTAAAATTAAAATGTACTAACTCAGGCCCATATGATCAAAAATGAACTTTTAATCCCAATAAAATTTAATTATAAAATGTGTTTTGATTGTCTAATCACACCCCCCAACTTGAGATTTGCTAGTCCCGAGCAAATAACTCAATGATTATGAAAATCAAATTCCCTTTTCCAAAAACATATTAATAAACAATGCTCACCAAAATACCTCATACCAAAAAATTATGCATCCCATCAAAATCATTTAATACAATGTAGGTTCTAAAGCATAACCCAATCCCAAGCCCATTCTTCTGATCATATTCAATACCACATTCCATCTAATTACAATTAATCATGATGATGTGTTGTGTGTCACAATAGACATGGGGGTTCATTTTTATTCAAGGGAGAAAATATGGAAGCGCTAGGTGGAATCAAATTTTAATATTAATATGAGTATTAATTTTTTCTTTTATTTTTTTGCAATGTTTCCATGGTTATTGAAATTGCATTCAAATGAGTCAACCCTTGTAGTGAGACTTTGCCGATGACTCCCAGGCTCAAAGGCCTTAGGGCACCAAGTGAAGCCCACATACTCGGGCATCATCTCGAGTAAATTCATTCAAAAAAAAATTCGAATTTCCACAAATATAGATAAAATTACCAACTCTGGGCCAGACAACTATGGAGTCACGATCGCCAAGTGCCGAAAGCCACACATTAAGTCATTTCATTTCTCTATGCGCAAATTTATTGTTGTTTTTTTTTGTTTTTTTACACCTCTTTTATATATGTATATATATTTTTTAAAATAATGATATTAAATTTAAAATGATCACCAAAACTATGCTATTTATTATGGGACCCCAAGAATTCAAATTAATACCCCACAATCCAACGGATGTGCAATGTGAATTTTTTTTATAAAAATTGGATGAAAATGTAACAGTGAAAAATCACATTAGATAGCCACACTTTCCGAAATTTTATGCTCATGAACTTAAACATGTATTAAAATCAGAATCATGGAATACAAAATTATTTAATATTCAGTTTTCAAGGTTTGCAATGTGTAATAACATGTTCAAGTTTAAGGAAACTTTCCATTTAATTAACACGCACATTTTATTGCTCTATGTGATTGATTTTTATTTTCACCTCCCCCAACATAATATAACACTGTCCCCAGTGTTTAAAGAAAATATAATTTAGAAGGGGTAGAGGCAGAAAATAGGACCATAGAACAATTTCTCCTAATATTTGATGTTGAAGTTTGTGATGCTCTCATTTAATCCCTTGGTCTCCATGTCAATTGAAGAATCCTCATGGTAGTGTACGCTTGTACTCTTATGATTTCCCTGAAAATCCATCAAACTTGGAAGCCCCGTCGTAGTTCAGTGGTAGGCGTGCGCCCCTGTCTCCCTTTGGTCCCAGGTTCGAGTCCCGTGGCTTCGCCGGACATGACGGGGTTTGACCCACGTCCTACGGTGTGTCACTTTTTTTTACAAATTTTTTTTTGTTTTGTTGTTTTGTTTTTTTAATAATAATAAAAAATAAAATAAAATAAAATAAAAACTTACAAACACCTATATTATTGATACATTGTCTTCTTTTTAATTTCTGGGTAAGATAATACTCAGGGATCACACCGTGTAACACAGATGAATACGGCGCTCCCCTTTCATACCCATCCATACTCATAAGAGAAGAACATGTCAACAATATGAGGTAAAATTATATCAAATTGTTTTTCTAAAAAAATTGATTAAAACAATAAAGTGATTGTAAATTTAAAAATTATAGGTTGCTTCCCATTCAACGCTTTGTTTAACGTCGTTAGCTCGACTTAAACCCCTAATTGATTAATTGTTTTTTTCATCAAAGGTGGGTTCACTCAGGTCTACATCAACTTCATGTTTTTGGAATGGTTCTATGAATGGTTTGACTCTATGACCATTAACTTTAAATATTTGACCATTGGTTGGATCTTGAATTTCAACAGCCCCATTGGGGTACACCTTATGCACTATGTATGGACCAGACCATCTAGACCTCAACTTTCCCAGGTTCAAATGAAGTTTAGAACTATAGAAAAGCACAGGTTTCCCTGGTTCAATGTGTTTAGTTTTAAGATTCCTAGACTGGTAGGCTTGAACATTAGCTTTATTGATCCTTGAATTTTCATAAGCCTCTATCCTAAGTTCCTCAAGATCGTTTAGATCCAATTTCCTCTTTATTCCAGCCAAAGAAATTTCAAAGTTCATTTTTTTGATTGCCCAAAAGGCCTTATGCTCAATCTCCACAGGCAAATGGAATGCTTTACCATAACCAAAACTATATGGGGACATTCCTAGGATGGGTTTAAATGCTGTTCGATATTCCCATAGAGCATCTAAGAGTTTGCTCAACCAATCTTTCCTAGATGGATTAACAGTTTTCTCAAGAATTTTTTTGATTTCTCGATTGGCTAACTCAGCTTGACCATTGGTTTGTGGGTGGTAAGCGGTGGACACTTTTTGATAAATTCCATACTTCTCCATGAGTGATGAGAATGGGAGATTGCAGAAATGAGTTCCACGATCACTAATGATAGACCTAGGAATCCCAAATCTAGAGAAGATTCCCATCATGCACCACTGGAAGGTTCCAGGGGCATTGCATAACCCGAACGACATGCGTTTGAAGGCAAAGGTGCCGAATGGACAGGTGAAGGTTGTCTTCCCTTGATCCTCCAAGGAGACCTCGATTTGATTGTACCCTGAGTACCCATCTAGGAAGCAATAGAATTGATGACCCCCCACTCGCTCGAGGACTTGATCAATAAAGGGCAAGGGAAAATGGTCCTTCTTGGTACAAGAGTTGAGATTCCTGTAGTCAATACAGACTCTCTATCCACTACTCAACCTAGTTGGAAGAATTTCCCCATCCTTATTAGTGATCACAGTGATTCCATCTTTCTTTGGGATAACTTGAATTGGGCTTACCCACTCACTCTCAGCTATGGGGTAGATGATACCAGCTTTTAACAACTTAAGAAGTTCTTTCCTTACAACATCCATAAGATTTGGATTGAGTCTCCTCTGAGGTTGACGACATGGTTTGGATTAAGATTCAAGAGTAATCCTATGAGATCCAATAAGTGGGCTAATCCCAGGAATATCAGACAGGGACCAACCAATGGCTTTCTTGTGTTTCCTAAGGATATCTAGAAGCATCCCCTCATGATTGGCTTCAAGAGAAGAACATATAACTATAGGATGTGTTTGATTTTCCCCTAGGAAGACATACTTGAGGGAAGTAGGAAGTTCCTTCAATTCAAGATCTGGTTGGTTCAAAATTTCAGCAGAAGATTGGGGCATTGGATCAAGATCAAATTTGTTTCCAAGATTTTCAGATTGAATTGATTCACCATGTGTAGAAGTTTCAGCCACAAGATTGTATTGACCTGGGTTAGGGAAGGGAGTTTGAGTTGTCTCCATGAATGTGGTTTCCTGAAAGGTTTCACTGATTTTTGGTCATAAAACATCATCATAGGAGCAATTTGAAAATGATTCGAGCCAAGGAGATAAACTTCCTTTATGTGAACAAATGAAATCAATCTCATCCTGACTTAAACATCCATCAAATATTTCTTGATGTTCTATGGATTCATTTTTAATTATTCCTAACATGTTTACTTCATGAATGTACTCATCATCTCCTATTTGTGAGCTTGCATTATAGATGTTCAAGTCTAGACTCATGTTCCCAAAGGTGATGGTCGTGTTCCCATTTCGGACTCGAATAACAGAGTTGATTGTTTCAAGGAAAGGACGACCAAGAATGATTGGGGTTTTCTCCCTAGGACCTAAGCTTGGATGATTGTCAAAGACAACGAAGTAAGCAGGGTAAATGAAATTCTCAACATTCACTAAAACATCCTTTAAGATCCCCTTAGGAACCCGAACACTGCGATCAGCGAGTTGAAGAGTGACAGATGTGGGTTAGAGTTCTTCGAGCCCTAACTGACAATACATGGCATAAGGAATGAGGTTTACACTAGCCCCTAGGTCACACAAGGCCTTTACAACCTTTATCTCTCCTAGTTCAAAATTGATGTAAGGGAAACCCAGGTCTTTCATCTTTGGAGGAATGGTCCCTTGAATGGTGGTACTCACATTAACAGCCAAAAGGACTTGGTTTTTATGTAAAAATTTCCTTTTAAAAGTGAAAAAGTCCTTAATGTACTTTCAGTAGGCTGGTATGGTTTGTATTGCATCGAGGAGTGGAATGTTCATCTTGACTTGAGAGAAGATTTCTTTCAAGGTTTCACTCAGTTCAGGCTTGGATTTCCCCCTCATGCGTTGAGGGAAGGGAGAAGGTTGTTTGAGTGTTTGGTGTGGTTGTAGTTCCTTCTCATTCTCATTGGTTTTTTCAGAATCTGTGGGTTGTTCTTCATCATTTTGAAGTGATGTTGAATCTTTTAATAGTTCTAAAATGACTTGTTCAGGTTTTTCAATTGATTTCCCACTTCTTAATACTATCACTGCTTTCAATTGTTCATGATTTGATTGAGTGAAACATGACTCTCCCCTTGTTTTTTGTTGTGGAATGGATTGGGTAGGCATGGGTGCCTTCCCAGTTTTGATTTTTTGAAGTTCTTGTTTAATGGAAGAGACTTCCGAGTTCATCCTTTCCATTTGTTTGAAAAGTTGTTCTAGTAGGCTTTTTGGAACAGATTGGGTTGGTGCTTGAGAAGCTTGGTTTATCCCTGGGGGATATTTTAAAGGTGGAATGGTTTGTTGAAAATGGACTGGTGGATATTGGAATTGGATAGGTTGGGTTTGAAACTGATTATGGGTTTGGTAGTTCGGTTGAGGGTAAGGATTTTTCCCCTGTGGTTGGCTATGTTATTGGTTATCCTTCCATCGGAAGCCTGGGTGGTCATTGTACCTTGGATTGAAGGTGTTTTGGTATTGGGGCTTTTGAAAGTTTAGGGCATTGACTTCCGCTGGGGGTCCTCCTAGAAGAACATCCTTGATGGATTGAATGGTTGAAAAGTTGTCTGTTTTATGGTCATGTTTTTCACAAATTGTGCAAACAAGGTCTACATTTTGGATTTCATAGACTTTCCTAAGGTCTATCTCTTCAACCTTCCTAGAGAGTGCTACGAGTTTAGCCCTAAGGCTTTCCTCTTCTCTAAGTGTATGAATTATAGTGGTTATTTGTGGCTTTTCAGAATAAGGTGAAGTTCCCCAAGTTTACTTTTTTTCAGCCAGACTTTCCAGATACTTGTAAGCATCATTTGGGGCCTTGTTTTTAAAAGTTCCATTACACATCATGTCAATGAATTTTTTATTACCCGGACCCAACCCTTCATAGAAAATTCTCACTTGTTGAGGTATGGAAAACCCATGGAGTGGAACCATGTTTAGGGTGTCTTTGAACCTCTCCCATGTTTCATAAAATGACTCTCCCTCTTTTTCAAAAAAGTTTTGGATGCTCTTTTTAAGTGAAATTGTTTTGTGATGAGGGAAGTATTTTTTGTAGAATTATCTTTGCAGTTGGTCCCAAGAGTGGATTGATGCAGGTCTCAAGTTGTTTAGCCAGTTTTTATCTTGATCCTTTAATGAAAAAGGAAAGAGCCTCATCTTAGCGGATTCTAGTTGATGTGGGGGACACATGGCTTCAACAATGTCGTTGAACTCTTTGACATGAAGGTATGCAATTTCTGACTCCATCCCATGAAAGGTTGGAAGGTGGTTTAGGACATGGGGTTTGAATATGTAGTTGGTGTCTCCTATGGAATTGTGTCTAATGCATGAGGGGGCATTGGTCCAAGCTGGAGTGAGGTAGTCGTTCATGGTTTGATCAACTACATTCCCTAAGTTTGGTGCTTCTTGGTTTTGGTTTCCCATTTGATTCCCCCCAGGGTTTACAATTTGATTTTGTGGATGACCCTGCATTGGACTTGTTTCAAGTTCTGACTTTGGGGTTTCAAGAATATTTGGATCTGATTTAAACAATACCCTAGGTGCACTTGACTCCCCTATCCTAGGACTTTCCACCCTAACAAGTCTGTTTGACAAATTGTGGGTGTAGGTGGACATGCGCCAAAAAAAACAAGAAAGGGACAAGATAAGAGATCCTGGGTGAGAGTAGAAGAATGGAGGTTAAGAAAGAAGGTTTTTTGGATCTAAGGTACTTAATTGGTCCCCGGAAACGGCGCCAAAATTTGGTTCACGCCCAAATTTAACCAAGAGAAGAAGGGTAGAACGGTCCTTGTAGTGTAGCTTGGGTTGTCGATTCCACAGAGACCTAAGAATATACCTAAGATACACAACCTGAGGGATGAATTTTTGGATATGAAGTGGCCAAATTGGATTTTTTTAATTGTTTTGGGAGAAGACTAATAAGATTAGTTGAGTTCAATTATAATGAAATGCGTTGATCTTAGGGTTACACTTGGGTGGATTGAATGCATTTTATTTCTTTAGACAAATTTTTGGTTTTAATAATTCTTGATGAAAACATTCTTAAAAATAACACTACCTTCATCATTTTCTGGTTAGATACTAACTAAACTAAATTACTAGTCACCAACACACTTAGAGAACCAGATTCATGATCTCTCCAAGGTATACGGTCAATTTAGTAATTGGAATTAGCTTTTTCAAACACAGTGAATATGAGGAGCGAAAATAATTGAAGAATGGAAGTCTTGAATTATTTAACCAATTAACAACAATTTGTGCATTAAATAACATTAAATCCAGACTTTTCATCTTCCTAATATCAACCCATTAAAGGGTTAGCCCTCCATTGATGATATGCTATCAATGGTGGGCAGAAGACGGCTTATAAGAATTGAATTGAAGAGATTAAAACCGCGGAAATAACGAACACTCCTCCGTGTGTGTGAATGAAATTCACACCTATGTGTGAACTATATCAACAACACACAAAGTTATCACTGTTCTTTTGTGATTTTATAGATTTAAGTATAGGAATTGGAATAATAGAAGAGAAGGAAGTGGATTAATAACTTAGAAATACAAAAAGAAACTTACATGGGGAAATGAAAGCATTACAACAAAAATTGAGCATAATAACATTACATGAAAGAAAGTATATGTTCCTCCTCACCACCACTGCCTTAAATAGGAAAATTTGGATCCTTAGTCCGAGATCCAACAGTCCAAGTCATCCCAATCAATGAGGGTAGGCATAGGTGGTGGAATGTGGGTGGAGATGAGACTTCTCCACCCTTGACCCGAGATGGCATCCAGCTTGCATCCACTTGATAGAGCCGCCTCAAAGTCCTTCATGATGACTTATTTGGAGTGGGAAATATAAGACAAAAATGAAGCCCCGTCTGTCCTCTAAGCGCATGTAAAAGAACATCCCAATTTACTTTGTGGTTCGGGAGATATAGAAGATTCATTGGGCTGACATTCTGGGCCGCAGATTCTGGCCCAGATTCTGGCTGACATTCTGGGCCGCAGATTCGGGCCCAGATTCTGATCTTCCATATTGGCTGCCTTTATCACCATCATGGAGACCGAATTAGCACTTTGTCCTGAAGAATTATTTGTTCCCCTGTATGGCTTCTATCATCACAAGAAATTTGGGCTTCATTGGGCCAGTATTTCGGGACCCACATCCTCAACAGTGGGTTGGTGTCCAATATGCCTTCACCAGAATTGTCTCCTTTCATCACCGAATATATTCATCATCCTTTATGAATCTTTCCTTGCTCCCCAAATGAGAAACATTTAAATTTGAAGTGAAGATACATTTCCAAAAATATAATATTAAAACATGAATAATTACATTCAATAAAATCAGATGAGTCATTGGGCCTAAATTGGTGTACATTAGGCATGAAGTGCACAATTTATGAGAGTGGATGTTTAAAATTAAAATGTACTAACTCAGGCCCATATGATAAAAAATGAACTTTTAATCCCAATAAAATGTAATTATAAAATGTGTTTTTATTGTCTAATCATCAACCAAATTCAAACATTTTTTTATGAATCACCTAATACCTAGAGTAGTGATACCCATATTGGTAGTCATGAACCTTTAGTAAATCGTATTGTTTTCCTCTTTCATTGAAACATTGGTAGTAGAGATTAAATAAAATCAAGGGAAGCTCAATTTATTTGTGAAAAACATAGTTTCCTTTGAGCCTGTAAAGTAACCTATTTGGGTTATTTTAGTCTTTTAGGAAAGTCCCCCCTTTATCTTTATTCATTATTCCCTGATGGTACGATACTGGGTTTTCCCATTACTAATTTTAAACCTTACCATATCTCTCATAATGCCATCATCCACAATTAATACATTTGAATGCATGATTTAGTTCATCCATTTGACATTTTTTCAAATGTTTAGAATATTCCTATATTTTATACCCTCATACTATATAGCTACAACTAACGCGAATCTAATAAATTTGAGCCTAAATTAAATAATGTTGTGGTACACCTTTCATGAACATTAATTACTTACAGTGGTTTATTATATGAGGCACACCTTTCTTATATATGAGTAAAATATATATAAGGACATACACTATATGGTTGTTTTTCCGCAAGAATATATAATGATGAAATTGTTCCCCATTTTCAAACACCTCCCACCAATACACGGTTTATAAATATATACATTTCATAATCATCACGTCCATTCATAATTATTACTTGTATGAATTTATACTATATATCATATCATCCTTGTGGTATTATGTTAAATAGTGTATCCAACATCCTCATAATATGATAGTAAAATACATTACATTTCATCCTTCTTGAATGGTGTTAAAATATATGGACTTTATCCTCATTTGAGAAGTTATTCTCCCCTTGGTTTTGAAATCATTTCACACCCTTCATCAAGAGCTATGTGTGTATTAATTCCTAATCTCATGCAATATATAGTTATGCCCAAGATATTTACATTGTGACCAACAACAATATCACCACTATCAAACCAATTTTGATATTGGGGACACTCTTTATGGTCTTGACCTGTTGGGATGTCTGTCACCAAAGTAGGGATTTTCCATTCTTCTACATATGATACAAAACTAAGAAATATCCTTCAACATAGTATTCCATATCCATGATCTCATGCTTATTAATATTACATCATTCCAGTATATGTGAGAATGCTTTATTAAGAACTATATATGGATTGAATCCTATCATTATAGGATACATAGTGACATATAGGATCACATATATGGGATCCATCCACCTTTTGTATTCTATACAAATACATTTTAGTTTGTACAAAGGACCACATGAACCAACATCATATAACCCCAAAATAGCGAAAACTTTCCATATTAACAAATCACTCTATTCAGGAGCACCCCAATCTCTAACATAGGTCACTAACTTATGTGGACCTTCCTTGTGGTCAAATGACCTTTAACTAAATGAAAATATAACTGTAGTATGATGTTAAAATACATAGGACTCAATATTTAGTGAACTGAGCATAACATAAATAAATATTATATAATATTATATGAATATTCAACACCTTCACAATAATAAATACCCAAGGACCATAAAAAATTAAAATCTTTTGAGAGTATATAAATAATCAACTTATTTCATAAAATATATTCAATATATCCTATAAGGATCTTCTATCATTGTACCCTTAATAGACATTTCATGCTTAATGAATTTCTTCATAAACATGGGAATAAGGAAACATAATACCGGGTGATATTAGATTCTTAGTAAGGGAAAAAATAAGATATATTAATCGATGATCATAATTGATAATAAGAATAAGGGTAGGAGAACAAGATCAATATATATCTAAGTAAGTCAGAAACAATTATTCAATGATCATTAATCATTAATCATGGAATAAGGTTTCTCAATTAAAATATATAATATATTAGTTTATTAAATCATTAATAATTAATCATAATCCTTGACTACATATCATAACCCTAGGATATAAGCTTTTTGTATTAACAAAAGCATAGAAAATTATTTCCTTAGTCAATCCTCACTACTATGATTGTTATAGTGTATTTGAAAACTGGTATTCGAGGAAATATCGATGTCTCTATTCCATTGGTTTACTAGAACCATTGGTAATAAGTAACTTCTATAATCGTATACAAATGGGTTTTAAAAACTGTTGGTATTGAGAGTCCTATACCAATGATTTTTTAAAAACTATCGGTATATGTTCTTGAAATAACATCCACGACCTACCCCCTCCCCCTCCCTACCCCTGATCCCTAATCCCCCTACCACGAAGGAAAACTACATCTATCCTCCCCTATCGGTATATGTTCTTGAAATAACATCACCTCTTCTTGCGATCATCATGTTCATTTTTATATATGTATTGATGCCTAATCTGGATCTTTTTAGGCCATGATTCTTTGGGATTCTTTTCAAAATGGAATTTTAAGAATTTTTGATATTGTATCGCATAATAAATGTGATTATTTTAGATATATATATATATATATATTAACTAATTTTACTTAAATCCAATATAATGTTTTTTTGTGTGTAATATATAATAACTGATTAAGTAACTAATTATTATGGTAATTTATTTTTATATTAATTTATTAGGGAATTATGCAATTTTTTAACTAATTGTTTTATTTTTATAATTGAATGATCACAATGTTTTGATAAATCATCTTTATATAATATTATGTATTAGTTGTTTCACATTCCATGTCTTATACTTTATTTAGATCATAACTATTATTTATCGATTATAAAATATTCCATAAATTATTATTTTTGGATACCTACTTGTATGGGTTGCTGAATTTCATATTAAAATTTATGTTTGCATTATCTTATAGGAAATTATCTGAATATATTTGATACTAAATCATGTCTTGATGCTTTTATGAATGTCTCCTTAATAAAAACAAATTTATCAAAGACAAGAGTTTTGGTTTTGGGTAAGACATTAATGTTATTCTTGAGTTAAAACTTTCCATGATAAATACATATGTTTTTAAGTGAATTTATTTCCTATTAAAAACAAGGATGTTGTTTTAAAAATAGTTATTTCATAAAGAAATATGTATTTAATTATATTATGTAACAGTTATTTTCCATTACATGTCTTATACTTTGTTTTTTTCATTACTTGTATTCATCAGTTATATCATATTAGATTTCTCTTTTTCTCTATTTGGTTAGCTACTAGTATGTTTTAATGGCTTCCATATTAAAATTGTTTGTAATTATTTTTAATTTTATTTACTATGTACATATTAATATAGTTGTTTTCTTTTAATATAATAGATAGAAGTTGGATTTTTCATAGTGAATGAATGTCAATAGAATTTCTAATGAATTTGGATTTATTATGGTTTTGGTATTTAAAAATACTTTTGATGGAGGTATTATATGTTTTATATATTACAATTTTGTTAGAATACCTTTTTTAAGTCATGGATAAGTTATCTTCCATATAACAGAAGTTGGATTCCAAATAATATTATTATGTTTGGTACCACAATAGGGAGATGATACAATCTTCTATTATTCATAAACGAAATAAAAATAGTGTTATAGAGAATTTGAAATTTCTTCTATTTACATTTGTTCATCCTTAGTAGAAAGATAGTATTCCAATTAAATAAGATAATTATATCAATACACACATGGAAAATACTGAAAATTATGATGTCATGAGATTCAAATAATTAATGGATTATTCTAAGAATCCTCAAAATCAATAATGTTCTAAAATAAAAAAAAAAATTGGAATATTAAAAGTTGGTATGTCATGGTAAAACCATGTGTGGAATTTCTAATACCTCCATTAGTTATTTTTTACCTTTTGGTAGACCTACTTCCTCATAATGCATATATTCCTTCAAATCCTTTATGGAATAAATGTTAATTAAGCTTCTTGGATTTTATAATAATAAAATTCTTTCTTCCCCAAAACATAACATTTTATTCTAGGAGGAAACATTAAACCTAAATTATTTTAGATAATGTTTTATATGTCAATATGCGTTGAAAGTATATTGAACAACATATTGTGTTCCACAGAAGGTCATGTGACACATTCTATTGATTATCAGTATTTAAAATATATTCATGTCAGATGAAATATGAAACAATATGTAATGGTATGATTCTAGGAGATTTAAAGATAATGATGATTTTTTTTATCCTATATATGGATTATCATGTTATACATTTGATGCAATTTATTTTTCATCTAAGTTGTATAATGTTAGGTTGGGTCCATCATGTGATGGTTTTAATCCATTTTGTCATTTTTTTACTTATCACACCACGTTACTAGTTTTTATTTCTATTTATAATATTCTTCTATTGATGTGTATGAAGAAACCATTCCATTTCATGAGTATAATAATAACTATACCTTTTGATCCTATAAATGAATTAAATTTATACTTACAAGCTTTAGTAAAAGATTTGATGAAACTTTTGGAGATGGGTGTCTTCCCATTCAACGATTCTTCCAAAAAAATATTTTAGATACATGTTGTTCTTCTATTAAATCTAAATAATATTTCTTCTTATGAAATTATTTATTGTTGGACCATGAAGGGAAAACTATAATGTGCTATTTTTATGAATAATAAGTGATCTAGAAGACATAAATATCATCATAGTTTCAGTTTCATAGGACATATATGATTCTTTTCAATGTATCATCCACATAGAATGAATCACCATAGTTTTGATAATATTGTTGACATGTAAAATCCACCTCTAAGAATGATAGGAAATTGTGTTCTTAACTAATTTAAAGACATAAAATTTTCATTAGTAAATGTCTAGTTGTAATCTAAGAAGTGGAATCATGTTGGAAATGAATCCAATTACAATTGTTAAAAGAAAAGAATATTTTTTTGAGTTAGCATACTAGTCATCCAATTTTTACCTCATTGTTTACACATAATGCACATTGAAAAAAATATATGTGAAATTATACTATAAATTATTCTAATAATTAAGGGTAAGGGAAAAAGATGAATTATGATCTCATTGTGTCTTATTGGATTATGGTATTCAACCAGAACCGCATCTTGTGTGTATCAGTGAAATAAATTGAATGTTCTCTTTTCTTATATGATGAAAAATTCAAAGAAAAATAAATTTCTGGATGCATTATAAAATACGTAGGTTCCCATTTTCTATATATAAATGTGTCAATAAAAATAATTTAGAACTAAAATATATAAATACTCATTATTATCACATACTTCTTAATGAATTGATTACAATAATAATACAACATTTACGATCCAATAATGTAAGGGAGATTATGATTCTATTTTGGAATTTTTATAGAGACTATTGTTATAAAAGATCATGCTAGTGCTTCTTGATAAAAATTTAAGAAGATGCACTATAAATTCTGTGGGAGTTGGAGAAGATTTTTCCTCCTTTATTTTTACTTGCATCATGCATCTAATGTCCATCTTCCTACTAAAACAATTACTGGGGGACCATTTGATTTTTGGTGGATGTGTCATGGTAATAGAAATATGCACAGAATGAAGTCTTATGTATGGAACAAGAATCATCTGGAAGGTTTCATCATGAGAGGTTTTCTGTCTTAATAATTTATAGATATTTGTTCAATGTATTTTTCCAATATGAGCATAAGTTGTAAAAAGAAAAAAAATGAAGGATAGAAGTATTGGGAAGAAGAGACCTCATCTCCATATCTTCCCTAAACATGAGGAATTAATTGGTCATATACATTAGCTACTTGATCCTTTATTAGTGGGATATGGAATATCATATAGTCTTATTTAACTATGGTTTTTTAGATGACCATATCAATTAAGTAATTTGAATACGTAAATGTTATCTCACACTAAAAAAATTCACATATACTTAAAACTTGTAGCAGACATGTCTTTTTTTTACATTAAAATTACATCATTACGAAGACAAAAAACATAATAGTATTAAAAAATGAGGATCTAGAGGTTTAGTGTCTTGGGAAAACTATGATCAAACATAACATTTACAACATCAAACATAATATTTTATTTAATTCATTTTTTATCTAGCTTATTATTGGCATTTGAACTCTCCTTAGTACACGTAGTCACTTGAGGATACACATCAAAATTGGGTGAGCTAAAATACTATTAAGAGGATAGATAAGAAAACTATATAATGGGGTGAGCATAATCATAACATCATATTCATGTCCATGAGAGAAAACATTAATAAATACTTGAAATGTGACAATTCATAAAAATGAAACATCATGTCTTAGTGGTAGTCTACCACACATTATTTTGAATAGTGATAACATCATGTTCACACATCATTTCCATTTTAATCATGAGATTCATCAAGTTACCCAATTAATTGGAGCACTTTAAAATTCTACGCACACTCATCACATTCAAACATGAATATTGCGGTATATAATTTCAGGTTCACACATCATATCATAATAAATAGGGAATATCATTCTTTACATAGAACCGTTAACCTTGAGTGAAGAGTGAAACAATATTCAAGAAGTAAAAAATGGGCGTTTTAATTTGAAAGAATAGTTCTTTTAGAAAACAATGGGTTTTTCATAAAATAAAGTAAAGAGCATGAATATCCTATAAAAATTAATATAATGATGAATAATTAATTTTTAAGTAGGACTCATACCAAACATTGAGTGAACGAGGGAGAACCTGAAGATAGAAAGTTGGGTTTGAGAAATTTCCCCTTACCTTGTATCTGAAAAATTTCATCACATTAATTTCATGTAAAATAACATTATATTCATTTATTAAAAATTCCATAACCATTTATACATTAATATTCTTTATTATGGTTTAATTAAGTTATTTTATGGGCCTTTGAATAAATTATAGAGCTTAAATTCATTGTTTGAGATGGTTAATTTTCATAGCTTTTATGAACGTTTCACCTGTATTTATGAACAGATGTTCATTTGAATTGTGGTTGAACATCCAAAATTGGTAATATATATTATTAGGGAAATAAAAGAGATATAAATTATCTTATAATGAATTTGGTTATGTACCATGAAGATGAATCATGTGATAAAACTTAATGATGATTATTTTTGGTTAATTTGGGTGGTTTTTTATCACAATGAACTTGTTTTATTTTATCACTTAGTTCCATGTAGATAAGTTAGTTAAAGATAAATAAAGGGGATAAAAAATAAAATTTACAATCTATTTCAACAATTTTATGTTTTTATTGGAAATCTTGAAGTATTTGAAGGATAAAGGAAGTGTATCGCCCATAATTTTGGTAAATTAACACATCATGGGAAACAATTTCATTTTACTAACAAAGAGAGGGAGGGGGAGTATAATGATTAAGATTCCATTAACATGATATCATTACATTATATAAATAATAATAAAGTTATCAGGAAATTTGGATAAGATAAGTTGAGAGTAATATAAAAAGATAAAATAAATTTGAAAGGAAAAAATAAAGAAAAGAGAGAGAGAGAGGAATTACCACTTGAATCCTCCTCTTGAGATCCTCTTTATGGGACCTAATATTGGAAATTTGATGAGACTAAAAGCTCTTGGACATGGATGAGGGCTAGGAAAGATTATTGGGTAAAGTTTAGACAAGTCTTAAAGCTTTATTGGTCTTAGGAGATGAGGGTGTGAAGGGTGGTATTTATAGTAGAGGGGAGAGAGGAGTTCCCAATATTATACTCATTAATTTATTATTTTTCAAAAATATATGAAACATTGGGTCTTAATTGACCAAGAATAGTAATTGTATCATATGAATCAGAACCAATTGTGATTACATCATCAGAACATCATACATGACTCTATAATTAGCTTATTTATCTTATTTTTAAAATTACGGTATTTCACTATTCATAAACAATTAAAGTATTTTAGAAAAATTCCAAAAATTCATCCCAACAATTTTTCGATGTGTAGAATCCAAAAATAATGTCCATTTTTCAAAATTAATTTTCTAAATATGATTATTTTAATTTTATTTAAGATCAGAATTTACATGAAAAATATTGTTTTTAAAACATATTTTTACTTATTCCAAAACATAGGTACATCATTCTTTCACTTAAATCCTACATATATACTATCATAGGTGAGGTAACTATTCATAAGGGTATATTAATATTCATAAGGGTAACATTAATATTTATAAGTTTGTGTTACTATTCACTAAAAATTATATTTTTCATATCGGACTCCAAAAAACATACTTATCACAATTGTGTATGTCAGATTTTATAAATTAAAAACATAGAAGTGGAAAATTTATATTTAATGACCTCATAGTATGATATGTCATTTTTCTTCCTAATAATATTATTCTATAAGTAATAGTCATAATACGGTAATTCTGTTGATAAAACATTGGGTCATTATAAAACATTTATTACAATTTTATGTAGCCAAAAAATATAAATAATTAGTAGGGTTCATTATTATTTACCTTTGACAATGAGAGATAATTTTTATAGAAATGAGTTTCTTGGTTTTTTTAAATTAAAGGTATGAGGATTAATTTAATCAACGTAATATATATATATATATATATATATATTCATGCAATTTTATTATTTATATTTACTTTATCTGTTGAGTTTACCTATTGAATCTATCTCTTGAGAATTATGAGAGCTAGCTTCTATTGCAATTTTTTTTTAATTCAGGAATGAAAATATTTAGTTATAAATGGGTATAAATTTGTTACAACTGACTAGGAATTGAACATGATAACAAAAAATGATAGATTTATGTTAACTGCTACAATGGAATGCTATTCCAATGCGTCATATAGTATACATTGATATGGGAATATATCTTATTATGGATTTGTTGAGAATGTAAAATTATTAGATTACGAGTCTACGGCTCGAGTCAATATAATGAAATGAAAATGGTTTGATATAGAGACATGATATGGTATATTTATTAATTATAATGTATTTAGAGTTATGAATGTGACTCGCTTCTTGGATACCAATGAACTATATATTTTACCATCTATGAAAAAAACATGATTTATGTAGAAGATCATATGAGACTTGATTACGCTATCATTATTAAGGTAATCTAAATACAAATTATTTTATAAATGTTGGGATTAAAAAAATATTGATGCTCCTATTAGTGTTGAGAATAAACTATATTTGATGACTCAAATTCTCTAATTGTCATTATTGACAGTGATCCAGAAGAAATAGTGGGTAATATATTGAACCAACAATTTTTGTTAATAGTTCATTCTATTTAGCTTGATGTAGGATTATCATGTTGGTACTATATTAATTTATTTAATTTGGTATTATTTTTTTTGCCTATTTTTTTTGTTTTTATTGAATTTATTTAAATTTATTTCAATCCAGAAAATCAGGTTTAAAAATGTTTTTTAGAATATATATAACTTATTTTTTAAATTATAGTATCTAAAACTTTTTATTAAATAAACTTCGTTCAAAAAAGTATTTTAATAATAATTTTAAAAACATTTTCAAAAAATGATTAAATGGGGTTCGTAAAACTCATTTATCTATGAGTATACAAGATGATGTTATGATATTGTGTATGTCTCACTTGACATTTAATTTGTATGTATAATATATAAAAACCATTATTTCAAATATTTAAAATTCATTATTATGAAGATTATAAAATTTAATGAAGAAATTTTATGTAAGATACTATTTGATAATGATTTATGACTAAAAAAACTAGGGCTACCTCCTCTAGTTCCCCTAGTGAGTATAATAATTACAATATTTTCCCTCTATGTTATGTTGACTGTCAAGTTCTTATTATTTATTGAATTTCTTTTAGGTTTATTCATATGAACCCAGATTTTACCTCCACATATCCTACTAGTAGGGGTCATTAGCATGACCAATCGAGTGTGGGTGCTACTAGAGCTACACGGAGCACCTTTTGTACCTTTTCATACTCAAACACACCAACAGAAATCCCATCTACCACACTTTTTCCTCCTACACTTGAGCCTCTAGGGATATTCCCACCCATGCCTCCATTTCCATATTTTTTAGTCTCTACATATCATATACCATTTCCATATCATATGATGTATTTTCATTCCTTTTAACCTTATCCTACCAAGTCTACACCGCCTAAATTTGCTACTCTTATCCATCTTGGATATGAGGATTGTGATCCGTCTGCTTCTGATCCACAATATATAGATGACCTAGAAAACTCATTACAATATAAATGCCTTTAATAGAATATTGCTCCATAATATCACATGGGTACAACCAATCCTAATGATTATCCAAGATCAGGTTTATGTTTATATGTGTGTCAACTTATATCGCACCATTTTTTTCTATAGTACTATGAACTAATTATACTTTTTTCTTTTTTCATATTACGAGGGATCTTCTAAAAGGTGATATGGGAACACCTATTTGTTTTAATCTTGGAACCAAAAACAAAAATAATGTTATATTATACTGAATATAACAAAATTATATTTAAAAATGGTAGATAATGTAAAAGTTTCATGGCAATGTTAACCAATTATAGTAACAACATTACAGATTGACTAGGCTCATGGAGAAATTTTAGCAACCAATTTAAGGAGAATTCATGGGATGAGATATGGGTAATTTTTTTTGATAAATTCAGATCTATATTATTATTTTATTTATATGAACTAACATTTTCTCTAAAACATCAATTTATCTTTCCACATAATCAATCTAGAAATGTGAATGGTTGATGGAACATTGGGAATTAAAGAAATCATATAAACATGAGTTATAAGTTGGTTGGAAGAGTAGAGTCAGAATTGATTTATAGGGTTTAGAAATCTTCTTTGATTTTATTACTACACAATAATAATAAATTATTATTTATTGGAATAGTAATGAGTTTAAGGTATTCTTGAACTATAATAGTTTGCATTGAAAACTTTTTTCTTATTAATTATAATGTATTTTTTATTTTATAACTCATTAAAAGGAAAAATAATTATAAAGGATTCAATGAAGTACATTTACGATTTGGGGTGAACTATAGTGCATAATCTTGAGAGGTTCTAGGTACTTTTTATAACTAATTGAGTTTTAATAGGAACTACCACAACTTAAAAAAACCAATTATTTATTGAACCGAACTAAATAGAAGTTAATGATATAAATGGAATACAATCAAAATATATATATCCAACTAAAAAAAATCTTGTTCCTAGTTGAATAATACCCAATAAAAAAATGATAATTAATCCTGATCGAACCCAATAAATATTATATAATCAATATTGTACCAATCTTATCTAATGAAACAAACCATAAAATGAATTTTACTAAACCAAACCAAATAGAAAAAACAACTTTGAACCAAACTAAATAAAGATTTATCAATTTAAATGGAATGAAACCAAACCATATATGAACAACTATATGACCATTTTCATAATATAATAACACCTAGTTAAATAAAATGGAAAAATTTACATGACCCTAACATCAAATATTTCAAAACAATATGAAATAGACTAACATACCCTAAAAAATTCTAACTAAAACTATATTTGTGTGAATTTAATGAAAGTGTAGTAAAGTAAACTATATTGATTAAAAATAAAATAATCAAGGATTAGTTGAATTAGATCATGATGAAACAAACAATAAGTATATAAACCGAATAATACTAAGTGAAGGGTATGAAACATACATTGAATTGATATAAAAAATACTAAAAATATATAAAAATACAAGAAAAATATTAAAATCAAACCCCAAAAAAATATACAAATACAACTCAATGAGGATCAAATTAAATTAAATTGATTCAAATAAAATTGAATTGAATTTAATGTAAGTTAATCCAAATAATACATAAAAACTGAACCAAATAAAACCAAATCAACTCAAATGGAATTGAATTGAATTGATATAAAACAAAACAACATAAAATAACAAATATTACACCAAACTAATTAGATTTGAACCATAATTATTTCATCCAAATAAAATGGTGTGAAATAATTCTAATAATTGTTTAATTAAATTGAACTAACTCAAACTTAGTACGATTAATAAAAAAATTAATGAAAATGATTAAAAATAAATTATAGATCCAATCAAAACAAAATCAATAAACTATGTAATAAAAATATTCTAAATATACCTTGACCAATGTAATAAGAGATTATTGAAATTTAATTGATTATTTTGGTTTTTATCTGCTTAATATTTGTTAGAATAAGTTATTTTTTTATTAATTTAATATAATTAAATAATGTATTCTTATAGTAATCAATTTCACTTTTAGAATGAAAAAATAACATTGAAGGTTGTGTGTCTTGAAAAAATATTTTTTTCTTGAGGAGGAAAAAATATGGAAGTTCAATAAATGAAAAATCATAAAATAATTATTTTAATTATTTTTATTGTTATTTAAAATTTTGATACATAATTTATAATTAAATATCTTATTTATTTTTTCAATAGAGTTCCATGGAGGCCTTAGATGAGAAGGAAGATGAAACATCATGTCCAAATGATCATTTGAGAAATGTATCCTGTGAGGAGCCTTAAGGGAGATTTAAATGTAAACTCTGAAAGAGCAATATCCGCCACTATTTATTGGATCCATTTGAGTGCCTCTCAAATATTTTCTATCACTAAGATACAAAACACTTGTGCATGAGTAGATGAGGAAATAAAATAGCTATATAAGAGCTTCAAAGATGTAAAATGATCATTGAGTAGCTCTTGAAACTAATGATAGTTTTATTTCCATTACTTCTATAAAATGTTTCTATGGGTATTGATTAATCTATGTAAAAAAATGAAATATTTATATGATGCACTAGGTAATGGAAACGATATTCCTAGTAGAGTTTTTGGTGATGAAACTCTTAGTGATGATGATTATGATGAATATGCTAATTATGGTGAGGATGTTCATGATGTGGTGATGATTATGATGGCATTGGTTGTGATGGGGGAGATATTAACCCCATCTATTTTGAGTTTATAGTAATGAGAAAACTGAATATGTGGTGTTTAATGATTAAAAAAAATTGATTATGCAGATTGTATATGTTTGTAATAGTATTATGAATGCTTTAAAATAAATTATATAGAAATAGGTTTTGTAAATTCGAAATATACAATATATGTACTTTATAGAATGTGGACTATGGTAGGTATTTTGTTTACAAGTTGTTGTATTGATTTTGCAGACCTTCCGGATGGGCATGTGGTGTTGGTAGGGGAGAGAAACAGATATGAAGGGTTTATCTAAATCATTAGTCTACATTTATACCAATAGATTAGTGTAAAATATTAGTACTCATAATTTCCCATGGTGTTTACCAATAGTTTTAATGAAAATTGTTGGTATAGCCCTATAGAGATATCTTACACCCTATGGTTCATAGAAGTATTGGTATGGGGTATACCAATGGTATTATGGCCTATATAAATAGTTTTAAACCATTAGTATAGGGTATTTTTCAATTAATGTTTAGTTCAAACCCCATTCCAAAATTCCACTAGAGGGGAAAACACCTTTAATGTTGTTTTTTACCATTCAATGATGGTTATGAAGAAAACTATTAAAGGAGATATTGAAAGTGGCACGTTCCATATCTATTTTTATAAAATCATCCATAAAACCCTTCTCAAAGGTGAAATATTGAAGGTATTCAATTTTAGTTTTTGGTAAAACCGATATTGAAACCTTTGGACTAGGATTTACATGCCTCTTTTAATATAAAACAGATATAGAAATTTCTCTTCAATATCAGTTTTTTAAAAAACTGACACTGAAATCTCTTGTAAAATGGAAAATATATAAGTATTTCAACATTTGTTTTTTAAAACTAACATTAAAATCTTTCATACTAGGATTTCCATGTCATTTTTTAAAATGGATGTGGAAGTTAAAGGTTTTTAAAAACAAATTTACAAAATTAAATTATTTTTCACCCTAAAAATTAAAATGAAGAACCACATGTAGAAAAAAGTAGTAAAAATAGAACAACAGAAGCAAAAGTAATTGATAACTTTTATAACATTTTTAAAAAATAGACAACTAAGTGGAACTAGTACTCTAAATTTGTAAAACAAAGAAAATATTCTGCAAATAAATTTTTCAAGTTGTTTTAATTTGATTGATGTATACAGAGAAACATAATAAAAAGTTTCCAAAATAATGTGTTAAAATTTTAAAAAATGACATATTTTTTAAAATTATAAGTGTTATAATGAAACTAAAACTTTTAAAAAAATGTTTTTATAATGGTCGAGATGATATTATAAATTAATCGTAAATCATAATATCCACATTCTACATCAGATTGTTAATGCTGACACTATGTTAATGAAACAATATTTTAATAATAAAAGCATTAGAAATGTAATAAAAAATAAAGTATTTATTGATATAAGATTTAGATACCAGAAATTTGACATATTAAATTTATTATGGCCTTAATGCTGAATAAAAATCAATGTGGAAATTAATCTGTGAACTATTATAATTTCAAATAATAATTATCCATGATAAAATAAAATGATATATTTAAGATTAAAGAACTAAAATAAAATAATAAAACATATTTATTTAACAACTTGAAAAATCTTCTTTGAACAACACCCTATAAAGATCAAAACTAATATGCTTTACAATATTCTTGAAAAAATGTGTATAACATCCAATATCAACTAAAATATAAAATAGTAATCATTAATAATACTATAATTATAGTTTTTTATAATTATATATATTTTTTCATACCATTAAAGAAATGGAAATACCAACATGTAATCTCTGTGTTTTTTTAATCTTATAGATACATATTCAGTTATGGATTCTTGGTTCAATTATTCAACCTCCTTTAAATAGTATTCAAGGGAAATAAAACCATTAACATAAATTCAATAATATTGGATGAAAAGTATTGTGAAATACCTAATTTAAAAATTATTTAACTAAGTCAATATAATATATGTTTAGTTAATGAAAATAAATTAAAAATTGAAATTTACTTACCAAGAAAAAAAATACACCATAGGTGCACCGAGATGAACCCCTTTAAAACATCCATGATGTCGTTTTTAAAAATATTTGACATACAATCACTTCCACATACATTATAAATCATTAAAAAATATAATAATTATGTAATATAGGGAAATTATTTGATGACTTTATCACCTAATAAGCTTCCCGAGGAGTATCTAAGGGTACTTAAACCTAAAATTTCCCTTTCATTCTCATTGATTCTATTGATTTCAGATACTCATATATAAGTTAAGTGCAAAATTTTATTTTAATTAATTATTAATTTAATGATAAATAAAAAATTAAAAAATTGTACACCTAAGATGTCAGCTGATGGAAGAGATCTACACACCAAAGTAAAAAATGACCAATACTCTATTCACCTATATACACCTCTTTAATAAGCTGTGGTACCGGAGTAGTTGGATCAGTAACATTATCTGCTACTACTCTTACAAATCCAGACTAAATATGTCGATGATGTTAAAAATTTCCTAAATGATATATAATTTTATATGCTAAAATATGTAAATGGGGATCCTCAACATAAAATTCATAGTACATGGTCAGGTATGAAGGACTTCGTGTTGAATCTAGGTTAGCAGACTATATTTATGTCACTTATTATGAATGTGTAGACAATACAAGTGATTTAATTATATCCTCTATCGACCCATTCATGTTTTTAGATAAACCATCAAATAATCAATTTCTACATTATATTATGTCCCTATCAAATCCATAACAGGGGAATGACCAAAAACCATTTTAAAACAAAAAACCTCTTGATACCATTTGAAATGACATAGTTATTCCATATTTTCAAAAAATTGGAAATAATATATGTTTTACCCTTAGATATAAAGGAACCCTATGCTATTTTCCTTGAATTAGTACCTTGATGTAGTATTTTCAAATGAAATATTAGTGAGATGAACTTACTAAATAGTAATATTAATGAAAAGTATCAGTTAATTACTTACAATCTCATCTACTACTTCTTTTTTTGATCAGTAATATACTTCCCATTTATTCATTCTCATAGTTTTCCACATTTTATGAAAAAAATAGAATTAGATGGAGGGAAAAGTGAAACATCTTGGGATCCACTACTTGATTTGTATTTTAATTCACTAAAATGTTTAGTAATAATTTGATGCACTATTGAAGGATACCCTCTTCTGAACAATGTATGAGGGTATAAATTCTGAGAATGTATCTCTTGGTGAGTTTTTTGGATGAATATTCCATTAAAGGTTATAAATTATTTAAATTAATTGAAAAAATTAGATTACACATACCCTAAAAGATTCTTCCAACCGACTGAAAACAAAATTCTATTATGTTTCTTTATCTATTAACCCACATATAAGGTATGTATGTCATTTCTATTTACTCCTAAAAATATAGAATGATGAAAAATTCAGCTTAAAATATGTCCATCTTGTTTCCATTAAATATTTACAATTTTTATTAATTCCTTTTGTCTCTTGAAAGTTAAATTTCATATGTAATAGAGAAGATAAATTATTATAAAATTTATAATAGTTAAACCATTGAAAAAATAAAAAAATATTATTATAAATTTTACTTTTATAGACTCCCAAAACAGATATTTCATCAAATTTTTGACACTCATCCTATGAAGGAATAAAATACTTATCCTATAATAACTCTCTATATCCATGCATGTCTAAAACTGTCTGGAATGTGGGAATGTTGGGTGGATGTTATCATCAAATATAATTATCAACCTATGTTCTCTACATGTGAGTAAAATTTTTGGTAAATGTAAAATCTCACACAAACCATATTCAGGTACCATTATATCCTGAGAAGAATAATAGTTACAAATAAATTTGAGAAATATATGTTTTATTTCTTTAAATAATTTAATTACTATATATATATATGAAAAACATACAAATCTCAGTTCCCCTGCATTAGTGTCTATTATTTATAAAGTTTTATGATACTTGAAAAAAATTATTTGTTCCTGTATTTGGTTAAAATTAAATAAATATAAAAAATAAAAAAGTTATTTTTCATAATAGAAGTAAACAAATGAAGGTTATATTTTCCAAATAAAATGTCTAACATAAAATAGTGCATATTAGAAGTAACAATAGAAATGAAAAAAATTACAATCATCTAAAAAATTATAATTATTTGTTACTTTATTTGTTTAGAAATAAATAAAAGCTTCATGTAATTGAAGAATATAAAAAAAGTAATCACAACGAAATGATAAAGACAAAATTGTTCAACCAAAAATGGATATATAAATCTATTGAATATGAATGACATTATAAAAATGTAATAAATGTTAAATATATTTATATATATATATAAGTTAAAAAATAATGTTTCTATCAGTTTCGCATAAAAAATGTATTACATGACTAATTAGGGGAGTAATGGATTGTTTTCCTATATCCCTTATACAAATTTATTTCACGATGCATGAAAAATATCCACACCACAATCACTATTATAATTGTTTAATCATGTAATGTATAAAGAGATTTTAGAAAATCATTCAAAAATTATTAATATTCTCATCACCCAAAAACAATTTTCCTCATAAAAAAAAATATTTCTCATTATTTTATGGGTAAAAAACATAAAATATTTGTTTTGTATACATCACCATTATAAATTATTTCTCATTGAAAATAAATACTTTCAAATCAATACGCGTAAATCCATACTCAACATGTTTCACACCACTTTTACTATTGACCCACCTACACTTAAATTTTTCTACCCAAAATTTAGCACAATATGTCCCCCATATATCATAAACAACTAAAAAATATGATGTTTATGTCAAAAAATAATATGTATCCACATTAACATTTTGTCCCCTTTCAAACCATTTCAATGTTTTTTGTGTGGATGAATTATTATTTATTTTCTCCTTAGACCAAGAAAAATATGTGTTTTTATGCTCATTAATAAACCACTTTTCATTTGTTCTCGTATATGTTACCTTCAATCAAATAATATGTAATTATATATATGGTTGAACATCAAAAATTTTGTTTAAAATATATAAATTTTCCCACATCAATTGATCATAGGGAATTTACTTTACCTTCAGACCCCAAATCCATTTACCTTTACTATCAACTATCAAATGTCAAGATATAGGGAGACTAATGTTCTCTATTAAACACAAATAATTATTAAAAACCTCAATTACATCTTCTGATGTATATTTTTAGACAATAGAGGAATATGGTTTATAATGCCCCACCCTTAAACATTACTTAATATTTAATTAAATGAATAATTCACATTGAGGATGTTTTCAGGTTTAGAGTTTTAGAGAATTAGATCATAACTATTACATCTCAAAAGATTACATAGAAGACACTTCTACAATGTTTTCTTTTTTTACAAAACATGAACTCTTAAAAACGAGAGAGTCATGTCTAGTTCCATGATTAAGACAACATGAATTTTACTTGATTCCATCCTTGACCATATTCCACATTATGGCCTGTGAAAAACTTTTCAAAAAAAACATGGGATGAACATAAAAAGCTCAGTAAGGGATACACAAAGAAGGAAAACTGCTAGTTTTTCAAAACAACAAGTAAACCATGAATACTTTATCAAAGTATTACTTTTCACCTTTATGAGGTAGTAAAAACACTTCAATAAAAAAAAGATCATTACTTACCCTTTTGTAACCAAAATATTACCATAAAACCCATATGAAGAACACATAACATATAAAGGTAACTTGGGACATAAACATACTTAAATGGAATAACCATACAGTCGACTTCCACAAATATCACTAAATGGAATAGCCATACGGTCGACTTCCATACCCAATTAATTGGAGATTAAAACGTAACCACCCATCCTGGTATTCACGACACCACCCGTCAATGGTTTATCACGTAACCACCCATGAAATGTTCAAGTACCATTATAAAATCATAAGACATAAAACAAATATAATGGAAAGAAAACATTTCCACATTTCGATCACAATATATAACTTAAATATATCGACATAAAAAGTCCATTATAAAAACCATTTTCAATACCAAAATACATAAAAGAGTATATGGTATTTATTTCATTTTAAAAACATTACAGCTTGTTGAGGAAGCCAAAGACCAAATAATACTCACGGCGGAGGAAAAGGTCGTTGTCACAGTGTACATTAAAATAAACATTCCTTTTTGTCATTTAGTAAAATTCTTTGTAGAAAAATATTCCCTTTGAATGAAATAAAAAGTCAAAGGTGTCTTTTGAATCGTATAAAATAAAGTCGTGTATTAGAAGAAAATATGCCTCAATGAAAGGAGATTGAGACGAAGTCCCTTACCTCGTGTCTGACGTGACTCGATTGCTCTTTAATATCCTGAATAATAAACTAAAGTTAATTTATACTTTCTTAAGAACCTTTTTCAATTTTATTATTCCTTTTATATAACATATTTCCATGTTATAAACATTATGTAATCATTTAAGTTAATAATGTTCATTTTGTCGATATTTGGTACTTAAGTCAAAAATGGACTTCTTACAATTACATGTTGTTCATGTGGTCAAAGGTAAATTATATCCAGAATGATATTAATTATTTGGATATAATATATATCATATATATCCATAATATACATGTATTTATAATACTACATAACATTTAGAGGTACGAAACGAAATGCACCGTTTATGGAGACGGTAAGCCGTACGTACGCATGAACGCTACGTTCATTTCTATTTCGTAATTAATGGAGTGAAATCATAATGATATAAATGTATATTATAATTACAGTATAATATTATATAATATCATTAACTCCATCCTTTATACATCCCACATATGGAATTAATGAATCAAATCACTTTGAGGGGGCGGTAGTCTGCACTTTCTAAAATGAAATTATCGTGTTTACCCATAATGGAAACCATAAAGGTATGCCATAAATGATCAATACAGAAGCATAAGGAAAACAAAAAGAATAATATATATCATATATAAAGAGAGTGACATCTTAATTTCCACCATGAAATGTGTTAAAAGAATATTGAACAATCATCGTTTCGTGAGGCAGAAATTCACCAACCACAGAAACAGTATGTTCTTTAACCATTTGACGGAGGTGTGTGTAAGTGTAGCTCGAATAATTCTCATAAAAACATCCTAGTATATTGAAGACATTTTTTTGTTACAAAATAAAGGAATAGAAACAGTTTAGGTGGTTGGAGGAGCAAAATAAAACAAAAAACACAAGTCAAGACATTACCTTTAAATCGGGTTACTCCTCTTGGTTTGAACAATAGGGGTTTCTTGAAGAGCTTTCTGCCTATGGTAAGGATTCTAGGATGAGGTGAGGGATGTGGAGAGATAAAATGAGTAGATCTTGGCCGAGCCAATGGCTTGAAAGGTGTGGGTAAGGGGGTAGAGGTGGGGGCCCTTTATAAGAGGAGAGTAGGGGCACTCTTGGAAAGTCAAGAAAAGATACTTTATTATAAAATGATTTTCGGATATTAAAGGTCCCACAATTATATATTTCAAGGATAAGTTGATAATGGTTCTAAATACACCCATAAAATAGGTTTTGGACAATTTTATGTCTTAGATTTTACATTATATTTTCATTTTATTTAAATAGTTCATTAATGAGGTAATCCCTGCATCATCATGGTGTCATAAATAAATTAATTTATTTAATGTCTAAAAATTATAATAAAACTACTACGATGTAGGAAATATTTTTGGATTTATAATGAATATTTATAGTCGAAAATATGACTTGTAATACCCCATGTAAAAGTTGTTTTAGTAAAACAATACATGTTTGTGAAATTTTTATTTTAACTTTAAATAAAAAGTTATTAATGCCATTTTCTTACCCAAGTGGCTCCATGGGGTCCCCAAGTTGACTTATGGATTGTTTTGGTCGGTCATGAAACATCCAATAAGGGTAGGATATGTGTCAAGGTAATTTAATATTATTATATCATTTTTTTACATTAAATTACACTAATTACCTTTAATTGTGATTTATAAAACTTAAAAGTTACTATTCACCAAAATATTATTTTAATCCCATTGAACCACATTTTACTTCCTAATGACAACGATTTTTGTCCGATTTTTGAAATTTAATTCACAGAATTGGTAAAGTATCATTTAAACAAAAAAACAGTTTTTTAACTACCACTTAGTGGTTTCACTATTCATCAAAAATGGAAGTTTTTCGGAAAAATACAAAAAATTCACCCTGAGCTATATTTGATATTCCGAATTAAAAAATGATGTTTATTTTACAAAATTAAAAACATATAAGTTTTGTTAATTAATTTAATAATTAATTCCCGTTGTCAAAACAAATAGTGTGTTTTTATAAAACAAAATATATCAAAAGATTGACACTAGTTTAAGTCCAATTTCAAAGTGAAATTAATTTCAATGACCAACATTGGATTAAATGATAAAAATATATTCTAATTTAACTTTAAAGGCAATTAAAAATATAATCTAATCATATAAATACATTATATTAAAAAGAGGTTTCGAACTAAAATACAACATTTTTTACTATTCATTAAAAAAAATGAACTTTATCGGAAAAATACCAAAAATTTACACAATGTAAATTTTGATGTCCCGATTCTAAAGAAGAATTTTATTTTTTCCAATAGAATTTATAAGAGTGACCAAAACTATATTTAAAGAGGGTTCACCATTAAAAGTAGATAAGTCGACCTTTTAGTGAATATTAGAGTATCTATGCCTAAAAATGAATTTTTTTCTTATTTTAAGCCTTTATCTTTTATTGGATAAATGTAAAAACATTTAAAAAACATATATAATCATATTTTAGTTATTTATATTCATTCCCACCAATAAAACATCTATGTGTTAACTACCATTTAAAATAATATTATTATATTACTACTATGCAATGTAAGATTTCAAATAAACTCTTTGTTGCGTATCCGGTACGCTATAAAACATAGAGACCCCTTTAATGTAAAATTAATATTTAATTAGAAAATATTAATAAATAAGAAAATGTATTATTCTTTATTTACTTGGGATGTTACATCCTTCCCCCCTTTTGGGAATTATGTACTCGCAATTTTATTCACTTATCAAAATTAGTGGGGGTATTTATCCCTCATAGCATTTTCAGATTCCCACGTTGCCTCTTTACCATATGGTTTTTCCAAAAAACCATTACCTGGTGAATTACCTTATTCTGCAACACTTGCTCTCTATGGTCAAGAATCTGGACTGGTTGTTCTTCATAAGAGAGATTCTCTTCCAACTGAACTACCTCTGGGCTCAAAACATGAGATGGATCTGGCATATACTTTCTCAACATCAAAACATGAAAAACATCGTGTACCTGAGATAAACTCGGAGGTAAAGCCACTCAGTAAGCAACTGATCCAACTCTCTCCAGAATTTCATATGTTCCAATGAACCTTGGACTTAGCTTTCCTTTCTTACCAAATCGCATCACACATTTCCATGGTGAAACTTTGAAAAAAACATGATCACCTACCTCAAAAGAGAGATACTTTCTCCTATTGTCTGCATAACCATTTTGCCTTCTCTGAGCTGTTCTCATGTGCTTCTGAATCATCTGAACTTTTTCTACCAACTCTTCTACCAATTATGGTCCCATCAACTTCCATTCACCGACTTCATCCCAAAAAGTTGGAGTTCGACACCGCTTCCCATATAATGCCTCAAACGGGGCCATCTGTATACTATAATGAGAACTGTTATTATAAGAAAACTCAACCAAAGAAATATGTTGGTCCCAAATTCCCTGATAATACATCTAAAAAGCACGTATCATATCCTCCAAAGTCTGAATTGTTAATTCTGACTTCCCATCTAATTGAGGATGAAAAGCTGTACTAAAATTTAATTCAGTACCCAATGAATTTTGAAGGCCTTTCCAAAAATTCGAAGTAAACCAGGGATCACGATCAGATACAATGGAGAGGGGAACTCCATGCAACCTGAATATCTCTTTAACATACAACCGAGCAAGTTGATCTAGAGAGAATGTATCTTGAATAGAAAGGAAATGAGCAGATTTAGTCAATCGATCAACAATAACCTAGATTTCATTATTACCTCGAGATGTCTTCAGTAATCCCACAACAAAGTCCATGGATATATTTTCCCATTTTCACTCTGGCACCGGTAAAGGCTAAAGCATCCCTTTCGGTAACTGTCGCTCTAATTTAACCTGTTGACAAGTCAAACACTTCATAGTAAAATTAGCAATATCTCTTTTCATTCCATCCCACCAGTAATACTCTCGCAGATATCTATACATCTTAGTACTGCTAGGATTAACTGAAAACGGGGAACTATGAGCCTCAAATAACAACTCATTCTTCAACTGTGAATCACAAGGCACACATAATCTTTTCTGAAACCTCAAAACATAGTCATTATCAATGTTAAATTCAGGCAACTTACCCTTCTGAACCATCTCTACCTTTTTCTGCAACCCACTGTCTTTCTTCTACGCTTGCTTACTTTTGTCTGATAGAGATGATCTCACTGACACATTAAACAAAACAGAAGAACAACCTGCACCAACAACTTCTATTCCAAATTCCATCAAATCAAAAACCAAAGGATATCGTTCCAAACATAGCATGGTTAATGAAGCATTACTTTTTTGACTCAAATAATCAGCCACTTTATTTGCTTTTCCCGGATGGTAATAAATTGTATAATCATAATCCTTGATTAATTCCAGCCACCTCCTTTGTCTCATGTTCAATTCTTTTTGAGTGAATATATACTTTAAACTTTTGTGATCAGTATATATTTCACACTTCACTCCATACAAATGATGCCTCCAAATTTTTATAGCAAAAACAATAGCAGCTAATTCCAAATCATGTGTAGGGTAATTTACCTCATGAGTTTTCAACTGACGTGAAGCATAAGCAATTACCTGATCATTATTCATAAGGACAAAACCAAATACCATCAACGAAGCATCACTTTAGATAAAAAACTCACCATTCCTAGAAGGAAGTTCCAAAACTGGAGAATTCACTAATCTTCTTTTCAACTCCTAAAAACAATCATCACATTATTTTGTCCAGATAAACTTAACACCCTTCTGAGTTAGCTAAGTCATTGGACTAGATACCCATGAAAAAATTTCAACAAACTCCTGTAATAACCTTCCAAACCAAGAAAACTACGGATATCTATTACATTTGTCGGTCTTGGCCATTCTTCAACAACTTTTGTTTTAGCAGGATCAACAGTTATTCCATTTTTTGAAACAATGTGACCAAGGAAAGAAATTTGTTGTAACCAAAACTCACACTTGCTGAATTTTCCATACAGTTTCTTTTCTTTTAAGGATTGCAAGATAACCATTAAATGACTTTCATGCTCCTATTTACATTTAGAAAACACCAAAATATCATCAATGAAAACAACCACAAACTTATCCAAGAACTCATGGAAAATTCAATTCATAAGGTCCATGAATACAACAGGTGCATTGGTTATCCCAAAAGGTATAACTACAAATTCATAATGACCATATCTATTACAAAAGGCAGTCTTTGGAACGTATTCTTCTTTTACTTTCAACTGATGTTACCCCTTCCTCAAGTCAATCTTTGAAAAATACTGAGCTCCCTGGAGCTGTTCAAACAAATCATCGATATGAGGGAAAGGATACTTTTTCTTAATAGTGATGTTATTCAATGCTCTATAATCAATGAAAAGTGTCATTGAACCATCTTTATTTTTAACAACAAGATAGGAGAACCCCATGGTGATGTTCTAGGTCGAATGAAACCTTTATCTAATAACTCTTGCGATTGCTTCTTTAACTCTAAAAGTTCAATTTGAGCCATTTGATTAGGGGGTTTTAAAATTGGCTTAGAATTAGGAAATAAGTCAACAGTAAATTCAACTTCTCGGTCAAGAATAATACCAGGAATCTCATCAGGAAAAACATCAAGATACTCATTTACCACTGGCACATCATTAATCTGAACAGTTCCTTTATTTTCAACAATATGTGCCAGGTAACATTCATTCCCATATTTTACTAGTTTCTCAACTTCCTGATGTGTTATCAAAAGAAAAGGTTCATTCTTGTACACAAACTAAAAATCTTTCTGAAAAGAAACCTCTTTAGCTCTGTAGTCAATGTTAGCATGATAAATAGAAAGGCAATCCATGCCCAAAATAACATCAAACTCTACTATAGGAAAAACAATAAGTTTTGTAGGTAGATTCTTTCCGCACACAAGGATAAGAAGGTTCTTATAATTTATTTTTGTCTCAATGTTCCCTCCGGGTGTTTTTACAATAAGTTTAGGATTCGTATCTTGAGATGGAATTACCATTTTACTAGAAAAATTCTCAGAAATTAAAGAATGTGTATACCCTGAATCAAACAACACATTGGCATAATCTGAACAAGAAAACAGTGTACCTGATACGACTTCATTCGATGTCCGAACATCTACTGAATTAGTTGCAAAGTATTTCACCACCCCTTTCTACTTGTAGTCTGGCTTCTTTACCTCAGTTGAGTTCTTCTTTAGACACACATTTTCATAATGAACTATTTCATTACACTTAAAACATCTTACCGCTGGCTTTTTATTGCCTGCTTGAACATCTTCCTTACAGTTACGAGAAATATGACAAGACTTACCACAATGAAAGCACTTTACAAACTTGGATAAACATTCTCTAGGATGCATTTTACCACACTTCTCACAGGATGGAAATTTGGGTTTCTTTCCTCCTTGCTTCTTTGATGAATTCTTCCCCTTTTCCTGCCAACTGGACCTCTAATTCTGTTGTTTTTAAAAGAACACTTGATCATCGGCAAACTCCACTTCCATATTCTCTACACATCCTAAAAGTTTTTCATAACTTTTTAACTCACAACAAGCTAATGCCCTTCGATACTTTGGCTTTAACCTTGAGTAAAAACAGTTTATTTTACTAACAATATCTCTTATGAAATTTGGAGCATACCTTGCCAGTCGAGTGAACTTTGCTTCATAAGCAGCCACTGAGTCATCCTCCTGCCTCATGTCTAGGAATTGTTTTTCCATCCTAAGATGAACCAACTTAGGAAAATATTTCTCATGAAACATACCTTTGAATTCTTCCCAGTGAAAATCATCAATCTCATCACTATCACTGATATTTTTCATCATCGACTACCACTGATCATCATCACCTTCAAAACGGTAAACAACAAGACTAACCTTTTGATGTTCTGAACACCCCATGACATCAGAAATCTTCTCCATTTCTTTAATCCACCCTTATACTAGCAGAGGGTCAGGTGATCCTCTGAATGATGGGGGATGTTACCTCATGAAATGTTCCATCACTGACATGTTCCTCTGCGGTTGATCTGGCTGATATCGTTCATGGATACCACCACTATTTATAGCATGAGTCAACTATGCCATCACTACATCAAATTATTCAGTTCCAATTCCGACCATCTCAGGTGGCTGATTTGGAGGGTTGTCTTCCTCCTGATGTCTTCCCAACATAGCTACCTTGTTTTCTCTGCGAAAAACCATTCTGAACACAGAAATATCTTAGGCGAAGAAACATGGTAATCTTTAAATTCTATATCATTTCAATCATACCATAAATTAATTTATAAATTTAACAATTTTCTAACTCCTAAAGTTTTCTAAACAAACCTCTAATACCAACTGTAAGGCTCTGCCCATAAACATTACTTAATATTGAATTAAATAAATAATTCAAATTGAGGATTTTTTCAGGTCTAGAGTTTTAGAAAATTAGATCATAACTATTACATCTCAAAAGATTACATAGTAGACACTTCTACAAAGTTTAATTTTTTTTACAAAACATGAACTCTTAAAAAAAAGAGCCATGTCTAGTTCGATGTTTAATATAGCATGACTTTTCCTTGATTTCATCCTTTAAACTATTCCACATTATGTCCAGTGAAAAACATTTCAAAAAAAAAACTTGGGATGAGCATAAAATGCTCAGTAGGGGATACACAAAGAAGGAAAACTGTTAGTTTTTCAAAACAACAAGTAAACCATGAATACTTTATCAAATTAATACTTTTCACCTTTATGAATTAGTAAAAACACTTCACTAAATAAAATATCATTACTTTCTCTTTTGTAACCAAAATATTACCATAAAACCCATATAAAGAACACGTAACATAGAAAGGTAACTTGGGACATAAACATACTTAAATAGAATAACCATATAGTCGACTTCCACACATATCACTAATTGGAATAGCCATAAGGCCGACTTCCATACCCAATGCATTGGAGGTTATAACGTAACCACCCATCCTGGTATTCACGGCACCACCCGTCATATGGTTTATCACGTAACCACCCATCAAATGTCCAAGTACCATTATAAAATCATAAGATATAAAACAAATATAATGGAAAGAAAACATTTCCACATTTCGATCACAATATATCAGTTAAATATATAGACATACCAAATCCATTATAAATACCATTTTCAATAAAAAAAATACATAAAAGAGCATATGGTATTTATTTCATTTTAAAAACATTATGGCTTATTGAGGAAGTCGAAGACCAAATAATCCCCTCGACGGTGGAAAAGGTCGTTGTCAGCGCGTATGTTAAAATAAACTTTCCCTTTTGTAGTTTAGTAAAACGCTTCATAGAAAAATATTCCATTTGAATGAAATAAAAAGTAAAATTTGTTTTATATAGCGTATAAATGAAAGTCTTGTATTGGAACAAAATATGCCTCAACGAAAGGAGATTGAGACGATGTCCCTTACCTCGTGTCCGTCGTGACTCGATTGCTCTTTAATCTCCCGAATAATAAACTAAAGTTAATTTCTACTTGCTTAAGAACCTTTTTAATGTTTATTATTCCTTTTATATAACTTAATTCCATGTTATAAACATTATGTAATCATTTAAGTTATTAAAGTTTGTTTTGTCGATATTTGGTACTTAAGTCAAAAATGGACTTCTTACAATTACATGTTGTTCATGTGGTCAAAGGTTCATTATATCCAGAATGATATTCATGATTTGGATATCATATATATCATATATATCCTGAATATACATGTATTTATAATACTACATAACATTTAGAGGTACGGAATGAAATGCACCGTTCATGGAGACGGTAAGCCGTACGTACGCATGAACGCTACTTTCATTTATATTTATCATTTAATGGAGTGAAATCATAATGATATAAAGGTATATTATAATTCCAGTATAATATCATATAATATCATTAAATCAATCCTTTATATATCCCACATATGGAATTAATGAATCAAATCACTTTGAGGGGGCGGTAGTCCGCACTTCCTAAAATGAAATTATTATGTTTACCCATAATGGAAACCATAAAGGTATCCCATAAATGATAAATACATAAGCATAAGGAAAACATTAAAATAATATATATCATATATAAAGAGAGTTACATCTTAATGGCCACCATGAAAGGTGTTAAAAGAAGATTGAACAATCATCGTTTCGTGAGGAAGAAATTTACCAACCACAGAATCAATATGTTCTTTAACCATTAGACGGAGGTGTGTGTGTAAGTGTAGTTCGAATAATTCTCATAAAAACATCCTAATGTATTGAAGATACTGGTGTTGTTACAAAATAAAGTAATAGAAACAATTTAGGTGGTTGGAGAAGCAAAATAAAACAAAAGAACACAAGTGAAGACAATACCTTTAAATCGGATAACTCCTCCTAGTTTGAACAAAAGGGGTTTCTTGAAGAGATTTCTGCCTAAGGTAAGACTTCTAGGATGAGGAAAGGGATGTGGAGAGATAAAATGAGCAGATCTTGGCCGATCCAATGGCTTGAGAGGTGTGGGTAAGGGGGTAGAGGTGGGGGCCTTTTATAAGAGAGGAGAAGGGGAACTCTTGGAAAGTCAAGAAAAGATACTTTATTATAAAATTTTTATCAGATATTAAAGGTCCCATAATTATATATTTCAAGGATAAGTTGATAAGGGTACTAAATCCACCCATCCAATAGGTTTTTTAAAATTGTATGTCTTATATTTGATATTATCTTTTCATTTTATTTAAATAGTTTATTTATGAGGTAATCGCTGCATCATCATGGTGTCATAAATAAATTAAATTATTTAATGTCTAAAAATTATAATAAAAATAGTATGATGTTGGAAATATTTTTATATTTTTAATGAATATTTATAGATAGAAATATGACTTGTATAACCCCATGTAAAAATTATTTTAGTAAAAAAATACATGTTTGTGACATTTTTATTTTAACATTAAATAAAAAGTTATTAATGTCATTTTCTTACCCAAGTGGCTCCATGGGGTCCCCAAGTTGACCCATGGATTGTTTTGGTCGGTCATGACACATAAAATAAGGGTAGGGCATGTGTCAAGGTAATTTCATATTATTATAACATTATTTAACCTTAAATTACACTAATTACCTTTAATCACGATTAATAAAACATAAAAGTTACTATTCATCAAAAAAAATATTTTAATTCCATTGAACCCCATTTTAATTCCTAATGAAAACCATGTATTTTTTTTTTGAAATTAAATTCACAGAAGTATTAAAGTTTCATTTAAACGAAAAAAAAGTTTTTTAACTACCACTTAGTGGTTTCACTATTCATCAAAAATTGATGTTTTTCAGAAAAATACCAAAAATTCACCCTAAGCTATATTTGATATTCCAAATTAAAAAATGCTGTATATTTTAAAAAATTCAAAACATATAAGTTTCATTAATAAATTTAATAATTAATTCCTGTTGTCAAAACAAATAGCATGTTTTTAAGAAACAGAATATATCCAAAGATTGACACTAGTTTAAGTCCAATTTCAAAGTGAAATTAATTTCAATGACCACCATTGGATTAAATGGTAAAAATATATTCTAATTTCACTTTAAAGAAAATTAAAAATATAATCTAATCATATAAATACATTTTATTAAAAAGTGGTTTCGAACTAAAATACAACATTTTTCACTATTCATTAAAAATGAACTTTATCGGAAAAATACCAAAAATTTAGTAAAAGTAAATTTTGATGTCCTGATTCTAAAGAAGAATTTTATTTTTTCCAATAGAATGTATAAGAGTGACCAAAAATATATTTAAAGAGGGTTCACCATCAAAAGGTGATAAGTCAACCTTTTAGTGAATATTAGAGTATCTATGCTTAAAATTGTATTCTTTTCTTATTTTAGGCCTTTATATTTTATTGGATAAATGTAAAAACATTTAAAAAACATATATAATCCTATTTTAGTTATTTCTATTCATTCCATCAAATACTACGGCTACGTGTTAACTACCATTTAAAATAATATTATTATATTACTTGTGTGCAACATAAGATTTCAAAGAAACTCTTTGTTGTGTATCGGGTATGATATTGAACATAACAACCCCTTTAAAGTAAAATTAATATTTAATTTGCAAATATTAATAAATATGAAAATGTTTTATTCTTTATTTACCTGGGATGTTACATGGTTAATACAGATTCTTTAACATATCCCTTCAAAATTTTCACATATCTTTCAAAAGGATACATTGAAAATAAATAAATATTCCAAAAATATTGTTATCTCTTACACCAACTAGATCAACATATGAACCATAATATCAAAAATGTGTGGTGGAAAATACATTTCTAGTTGAAACATTATGTGGATAGATTCCTTATCCTATGCGTTTAACTAATTCAGATCTATGACTTTAGTGAAAATTGAATTGAAAAATTAAAACTACTTAATTAAAGAATATCTAATAGTTGTTTATAATGTTCTATTCAATGAAACTACTAAAAAATTACTATATAATTAAATTAAATTCATGTTATTTCATACCTGTTAACTTTAAATACTACAATGACACAATTTCTTTCACATTTGATAAAAAATGACTATGTACTTTAATATTATTAAACCATTGATAAATTTTTATCTTCTCAATGTTTTTAATGTGTGAAAACCCAAGAGAAAATATGTTTTATTTTATTTCATCATGGGAGATAACTCTAAACATATTTCCATAATTATTAAGACTATTCTTACTTGCAATCCATCTTTTTTCCACTACTTTTATGTCTAACAATGTTCTAATTTAACAGTAACAAAGGATTTTCTCAAAATCACTAATTCCAATATTATGTTTTATATCCATAAGTTTCTAATATGTTATATTTGATAAAACAGATCATTTCTTCTATGTATTTAGTTGATGACCAAAAAAATACTTCCTTTCCAAATGTGACATCGATGTTGTTGTAATATTATTCAGTTGAAAATGGTTATAAGGAAGAATCATACTCCTATAAACTATTAACTTCCATTTTTAATCTTCAATAAGGATGATCCATTCACAAAAATTTATGATGTACCATATATACTATTTTAATCAATTCATTAATTGATCATCGAATGTTCTATCTTTACAAATTGGATGAGGTTTATATTCATTAACATTGTATCTAGATAAGTTTCCATATGTAGAAAATTCATTTATAGGGAACATTATCATAGCATACAAAATAAAATAATCATTATTGTATTCATCAATACTATAATATCTATATTCCATAAAAATTTCAAATCCTTAATCAATGGTGATAGATAAACATCAATATCATTTCATGGTTATTTTGGTCTATAAATCATTAAGCTCGTCATCAAATATTTCCTCTTTATACATATATGTAGGGAAAAGTTATAAACATCCAAGAAAATATTCCGATAATGATGTTATCTACTGAGACTAAGATATTGATTCATTTTACCTCTGTATTGACCCATTTTATTAATTATAATATCAATTCCAAAATTAAGAAATTTCTGATCAAATCTTTTCAAATATAGTGAATATATAGGATGGAATTTATTTTTATTAGATATATTTTCATTTTATGCCTTCCTAGCCTCTTTTCATCAATATAATTATAAAAGAGATGCTTTAAATGAGTAATTATTTGAAGATACCGTATTACATTTGAGGGTAGTTCAGTTACTATTCTTTAGAATGAATCATAGTTTTATTCTTCATCTATTTTATTTCATGATGTTCCCTACTTTGGATACTCTGATAAAATTTCATATTACGTAATATACAACATATAGTCATTAGTGTAAGTATGTATCTCTTTATACCCCAATCTTATTGGAAATAATATTTTTTCCCCATAATTGGAATCTGGAATCTCATTTCATTCTGAATGTATCTCTTATAAACATGCCATAAATTCAGTGAAACTATTATCATTCTAACCATGTCTTGAGTTTAAGTTAACTAATCACAACACTTCGGATAACACTATAAATTTCACGAAACCTGAGAATAGTAGTTTCTTTGCATATCTATATAGTTTTTCAATACCTATTTTTCAATGGTTTGAATGACTACATCATGAATTAATTCTTCAAGAATATATTGTGTTTGATGTGGAGTATCTTCATCATCAATATATACTGACTTTTTTGTTATTTCAACATGCTCGATCTGGTGTGTTTAGTTATGACTAAAACATAGTAAATAGGATGGTCTTTTATTTCTGTGTACCATAATTTAATCATATTCAATGATTTATAACATGGATAGAATGTCACATCTTTGTTTTAAATATTTCATCTGTGGAATTATTGGAAACTTTCAACCGCTTTCTCATATTCATTTTTAGTTATTCAGGAATTTCTCCAATTACGATCCATTAACTACCAATAAATAAAAATATAATAGATTAATATGTAAATATATATTAAAATTTAAATAAATAATAATATAAAAGTACAAATAAATTAAACTTTCATAAATTTTAAATAAATAATTTATATCTTAACAAAAAATTAATCAAAAGTAACTATAAATGAAAAAATAATTTATAAATGAAAAAAATTGATGAAAAAAAAATTTCGACAACAAACAAATTATAGAAAAATAAAACGTATAAATTAAATTAATTATAAATTATAATCGTTAAAACCAAATAGAAATTACTGTCACAAAAAATTTACAATAAAAAAATAAAACACTAAACAAATTTTAACGATTTTTTTAATTTATAACAAAATGTATAGAAAAAAATCATTTGATGAATTAAATTAATAACTAATAGATAAATAATTTTTATATAAAAATGAACAAATAAATTATAAATTTTGAAGTAAATAATTCGCAATTCCGTTGAAATCACTTTAAGGTGCCGCGAACAAGAAAACAATGCAATATTGAAGAAAAAATTATAAACACATATATAAATAGATAATTTAAACATGTATATAATTTTAAAAAATTATTTATATCTAATAGAAAATTTAAAAATGAAAAATAATTAATAATACAATAATTAATATAAAGTCATTATATTTACCAAAATAATTTATAATTAAAAAAAATTGAAGACATAAATAATAAATTGTTAAAAATTATAATAATTAAATATTTATAAATATAAAAAATATTATATAAAAATACTTAAAAACAAAAAAAAACTATAGTGGAAATTATTTATAATCATAAAAAATTATAGAAATATTTTTTTAATTTTTTTAAATTATAATGTAATACATATAAAAAATAAATAGAATATTCCAATTTATAAAAAATATTTAAATAATAAATCTTAAAAAATAAAAATAATAACTTACAGAATTTGGAGGTCAAAAATGTAGAATAAATCCTATATTTTGATGAACTCATGTGAAGGTGGTGGAAATAGGGAAAATGTCTCAAGATTGAAGATAAATGTTTTAAAAAATGAAGTAGACAAACGAATAAAAAAAAACCTTGAACCATAAGTATAGGTCAGCTAGATTAGGGTCTTCGTGGAAAAGATAATGTTGATGATCATGAAATTAAGATTAAGGATAAAATATTTTGGAGACACAATGTGTAAAGGTGTGGAAAATAGGATAAAACTGAATATTGAGGGTTTTAGGTGTCATTGATGGTGGAGAGAATAAGGATTTAGAAAAATTTCCATTTTAAAAAATAGGGGTTTTAGATTCCAATATTTTTTAAAAAATGTTTAATGGTTGTTTACAAAAAAAAAGATAAATATTTTTTATTAACATTTATTCTTGTTTTTTATAAGCCTACGTTAAAGGGAATTCCTAATACCTATTATGGTTGATTTAACATCGGTTTCCAAAAAGTTGACATTATAGGTTTGACATAGAAGCCAATTTTTCTACAATTGTTTTCTTAGACATGGTTTACACCCTAAAATATCTTATTGGAAAGATTTCCGTACTGAACTAGGTTTAATCCCTATTCTAAACCATATTAACTCATGTGATATTTATATTTACCCAATACATTTAAGGGATATATAATTTCTGTCCCACCTATCACATAAATAAAAAAATACAAATGTGTTAGATATGATCATAAAACATTATTCATATCATCATATCATAACCTATACAAAGGAAATGTGATTCATAAGCATTTCATAATTTTAACAGAGCATAACCCATGGAAGATAAATGGGTTTCATAAACGTTTCTCTATAACATAATTAATGCATAGGAAATAAACAGGTTTCATGGAATCATCCTTATATAATCATTATCATAATCCATATAGATAATGAAGGTGGATTTTGTAATAACATCATATCCCTAGTGAAGCAAAATAAATCCATAAAGTATGTTGAAATTTTAATGTCCCAACATTTTATCAATAGAATTTCCTTTCTGAATATATAATCATGTCATATTTATTTACATAATATTATAAATATTTCACACACACCACATGATAAAATAAACTACATTTTATTATATTAATTTAAGCATTTAATTTAGATAATTAAAATTTCAATAAGAATTAAAATTAATATAGTGGGAAAACATATGAATTAAGATAGTAATAATTCAAAAATTTGGATCTACTTGACCCCCCAAAATAATCGCACTCACAAACAACAATGAAGAAATGAAGAAGTATATTAGCAATGTAATTTTAATTTTTAAAACAAAAATTTATAACCTTGACATAGAATATATTTAGATTAATAATTAATGAAAAGATGATGTACTTTTAGGAAGTAGGAAACCCATATGGCCATTACAGATCTGACCGCTTGAATTGCAACACGACTGTTGAAATAATAATTTTATATTTAGAAATAGTAAAATGACCATTAGAATAGAATCATCACCTATTTAATTGTAAAATAATATTATGGTACCGTATAAAATGAATATATGATATATTTATACCATGGTTCAAGTAAATAAATGTTTTAAAAATGATAAATTCACTATTTGTATTTTTGTAAAACATAAAATTTTTAATTTCACTTTTATAATATATATTATTATTTAAGAAAAAGTATATTTTCCTAAATTCGATTTATAAACTTATATTAATTTTTATTATAATGATAATATAATTTTAAGGGATCATAAATAATTTGTCAAAGGGTCATAAAATTGATCATAATATTAAAATTTGTATTTTTCAAATAAATGAGGATTTTATTTAAAAATTAAATTTATCGTATATAGATAATTAATTTTGTAAAATGGATCTAATTTTGGGAAACAATACCTAGAAAAATGGTTAGGGTAGTATTTTGGTATCTTTTTAAAATAGTTGACTTTTTTGTTGAATGGTGTAATACGATAAAATACAACTTTTAACTTTACAATCTAAATGAAAGAATTTTTGAGTTAAGGATTATGTAAACACCCAATGGTTTAAATAACATTCACCATTTATATTATACAGTCACATGAATCATTATTATTGGAATTATTAAGATAAAATAATAAATTAATGAATATAATATTAAAAAACCCCGCCCTCATAGAAATACCATTGCTCACTACCCCTTCTCCTGACAAACTCTAAGCCTTGGATCTTGCTAAAATTCTAACAAAAAATATTCCCAATCATGCCCCCCACATCTTAGTGTTACTAGTCTCATCAAATATACAATCCATGGTGCATTAAGTGGAATCCCAATAGGATACATCCAAAGGAGAAGGTAATATAATCAAAAAAATATTTTATTTTTATCTTCCTCCTCTGCCTCCAATTTTTTATTAAATCATGGAATAATAACTCAAATATCACATATATTATATAATGTTGTTATTTTAATAGAATATCTATCATCCATCATCATCTCTTATCCTCTTATTATGAAAATAAAAAACAACATCTGTATTTTTTTGGTTCCCCACCTCCATGGATTGTGAGTTTTTGTTTCCCATTACGACCTTCGTAGAAGGTTTAAATTTAATTATAATTACTAAAAATAAAATAAATAGGCATATTAAATTTTTCTTCAAATTATTAAATAAATTAATGGGCATATTATTAACAAAAATGAAACATGTTTTTGATGGTCGGTAAAAAAACAAAATAAAATACCCTATAAGAGTTGACTGAATCACAATTGTTTTGAAAACACTTCCAGTTTTAGGAATACCACCTGAATTCTAAGTATTCTCTGAAGATCGTTCATTTTCCATGTAATTCCAATATAATACCATACTAAATCATTAACATCAAAAATCTACTGAAGTATGTTAGTGAAAAAACCCGATAAAAGAAACCTTTCCTTTAATACCAATTATTAAGTCTAAAAGAGGCTTAGATACCCTGAGAGGCGGGGGTGAATCAGGGTATGGATATTCTTTTCTAAATTCTTCATGCCTCAATAGATCTTGAACTCTTTATTATAAGGGTCATTTTTTTTGCACATAAATGTTAATGATGATCTTATTCTTTCCTTGTTTATCTAATGATGAATCTTTGAATGTAATGTAGGAAATCAAGCATAAGGATGCAACGATTTTTACTTATTTTACCCTCACTCGACAATACCGAAGGAGAATATAATGAATATGTGATGATTGTACCAAATTATTTAGTTCTCACTACCAAATTATAATGTTTTGGATATATCTTCTATACCCAGGCTTACTTCTTTTATACGGCTTGGGGTCTGCTCACTACATTCCCAAGGGTCACTCCCTATGTCTCTTCCTCTAGCTCACTACAGATTGGAAGGATCAATGTCTTCCTCTTCCTTATCTCACTAATGTGGGAAGGGGTCCAGTCATAGTTTATGGACTTGTAGGTCCCTTCATTTTTATGAGATAATGCATCCTCAACTAGTGTTAGATGCTTTATTAAAGTCCCATTTTCACCCATAGATGAAATTCAATTTTCCACATACTGTTAGTTTATCATAAATTGCTTCTAAAAACTCTTTTAATTCCTTTTCATGTTTCCTTGAGTACTCAGTGAACCAAATTTATTCCTCCGCATACTGTGTAGTGGGTATGGTTCACGGATCACCTCTTCGCAAACCCTCTCTCCTCTGGTACCATCACCGCTTCATGGACTGTCGATGATTTCATGAACCTTCTTTCATCCCTAGACTACCTATTCTTCTATAGACCGTCTCTCCTATACATACCAGTTCTTCCTTTTTTATGTACCATGTCTTCCTCCTCTGGGTACCACTTCCTTTGAGAGATATTGTTCTCAGAAAAAACCTTCTGTGGAATTGCTTCCACGTGAATCTCTTAACCATTACAGTATTATCACTCACAAACCACTTTGGGATGTATTCAATTTCCAAAAGCGATGATTTTCTCTAATTGAATTCACTGAAATTAATAATGGGATAAAAAATTATTATATTAGAAAATATATCCCCAAAATCTAATAATCCATGAATTACCAAATCCTTAATGCGGTACAACTTTTTTTGCATACTGTACTACTACCAAAAACCATTCTTCCCTACGTGGTCTGCATACTGCCAATATTATTACACAGTGGAAAAAATTAGCATCACACTTTCTTTAATGAAAACCTTCCCAACTTCTCAAATTAGTGCCTCATCTTATTCAATGAAAATCCATCTCATGTACCACAATACTTTCGAAAATAGAATGCTCCACATGAACTACTCATGTACATGGTCTGCATCCTGCACTTTGTAGTTCCCTTACTTTGCTAGTTTTCTTTGATATTTCTGTACCACCTTTGCAATATGAGAACTGGGATTCAAGTCTTGGGTTATTTTTACCCATATATAGAAATGATCCTTTTCCAAAAACCAAACTCTTGATTTTGAGACCCAAATTTTTTTCAAACACTAGGAAATCGTGTGACCTTTACTACCTACTTCGGCATGCACTAACCATACTTATTTCTGGTCATCTAGTTTTTACAACAAAAACAATCGCAACAAAAACATACCAAGAGGAAACCTTGAGGTATTTTTTCCTAAAAATCTCCCCTTTGGTCTTATTGATAACACTTTCATAATTTGATATCTCATTAAATATTCTTCCAACATTTTCAAGTGTTCACTTCCCGCGATTAGGATAAAAATCAAGGATTTACTCAAAAAATACTCTAATCCCAAATGATCTATGCTTGGCTTGAAAAACCAAACAACTTCATTCTGGACCCCAATTCTTGAAACCGAACAACTTCTTTCTTCACGAACCTCACATGTAATGATATATATTTTTTGACTGATCATTTTAACCATCGTCATATTTAATAATCCCCCTATCTTGCTACTACCCCTAACATCTCCAACTCTCCTAATCTCACTACTTCACCTAACAGCTTCTCCCCATGTCTTTATATAGACATTTTGTCACATTTAAAAGATACTATTTCTCCCCCTTTAACAACAAAATTGAAGGCCATTCCTTCTATGTCTGCAACAAGTTGAAGAAAAAAATATGTTCAGTAGATAAAAACACACAATACCTCAAGGGGAGTGGGGTCCCACATCCATACTCTTTATGTGTGGGGTGTTGAATGAACTCCTAGATCCTGTCGATGCATTTCAAATGATTCTTTAGGAAAGGTATTTATCAAAATATCTTCAACTTGTTGTTCTGTAGCCACATACTCCAACTTCCTAGTCCTTTCTTCCACATTATCCTTGATAAAATAATTTGTGATTTTAATGTTCATTTTCCTTATGTTGTGTAGTATTTTTTTGTAAGAATTGTATCACTTGAATTATCACAATGGATTCCAATCAGAGTCTTCACTTAAACTCCTATTTCACCAAGCTCCTACTTCATCAATAATAAATTTATACATGCTTGAGTAGCCACAATGTATTTTTATTCTGTGGTTTTCAATGGAATGAAATATTTTTTCTTTATTAACCATGAAATACACAATCCACCATGATAGAAATATCCTCCTGACATTGATTTTTTGTCAACTGTTGATCTGGCCCAATCTACATATGGATATCCCAATAACATTTGTTGATATTTGTCACTATACATCAAACCAAAATCCACACTTCCCTTGATATTCTAAATTATTCCTTTTTACTACAATAATTTGGATTTAGAAGGGATTAATTTGATAACATTATACTTTACATGTGGAAAAAATAATATCGGTTTGTGTCGTAGTTAAGTACAACATACTTCTAAGGATTTTCTTGTATTCTGTGACATTGACAGCTTTGCCTTCATCTTCCAGAGATAGTTTCATCTGAGTATACAAATGAGTATTTTTCTTCTTCACCCCATATAACACCTTTAATAGAATCATTTTTTTATCATATTTATTAATGATAAAATCATCAAGTTTCTCAATGTGAACTTCTTCTTCCAAAACCCCATTCTGAAATGAAGACTTACATCCATCTGGGATACCAGAAAATCTATTTTCACTACAATGACCAAGAATAATTTGATTGTCTCTACCCATGAAAAATGTGAAAATGTCTCATAAACATAAATAACCTTCTTTAGGGATTACCCTTTACACACTGGCCACACTTTGTTTTGAATCAATATACAATCTACATTCATCTTGTTGTAAAAAAACCATTAGGTTTTTATGACATTCTTATGTATTGGTCTCAAAACAATATCCCAGGTATCATTGTTCTCAACCCGGTCAAGCTGTTCATTCATATCTGGAACCTAGTTCTCATCTACAATTATCAATTTCATATCCACTCTTTGTTTTTCATGAAAATATAATTTTGAACAAATTATTCTCATCATCATTATCTTAATCTAAATCATTATTTTACACTTTTACTCACCCTGAGTTTCTTACCTCCTAGTTACTACTATAAGGAAATTGTTCTCTATTATGACAAAGATTATATTCATTATCTATTATAGTGAAATCATTTCTTTTAATTAAATTTTTAGTCTCATGTTGAAACATTGTTGAAATTATCTCACATATTTTTGGTCTCCTAAAAATAGTCAACTGATACAATATTGTTAGAGAAAAAATAGATAATCATGAAATACATGAGCTTTGTTGTTTCTCCTCCAATTTTCCTTCTTGATGGAATATAGCACGAACTTTCATCCTTTATCTACCATTGATATCTTTCATTTTATTTGGAGATAGAGTGACCCCCCTATGATGTGAAACTATTCTTATTGTTTGTCCCGCAGTTTAGAACCACAATACTTTTTCCACTCCTACATCATTTATTCTCATGTGGAACTTTTCAATGAGCCATCAACAAAACCATTAAACCTATTGAGTCAAAACATGACTTAGGAAACAATAGATAATATTAATAACATGATCACTATCTATTTATCACAATTACTTCAATACATTTCAGGAATTGATAAACCATTGACTCTTTTCAAGTAATTCTTCCATAGTAATTATTTAGCTCTTTTGATTGATTTTAATTAGTATAAATTCTAGAGTACATCTCATCACTATTCTTCATCTTTTGATGCCACTTCCACCTGTATATTATCTCCCCTTGATATTGAAACACTTTAACCTCAGTTAATAACATTTATACACATAGGGATATGGGTTTGTATAGAATCCATGAGAATAGTATTGTGGTTAACCCGAATGGGTAAACCCTTAGATACTTTATTTCAAAGCTCTGTAATCTTTTAGTTCTTATTCTAATATCCCTGCCATCCTCAACTATTCTGTTTATATGACTAGACTTTCTATTCCAACATTCTTAGTCTTATTCTGAAAAGTATATTATATAGGATTGGCCTATTTCACAATCTGTGGTATAAACCTGCTATTACAATTTCCCTTCTTTCATTTCCCACAAAGATTCCATTTTTCATGATTCTTTCTTTGAGAGGGAATTTCTCCACTAGTCATCTTATCTTGATTATTACCCCATTAGAGAGATCCTTCACCTTGTTTCTCTTATCTCTTAATGATGCCTGTGAGATTTTGGAGACAATCTTTATTCATTTTTATTTTATCAGTTATTCAAGTATCCACAATGTTTCATACTAATAGCGGGTTCTTCACTGAACATACATTCTTCTTACTCACAATTAGAGTAGATCCACCCTTTTTCTATCAGGTTTTTTCAAATCATTTCCCAAAAAAGTTATTGTGTGTGTATTAGAGGATGCGATTTATACACATTTCTTTGAGATCCTTTTGATTCCCTTGAGGTTGTATACCTATTTTCACCTTATCATTCTATCATCAAATATATTCCATTTTTTTATAAACTTCTAGAGTTGTGTATTTTATATTGATTTACTATTCCTTTCATACATTATTACTTCTGAAATGTATTGCTAAATTAGAATTATAGGAGTCTAAAAAACATCTCGTATTAAAAACCTAACTTGTGTATTCATTTCACGGTAGAGATGTTGATACAACTTGATTTATTCTTCTGACACTGATCACATGGGATTCTTGACACATATTCATAATGTGTTCTAGTCTTCTATAATTTTATAATTTAACAAATACTTTCATCTAAGATACTTCACTTTCATATTCCTCAATATGCTTCTTCTTATTCTAAGACTTGGGAATATTTATTCCTTCATAATTTGAAATATATTCCAAGGGATCTGAACGAATGATTCAAGTATGAACATGCATCCCATAGAAATAGAATATAATTCCATCACTTCTTATAAAAGTGTTTTTAGGTCTGTTTCCATCACCTTCATGACATTTCTGATTTCTAGAACTACTCACAGCTCTCTTTATATCATGTATGGTAGAGGGTTCACAACATCAAATACTAGTTTTTCCCAAACTATATGGCCTCTAGGATGGGAAAATCCTTTCATGCCTCTCATATGAAGTAGACTATTTTCTTTTCTTTTCATCATCACCTAATGTTGGATAATCAAATAGTAAATGCAGAGTAACCTTCAACTTGGGCTTGCCTTTAGCATTAGATTTTTTCACTTCTTTATTCAATGATTCTAGAGATTCTCTAACTTGTTGAATCTTAATATCCCTTGATTCAAGTTGTGCATTATTTTCCCTCTTGAGATTATTCCATTAACTCATCTAATATCTCAATTCATATTTGAGCTTATCCACAACATCACTTTTCTCCTTTATTTAAAAATTTTATTGATCAATAGTATTAGAGAAACATGCATTATCTTTTTGTACCCTTCGGTTCTTAAGAATTAGGTCAGCCAGATATGTAGCAATACAATCATTTCTAGATTTCATATTTCAATTTATTCTCATTTATTATTATATTCATTTTCATAATATTTTGGTTTTTCTATTTTTATAGAAATATTTTTCAGATCTCTAGCATGAGAATCATTCTTCTCCCTTGATCAGTAGCCACATCAATAAGCATTTTATTTAAACCTCTTATATTATTAACTTCATTTTTCGGGGCTTAGATCCAGATATTTTTAGATTTAATTTCTTCATCCAATTTCTGATCCAATTCCATTGTTTCATAGAAAACTTCCACTTTTAGCCTTCTTGGAGTTTCTTTATCTTATGCAGTTTCAACGTCACTTGGAATGTCAGGTTCTTCACTCATTCATATAGTATCATAGAGTGAGTCTATCTATTCACTATCTGATTAATCCAAAACATTATTTATTAAATTATTGGATTCCCTAAAATAATTCAAATTTTTTTTCCTAAACACTTCCGCATTGAAGAATACCATCTGAATTCTTCTTCTTCTTTAACGACCGTACATTTTCCATGGAACACCAAGATAAGAGTAAAATGAATCTTTAACTTAAAAAATATATTGAACCATGGTAGGTCAAACAAATATGATAAAATAAACCTTCTCTTTGATATAAATTTTTAGGTCCAAAAGGGTCTTATATACACTAAGAGTGGGGGGGGGGGGGGGTGAATCATGGTATGTATATTATTTTATAAATTCTTTCTACCCAAATAGACATTGACCTATTTATTATAAGGGTCACCGTGCTTGAAATTAAATGTTAATGATAATCTTATAATTTCAATGTTTATCTAATGACTAATCATTAAATGTAATGCAAGAAATCAAGCATAAGGATGCTATGATTTTTACATGGTTTACCTTTACTTGGTTACATCCTAGGAGAATACAACAACGATGTGCGGATTGTATCAAATTAACAAATTCTCACTGCCAAATTATAATGTTCTATATAGATCTTCTATGCCCAGGATCACTTCCTTTACAAGGATTGGGGTCTACTCACTAAACTCACAAGGGTCACTCCCTTGGTCTCTTCCTCTAGCTCACTGCTAGTGGGAAGGATCACCATCTTCCTCTTCCTTCACTCACTACTCTTAGAAGGTGTCAAATCACAATTTGTGGACTTGTATGTCCCTTCATTTTCATGAATGAATACATCCTCAACTATTTGTATATGCTCTGTTTAAGTCCCCCTTTCACCCGTAGATGAGATTTACTTTTCCATATACTATTATGTTAGCATTAATTACTTTTAAAAACTATTTTAATACTTTTCAAACTTCCTTTAATGATCTCTGAACCACTTTTCTTCCTATCCATACTTTTTAGTAGGTATGTTTTTTGGATCACCTCCCTGTGAACCATATCTCCCCCGCGTACCATCCCTGTTTCAAGGGATGTCTCTGCTTTCATGAACATTCTTTTGTTCATAGATTACCTATTCTTCTCTAGACCATCTCTCCAATTCATACCAACTCTTCTTCACATAATGTGGCCTCATCCTCCATTTACCACTTCCTTTGTAGGATATATTTCCCAACAAAAACCATTGAATAAATTGGTTCCACTCAAACCACTTAACCATTCACCGAATTCACCCCCACAAACCACTTCTGGAATGAACCGAATTCCTAGATTGATAATTTTTTCTAGTGTAATTCACTCACTTTAATAATGGGATTATCACTATTTATAATAGAAAATAGATCTGTAGAGTCCACTAATCTTAGATTTTATGAGACTTTAATGTGGTAAAACTTTCTCTATATGTCATGCTGCTACCATGAATTATTCTTCCCTATGTGGTCAGCATATGTAGAGACCCAAAACCTGACGTACATTGACATTACATTACTTTTGTGGAATACTTAGTACATAACAAAAACACACACACAAGGATCGTAATAGTTTAGTATCTTTGGAAACTTGGAATAAAATCTTCTAATCGTGGTGAAAGATCTTCAAAATCTCCCATAAAGATCTTCCCTTTTTTTACCTAAAACCTTTCTTTATATCCTGGGGAAAATAAAACATAAAAGGGTGAGCTCAAATGCTCAGTAAGGGTAAACAAAAGAAATATCAATCACATCATATACATAAGAACATAACTTTTGGAAATCTTAACCTGCAAAAGAGATCATAATTTCATAACATGGGGTAAATCATGGCAGTGAAATGTAATCACAATAATCATAACTTAAAACATGAAACCTTGTGGCATTCACACATAATCATATAGAATCATTTCTTGTTAGTCAAGACTCATTGCCAAGACTATCTTAGTGGACAAAGTCCCATTCGGAATCGAGTAACCCTCGTTTCAGTCCGGTTTCACTGAACCGGTATAACCTACCATTTCAGCCATGTCTATCTCATGAGATATAAAATCATTACCCAATGCATTGGAGGGAGATATAGGTCCCACCCATCTCATAATGATACCATTCTTATGTGTGCCACAAAATCATAAATCATACATCATTTCATAACCCATGTAGTAAAAATGGGATTCGTAAACATCGTGACATCATAAAACAATTCATATAAGATAAAGGAATTCATAAAAATAATTCCATCACAACATTACCAAATCAATGTAATAATAGGGATAGAAACAGAACCCTATGTTATCTTAGATGGAAAATAATTTTGATAAAATACTTGAAATGAATTCTTGAGGAAAATATCCTTTCTTCTTCAAAATCAATTTCTTTTCACAAAACGTCATGCAATTTTAAAAGAAATAGATTTTATTGAAAATAGTCATGAAATATTTTGGAGGAAGCTTCATGAAAATAAGGCTTTATAAAACCGTAAAAATCCGTTCGTGCCGTATAAGTTAAAAAAACATTCTTCGTACTTTTGTCGGAAAAGTCAAAAAGTACCTCGTACGAAAAACGACAAAAGATTCCTTTCTTATTCTTTACTAAAAACACATCGAAGGGTAAAATTGGATTTAAACTATTGTAAGTGGATGGAAATAATATTACATATTGAGGAAACATGGATGTGGATGATAAAATACACCCCAGTAATTACCAAAGTAAAAACAATCTCGGATAAAAGTGAGATTGTGATATTTCCCTTACCTTAGGTCCGACTTGCTTTGTACGTGTCCGAACCTCCTGTATAATGATTTAAATAATGTTATTGACTTATTACAGAATCATATTCATTGTTATGATATCATATATGGTTCTCTTATGGCTTTATATTACCCGGTCTTTTGTAAATTCATGTTAAAGTAGCATTTTGGGTAAAATCGTCTTATTTGTCATTCGTGTTTTTAACTTGTAATTATTAATATGATTACTTGGATCATGATTACTTATATCCAGAATGTAAAACATGATTTATATATAATATATATTCAGAATATACATATATATATATATATTATATATTGATAATGGAATGAAATACACCGTTCATGGAGACGGTAGTCCGTACGTACGCATGAACGCTATTTTCGTTTCCTTATTGAATTGAATGGAATTATGTAGATGACATACATATAAATATACATAAATTCAGTATCATTATTATGTCATATATTTCATTATTACTTGTTATATATGTTTTATAATCATTCATGAATGGTTAATGTGGAGAATGAATCTCATCGCGTCGTGGAGACGGTAGTCCGTACGTACGCACGAGCGATGATATCATTTCTATAAATATTGAATTGAATTGGAGTGGATTATACAATATATCAGAATCAATATGATGTTGTAATAAGAATGTATAGTTATTCTTTACACCATTATACCCATCCATGTAAGGTGGTGGTGGAAAATAGATTACACCACGGCGTGGAGACGGTATTCCGTACGTACGCACGCGCGGTGATTTCTTTTTCCGTAGGATGGATAGATGGTGAAATAGGGTTGTTTCATACTTATAATAACATATAAGTATATGAGTGATACTGATGTTATTACTTCATAATGAAACAACCTAAGAAGAAGAAGTGAAAGAAGAAATAAAGATGAAAGAATTGGTAACGGTAATTACCTCTTCTTTGAAGCACCTTTTGGAGACCTCCTCTTAGGGAACTAAAATTGGTCTTTGAGGAAGAACAGAACCTCTAGGATGTTGCTAGGGAAGTGGAGAAGAGATTTTGGCAGAGGTTGGCCGAGCTTGAGTGCTCAAATTGGTGTGAGGAGGAGGGGGAGGAGGTGTCCTTTTATAAGGGAGGAGAGGGGCACCTTAGGAATATCTCAAAATATTATTTTATATTAAAGTCAAAATCGGTTTATAATGGCTCCAAAGGGTCTTATTTCGAAGCTAAGGTGGGGATGGGTCGAAATCCTATCAACCAATAGGATTTAGACAAGTTTAGGGTATTATTTTAACCTTATCAATTAGATTTAACTCTAAGTTAAATAATTTTACTTTTACCATGTCTTTTTGTTTTCTTTCACTATATGGTTAATACACTTACTATAACATGCCAAACGAACCCCAAATTGTTTATTATTAATATATATATCCTTATATAAGTCATTTGGCCGAACCTTAGATTTTTAGGAATAAAATAACAATTAGTAATATAATATTTGATTTAAAAACTATTTTGTGTCAATTTTGACACTATTTGATATATGATTTTTGTGAAAGTCATAACAGAATTATATGTTCGAACCAAGTTGATTAAATCAACACTAATATATCATAGTAACCTATAAAATTAGTGGAATTCATAAAAAGTCTTAAATTAGATTTATTTTGGTATTTATATTATCAATTATGTCAATATTTCATTAATAAGATAATTACTGCATCATCTTTGTGTCATAAATATATTAAATTATTTGATGTCTAAAAATTAAAAATAAAATACCATCATGTGGGAAATATTTTTAGCTTTCTAATGAATATTTACAATAGAATTTATCTTATATATAACCCCATATTAAAAATGATTTACTTATTAAACTTTGATTTTAACTATTTTAACCCTTCTTTAAATAAATTAATAATAAATGTCCTAATCTAATCCAAGTGGGCCTAAATGGTCATATTTTATTCCTAAGTTTGTTTTTGGTCGAATTACACTTGTCCAATAGAATTAGGACATGTGTTAGGGTAATATTAATATCATATTTACCCTTAGTTACCCCATTTACTATTAACCGCGGTAAAAAAAAGTAAAAAGTTACTATTCACCAAAAATTATTTTTATCTCATTGAACCACATTTTACTTACTGATATCAACCGTGTCTGTCGTATTTTCGAAATTCCATTCACAGAAGCGGTAAAATTAAGTTTTATGCAAAATTCAGTTTTTAACCTACCACTTAGTGGTTTTACTATTCATCAAAAATTGAAAGTTTTCAGAAAAATACCAAAATTTCACCCTCGTCTAATTTCGATATTCTGAGTCCAAAAATGAAGTCCATTTTGAAAAATAAAATTTATAAAATTTCAAAAAGTGGTTATTACTATTCATAACGGCTAGTTTTAATAATATTTTAATAGCATATCATTGTTTAGTGAAACTCGGTATTGCGTATTACACACGCTATCGAGGAAAGTCGCGATTGCGAGTAATGAAAGGAAAGTCAAGGATGCGTATTGTGCAAGCTCCTTTTGGTGTAGCGTACAACACAAGACATTAATAAAATTAAAAAGAATAGTTTTCATAAAATCTCGGGCTGTTACATTCTACCCCCCTTAAAATGAATTTCGCCCTCGAAATTCGTCGGGGTTATAAATAGTTTACTATTCGAAAGTTTCTTTAATAGAAACCCACATCGTAAAAAAGAATACCAAAACCAATCTTTAAAAACAAAAGTAAGAAACATAACGGTTACCCAAATAAACCAATCACTGGGTTTCCACATAGGTGAAAATATGGATATGGAAGAGAAATCTAACCATCATGTTCTGATGGAGAGTGGTAGAGAACATGGCTATGTAAAAGCCAGTAATCACAAATCCATAGATTTGTAATGGTATAAGGTACCATCTGATTCATCAGGTATAAGATCACTAGGACAACATTTTTGGTTTTCAAGATCATTTCCCTAAAGTTGAAAATTTGAATTAGAATAAATACTTACTTTATTTTGGTACAATCTCACTGTTGTTCGTGCCTTGAACAATTTCCACTTCATCTCTTAAATAAATGAAGTTGAATTTGTTATTCGTGAAGTGTTAGCAGAACATGTGATAGAACGACGGGTCATTCCATCTGTCTCAAACAAAAGGTTAGCAAAAATTATATACATAAGTCGATCTATAGTGAGATTAATCATATATGGTTCCTAAAATGGACTTATACCTCATATATCATACTGCTTAATATAATAAAACTAGTTTCTACTAAACAGGGACTTCCTGTAAGCCAGTGGTAGGAGATAAAGGCTAGTCGCACTTCGGTTGTGGGTTCGATTCCCACAGCCTTGTCCGAAGCGATGGGATGTCGCCCGTCCTGCAGGTTGTCCTTTTTCTAAAACTACATTACTATAACATCCCATCAATAATATCGAAAAAAACTTCTATCCTTAAACAATACTAATTTATGTCCAACATAATCCATTTCAATCTTTAGGCTTATCCATAATACTTTAGTCCACTCTCATAACATAGTGAAGATGATTACTGAAGATTTAATACCATCGTTGAACCCCATATATCATAAGATATGTTTTTTTGTCACATTCCAAACATTCAAAGTCCTTAATCATGTATTCTCTTGAATACCCATTGAACCTTAATGAAAACATGAATGCAGTTACCAAAATCATCAAAATTCTATATACTCAAACCATGATATCACTTAGTCCTTATATCAATCATGAGCTCATGAATACTGTCAAATATTTCATTTTCTCGTTTTCCGCATATCATTCTTTTTCCAAAAAAATATCTCAATCACTTTCCATGGTTATTGGTACCATAAAATTATTGAAAACCACAATAGACCAATACATAAATATTCAAATACTCCATGATACAACATTATTTTGGAATCCTATTACATAAACAATTATTCATTCCACCACATCATTGTCATATTCAACATCGCCAATAGTGATCGCATGTGACTTCCCTTTGTCCTTTGCCTTAAGCGGTTGCTCATGTCGATCATCACTAACCCTTGTATTAGGGCATTTATTAGCATAATGCCCCATTTCCTTGCAATTGAAGCATTGAAGTGTTGGTGATGTGTTCTCTGCATTGTTTGCTTTATTCACATCATTAGAATCACTTTTTCCATTACTTCGACACTCAGTTACTCGATGACCTTCTTTTCCACACTTAAAGCATTTTCTAGTCTCTTTAAGACAATCTCCACCATGCTTCTTTCCACACTTTGTGCATAAGGAAACATTCATCTTCTTTTCACCATTATTCTGAGATTTCTCCTTGAATTCCATCTTTCGTTTCTTGTCAAAACCATGAGATGGATATGTAACACCAACTTCCATTTCTACCTTGACAGCACAACACACAATTTCTTCATAGCTACTGAAGTCTCTTATAGCTAATGCCCTTCGAAGACTTGGTTTTAAGCCACTGAAAAATCGATCAACTTTACTTTCAGGTTGGATGATAATGCCAGATGCATACCTTTCAAGTCTTGTAAAATTTGCTTCGTATATACCAACAGATTCATCATCCTTCTGCTTCAGCTCAAGAAACTCCTTTTCCATCTTTGTTCGAAGAATACGAGGGAAGTACTTACTGAAAAACAAGTTCTTGAACTCGTCCCATTCCATGGACTCAATTTCATCTCTTTGCCTCGTATTCTTGATAAGATTCCACCATTGATCAGCTTCACCTTCCAAACGATATACTGCTAAGATGACTTTATCATGTTCAGAACATTGAAGAACTGAAAATATCTTTTCAGTGGTACTGATCCATTGTTCAGCAACAAGTGGATCGGTAGTCCCACTGAAAGAAGGTGGACGTTGCCTCATGAAGGACTCAATAGAATATTGTTCCCTTCTCTGCTCATTTGGAAGTCCAGAATGATTCATAGCTTGTGTAAGTATAGCAATAAGATTTTGTACTCCATCTCCCATAACATTTGTTTGTTCAGGAGGGCAATCATTGCATTGTCCATTGCATTGATCAACACGGTTCCTTCGGGTTCCAGCCATCGTCTAAAACCCAAAAAGAATAGTGTGAGAGGCAAAAATCATGCTAGGGAAAACAACATAATAAAGGGGGAGTACCTTCAATATCTAACATCTTAGGTTTAATTCTATGATCGTTAGCGTAGTTCTAGTACTATAACCTATACGTATACTTAACCTTAGGGACATCCCTAGACATACCTTAGAAATATCTCTAGGGATCTCACTAAAGTTCTCGCATCCTAGTTTCCAAAGGTTGACTAAACCTTTCCTTTGATACCAACTGTAGAGACCCGAAACCTGACGTACATTGACATTACATTACTTTTTCGGAATACTTAGTACATAACAAAAACACACACACAAGGATCGTAATAGTTTAGTGTCTTTGGAAACTCGGAATAAAATCTTCTAATCGTGGTGAAAGATCTTCAAAATCTCCCATAAAGATCTTCCCTCTTTTTTACCTAAAACCTTTCTTTATATCCTGGGGAAAAGAAAACATAAAAGGGTGAGCTCAAATGCTCAGTAAGGGTAAACAAAAGAAATATCAATCACATCATATACATAAGAACATAACTTTTGGAAATCTTAACCTGCAAAAGAGATCATAATTTCATAACATGGGGTAAATCATGGCAATGAATTTTAATCACAATAATCATAACTTAAAACATGAAACCTTGTGGCTTTCACACATAATCATATAGAATCATTTCTTGTTAGTCAAGACTCATTTCCAAGACTATCTTAGTGGACAAAGTCCCTTTCTGAATCGAGTAACCCTCGTTTCAGTCCTGTTTCACTGAACCGGTATAACCTACCATTTCAGCCATGTCTATCTCATGAGATATAAAATCTTTACCCAATGCATTGGAGGGAGATATAGGTCCCACCCATCTCATAATGATACCATTCTTTTGTGTGCCACAAAATCATAAATCATACATCATTTCATAACCCATGTAGTAAAAATGGGATTCGTAAACATCGTGACATCATAAAACAATTCATATAAGATAAAGGAATTCATAAAAATAATTCCATCACAACATAACCAAATCAATGTAATAATAGGGATAGAAACAGAACCCTATGTTATCTTAGATGGAAAATAATTTTGATAAAATACTTGAAATGAATTCTTGAGGAAAATATCCTTTCTTCTTCAAAATCAATTTCTTTTCACAAAACGTCATGCAATTTTAAAAGAAATAGATTTTATTGAAAATAGTCATGAAATATTTTGGAGGAAGCTTCATGAAAATAAGGCTTTATAAAACCATAAAAATACGTTCGTGCCATATAAGTTAAAAAAAACATTCTTCGTACTTTTGTCGGAAAAGTCAAAAAGTACCTCGTACGAAAAACGACAAAAGATTCCTTTCTTATTCTTTACTAAAAACTCATCGAAGGGTAAAATTGGATTTAAACTATTGTAAGTGGATGGAAATAATATTACATATTGAGGAAACATGGATGTGGATGATAAAATACACCCCAGTAATTACCAAAGTAAAAACAATCTCGGATAAAAGTGAGATTGTGATATTTCCCTTACCTTAGGTCCGACTTGCTTTGTACGTGTCCGAACCTCCTGTATAATGATTTAGATAATGTTATTGACTTATTACAGAATCATATTCATTGTTATGATATCATATATGGTTCTCTTATGGCTTTATATTACCCGGTCTTTTGTAAATTCATGTTAAAGTAGCATTTTGGGTAAAATCGTCTTATTTGTCGTTCGTGTTTTTAACTTGTAATTATTAATATGATTACTTGGATCATGATTACTTATATCCAGAATGTAAAACATGATTTATATATAATATATATTCAGAATATACATATATATATATATATATTATATTGATAATGGAATGAAATACACCGTTCATGGAGACGGTAGTCCGTACGTACGCATGAACGCTGTTTTTGTTTCCTTATTGAATTGAATGGAATTAAGTAGATGACATACATATAAATATACATAAATTCAGTATCATTATTATGTCATATATTTCATTATTACTTGTTATATATGCTTTATAATCATTCATGAATGGTTAATGTGGAGAATGAATCTCATCGCGTCGTGGAGACGGTAGTCCGTACGTACGCACGAGCGATGATATCATTTCTATAAATATTGAATTGAATTGGAGTGGATTATACAATATATCAGAATCAATATGATGTTGTAATAAGAATGTATATTTATTCTTTACACCATTATACCCATCCATGTAAGGTGGTGGTGGAAAATAGATTACACCACGGCGTGGAGACGGTATTCCGTACGTACGCACGCGCGGTGATTTCTTTTTCCGTAGGATGGATAGATGGTGAAATAGGGTTGTTTCATACTTATAATAACATATCAGTATATGAGTGATACTGATGTTATTACTTCATAAAGAAACAACCTAAGATGAAGAAGTGGAAGAAGAAATAAAGATGAAAGAATTGGTAACGGTAATTACCTCTTCTTTGAAGCACCTTTTGGAGACCTCCTCTTAGGGAACTAAAATTGGTCTTTGAGGAAGACCAGAACCTCTAGGATGTTGCTAGGGAAGTGGAGAAGAGATTTTGGCAGAGGTTGTCCGATCTTGAGTGCTCAAATTGGTGTGAGGAGGAGGGGGAGGAGGTGTCCTTTTATAAGGGAGGAGAGGGGCACCTTAGGAATATCTCAAAATATTATTTTATATTAAAGTCAAAATCGGTTTATAATGGCTCCAAAGGGTCTTATTTCGAAGCTAAGGTGGGGATGGGTCGAAATCCTATCAACCAATAGGATTTAGACAAGTTTAGGGTATTATTTTAACCTTATCAATTAGATTTAACTCTAAGTTAAATAATTTAACTTTTACCATGTCTTTTTGTTTTCTTTCACTATATGGTTAATACACTTACTATAACATGCCAAACGAACCCCAAATTGTTTATTATTAATATATATATCCTTAACTAAGTCATTTGGCCGAACCTTAGATTTTTAGGAATAAAATAACAATTAGTAATATAATATTTGATTTTAAAACTATTTTGTGTCAATTTTGACACTATTTGATATATGATTTTTGTGAAAGTTATAACAGAATTATATGTTCGAACCAAGTTGATTAAATCAACACTAATATATCATAGTAACCTAGAAAATTATTGGAATTCATAAAAAGTCTTAAATTACATTTATTTTTGTATTTATATTATCAATTATGTCAATATTTCATTAATAAGATAATTATTGCATCATCTTTGTGTCATAAATATATTAAATTATTTGATGTCTAAAAATTAAAAATAAAATACCATCATGTAGGAAATCTTTTTATCTTTCTAATGAATATTTACAATCGAATTTATCTTATGTATAACCCCATATTAAAAATGATTTACTTATTAAACTTTGATTTTAACTATTTTAACCCTTCTTTAAATAAATTAATAATAAATGTCCTAATCTAATCCAAGTGGGCCTAAATGGTCATATTTTATTCCTAAGTTTGTTTTTGGTCGAATTACACTTGTCCAATAGAATTAGGACATGTGTTAGGGTAATATTAATATCATATTTACCCTTAGTTACCCTATTTACTATTAACCGCGGTAAAAAAAAGTAAAAAGTTACTATTCACCAAAAATTATTTTTATCTCATTGAACCACATTTTACTTACTGATATCAACCGTGTCTGTCGGATTTTCGAAATTCCATTCACAGAAGCGGTAAAATTAAGTTTTATGCAAAATTCAGTTTTTAACCTACCACTTAGTGGTTTTACTATTCATCAAAAATTGAAAGTTTTCAGAAAAATACCAAAATTTCACCCTCGGCTAATTTCGATATTCTGAGTCCAAAAATGAAGTCCATTTTGAAAAATAAAATTTATAAAATTTCAAAAAGTGGTTATTACTATTCATAACGGCTAGTTTTAATAATATTTTAATAGCATATCGTTGTTTAGTGAAACTCGGTATTGCGTATTACACACGCTATCGAGGAAGGTCGCGATTGCGTGTAATGCAAGGCAAGTCAAGGATGCGTATTGTGCAAGATCCTTTTGGTGTAGCGTACAACACAAGACATTAATAAAATTAAAAAGAATAGTTTTCATAAAATCTCGGGCTGTTACAGCATATCTCCACTCTTCTTACTTGGCGGGAAAAATAACCATCAACGTTTTACATACAATTCCCTTCACAGCTTCTAAAATATCTACCTCATTTTCATGACCAAAATTCCGTCCCATGTACCATAATCCTCCCATAAACCACATTACGAGTGGACACCTTGAGGGATTTTTCCCAACAATCTCCCTCATTGGTTTTGTTGATAAAAATTTCATAATTTTATATCTTATTAAATATTATTCCAATATTTACTAGAATTTTATCATTGCAATTAAGAAAGAGATCAAGTATTTACTCAACACATACTCTATGCCCACATGATCTATGGTCGACATAAAAAACAAGAGTATAATGAAAATTTCATCAATGAATCACTTAATTCCTGACACCAATTCTTAAAACCAAAAAATTCATTCATCACAAACCTTAGCCATTGTGATATATCTTCTCTAATTGATCACCTCAACCATCTTCAGTGTTAATAATCTCGCTATCTTTATACTCCCCCTAATAGATTCAACTCCCCCTATATCACTACTTTAATTAACATCTTCTCCCCAAATCTCTATTAAGACATGGTCTCCCATTTGAAGTTACAATTTATCCCCCTTTATCAAGGAACCCAGAGGTCATTCATTTTTTTCTCCAATAGGGTAATGAACATAATTAATACATTAGTGAAAAACACATCATACCTTGATGAGGGTGGGTGGGGGGGCACATCCACACACTATAAGTGTGGGGAGTAGACTGAACTCCCAGATCCATTTAATTCATTTCAAATGTTTCTTTGGGTGAGGCATTTTTAGAATATCTATAATATGTTGCACTGTAGGAACATACTCCATCTTCAAAAACCCATGTTCCACCATCTCCTTGATGAAATTATATTTGATTTCAATGTGATTTTTTCCATGAGTTATGTACTATATTTTTCACTAATAATTATAGATCATGAATTTTCATAATGGATTCTAATCGGAGACTTTACTTCAACTCCCATATCACCAAGACACTACTTCATCCACAATTTCTTCACACATGATTGAATGGCCGCAATTTATTCTGATTCTGTGGTTCTTAATTAAATTCAATCTTGTTTCTTTATTAACCAAGAAATACACAATCTACCAGGATATAAATCACCCCCTGACATTGTTTTCTTATAATATGCTAATCTATCCCAATATGTATCTGTATATTCAAATAACATTTGTTGAGATTTATCACTGTACATAAATCCGAAATCCATAATTCCTTTGATATAACAACATAATATTTTTTACAGCAAGCATGAATATTTACATGGGATTAATTTGACACCATGCTACTTGAATCTTGGAAACAACAATATCTAGCCATGACACTATTCATTACAATAGACTTCCCTTGATTTTTCTATATTCTGTTACATTGACAGCTTTTCCTTCATTATTCTGAGATAGTTTCATCTGGGTATCCACCAGAGTTTTTATCTTCTTGGAATTATCCATTATAAAACTTCTCGAAACTTCCTTTAAATATTTAGATTGAGAAATGAATGTGCCATTTTTTACCTATAAACCAAGTAAAAAATTCAGATCACCAATCATTGACATTTCGAAAACAATTTTCATGAATTTAGAAAACTATCTACACTATCCTTCATCTAATCCTCCATATATTATGTCATCGACATTTCCCGTCACCATAATCTTATTATTACTATCTTGGTTGGAATATAGATTGTAATAAACTCCACAACACTAAAAACTAAGACTTTTAAAAACATATCTGCCCTTGAATACCATACTCTTGGTGCCTGATTCATCCCATAAAAGAGCTTTTTTATCTAAAGAACTTTGTCCTTGTCTTTATGAATGTTAAAATCATCTATTTTCACAATTTAAACTTCTTCTTCTAGAACCCCATTCATAAATACAGAATTGACATCCATCTAGAAAACTAGGGACCCTCTTTGATCTACAACGGTCAAGAATAATATGATTGTCTGTAGCCATGAAATAGGTGAAAATGTATCATAAACATCAATACCCTTTATCAGGGATTACCCATTACACAGTGGTTGTGCTTTATTTCGAATCACTATTCCATATTCATTCATCTTGTTGTGAAAAACCCATTTGGTTTATATGAAATTATTATCTGTTGGCCTCAAAACAATATCCATGTGTCATTTTTCTTAATGTGGCAAAGCTCTTCATTCATAGCCTAAACCTAGTTCACATATCCAGTAGTCAATTTCAGCTCCACTATTTGGTTTTTAGGGAAAATAAAGATTTTAATAATTTATTATCATCATCATTTTCTTCATCCGAATCATCATTTGACACTTATACTCACCATGAGTTTCTTACCTCTATGTTGATTCCATAACAAAACTATTCACTATTTAGTTAAAGATTCTATTCATTCTCTATTACAATGACATCTTTGCTTTCCATTACTTTATAAGCCTCATGTTTAATCATTGTTGAAATTCTATCATACCTTCTTGGTTTATATAAATTAGTCAACCAATACCATATTGTTAGAGAAAAATAGATAATTATGAAATATGGGAGTTTTTCTACTTATCCACCAATTGGCCTTCTTGATGTCATATACAATAAACATTCATCCTCTATATCCCATTGATATCTTTCATATTGTTATGAGATATAGTGATCCACCTAGGATTTGAAACTATTATTATTTTTGGTCCCACTATTTAGACCCACATACATTTTTCCTCCCATGAATCATTTTTTTCTCATGTGGATCTTTTCAATGAGCCATCAACAAAACCGTTAATCCTACTCAGTCAGAACTTGATATAGAAGTCAAGAGTTAATGTTAATAACACGATCAAAATATAATTTTCTCAATTACTTCCATACAGTTCAAGAATACAAAAACCATTAAATCCTTTCAAGGAGTTCTTATATATTAATTGTTCTTCTCTTTTGATAGATATGAATTAGTTGAAATTATGGAGCACATCTGATCACAATTTTTCTTCTTTTGATTCCACTTCCCCTTGGATCGTATCTCCCCTTGATCCTGAAACACTTGAATATCATTTAATATAATTTATACACATAGGGAGAGGGGATTCTCTAGAATCATCGAGAATATTATTGCGATCGACCCAAATGGATCCTCCATTTGTTACTTTATTTCAATACTCAATACTGTTTTTGTACTCGTTCCAACTACATATCCATCCTCAAATATTATAGACATATGACTAGATATTCATTTCACACATTATCAGTCTACTTATGATTATTATATTCTATAGGCTTGGCCTTTTTGATAATTTGGGGTCTAAACCCATTAGTAAAAATTTCCTTATTTCAATTCCCACTAAGATTCCATTTTCATGATTCTTTATCTGAGCGATAATTTCTCCACTAGTCATCTTATCTTGATTATTCCTTTATTAGAGGTATATTTCCCCTTCTTTAACTTATCCACTTATGAAGCATTTGAGATTGTGGTGGAATTTTTTTTCATTTTTCTTTTACCAGTTATTTGAATCGACACACTGTTTCTTGTTACTGGTGTGTTATTCATTGAGAGTACATTTTTATTACTCACAACTAGAGTATCTCCACCCTATTTATTTCAGGTTCATTAACATTAATTCTGAGAGAGTTGTAGTGTGTGAAGTAGAGGAGGTGATTGATACGTCTTTCATTCAGCTCCTTGGGATTCCATTAAGGATGTTGACCTATTTTTAAACTAATCATTCTATGTTAAAATATATTCCTATTTGTTACACACTTCTAGAGACGGGAACTACTTTCGAGTTCCTTCCTTTCATTCTTTCTTCCTACTACAATGTCATTCCAAATGCCCATGATTAGAGAGTATAAAAAATCTCCTATTAAGAACTTATATAGTGTAATTATTTCTCAGTAGAGATGGTGATAAAACTTCAGTTCTTCTTCTGACAATAATCTCCCAGGCTTCTTGACAAATATTCATATTGTGTCTCAACATTCCACAATTGTATAATTCAATAAATACATTCTTTTGAGAGACTAATCTTTCATATTTCTCAAGATTCTTCTACTTATTCTCATATTTGGGAATATTTCTACCTTCAAAATTTGAAATGTATTCCAAGGCTTTAGAAGAGAAAAATAAATTATGAACATGCATCCCATAGAAATAGAATATGATTCCATGACTTCTTATAAATATCTTTTTAGGTATGTGTTCATCACCTTCATGAATTTTCCAATTTCTGGATCTGTGTACCTCTCTCTTTCTATGATTCATGGAAGAGGGTTAATCATAGTAATTACTATTTTTTCCAAACTATATGGCCTTTATGATGATACAATCCTTTCATACTTCTCCTCTTAAGTGGTATATTTTATTTTCATTTCCTGATCACCTACTACGGGATAATGAAATAGTAAGTGCTTGGGGTTACCTTTGGAATTAGATTAATCCACTTCATTCTTCACTGATTCTAGATCTTTTATCAATTTTTGAATCTTAATATCCTTTTATTAAAGTTGAGCATTATGTTCTCTCTTTAGATTCTTCCCTATAGTCATCTCATCTTCCAATTCATATGTGAGATTGTCCAACATGTTACTTTACTTATTTATTTTAAAATTTTCTTGAGAAATGGAATTAGAAAACATGCATTATCTTGTTGTATCCTTTGGTTCTTATAAACTAGTTCAGACAAATGTCTAACAATATAATCATTTAATAATTTTAAATTTTGATTTTCATCTAAATTTTGATTATCTTAATTTCCAAAGGATTCTAGTTTTCTGTCTTTCCAGAAATATTTTGCAGTTCTTCATCTTGAGAATAATTCTTCTCCCTCATATCAGTATCCATATCAATAAGCCTTTGATTTAAACCTCTTAGCTTATTGGCCTCAATTACCAATTCTTGGATCCAAATATTTTTATATTTAATCAATTTATCCATCCAATTTCTAATCCTATTCCATTATTTCATGGAAAACATCCAATTTTGGCCTTCCTAGAGTTTCTTCATTATCTGTAGTCTCTGCATCACTTGGAATTTCATGTTATTCACTCATTTTTATAGAATCATTGTGTCAATATATCATTTCCTTATCTAATTCATCCAAACCATTATTTAGTAAATTGTTGCATTCCTTAAACAGAATCACACTTTTTCTATAAAAACTTTCAGATAGTGGAATACCACCGGAATTCTACTACTTCTTTGAAGATACTTCCTTTTCTATAGAACACCAACATAAGAAAAGACTAAACGTTTAACTTCAAAAATAAACTGAACAATGTCAGAGAAAACAAGTTTAAGAAAATAAACCTTTCCAATTTTTAGGTCTAAAGGGTCATAGATAGCCTGAGATGGGGGGGGGTGAATCAGGGTATGGATATTCTTTTCTAAATTATTCCTACCCCAACAGATTATGACCTCTCTATGATACTGGTAACTTTGATTTCACTTAAATATTAATGTTGATATTATTTTTTCCTTATTTATTTGATGAAAAATCATTGAATGTAATACAAGAAAGAAAGAACAAGGACACAGTGATTTTTACTTGGTTCAACCTCACTTAGCTACATCCAAGGAGCACACAACAATGAAGTTCTAATTTTACAAAATTCACCATTACTGATTACTAAATTACAATGTTTTGGATAGATCTTCTATGCCCAGGTTCACTTATTTTACAAGGCATGAGGTCTGTTTAGTATATTCCCTGGGGTCACTCCCTATGCCTCTTCCTCTGGCCCACTACTGATGGGATAGACCACCATCTATCTGTTCCTTCACTCATAGCTCTTGGACGGGGTCCACTAACAGTTTATGGACATGTAAGTCCATTCATTTACAAGAAAGAACATTTCCAAATCTATTTTCAGATGCTGAGTTGATGTCCCCTTTTCACCCACAGATGAAATTCACATTTTTGTACACTTATAGGTTAGAATAAATTTATTTTAAAACTATTCTAATACCATTTCAAGTTTCCTTGTGTCCTATATTAACCACCTTTCTTCCTATATGTACTGTGTCACAATTATTCTTCATGTACCACCTCTCTACAAACCGTCTCTCCTCTATGTACCATCCCGAGATTTCAGAGTGTCTTCACTTTCGAAAAAATTATTTCATCCAAAGACCACCTCAGATTCTACCGACCATCTCTCCTCTGCATACTAGCTATTCCTTCTTCGCGTACCGTGTCTTCCTCCTCTGTGAACGACTTACTTTGAGGGATATAATTTCCCACAAAAACCTTCAATGATATTTCTTTATTGTGGACCACTTCACACATCGCAACATTCTCCCTCGCAAACCACTTTCAGACTTATCCAAATTCCCAGAGTGATGATTTTCTCTAATTTAATTGAATCACATTAATAATAGGATCAACGCTCCTAATATAGGAAAATAGATCCTCAAAATCCTCTAATCCAAGATTTACCAAATATTTAATTTGGTACAACTTTCTCTTCATACCTTGTTGCTACCATGAACCATTATTCCCCATGAGGTCTGCATACCACCACTCATCCTACGCGGCGACCAAAATTTTCCATCCCACTTTTTCAAACGACTCCCATAACTGCTTCTCAAATCACCACCTCATTTTCATGATTGAAAATAAATCCCTCATACCACAATCCTCCCAAGAAATCATGATCCATGTGAACTGTTCCCATACACGGTCTGCATCTTGCGCTTCGTGGTTTCCTTCCTTTTCTAATTTCAATTTTTCGTATACCACCTTTTCAATAAGTGAATTAGGATTCCTAGTCAGAGTAATGTGTACCCCAATGACAAAATTATCCTTTTCCAAAAACTATGCTTTTAATTTTGAGGCACAAAAATTTGGAAAACACTAGGATAATGTGACACCTTAATAAACTTCTTCAAAAAACACAAAACATTCTTATTTGTGGTCATATGTCTTCGTAAAAAAACAAAATCAAACCAAAAAAATTTGATAGGACACCTTAAGTGATTTATCCCAACAATACCCCCTTTGGTTTTGTTGACAACACTTTCATAATTTGATATCTCATTAAATATTATTCCAACATTTTCCCTCATTCTCTTTTTGTAATTAAGATAATGCTCAAGGATTTATTCAACACCTACTATAATCCCACATGAGCCATAACCAACATAAAAAACAATAGTATAATGAAATGTTAATAAATGAATCACTATATTCCTGACACCAATTCTTGAAAACAAAAACTTCCTTCATCATGAACCTCAGCTGTCATGATATATCTTCCTTGATTGATCACTTTTTCAATCATCAGATTTAATAATCCCTATATTTTACTACTCCCCATAATAGCTTCATCTCCCCCTATATCACTTCTTCACCGAACAATATCTCCTTATGTCTTTATTAAGACATTTTCTCCCATTTACAAGAAATAATTTCTCCCCCTCGGTCAATGAACTTGAAGGACATTCCTTTTATGTCTGCAATAGGGTAAAGAACAGAATTAGCACATTAGGAAAAAACACACCATACGTAGATGGGGGGGGGGTCAAACATCTACAATTATTAAGTGTGGGGAGTCAACTGAACTCCCAGTGCCAGTCAATTCCTTTCAAAAGCGTCTTTGGGTAAGGTATTTATCAGAATATCTACAACTTGTTGTTCGGTAGGCACATACTTGACCTTCAAAATACCTTGTTCCACCTTATCCTTAATAAAATTATTTTTTATTTTAGTGTACTTTGTACTTGAGTGATGTACTATATTTTTTAAGGATTATAGCAATTTAATAATCACAATGTATTCCAATCGGAGACTTCAATTCAACTCCCATGTCACCAAGCCACTGCTTTATCCACAATAATTGCGTACATGCTTGAGTGGCCATAATGTATTCATATTATTTATTTTTCAATGAAATTAAATCTTGTTTCTTTCATAACCAAAAAATACACAACACACCAAGATAGAAGTCACCTCCTGACATTGATTTTTTATCATCTACTGATCTGGACCAATTTTCATATGTATATCCCAATAACTTTTGTTGAGATTTATCACTATACATCAAACAAAAATCCACAGTTACCATGATATACCAAATCATTCTTTTTTACTATAAGCATGTGGATTTCCTTGGGATTACATTTATACAATGCTACTTGACACAAGTAAAATAAAAAATCTGGTCATGTTGTTGTTATGTGCAACAGACATCCAATGATTTTTGCTATATTTTGTGACATTGATAGTTTTGCCTTCATCATCCTAATATAGTTTCATCAGAGTATCCGCCCGAGTCTTTATCTTATTAGAATTATCCATTAAAAACCTTCTCAAAAACATCCTTGGCATATTTAGATTGAGAAATAAATGTGACATTTTTTATGTTACCTATAAACTTAAGAAAAATTTGAGTTCACCAGTCAGTGACATTTCGAAATAACATTTCATGAATTCAGAAAACTATATATATTGTGCTTCATTTGATCCTACAAAGATCATGTAATTGATATATAACAGAACCATCATCCTTTGAATACTGTCATAGTTGACATATATATTGCAATCAAATCCCGCATGTTGAAAACTGTGATTTTTCAGAAACTAATATAGCCTTGAATTCCATGATCTTGGTTCTTTTTCATCCTATATAATACCATATTTAGATGAAAAACTTTTTTATCATCTTTATGAATGAGAAAATAATCTGGTTTCTCAATGTAAACTTCTTCTTCCAGAATTCCATTTGGGAATGTGGACTTGACATCCATCTGGAAAACATGGATCTCTATTTACACTGTAAGGAACAAGAATACTATGATTGTATATAGCTAAGAAATAGGTGAAAATGTCTCATAAACATTAATACCATATATTAGGGATTACTCTTTGCAAAGTAGTCACGCTTTGATTCAAATCACTGTGCCATCTTCATTCATCTTTTTTTGAAAACCCATTTGGTTCCTATTTCATTCTTATCTATTGTCCTCGAAAAAATATCCCATGTATCATTCTTCTCAATCCTATCAAGCTCTTCATTCATATCCTGAACCAAATTCTCACCCCTAGCCATCAATTTCATCTCCTCTATTTGGTTTTAATACATATATAAATTTGAAAAATTTATGCTCATCATCATTATCTTCATCCGAATCATCATTTTAAAATTATACTCTCCCTGAGTTTCTTACCTCCTTGTAGATACCATACCAAAATTGTTAACTATTCTGTAAAATATTTTGATCATTCTCTATTACAGTGACAACATTTCTTTTAATTAATTTTGTAGCCACATGTTGAAACATTGTTGACATTCTATCACAACTTCATGGTATCCTTAAAATAGTCAACTGATACCATATTGTTAGATAAAAATAGATAATCATGAAATACTAGAGTTTTGTTATATCTCCCCCAAATAGTCTTCTTGATTCCATATATCATAAAGTTTATACCTTTATATCCCATTTATAACTTTCATCTGATTATGATATAGAGTGATACCACTATTATGTTCAACTATTCTTGTTATTGGTCCCACTTTTTTGACCCACATACATTTTTCCTCTCATGCATCATTTATTCTAATGTGGAACTTTTCAATGAGCCATAAACAAATCCTCTAAGACTATTGAGTCAGAACGTGATGTAGGATACTACCGATAATGGTAATAACATGATCAATATCTATTTCTCTTAATTACTTACATACCTTTCGGTAATCCATAAACCCTTATCTCCTTTGAAGTAATTCTTCCAGATTAATTCATCACCTATTTTGAATGATTTTAAATAATTGAAATTTTATAGCACATCTCATCTCTATTTTTCATATTTTGATTCCACATCCCCTTAGATCGTATCTCCACTTGAACACAAAACACTTGAACACAAAACACTTGAACACCAGTTAATATAATTTATACACATAGGGAGAGGGGTTTCCCTATAATCCTAAATAATAGGATTACGGGTGACCTGTATGGATCAACCCTTCGATAATTTATTTCAAACCTCTATACTAATTTTTTTATTGTTCTAACTACCCAAAAAACCTCTTATATTCCATCCATATGACTAGGAATTATTTTCCCACATGCTTAGTCTTCTTCTAACAAGTAGATTCTACAAGCTTGGCCTTTTTCACAATTTGGGGTCTAAACCTTCTTGTACAAATTTCTTTCTTTTATTTCTCAGTAGGATTCTATTTTTTCTGATTCTTCATCTAAGTAGTAATTTATCCACTGGTCATATTATCTTTCTTATTCATTCATTATATGGATATTTCCCCTTATTTAAATTATCTCTTTTTGAAGCATGGGTGACTGTGGAGACAATATTTGTTCATTTCTATTTTATCAGTTATTCGAGTCTCCACACTATTTCTTACTGCTGGTGGGTTCTTCAATTAACGTTCATTATTATTACTCTGAAATGGAGTATCTCTACCCTTTTTCATTTAGGTTTGTTCACATTATTTCCCAAAGTGTTTTTGTGTGTGTAGAAGAGGAGGTGATTGATATGACTTCTATTGATCTCCTTGTGATTCCCTTGAGGCTTAAACCTATTTTTTAATTTATCATTCCATATTAAAATATAAGCATTTGGTTATACACTTCCAGGGTTAGGGATCTTAATTTGAGTTCCTTTCCCTTTCATTCATTCTTCTTACTGCAATGTATTTCCAAATTCCCATGACTAGAGCATATAAAACATCTCTTGTTAAAAACATTCCTTGTGTAATAATTTCATGGAAGAGATGTTGATACAACTTGATTTATTCTTCTGAAATGGATCTCTTGGGGTTCTTGAAACATATTCATAATGTGTCCCAGTCTTCCACATTAGTATCATTTAATGAATTCATTATTCTATGAGACTTTTATTTCATATTTCTCAAGGAGGTTCTTATTATTATTAGATTTGGGAATATTTCCACCTTCACAATTTGAAATATAGTCCAAGGCTTCGGATTGGAAACTTTAAGTATAACCATGCATCCCACATAAATATAATATGATTCCACCACTTCTAATACAATCTTTTTTAGGTTTACATTTATTACCTACATGAATTTTAGTTTTTTTGGAACTGTTCACACCTC